>OW026358.1:98137573-99365099 GCA_932273835.1 Sarcophaga variegata
GAAATTATATCACTTGGGTGATACCACTAGCATTCACGGTCTCGTTATGTCTATCGTAACACAATATGCCTCATTAGCTTTATAGAACTTTTATCACTGGATCCTGTTCAAGAAGCCGGTGATCCCAACTTTTTTTCTATATTTAGCCTTTGAAGCAATTGTAAGATGTTCCTACATTCCTACGATTTTAAAGCATATTTAATGGCACCATATTTCTTTGCCCTACCTTTATCCAGTAAAGCCTTCTCTATTGCATTTGTGGCGTAAAGAATTTTAAAATTATCGACTCAACCACCGGTGTGTGACAGAATGTTATATTTATTTACAATATATGTGGCAAACATGTCTTTGCGAGATCCTAAAATCTCAATGTATTTCCTTAGCCTCATGAAGGGCAGGAAAAGATGATGTCAATGATTGCGATCTCATCCTAGTGCCTAGAGGGCTAGTGACACGTTATCTCCATTTCGAGATCACTAACTTACGATCACATTAACATGATGACCAGGTAATACGTTGACTGTTATCATTTCTCAGTGCAGCTTTCACGTTGAAAAGCGTTATTATTGGTATATTATATGGGCAGCTTTCACCTCTTTACCACTATTGAATACAAAGCCGAGCTTAGACTTACTGCTCTGGAATGTTTTTGTTATTCTTTTCATGTATTCCTTTGTGGAATTTGATAATCATTTAATCAGTAGTTAACGATTCCTTGTTGGTTTTATACATTTTTTTTCATGGAAGTATCACATGCAGCTCTTAGATCCATACCCACTGACTCATTTGGTAACGTCTCCTAAAGGATTTTAAAAGAAGAGTTCAGTGGAGCCTTAAAATGCTTCCTTTCTACGAAAAAAGTTATGATCCTCTGCTAAGTATCGTAAATGTTAAGCCCTAAAGAGCGTCAAGGTATTAATCAGGATGTCTAGGTACTTTTTATTATCACTGGCGTGAGCACTTCATACAGAAATATGTTTACCCAGCTCTGGTGCGCATAGAATAAAATTCTGAATTAATAAAATACTGCGAAAGTAACTTTGAAAGGTTTTGTGGGTTCCTTCTGGGTGTCACATAATTACTGAAAGCATGACATTAAGTTTCGGAGGTTCTTTTGGCGATAAGAAAATTCGTATTAAAAGCGCTACGAACTCTTTGGAAAATTATAATAAGAAGAAATCTGAATCATCTATCAGACTATCAAGAAATAACCTGAGATCGACAACTGGTCTTTGTAGACACAGCATACACTTGTTTAGAATGAGGGTTATCTCGAGCCCATCATTTATATTCTAAGACGATGAGAATGAGTAATGGGAGCTTGTCATTGGAACCTGTGAGGCAATAATGCATCCCAGCGGGAATCACATGAATGCATACCAAGTGCTAGGCAGCGAATTGATATTTCTGATGCCGAGCAGCACCATGAAGTTTGTCAGGCTATTTGGCATTATTGGGACACCTATAAACTTTAAGAGGAGTTCAGTATTGTCACAGTACTAAGACACATTTTCATTACAATCATAAGAAGAACTTGCAAATTTATGGGATATCAATAATGAAGAAAGAGATTTATTCACATTGCAAAACAATTCGGAACTTTATACGCTTAAAACCGAAAACGAAACATCGAGTAGATATAATACGTTAGTCCTCATTAAAAAATGAATGAAAATGTGTTTAAAGAAGCTTTAAAATCAGTATTTTCGTGTTCGAACTATCAGTAAGTCGTCCATGTATA
This sequence comes from Sarcophaga variegata, assembly GCA_932273835.1. Lineage (NCBI taxonomy): Eukaryota > Metazoa > Arthropoda > Insecta > Diptera > Sarcophagidae > Sarcophaga > Sarcophaga variegata. Next base: position 98,139,315 of record OW026358.1, read on the forward strand.
GAGGAAATAGCGTCTTGCAAACCGTATCTATATTTAGAGTATCACCCTACTTGAAAACTTGGATGTTCAACAGATTAAAGGGTAAAAATACAACAAGGTTGAGAGCTGAAATATTGAAACTCACTGAAGTGCATCATTGTCTTTAATTAAAATAACCGAAAATTTTTATGCGTTAAGGTGTTAGTGTCGAAAAAATTTTCTTTCGCTCACTTTTTTGCTCATAAAAAATAGTCTGCGTCTCCCCTTCAAATTCTAGGCCTTTTTTGAATATTAAATTATTTTTAAATTAAATTCTCTTTTTCTCATTCCTGAATGCACAGACAGACTGTCGGTCTGCTTCATTTCTTCTATTCTTATGTTTTTTTTTTCTTGAAATTAAAAAAATCAATCATTGGCATGAAATTGTTGTCACCTGTTGGTTATAAATTATACACGCCAATACATGGTTAGTTGAAATTGGGCATAAATAATCAATTCACAGACTTAGTAGCAGTGGATGGTATGAGCCATAATATGCAATAAACGGTACACCAGCAGTATAATTACATATAATTTACCTTTGACAGTAAAATTTTTTATTTCACAACGTCTTTAATTTATTACCGTGTGTTAATTCATGTATTGCAGAGGCTTTCAAAACAAAAAAAACTAAACATGGTCTTTCTTTAAACTCATTTGTTAGTGCTTAAAATACTTAAATAGGTGGTATGGGTTTTTAGTTGTTACTGTTGTAATCTATTTAATAAATTTATTAATTAATTTAATCGACTCTATAACAATAATGTTGGCTACAAGTAAGTCTTGTAAATTTACAAGCATAGCCATGGTGGTATGAGCCTTGTATCAACCATGTCTTTAGTGTGTATGTATCTCATTATAAAATGCTTATCATTAAATTGAATTCTATGCTATTCTATTGAAAATTCTAATAGTTTTGAATTTGAATTCAATGCTTGGTTTATATTTTACCATTTGCTAATGCTTCAATAAACTGACTTTCTTAAGATTTTGTTTTGCAATATGCCACACACTCGATGTCTTAAAAGGCTAGCCATGTGGCAATCAAAGAACAATCATTTTCCACTTAATCAACTCATGAATTTATTTTGAGGGGAAATTGTTGTTGTTGTTGTGATTGTACTTCAATATTATGCAGGATATTACACTGTTTACAAAGGGAGATGCTGTTTGAAATGTAAAGTGTTACACAACTGACGGTTATTACCTCATTAACAGTTCTACGTTAGTATTATTCAAAAATCAATGAAGTTGGAAAGACAGTCTGATTGTTTGGCTTTATCAGGTTTATGGCAGTAAATTCATACCTCATCTGATCCCAAAAAAAAAACAATTTCAAGTTGATGTTTGAAGAACTGATCTAAATCGGACACAAATATTACACCCTAAATACTTGAAGTCGCCGTAGTCTAGTAGGTAGTGCATTGGCTTATTAGATGTGAGGCCACGGTTCTAACCCCAGGTCAGACATCTCCAACTAAACGAATTATGAAAAAATATTCCTTCAGCAGATTTCTGGCAAAAAGTCTGAGGGTAAATAAAATTGCCCTGAAAAGATTCGCAAAAATCTGTCTTTCGGAGCAGGCTTTAAACTGTAGGTACCCTCCACTTCTGTAAGAAGCTAGATGGTAACCCTGACTGAAAGATTGTAATGACCAATTAAGTGTCGCATCTTTAGCGGTGCTCTGCATTTTTAAACTTTTAACGACTACATTAGTGTCTCGCCTGTAACACTTCCTAGTTACTGGTTTCTTTTTTGTATCAGAGGTGGAAACTTTGTAGGGATCCCAATTCGCTCTAGGTGCTACAATGTAAATGCCAGTACTTGAATATTAGTAGCCTGATACTTGTGACGAACTAGAATGTGGAAGCGATGAAGAAGTTCATGTGATGGGATGTAACTACAAAGTGGTACTAACAAGACCATAAATTTAAAACGAAATAAGAAAAGGTGAATAATACTCATAGAATAGCAGCTAAATTTCGTAGAGTAGTGTTGAAGATGAAGTTTTAAATGCTAAGAATCCAATAATCCCAAACACGTCAGTTATTAACATAAGGTTTACACCTTCCAAGATAGACTTAAAGAAACCAGAATATGATAGAGTAGCGTAGACTGAAATATAGTAGACCATAGCATAACAAAAATGGGCAGGATAAAGAATAAAGTTGGATGAGAAAGTAAATAAAATTTGTCAATCATTAGGATTTGTTTCATCAACAAAAAATAGTCAATGATTTCGAATAACTCGATTACAACTTTATTTTCAAAAACCGTTTTTTGATCCACGCTACAATCACCCAGCGTTTGAAATAAGGATTTACAACGTACTAAAAGAAAACAATAACAATAAAAACTAAGACTAAAATTAATTTCACTTTGACAGAACAACAATTCTCCACATACACTCACAAATTATAGCCTTCACTAAAAGCTTCATGTCCTCTTCAAGTCTTTTTCAGCAACATGGTTTAAACCGAAAATGTGTTAAACGAGTATTTTAGGTATTTGAATAGCTTTGTATGCAGATTAGTTTTGGCCATCTTCTGTAAACCGTATGGCTGCTTTAAATGTTTACGTTTAAATTCACATTATGATTCTAAACAGATAGAATCATTACTAAATTGTTGCTTTTGCTGCAGCTACTGCTTGTATTCATACACAAAGTCGTTTGTGCTGGCAATTATTTGCATTTCATGTAGTCTTAATATTGTTATCGTTATTGTAATTTTTGTTATTACGATTATTATAAATATTATCATTATTTGATTTTGTCTGTGAAATCTTGTTATTGCTTTCAAATGCATCACCCATGTGTACACTATTTCCAAAATGGAACTCGAAATAAGTAAACAATGTCTTTTAAAGGCATACCAGTATGACAAGGTATTTCTGAGAATTGTATTTTCAAAAGCAAAACAAATGGTAAAACATAGTCCAGTCAAAAATTCGGAAAACATTTAACATTTAAGTGTGCCAGATATCCAATGATGCTGGAGTACATTTATTACGTTGTTTTTTGCTCTCATTGTTGCCTTTTGTACAGTGGACTTAATAATGCAGAACATTCAAATAAAGGGTTCGGGCGTTCTATTTGGAATGTGGTCCTAAAGATGAAAATGGTAATGAACGAGTATATCCATTATTACAAGGGATTTATAACCGGTTCTACATAAAACGAAGCACCGAAGCTCTAGCTTAAATCAAAATTGATTGGTTTAAAAGACGTTGCTAAAATTAAACGAAATGAAGTATACACGAGGCCAAAGGTCATACATAATTGGTCATTACAACTCTCAATCAGGATTAGTACCTAGTTTCCCTCACCACTTACATACGTTGCGTGTGTTAATTTTATACATGAGTGCTGGAGAAGTTTAAAGTCGATACTGAACGACAGATTTTTGAGAAACTTTTCATGGCAATTTTATTTACCCTCAGAGTAAACGGTATAAAAAAAACTTTTTTTCTTTGTCATGATAGAACACAGATCCCTTTTTTCACCCAATTTCAACATGTCCTTCCGACCAATTGTTTTTAGTAAAAGTTCGGAATAAAAATTTTGATATATGCGAGCAATATATGAGAGTTATGTGAGAAGGTTTGAAAAAAAGAAAAGTGGCCAAGAGGCTGATCTCGAAATGTATCTGAATTATAATTTTGGGTACTGTAGGTAGATGTCTCGAATGTTATCAAAAGTCAATGATACCGTTGAGTGGAAATTACAGCAAATAAACCGTTAAATAAATTAAAGTAAATTAATTATAATTTGTTTCGATTGAAATACGGTTTTAACATACAAATGGTGTGTCTCATTATTCTATTCTATCGATTAAATATTTATGTGGGTTAATTTCCAGTTCAAAGTCGTGATAATTTACCATCAAGTCTTCCGAATAATTTATGCGCAAACTTGAGATTAAAATTATAAATGACTTCATAGGGAAAAAACAATTTCGAATATTATTTTATTTCAAATATAAATATTTGTGATTATTTTCTATTTTTAATAAATAAATTTTTAAATAAATTTGCCATTAAACTCTAAATGATAGAAGAGTTTTAAATATCAAATATTGTTGACAGAGAAATGGTGTAATTAAAATTGTGTTTATTTGTTTTTCTTACCTTAAAATTATCCTTTAATTGGTGTTTCGTTGTTGTTGTAATAATTAATGAATATCTGCAAGAGAAAATAAATTTACGGGAATTAATCAAACATGCAGTTCTGAAATCAAATTGTATGTAAAATATGAAAACGATGAGAGTAAAAATAGTACGAGCTAGTGCTTGAATAGAAATTGACAGATTTGTAAAGTAATATGTTTGTTAAGCAAAATACAACAGACAATATGCATTTATTGTTTTTAACCTTTTTTTAATTTTTATATTCAGTCTGTTGTACGAAATTTGCGGTCATAAACTTTCTCTGACTTCCTAAAGAGTTATTCCCATCTGGGTTTTAAAAATAAAATTAAATAATAAGACACACGTGAAACCTTCGAAATACAAACAATGTCATTTAAATTAACGCCTCCGGTGCAGTTATAACAGTCCTTGGTCTTAAAGTGTTTTTTTCCAACTTTAATCTTAGGTCCCCCAATCTGTTGCTTAATAATAATTGTAACATGAAATGTTTTAAATTTAATACGTTTAATGTTTAATTTGATGTGATAATTAAAAATAAAAACTGAAAATTGATAAAATAATAATTTTTTACTTTCAAAATAATATTTTTAGTTCTTTTATGCTAACATATAAACAACAACATATTTTTCTTTGGGGGACCTTAGTGACCCCACTCCGTACTTTATGTCAAATATCGGGCTTCGTACTCTAAGGGTTAATTTTGAATCTGGAATCCTAGAAGCTTCTCATGCGACAATGCCGTAATTGGTATCGATCTCTTGCACGTGCCACCATCTTATTGGAACTACATACCGTCCAGTTCATTATATTTAATTAATCATACCACATTTATTAAAAATAGTCGATGATTATATCGTTTTCAGAATTATATTCGAAAAAATACGGCACAATGTCACCTCCAGACAATAGTGAGTTCCAAACAGTCATTCTTCCGGATGCAATGGCTTTTCTACAATCAATTCTGGGTTATCTGAGTCGTATGTGTGTGTTTATTACGCAAATGCCACGAATAGTTTTCAAAGTTCATTTTTCTTTAGTTTGTGATTATTTTTTCCAATCAAAACATTTTCAGACGGGTATTCTAGCGGACAGATTTGACAAGAATCTCTTTGAATAATTGAACACGCCGACAGATGGCTACAATTTGTTGGTTAAATGGCAAATAAATGTTATGTGCAGTTTTAGTGTCAAAGAGAAGTGTGTTTAAGTGTGTTTGTAGAATTTTTGTAGCAAAGTTGTGATTGACTCTGGTCTTTTTTCATTACGTTGACTCACTACAAGAATTTGCTAATTGCTGTATCAACAAGACTTTCTTTTACAAGTTACTAGATGGAAGCGAACTGAACTGACTTCCAGTCTGATATTTTTTCTATCCCACCAACAACGCTACAAAAGTCTTTGCAGAATAGGAATAGTGAAATCCAAGTCAAGCATATCATGAACTTCGAGCATTGTTCAACCGCTAAATGTTGGTGATTGATATTTCCATTGTTACCTTGAAGTACTAAGGCGCTGCTTGAGAAGCAGATGTACAATGGATTAACGAGAGCGTGTAGTGTGAAAGGTAATTTTGGATCTTACGTTAATTGCTAAACGGATGTACAGCTGATTATCGGGAACTGTAGTTGCAAAGGTGATTTTCGGCCTGACCCACATTTATTTGATTGCTTTTTATAATTGCTAATTTCTCAGACATTTTCATCTTCAGTCTGTAGTCTTTTAAAGCTATTTGTACGATGAAATGGGTTACCTACTAACAATCTTTTACAAAATTGTTAATATGTGCGCCTCTTGGTAGCTTTCTTTTCCATACTGGTGGCGTATACAGTAACAGGGATTAGCTACTTTAGTCGAAAGTCCCGTTTGGGTCGGAACTCCACAAGTCAAATAGTTTTCTGTACAAACAAAAAAACCAGGCAATGTAAAGGCACAGCAACTGTTACTGATTTTGTACGAACGAGAATACTAATGTTGTTGTAACACATGCAACACCTGCTGGCAACATGGTGTATATACATGGCAATAATAAATATGTGCTGCAGTTGTTGTTGTGTACAATAAAACGGCGAAACAGTGTCTTTAGACAATTCAAAATAATGCCAATAGTTGGCTGGAAGAAGAATTACAAGTAATTTTAACTGACTTAAGAACCATATTTTAATGTTGCAACTTCACACTACAAACAAACAGACAATAAAAGCAAAATCCTTTTGAGAACTGACATGTCAAGCAATGCCATTTCTATTGGATGTGGTTGAGTTCAGCAGGAACATCAGCATCATCTGTAACTGTAATGGCTGAAATTGTTTTTTACTCACTGTAGTTGTTGTTTTTGCAATATCAGTGACTTATTTGGCACCACTAAAGCTTTCATAAGAGTTTCTGTATTGTTAGTTTCACTCTGACAAAACGAGTGCTGCAATATATTCAATATTGTCGAGAGTTAAAGTTTTATAAACATCACCAAAATCATTATCATCAGCATCATCATCCCCAACACCATCATGCATGTTTGTTGTTCATGTCTCAACGTATGTTTACTTTTCCTTTAGACATTTTGAAAATTTTTTTTGTCGTTATATTCTCTTTCACCACTACTACAACTCTTGAAATTTGAAGCTCAAACCGATGCGTTCCACATTTAGTGGCTTTTCAGAGTTTCCCAAAAACATTTTAGTATTCGAATACTACTCTGCTATTTCTTACACTGCTACGGTTTCAGTATAAGCATTTGAGTATCATGTCCAGAAGGTGGGGATCTGCAGCAATTAATCTGAAGTAAATTAAATAACTGAAGTGAGACAAACCATCTTGGTGTAAATTCCGTTAAAAGTGGATTGTACTCTCTAGACACTCCATTAATTTATACTACCTAGGTTTATTGGTGGTGTAACTAGGCGTCGCATACAATATTTACATCCAATATTTGCTTAAATTTCAATTACTACGTGAGCTAACAACGTCTGCAGAAGAACAGCCTTAGGTCTACGTGTTCTACGTTCGCTGTGCTTTTTTTGATAAGCGGAATCGGCCGATACATTTAAGTGTGGCTGTAGTAAGAAAGTCTCAAGTCTCATTATAGAAAGTGATAAGAATGGCTGCTTTCCTTGTCACCGGTGTGTTAGCCACAATTGAACTGCGCTATCAATTGAAGTAACGGAAAATAATTTGATGGGAAAAAAGTCCGGCTGGAATATAAGGTGATAAAGTATACAACCACACCAGCAGAACGAAATTTTAATGCCTTCCTGATCCTGTTCAGACTAATACCGATATCGATGAATACAAGCGTCCTATCTGAGAGTGACTCTTGCATTAGGGGGAATGAATGAAAAGAATGGTCCTCTAGGGCTATAAGTAGTAAAAAATTGGGAGAGTCTACTCACTTAATCATTCATTGCAACCTTTTAGTCGGGATTACAACCTAGTTTCTGCATTTAGTGTGTGTTTATTTTATCCATGACAGATTTTTGAGATCCTTTTTATGGCATTTTGCTCACCCTCTGAGATTATTCAAGACGACTGTCTAAACACCTGATATGAAAGTATTGATCGATTTATTATATCGAACTGTTATGCATAGTACCCCCTTAGGTTTTTTTATTCTGGGTAAAAACGGACTTGATAACCATAAATCAATATTCTCGAAAGTAGTTTTCCCGCTTGCTAATATTTTAATTTGAAAAAACGTCTTTCAACAGACTTCGCTGTAAAATGCAGTTTTTTTTATTGAATTTGTAGTCAGCTTCTTGAGTAATAGAAGTATGGGTTATCAATTCAATAGTATGCATAGTGCTTTAACTGAAGTAGCCCTAAACACGTCCGTAACTAGTCCTTTTTTCTAGCATTCGACAATTTGCTAGGATTAACGCGAGACGGATCTCAAAGAACAGTGAACGCACATCCATACATACGGTTTAGCATTTCCCTACCACCCTACATATTTGAAAGTTTTTTATTTTTCAAGATGTTAGAGCTGAGATTTAAAACGGAATTCTTGTCTCACAAGCCAACGTGGAGTGAATTAATATATGGGTTTGGGACCACACCTACTGAGAGAAACAGCAGAAACAGCTCGTTTAGTTTTAAGCATCAAACATGATAATTAAAATAAAATTTTACCTGAAATTTTTATTCAAATAGAAATGGAAACTGGGAAAATTTGAAAATGTTTTACAGAGCCAACTTCTTGCCAACATGCAAACCCTGTAATGAGTACGAGTATCACTATAACACCGTGTTTACTCGTATATTTCTGCTGTTATAGCTTGTCATTTCATTATTACGTGCGTTGAAAGTGAATTAGTTGGCGAAAATAAACAGCAAATAAAAGAAGAATAAAAAGAAGCCGAGAACTTTTAACGCTACTGTTGGCGTTGGCTGTTTTTAGAGCCCTACACACACAACTCGTGAGCCACCATAAACTGTAATAGTCATTAAATTTTCGTTTTCTTGTGGCAAAAATTCTCAAGTGGTTTTCAATAACAATTCTTTCGACATTCGTTCGACGTTCTTGCTCTACTCGATAAGCGGTAAACAAGAGTAAAACAAAAGCAAAATAACTTGCAACATTACAAGTAACAAACACAACAAAAAGAAAGAAAATAGAAAACTTTGGCAATATTTCAAGTGAACATAAGAGCATGTGTGTGTTTGACTTCCAAAGAGTTATTGTTAGAGGGTAAAAGTGAGCACCACCGCTGGTGTTGGATGGACGGTTGTATTGGAAGATTGGGAATTAGAAAAAACTGTCAAAGATTACCATAATGGGAGTCTTAAAGAAAAAGAGATAATTAGCTGAAAGAAACATTAACAACACATAACTTAGTGTAAAATATTGAAGAAACAGACATCATTACTTTACAGTGAAGCCTTTCATTCAGCAATAAGGCCAATGGTTTCTAAGACGCTAGAAAATTGCGTTTTTAAGTTGGTGAACTTATAAGGTTGACCTTTTCTAAGGGAAATGTCAAGCAAAAGCAGATGATTTTAATAGCTTTCGCTGTTTGCATTGGGCTTTAGGTAGCAGAGAATCCAATGTTATTGATTCAAATGGCGAAAGAGAAAGCTTTGATAGGGAAAAATTGTTATTATCAATGTATGAAGACAGAAATTCATTTAAACGTAACGAAGTCATACATCTTTTAAAATCGTACGCAGCCTAAGTTGAGGTTTAGTATGAGAACTTGGAGCTTCAAATTAAATGAAAATGTATCTTAACAAACACTTTAGTTAGGCCTTTCCTTGTCCAGCGAATGGACTTTAATATAAACATTGTATATTTTGATTATCATTTACAGGGCCGTTATAAAACCGATTGCACACTATATGCATAAGCTTAAGGCTGGGAATTAAGAGAGTAAAATAAGAGCCTTAGAAATCTTTTAATAACATTCGACTAGCCGTCCAACTTATTTTTTGACTCTTGGAAAGTTGTATTGAACGCAGTATTCTGTTCTACAAGTAATATGTTTGAACTCAAGGGCGGATACAAAAACGAGAGCTGATATATTCCTGTATGATCGGACCCGCTATGATAATACCCTTGAAAAATTATATGAACCGAGACTTAAGTTAGCGTTGTGATCCTACGCGGGCATCAAACATTTCCTAAAGGAAACCAAACCGACTCCAGAATATATCTTAATATTGCAGAGTTCCGTCAAGCGTTGAAAAAAATAAGACGTTGAGAACCTCCATATTTTCATAGCAAGAACAGGGCACTAACCAATGCGATGAAAGCGAGTCTATTCTTCCTATTCAGACTCACAGTTTTCACAGGAGTCATTGGACGAAATGCTAAGACTGTCGGCATTTCTTAAATAAAACAATAAGTCGTGAGAAACACAACTGCTTGACAGATGGTCTAGTGATTTTAGGACAGAACTGAATCAGTCCTCTTTTTATCTACACAAGTCTAGCAGAACCTGATATTCATGACCGAAATTTGTTAGAAACTTAATCGCAGATTAACTGTCCAAGTAAATCAACAGATTTTCAGAGAAAATCACATTACCCAACAACTATTTCGCCACGCTTAAAATGCCCATTATCTCCGCTTGCAATATACTGTTTTGGTTAGGCAGAATATTCAGAAACATATAATCGATCTGGATGTGTCTCCGAGAATTCGTGTATGCACACCGTCCACTAAACATACGCAAGATTCGATCTATTAATATGAGATGGTGGTGCTAGTCCCCTACGGCTCATTCAGAGACAGATGGCGGTATGGTCGCGTGTTTAGCCCCTCATTTATGGTGTCCATCCATTAGATTTTCGGATGGAGGACTCTTAAACGCTACCTCTAAATTGTCTACGCAATCTATCCCTCCTCTTCCCTATCATTGCTAATATTTCCATGGAAATATGAATGCATTCCATCTGAGTTACTGCTTCCCTATGAAATTCTAAAATGCTTGTGTGCCTACGATAAACTGAAGGAAAATCATTAATTGTTATGGGGTTTTTACTTCTGCTTTGCACCTATTGCCAAACTGGTAACCGGTATCAATCAGTAGCAGCACTGCAGCCATTTTTAACTGGCATTATTAAGTAATGACAGCATCAGCCTACATGAGTATTTAACGTATATTTCAGTCCAAAAGGAAATATTCTGTGATTGTGATTGAATATCTTGAACGATTGCAGCAAATAACCACTTGTGAGTGAGTTGTGAAAAATATCACAAATTCTTGAAGAGATTTGCGTTGATTGAAATCGTTATCGTTAGAATTGATTGCGATTTAATAAACGGAAGTTTAAAGTGAGCGTTTTTTGCTATTCTTAAGACAATGTTTCACAGTGTTTTGAAACCACAGAATTGATGAAATATGAAAACTATGACTTTCGGCAGCTTCTTTTCAGCAGACTCTGTCAAAAGTTCGGGGATTAAATAAAAAGTTTCTTAAACCTGTCGTTCGGAGTCGACATTGAACTGTAGGTCCTGTCTCGCATGTATAAAACTATTACACACAATATGGGTGCTGCGAGAAGATAGGTTGTAATCCCGACTAAAGGATTTTAATGACAAGGATTGTCCACAAAAAAACTGTCAAACAAACAAAAAGTAGAAAAAGGTGTCACAGTTGTCCCACTCGACACAGTATCGACACAGGCATCGGACATGAGCATCTTCTCCTGCAATTAGCCTTAAACAAATCAAAACCACAACATCGATTCACATGATAGTTGATCGGTATATCTAAGACCATATTCATAAAAAATTCAAAAAAAAATAAAGTGAGAGAGACACAGATATTCTGGTAGTACTTGGACATAGAATTTATAACAGTATTTGCTAATTACAACAGCCGTTTTGTTTCCATTTTGTGAACCACATTTCCTGCCTTGTGCTTGATCCTTGGCTTTCAACACCTCACACTCTATTCGCACTTGCTCTTCTCTCGTTCATGCTCCTACAGCGAGTAACAAATAAAAGTAGAAAATTGTTTTAAATTTCCCTTTTGTTGTGTCTATTAAAGTGGATCTTGTTTTCTTTTCATTTTTTCGTTGCCTTAACTGCAAGCAGCGTCAGCAGCTTGCCTCTACTTGATAAGTTGTCAAGATGGCCAGTTGGTTTGGTGGCGTATGTTACATAATTATTCTTCTTTTCATTTTTTGTTCTCATTCACGTTGTAATTGAAATGCAATTAAACTCTTATTTGTTGCTTCTTTGCAGTGTGTATCCGTTCGTTCGTACGCTGTATAAAACTCGAAATACCTTTTTTATTTTCTGTTCTTCGTTTTTTTTCTGCTCTGCTTCAACTTCTTCATATTTTGCCTCTTCATGGTGGTCAAGTATTTAACCGTTGTTACCCACCATTATTTGGTTGGTCAGATGGATGAGTTAGTTTTTCATACCCAGCGAATGACAGAGCTATTGGAGAATGACATGACTTGTTCATGAATGATAATTTACGTAGATGAAGGCAATTATAGTCGTTGTAGTTATGGATTATGCTTATACCAAGTCTTCCAATGGAATGTCCGAACGACAGATTTTTGAGAAACTTTTCATGGCAATTTTATTTACTCTCAGAGTTTTTGCCAGAAATCTGCTGAGAGGAAGTCGCTGAAGAAATACACATTATAGAATTGGTTAATATGGGTGTTCTGTTTGAGCAACGTACCGTGCGCTTTGGCCGTTTTACGATCGCCATAATCGTAGTAGTGAGAGGACTACTTAGAGGAAACGCATGATCTACCGAAAAAATCGCAGTTGTCCATGAGAGTGTGGAGGAGAATAAGAGGCTGGTGGGTTCGCAGACCACAACTTCAAGATGTTTGCATCGTGACTTGAGGAAATTCAAATGACCCAGGAACTGAATGTAAGCTACCATACACAACGGATGTATGTTCGCTGAATGGGCGTTGGACCAGTTGACGATTGACTACTTTTCATCGAACAATCGTTTTCAGCCATAAGACCCATTTCAGCGTGAATGGACACCTGTATAAACAAAAAGGATAGAGTTTGGGACGACACCAATTTACTTGAGGTTTAAGGGCATTCTAAAATAGTTACTATTCGACTGTAGCGACTGTAGGCTCAAGGCGTCATCGGTCCGTTTCTTCAAGAACGATGTTAGCCAAGACATCAGTATCAATTAAAATTAAAAACATATTTATGTTCTCCAAATTGTTTTGCCCTGAATTGAGCAATCTGGACACCAACGACATATGTTTTCAACAGGATGGCATGAGCTGTAAAAGGGAGGCAGATAGACGATTATTTATAATTTGAGAGAAAACATTGTTCACATTGCATACGCCGGTATTTGCATTGCATTAAAGTGTCCTCTTTCAATATGTCGTCTTTAAATTCATTATGAAAGTCCTCTTGTGTGATGTTGCCTATACAAGTTTGATACTAGTTTCCAGCATTATTTTTGGAAGTTTAATAATTTAAGGCAGTTTATTTCCCCAATTATTGAGAATTTAGCTTTTGGAAAGAATTTTGACAACAAACTCTCTAGGCAGTTAACTTCTACTAGTTACTGGCTTAGACCTCCGATACAGATTAATTCTTGTTATCTCTGGCCTTACTTGCAGGTTGAGTACTAAGTACTCTGATAGCCGTATATGGACACCGCTTTTTATGAAATACTTGAAGTCCTAAGATACAGCGCCTATAGAAAATTTTATAGATAATGAAATCGAAGGCTATCAATAAAAATAGAACCTTCATACCATACATGTCTTTGTTTTTAAAGAATTCCTAACGATTTAATTCTTTTGTTGTCCTGCCTAAACTGGATCCGCTTAGAAGAATATAAATACCATTGCCGTATCGAATAAATGATTGCATGTGTGTACCTCATTTAGTTTTAATCACAGTCCAGACAAGTTTTTTTCTTTTCTTGTTTCTATTCTTCCTACACTGACAACAATGTTACATGCATATATGCTGGATACAGAGAACGAAGGAGAGAAAACAAACGTTCATATGGAGATGGTATGAGATGGTCTCAGACCCATAGACTAAGTGGCATAAAATAAAAGATTGGTGTAGTGTATAAAAAACGAAAAAATATATCCATAAAAAATAAAATAAACAACAACAAAAAATCCGGAGTGTATATTTAAACGACGATTTGTTGCTGATGTTGTTGTTGTTCCACATATAAGTAATAAAGCTTTAGAGCCCGAGTAAAAACAAACTAATGTTGGTCAAGTGTTAAAATATGTACTACACAACCGAAAACGGTAGGAGACACAAGAATTCCATAATAGTAGAGCAGAGAGCAAACAACTAACATACCAGGCTAATAGGACATACGCCTCTTCTCTCAACTATAGTTTCTGATGCGATTCAGCTTGTACGGTCGTTCAAATAAACTAGTTAAGCCCGACTCCACTTTTAATAGTTTTATGCTGTTTGTTTTGTCATGCCCCAGCTTGGTTATTTTTGTTACAAACTTTTGCTGCTGCATCGTATCCAACGAGCAACTGAAACTTTTTTGGTTGCTCTGTTTAGTAAGAAGAGTCCAAAGTTATACTTGTAGGAGGGTGTTAAAGGACTGCAGGGAGTTAAGGTACTGCTTTTAATGTGTTTGTCTTGCAGTTGGCAGTTTTTGATTTTGTGGGGGATTGTTAAGGATTTTATTGAAGTTTGTGTTGTTTTAGTGAAACTATGAAAAGCAATTAGTTGTTCACAATAAACATGAAAATAAACAATATGTACCAAATTACTAAACCCCCTGTTGAGAATTTAAAATATTTTTTTCTATTTGTTTTTTGGACTTCAAATTCTCCCAACAGGGCCAAAAATTTTAAATTTTTTTTATTATTTTCAAAACATTTGTTCACGTTTTTGGTTGTGAGATGTCATCATCAAATAGTAGTTGATAGGCTTTCGGCTTATTAAATGAGAGTTCAAACATCTCGAACAGAACAAAATGTAAAAAATCATTTCTTTTTTTCAGTAGTCTTCTGAGTGTAAATAAATCTGTCGTTCGGATTCGGCATTAAACTGTAGGTTTCGCCACTCATGAATAAAATTAAATTACATAACATGGGTTATGTCAGAAGCTAGGTTGTAATCCTGACTAAAGGGTTGTAACGACCAATTATATAAGCAACACTGAATTCCTTATGTAACCTTTAAATGTTTCGTGTTTCTTAACAACGTATCAGAAGTTACTGTGTAAGTCTTGTAAACAAAAATATTGACTTTGGATTTTTTTGTAGAAGAACAAAAATATGCCTTGAACGTAGCACTGAACTAGAAACGTCCAAGGAGACTTAATGTGAAACTGAACTTCATAAAGATACCTGTTTCCTTAAAAAGGAGATCAAGATATCTAACCAAGTATAATACTTAGATGTTATTTTGGATTGGAAAGAAAGACTGTTCTGCCTAAGAATAAGCGACGAGATAAGGATGCCACTAGGATGTTGAAAATGATTGTATCTTACCAACCAATAGAGTTAGAGATATATTTGAAGTGGGTCTTTCTGCCAGTTGACTTGAAACTAAAGAAATGTGTTTGTTAAACCTAAGAAAGAGTGAACTGAATAGAGGGATATGTGTCTTATCAAGACAATCGACCTTACTGATACATTCGAGCTACAGAAGTGTGGCAAATCAATGCGAATGCAGGACGTGTAGAAAGGACAACGAATCTTACTACATCACTTCCAGTTTGTGAGTGGATTGAAAAAAATTGATGAAGTACGTACATGATATGTAATTCCAAGGAATTGAACGTGATTAATATCTTTCGTTTGTGAGCAAATTGTCAGCTTAAGCGATGGTTTAGGTATTTGGTAAAAAGGCGTGGGACCTTTTACACCATCTACTTTAGTTGCAACAAAACTAGCTTAGTTTCTGCTGTGGCGAATACTGAAAATCACAATTTTGAACAGAACACCAACTAAACCGATTTGATTTTATTATATACCCTCCTTCTCCCCTTTATTTTTTAGTTTTTCTTATGAAAAATAGTTTTCGCGTTTCGTTCTACTGATACCGCCACTGCTTATAAATTTCTCGAAAGTGCTTCAACAGGCGAGTATATTTCCTTTCCTGACCTATACCACTGACAGTGCTTTTACATGCCATAAATTAATGATTCTCCTTTAGTCGCCCAACCCTACTCGCACTTTAAAACAGCCAAATCGTGGCCATGAAAACAAATTCCCTGTTGTTCCTGGTGGTAAAGGTAACCCGCTTAATTAAAAATCATTTTTCAAAAGATTTCAATTCTTGGCACCACAACTTGCAGCTGTTGTTTCTGGCGAATACCGAATAAAAAACTACATGAAGAAGAAGAAGAGGAAATAAAATTAAATTTTATTATCACTCTATAAAATACAAAATGAAACGAAATGAATCCGAAAATATGGCACAGTGTGCGAGAGATAATAAAAGTTCATTAGATCATGACTGTTCGTCTGCACATAGTATGTATGTATGTACGTAGTGCGCTAATGAACCATAAAGTCAATGAAATATTAGGGTTACCACATCAATACACAAGTGGCCCTACATGAGGTAGCAAGAACAGATTGTTTAAGGGCCATTATTGCCCAACCGGGCAACATCCAGAATTAAGTCAGGGCAGCAGTGTTGAGATACAAAGTAGTCAGTAAGTGAGAAGTTTAAAACCTTCATTTTCTCATGACAACAGCAGGGTTCTGACACATGAGGTGAAAGAAAGTCGTCCCCATTTTCCGACCCGCATCTTTCATTATAACTACCAAAAGGATAGGGGCCCGTGAGAACCACTATTGTGCGATGAATAGGCAAGTAAGACTAAATAATTGAAGCGAAATAGTCATAGACTCTATTTCGTATCTCAAAAAGTGGTAAAGAAGACGGAGTAACGGGCTTAATTGTAGGTAGATGGTAAAATCGAAAGTTTGGAGCCTGACTGTGGATTTGATCGCATATTAAGCCAACATCTGATAGAACATAGTTTTTACTGAATTCGTTTTGGGTATGACAGCTCATTAGAAGGCATGCAATGCTTCGAAAACGATGCATCTCAATCAAACGAAGAGCATATAGATCGGAGACATCCTAAGTGAAAATGTAAAAGGCAGAATATAGCGATGTGATATCACTAAATGTAGTCGCCATAGTCTAGTAGGCAGTGTTTTGGCTTATTAGACGTAAGGCCACGGTTCAAACCCCAGGTCAGACATCAAAACGAAATATGAAAAAAAATTTCATCGGCGACTTCGTCCTCTCAGCAGATTTCTGGCAAAAACCCAGAGAATAAACCAAAATTGTCATGAAAAGTTTCTCAAAAATCTGTCGTTGGAGTCGACTTTAAACTGTAGGTCCCGCCACTCATGTATAAATTAACACACACAACATGAGTGGCGTGAGAAGCTAGGCCGTAATCCTGACTGAAGGGTTGTAATGGCCAATTATGTATGTATGATATCACTACATGATTTGGGACACCAGTCTACAGCTAGATTTCGGCTAAACATTTGAAGAGCAAAATCCAAATCGCTCGTCGGCATCCTACACGAAGCGCTTAAATTAGGAAGATTTATCATATCAAAACTATAAAACTTATGTTTCAAACCCAAAACGTTATAGAGAGCAGAAAGTATAAAAAATTCTGGTAACTCTTTCAACGCGTGTATCATTTTGTTTTTTGGTGAACTAATACCACATCGGAATTCAATGTTTGTGTAGACAGTCCTCTTACTTCGTGGTTTATATATAGATGATGAGCCCATGAAATCGCTTTTCAGAGTATATTTTTGAACTCGAAGAGGATGTAAAGCATTTCACAGAGTGTAGATATAAAACATAACTAAATGCGATGATTACGATGTGAATGTAGAGGAAACTGAGAGTGAGGGTGGTCGTAAATTAAGTTCGTTTAGTGAAATCCGCCTCTTGCTAGTGCAATTGATTGTACACTCGTCAAAACTTGTGCTGGCACAAACATTGTCAAGCATAAGTACGAATATGGAGCACTGTTCTGCTTCATGCTATCTGGAACTGGTTGTGGGGTTTTTTCTTCTTTTTCTTTTTTTCTCGACATATTATGTGCTAAACAAGCACAAAACTTAGCACTTGGAACTGCACGTTACTTCATATTCACTTCACCTCTATTCAATTGTTACGTCCAATAATATAATGAGACTGTGCCGTATGAGCGAAGGCAGTGTATGACTGGCTATATGTGGAAGGCGAAAATAACGTGTGGAGTGGAAAAAAAATAAATAAAAATCGCGTAACACGATCGTGAACTTGAAATTGTATTCACTTTGAAAATATTTTCCTCCAATTCGCTGTTAAAAACAAAATTTATGGAGTTTTTTACCCGTTTGTTGTTTCATTCTTTTTAGTGCTTCTTTTAGTTGTTGTTTTTACATTTTTAAGGCGTTTTTAAATACTCCTTTTGTTCTTGCATAAAAGGTTCGCAATAGCAGCAACAGCGTTTTAACAATAACTCACGCGTCGTGAATAGGATTTCATTTGTATTCTTGTTTCGACTAGACGCAGATCTCCTTTTTTTAACACCATTTATGCCGTTTTCTTCGCGAAAATTGAAAGGGGTTTCAAATGCTTGTGTCCTAGAAGAACTAGGATGCTTTACTTTTAGTAAAATGGTCAACGATATATTGCGAAGAACTGAGGAAACCCGCAAGACCATAACGAAAACATAGGCCGTGTGGAAGAGTAGCCGGGAGGCTAATTACTTCGTGTGGTGCTGGAAATGGAGATGGCTTAAGTCATTAAAAGTTCGACAGTCCTTATGGAATTTGGCATCTATACCAAGTTATAACTTTTGCTCTCCCCAAACTGATCAGTAATTGATCGAATTTTTTTTAATTTTTTCGCATAATTATCATATGCATGTAGACGACTTTTCTTCTAAAAATATGAAATAAAAATAGCAACGAAGCGAAGCAAACGAAGAGATAAATCGTAAAATAATATTAATTCGTGACGATTTTTTTCGTCTTTCCTTTTTTCCTTTTGAAGAATGTTTTATATTCCTTTGTTTTTTATTTTTATTGTAATTGTTGTTGCCTTCTTTATGATTTAAATTGCTTTAGTATTTTACAGATTTTTATTGGCATGATATTTTTACGTTCCTTCTCTTTTCCTGTTTTGTTTTTATAATTTCACTTTCTTTAGCAGTGTAGACTTGGTCGTAGTTATATGATAGTGATACCCAATGCGGCAGCTTTTTGTAACGTATTTAACACCAAAATATATGCGACTATAGGTAGTACCACCTTCTTTTCGTTGTTGTAGTCGGCATTCCATTATTCTTGTAGCATTCATTTGTGGCAAATAATGATCATTATTTATTGTAAGTTTTTTTTTTTTTGCTTTTCTTTTAAAGTTTGATGTTAGTATCCATAAACAAACTAACAAGAATGGACGAGAAACGGGAAACTAGTTCGATTTCATACGTTCACTATTTTCTTTTCTTTTTTCTTTAAGGTTCGTTTTAATGGCGATCGTTTGTCATCTTTACAGCGGCTCACATCTAGAGAATGGCTTATAATTATTTGGGAAGTATAGCGACACAAATACCCAAAAGAACGGTTTTAGTTCTATGTTGTGGAACAAGAAATTATATTAAAAAATATAATTCTACCCAATTAATCCACTTAAGAACATAAGACTCTACACGTTTAGTCCAACTAAATTTCCCAATACAATTTGTTTTGTTCGTTGAGTATAGTTCTGGGTTATGTAAGCTTTGGTTGGCAGATATATTGTGAATGTTGGGAATTCTACTCCAGTGCAGAACAAGCAAAATTCTTTACTGGCTTTCGTAAAGTCTACCGGATTCATTTCTATTTCCTTCTAACTACTTGCCTCGTTATTGGACCTTTATTCAGGAGCCTTAGAAGAGGCCAATAAGAAAAATAATAAAAGATTGGAATTTTCGGCCCATATTCTCAGGCCTAACCTATATTTCGCTTTCATACTTGAGCGAGGACTTTATTGCCTAATGAGAAAACTTTTAGTTTATCGTTTTGAGTTATCAGAGTTGCACTTCTTCGTCCATATGGAGACTTTTTACCCATACATTTTTCGGTAGTTGTCATGCGTCCCAGATAAAATAAATTTTTTAATATAGTAGAGGTCTGACTTTTGAACGCGGATCTTTTATATATAATGTTGTTCATTATGTTGTTGTTGTCTAGTAGGATTACAAATAAAAATCAACTCCAATTCCCGTGTAAATTGAAGCATAAAATCAATCATTTTCTAACACAAGTATTTTGTGTAAATTTGTAAAATATTTTATAATTCGTTCCGAGTGCACTGCATGTTAAAATTCAATGAAACTTTTTCAACAATTCCATTAAATCATATTAAACAAACAAAAAAAAACCATAAACAAGAACAAGAAAAGGAGAGAATTTTTCCCATTTTTTGGTTGTGATTATGTAAAGAATAAAATATTTTTTTATTCTCCTGCAGAATCTCATAACCGCCATCCAAAACTATACAAAAATCATTTTGACTAACAACAATACAGAAATGCAGTCACTCATCTACAACCATTCTACCAGCCAGCCAGCCAGCATCTTTCTTCAATGGAGCACATAATTATCATCCGGTAATGGATAATGAAGTAGGGCAATGCAGTTGTAGACAGCGTGTATTGTCTTATAGAGTGTCTCAAACAAAAATAAAGGAACTAAATAGGAAAGTTTGACGAAGTCAATGTAGACTATGTGAACACAGTATAATTTAGATGAGGAAAGCATTCGGTCTTTTGATCATGAATTATTGTTCGAGACAATTGAGCTCGGTTTTGAACCACATGACTCTCGATTAAAAAATCAAAATACTACCTACCAGACAGTGGCGACTTCATTCTGATCCAATTAATTCCAAGGCCTGGAGCATTACTTTCTTAATGTGTCAAAGAGATGAGCAAAAAACTTATGACGGCGTAGCATACTACATAAAAGAAAACAAAGAGAGAAACTTCAAAAACAAACGTTTTTAAAGGGAGTAGTTTTACGATTCTCTACTGCCACAAAATGTTCCATCATTCGCCTTTAGAAAATTTGCAGCTGCTTTGCCATTCAAGAAGCAAAGCGGAGTAAAGTCACGGAAAAAGAATTTAAAATTTTCTGCTTAAAAGGCAAACAATGGCTGTCTAGAAATGGTTAAAGAAATCGTACCATTTATGAGGGTGTGATGATATTGTAGAGTACTTTGCTTTGAATGGCTTTTTCGTTCTCTTCATTATTCATTAGTCTACCGTGTTTTAATAAGAGGCAAAAGAAAGGAAAAAGAATGACAACAATATACTTCAAGTATACATTCAAAAACTGTATTATTCTTCACCAAAAAAAAGGGAAAAAAAATCAGAAAATAATTTCGTTAGTTTTTTCGTTTGGTTTTTCTTGTCTCTCTGTTCACACGAGTGAACAAATACACAACCCTAACCCTGACTTCCAATAGGACAACACAAACATCTTTAAAAACAATAAGAATAATAACACCAACACACATCAACATTCATCATACATATCAAAATTCACCACACACATCACGTATACACTTCATCAACACATTCAACATAATTATTTGATCCTTATAAGATCAGTTGATTATTGACATCGAGAACAAAAGGAACAACCCAACAATCCTTTCGCGAGTGCGCCACATATAATATTAGTTTAAATATTGTGAAAATTAACAAGACTAAAAGAATTTGTAAAATATTGTGAACATTACTAAATTAAAACCCAATTGTGAACAAATGTGAACAAAATAAACATTGTAAACAAAAAATATTTAGTGTTACAAAATACAAACAAATAAAATACGTTTATAACGTTTATAGAAACTACATGAATAGAAAACTCTAAATAATATTTCTTATTAATATATAGACACACATATATATATACCAAAAGGTTTGTTGCCTAAATTTATATATTCTACCCCCTCTCACCCTCATACTAAACCCTACCCCATAACCCGTACGTTCATGGTCCTTCAAGGAAAAAGAAGAGACAGCGACACGTATATATACAGTCCACAAAACACCCCCTAATTTGTGAAAAATCTGCCCCACCCTATAATTTATAACCCCATAACACCCCAACTTTTAAATTTTATTAAAAATCAAAAGAATATAAATAAGTACAAAGTGATGTAAATATACAAAATAAAATAAAGACAAGCATATACACTAACAAAATCAGTGTAAAACATAAATCAGACAATACACAAAACATAAAAACATTCTAAAAACATCAAAGTGCACAAAATACTTAAATATAAATCAAAAAACACAAATTAGCAATTAACACAAACAATAATTACAGAAGGTCACATTAAAAGAAACAGTGCACTAACAAAAACAACATATATATATAAAACAGTAAAAAAAGTGCAAAATCAAAAATAATAATACATCATATTTAAAATTATCACACATATTAAAAGAACAAAAATAAAATCATATAAAATAAAAGTTAAAAACAAATCTAAAATCAAAAGGAAAGCACAAAAGTTACTAAAGTTCACAAAAAATACAAACAAAACACATATTACATTAAAGAAACAAAAATTATACATTTTCAAAACAATATATAAATATAATATATATATAAATTAAAAAGGAAACATAAAAGTTCACAAAGGTTCAAAAAAAATAGAAACAAAATACACAGTAATAGAGGAACACATATTGCACATTTTTTGGAATAATACATAAACAGAACCAAAGTGAGAAAAGACAAATAAAAAATTGAACAAAATTCAAAACAAGTAACAACAAAGTACATAGTGACAAAAATTAAAAAATTGAAAATTATAAAGTGCACTAACAATTACATTTCAATACAGTTCACTTACAAAAAATAAATCAAAAACAATTACAAATATAAGTAACTACTAACAAATAACCATTATTAACATTGCACACAAACACAACACAACAAACATCACACAAAGAGGAATAGGAAAAATAAAATTGGTTTGTACCCTACCCTCAGCAGACAAGGTAAGTTGAAATTTTTCAATTTACATTTTTTTATATATATCGCATAATTTGTCGCGAATTTTTTGAAATTTATAAAAAAAAAACTCACAATAAGAAATATTATCTTATAAAACCCACCCAATACTTACCCTTTTTTTCGATAATATTTTCAAAATATTGTGAGTAACACATATTGCCGTTCTCTTTGTGTAGTGCAACAAAAACACAAAGGATACCCAATAGGCAATTTTGTCTGCTGATTAGTTTTATTTCAAATTTGAAATAAACATTTTTAACCAAATTTACCCGCGATAATTCTATTTACTATCGCAATTTAATAACTTTTTCCAATCCTCTGCGTATTTTAAAAAATAAATATGTCGGAATTAAAAACTTTAGCCGCCGATATTCTACGTTATATCCAACAGGATTTAAGTGCCTTTGAGGAAGATTTTAAGGCCAGTACAGAGAAGTCTCAATCACTACCCGCATTGAGATTCATGAAGAATGAATTGGAAGAATTGTGGTCGAATATTGACGGAAAATTCAGACAGATCCGAGAGTCGCCACAACTCAATGAACCCGAAGTAGCCAATTCGATAAATTTTAATGGCCTCTCCAGGAATGTGAGATCAGCTAAAAAATTCTATAGGTCATCTATGATTTCCATAGATGAGTCTATAGAAAACTTTACCCAACCCAAAAATTCAAACCCCACCCAACCCGAACCTACACAACCCACCCAATCAGTTGGATTTAACGTACCCCCTTGCGATATGCAAACATTCAGTGGGGATTTCAAGTCTTGGGCCTCGTTCAGAGACCTATTCAAGGCCATTTATGGCAATAATACCCGCCTAAGTGGTGTAGAAAAACTTTTCTACCTTAAAAATAAGACTAGCGGCGAAGCTAAAGAAATAGTCGACAATGCACCCTTAACTAATGATGGTTTTCTTATTGCTTGGACCCAACTGGTAAATCAATATGAAAATAAAAGGATGCAAATTAACGCACAAATTAAGACCCTTTTAAATTTACCAGCGGTAAACACTATGTGCAGTGTTTCAATAAGAAAATTACAGAGAAAGATTAATTGCTGTATTGCAAATTTGAATACATTGGAGATAGATACGGACAATTGGGATCCTATCATAGTATATCTCTGTTTGACAAAATTACCCAAGGAAACCCGAAGGGAATTTGAGAAAACCCTAAAGGATTGTGCTGAAATGCCTTCCTGGACAGATGTGGATGTATTTCTAACAAATACATTCAAGGAACTCACTTCTGTCAACGATGTTCCGGAAAGTAACCCTAACCCTAACACAAACACCCACCCAAAACCCAAATTCCTCCAGGACATCAACAACCGAATTGACAGAAGAGTAAAAACGTTCCATAATGTGACACACAATAATAGGAAGGATACCCGATCCACAAACGTATTCCAGAGCAAAACCTCGAATTTAACCCAAACCCACCCAAATACCCATAATTATCAAAAAACCCAGGAAAAACCCGATGGTTCATTGTGCAAACTGTGCAAAAGTAACCATACTTTGAGGGAATGCTCATCATTTACTTCCTTGGGAGTAAATGAAAGAATTGAATTCGTAAGAAAGAATTCAATTTGTTACAATTGTCTGGCCATTAGTCACATGGTATCAGAATGTCGCAGTACATTCACATGCAGATACTGTGGCAGCAGACATAACACCCTTTTACACAAACCCAACCCAAACACTAACCCACAGAATGACGATAAACCCTCTACGTCAAGTGCAATACAGTCTTTCTCTACCCAAACCCAATCAAGCAAAACCCAATTAGACGACAGAGCTAAATTATTAGGCACAGCTGCCTTGAATATTCAAATACACGGTGAAGAATTCCCTGCTAGAGCGCTTATTGACCCAGCATCAGACTTTTCATTCATTTCTGATAAGCTAAGGCGCAAATTACACTTACCCACCCTACCCATAGTTGCTGAAATCTCAGGTCTAAATGAGGTTGTTTCAGCACGTTCGAACAAGATGTGTAATATACATCTTGGTTCTAACACTAATAAGGAATTTTCATTGAATATTCAGGCAATTGTTGTCAAAACCCTCACCCGCAAGTTACCCACCCAAAACTTAAACCCTACTTTCATAAAAGAGTTGGACAGGATCCCATTGGCGGATCGTAAATTTTATGAAAGCCGCCCAGTTGATATTATAATTGGTAGCGATTTTTACCCACAAATTATCAGAGCTGGTGTTAAGAAAGATGTTCTTGGCACATTAATAGCTCAAGAAACTGAGTTTGGTTGGATTTTAACCGGACCGGTACAAGATTCTCACCCTACCCGAAGAATCGTCTCTTACTATAGTTCTGTCAAGCTTGATAAATTTTTGACCAAATTTTGGGAAATTGAAGAAATTCCACAAGAACCCATTCAATCCGAAGACGATTGTACTTGTGAGAAAAATTACACGACAACTACCCGTCGTTTACCCAATGGCCGTTATCAAGTAAATCTTCCATTTCGTAACCCTCAAATTGAGTTAGGAAACTCGCGCCATATAGCGATGGCTCAATACTTAAGAAATGAGAAGAATTTACTAAAGAAACCCGATCTGAAACTTGAATATGATAACGCGCTACAAGAGTATATTGACTTAGGTCATATGAAACCAATTATTTATAACCCTAACACTTCTTCAAACACCCATTATTATTTACCCCATCATGCTGTTGTTAAACCCGATCGTGTTACGACAAAAGTTCGAGTTGTTTTTAATGCATCGAGCAAAACTTCGAACGGCAACAGCTTGAATGATACCCTACACATTGGTCCTACCCTACAACAAGATTTGGTTGTTTCAATCTTGAGATGGCGCTTTTATGAGATTGTTTTTAATGCCGACATCACCAAGATGTATAGGCAAATTCAATTGAACCCTACCCACACACCCTATCAAAGAATTTTATTCCGTAAAAGCGTCAACGAACCCATTCAAGATTACGAACTGCAAACAGTCACATTTGGCGTTAACTGTGCCCCTATTTGGCTATCAGAACCCTACACAAATTAGCCGCAGACATTCAAGATACCCACCCAATTGCATCTCAAATTTTGAGAGAGAATATGTACGTCGATGATGTACTAGCCGGTGCTCATTCTGTTCAAGAGGCTGAAATCGCTCAAAAACAGTTAATCACTGCACTCGAATCTGCTGGTTTTCCTCTACGAAAGTGGACATCAAATACCCAAGAGCTCCTAGATAATTTACACATGGACCACCAACTCAATGCCGCCTTACTCACCCTTCCGGAATCGGAAAACCCTAAAACTCTAAGCATTCGGTGGAATCCAAAAGAGGACAATTTTTTCTTTGAGGCCCCAAAAATAGAGAGAAAACCAGCCTACACTAAGCGAGCAGTTTTATCTGACATCGCTAAACTTTTTGACCCAGCTGGTTGGTTAGCGCCAATTATAATATCCGCCAAAATCGTGATGCAGCAAATCTGGCGGGATAATACAGCTTGGGATGAATGTCTTAACCCACTCACACTTATTAAATGGCACAAGTTTTTGCAGTTTTATGATAACATTGACAATATTCGAATTCCTAGATGGATAAATTTTTCACCCTCAGCAAAAATTGAGTTTCATGGCTTTTCAGATGCTTCTGAAAAAGCATACTCGGCGGTTTTATACGCACGAGTTATACCCATAAAAGGACCTATGTCCGTAACCCTACTCGTCGCTAAGACGAGAGTTGCACCTATCAAGGTTATTTCTTTACCGAAATTAGAACTTTGTGGTGCAGTGTTGTTGGCAAAAATGGCACAGAACATAATTACCCAGCTGCAATTAACCCAATACCCAATGTATTTCTGGACGGACTCCGCAATAGTTTTGGCATGGCTCAACAAACCTCCGACTACATGGAACACCTTTGTGGCTAACCGTGTGTCTGCAATAGCCGAAGCGGTAGGAGCCAAGAACTGGAGTCATGTGGCCTCTTATGACAACCCAGCCGATGTTGCCAGTCGTGGATGCAACGCAGATGAACTGAAGGACGACAAGCTATGGTGGAATGGACCAACTTGGTTGAAGGAAGATCCAACAAAGTGGCCAACAACACATTTACCCTACGAAACTCAAGCTGAAGCTAAAATTTGTCAGTCGTTCTCTACGACTTTGAACCCAAAAACATCTATGGACTCTACCCACCCTACCCACGACATTTTGGAAAGATTTTCTAAATGGTCCAAAGCACTTAGAATATTGTCATATGTCTATCGATTTTGTGATCGCGCATCAGTTACTCGAAGAAATGGAATTCGACATGACAGCGTAGTTCTGGGTCGAAAAATTCCACAATCTATTGACGAAAGACTCAATAGATTATTAACCCACCCGAGTATTGAACTTGATGCGCATGAGATCAAAGCTTCCCGTGATAGACTGATAATTCTTTGTCAGACACAATATTTCAGTGAAGAATATTCTTGTCTGAAGAAATCGAACCCTTTACCCAAGAAAAGCAAT
The DNA here is from genome assembly GCA_932273835.1 of Sarcophaga variegata. Classification (NCBI taxonomy): domain Eukaryota; kingdom Metazoa; phylum Arthropoda; class Insecta; order Diptera; family Sarcophagidae; genus Sarcophaga; species Sarcophaga variegata. Next base: position 98,166,469 of record OW026358.1, read on the forward strand.
TTACTCACCCTTACACCCTTTTTGGACGCAAAGAATATCATGCGCACAAATGGCAGATTGGCAAACTCCAACAACTTAACATATGATGAACGACACCCTATTTTATTACCCTACCCTAGCGCCTTTGCTAAATTATTAACCCAACACGTTCATCTTATAACCCTACACGGCGGAAATCGTCTAATGTTGCGAGTAATTCGCTCGAATTTTTGGATTCCGAGACTGCAGAATCTTATCAGTTCTGTAGTCAATAGGTGCGTACCCTGCACGAAATATAGGAATCGTCAAACTACCCAATTTATGGCTGCACTACCCCCCGAACGTACCCAAATTAGCAGACCATTTAATACTGTTGGAGTTGATTTTGCCGGACCATTTGACATAAAATCCTACATTGGTAGAACATGTAGGATAACCAAAGGTTATGTTTGCGTATTTGTTTGCTTTTCTACCAAAGCTATCCACTTAGAGCCCACATCTGACCTGTCTACCCAAGCATTTATGGCAGCATTTGCCCGATTCTTTTCGAGGCGGGGATGCCCTGTCGCTGTGTATTCCGATAATGGAACCAACTTCGTTGGAGCTAGCCAACTAATTAAAAGGCAGCGACAGGAATTCCTCAAACAGTTGAAGGGATTGGTTACATCAACCAATAGCTTTCAAAACTTGACGTGGCACTTTATCCCACCCGGAGCTCCACATATGGGGGGCTTATGGGAAGCCGGCGTAAAGAGCTTCAAGTCCCATATTAAGAAGCTCGCAAATTTTAAATATACCTTTGAGGAACTAGCAACCCTATTGGCTAGAATAGAAGGATGCCTCAACTCAAGACCCTTAAGCCCGTCAAGTGAAAACCCTCAGGATCTTAACCCATTAACCCCAGGTCATTTCTTAATTGGCTCACCCTTATTATCACCCTCTGAACCCGATTTCAGTAACGAAAATATTACCCTAGCAAACAGATGGCAAAGGTTGAAAATTCAACACCATCAGTTTTGCAAAAGATGGAAGGATGAATATTTGAAGGAGCTCTATAAACGTTATAAATGGAGAAACCCTAAACGTCCTGTGGAAATCAATGACATTGTTGTCATTAAACAGGACAACCTACCCTCAAATGAATGGTTACTCGGACGAGTAACCAAGACTTACCCAGGTTCCGATGGACTGCCTAGAGTAGTCGAATTGCACACATCAACCGGAACATTGACTCGGCCCATAACCAAGGTCGTAGTCCTACCCACCCACTAATTAACTCCTTCAAATCTTCCATTTTCACCCTCGTTACACACCCATTACTCACCCGAACACCATCCTTACCTATCCAAATTTTTACCCAAAACACCCACAATTATTAATACCCACCCAAAGTCTAATTTCAGGTTCCACCCCACAAGAAGTTATGGTTGATCTCCAGGTCGGAAGTGAAAATCTGTACCCATGGGAAAACCCTGAAACCACGAGTGAAAAAAAAAAAAAATTAATACCCTTACCCACCTTTTGGACAATTAAAAATAATTTGTTTTTGTTCACAGGTTGCCGGCCCGGGAGGATGTTCACACGAGTGAACAAATACACAACCCTAACCCTGCCTTCCAATATCCCTTACACACATAATGACAATAACATCTCTAACAAACATCATATTCACAATAACACATATACATACACACATTCATCAACACTGTTTCATCAACACCTTCAACATAATTATTAGGATCCTTGGTGGATCAGTTGATTAGCGATCCTTAAAAGACGAACAACCCAATAAGTTCTACGTGTACATATCAAAAAGTGAACATAAAACAATTTTATATTAAATATATATATATTCAACAAATTATAAACATTGTGAACATTAAAAGAATTAAAACAAGAACTGTGAAGAATGTGAACAAAATAAACATTGTAAACAAAAATATTTAGTGTTACAAACTACAAACAAATAAAATACTTTTATAACGTTTGAAGAAAATACAAGCAAATATAAAACCCTATATAACACTTATTATTTATACATATATAAAAATCATTCCAAAGGTTTGTGCATTTCCTACCTATATATACCCTACCCCTCTTACCCGTAAAACTAACCCTACCCCATAACCCGTTAGTTCACTCTCCCTTTAATTTTGGTTCCTTTTTTTCTTTCATTTACAAAGAACAAAGTGTTGGAGAAATTCTGGCAGATTTTGGTACTTTAACTTCAATGAGAATTAAACGCAAAGTAGAGACAAGACTTTGGCTAACCTTTTCAGAAACCAGCATGCGGAAAAAATCAAATACTTTTGTTTTCATCGTGTGTTTCAAGTTTTACACGATATTCGTTGAATATTATCCAAGAAAATAAAAAGAAAAATAAGAACATCCATAATAAAAAATATATTTCGTTTAGAGAAACAAATGTAAGAATAGGCGGCTAATACAGGTTTCTTGCCATCGATTTAAATCATTTTTTCAAGAAGACAGTCTTTTAACTTTTGTGGTTTATGTATTACGAGCAGGACACTGAAGGCCGCAGAGATATAGAGCGGAATCTATTACTTAGTTTTCATCAATAAGTTCAGTCATCCAACGTCAATAGATGCTAGATCAGCCTGAACAGTAGATTTTCCTTCTCCACGAAAACTTTCCTTGGCCTACATAACGAAGTGGAAGGAAAACGTGAATAAAATTACCATAGGCCGTAGAAAACGTGTGTTTTCCTAAAGATATGACATTGCAAGACAGGATAATATTTAATCTATAACCTATTTTAGAAGTCTTTTTGCCTTGGTACATGGCCAAAAACCGTAGCTAACAGAACAGTTTGCCTCAAAACAAATAAAGCAAACTTACTACTGTAATGATACTTTATATCAATTGAAGATGCAATATCTGAAGGGAAAAAGGAAATATCATGGAAATGAAGTTCAAGTTCCGAGTTTCTATTTAATAGAACAACAGATCGTGCGATGAAAAGAAATTTGTAAAACACCAAAGTAAAACCGAGAGCTTCAGATTCTGGAACCCTTACAGAACACAGATAATGTCACAAATAGAAGGAAATAAATATTTCCAGATGTAGATATTTGGTTCAGTGATTGCAAATATTTTGTACAAATCAAGCAATCCAGGTATCAGTCTGGATGAAGGCGAAAAAAACCATATGAAAGGCTTTCATCGTACCTCGATCCGCACAGAAGACACAATCAATCTTTAGAAAGAATAATAACGTGAAACTGTTATTATTGTAACTGTAGTCATGAAGAAGTGCCTTAGTACTGCAATTATAAGATCTATTTTACTCTTGCTCTTCTAGTATCAGCAGTACAATTACCACTGTAGAATTACGTTTTAAGGTTCTCTCTTTTCATTTGAACAAAGTCAACTTACTTGAAAAGAAAGGAAAAAGTAAAAAACATGTTTAATATTGAAAATATAATAACAAGCAATAATTAAATTTTAAAAGCAAATTACAGCAAATATAGTAAAGACAATAATAACAGTAGCAAATCAACAGTAAAGTTCTAGAAGTTGTCAGACCGAAATTAAATAAAAAAATAAATAGACGTTGATGTCAACTTATAGTGTATTGGCTTATTAGTGATCGGCTGATCTCAAAAAAAAAATGAAATATAAAAGAAATTTCTTTCGGCATTTGGCTCTCAGCAGCCTTCTATCTAAAACTGTCGTGAGTAAATAAAATTTCCATGAAAAGTTTGTAAAAAATCTGTCGTTCAGACGGATAAAACTACATGTGAAGTTTGAGAACCTAATTCGTATTCCGATTGTAATGACCTCCTAAGTAAGTAAGAAGTTTGAGGAAATCCATTTTCTTAATTTCTGACAATAACATCTAGAGTTTCTGTGGCAATAACATAACGGGATTTAATGGGATAGCAACACAATATCGAACAAGTGTTGCTTATATGACCTGAATGGAATAATAGTTCATTAAAAATAATGAATTTTTATATCACGATTTATATTAATTTATCCACAGCAAGACCGACAATAACTTTCTAAATAATTTAAGCCATTTGACAGCACTTCGGCGCAGTACAGTCGTAGTTTCAGGTTATCTCAAGTCGTGTTATCCTTGAGGGCATTAGTCCATGTCCATGGTGAAAAGAAAATGATATGATAACGGTACACTTTTTAATAACTACTCAGAGATAAGTAAGCTGTTGATTGTTATTAATGACCATGACCATATTTTTCGATTTTAAAATTTCATTTAAAAAAAAACGAAAAACTTTTTATTAAATCCTAAATATAGTCTTTAGTTATAACTTTCGGCTTTTGATCTTAAACTCATGCTTTTCCCATCATTAAGACAAAAGAAATTCTTGGCATTTTTATGCTTTTGATTGACTTGATTGAAGAGAAGAAATGTTTTTTCGTTAATTACAAATACGGAAAAAGCAAAGAAAAGATGTCGAAACAAGTTAAGTAGAAGTACAGCAAATTTCTGTTAAATATGGTACTAAAAATTTATGACTTCTAAATCGAGTGTATGAAGCGCAAAATGTACAAACAAAACAACACAAAGCTCATTACGGCAAAGTATTCCTAAAAAAATATGAAAAAAATAAAATCCTTTGAATAACGAATAACAATTGACGAGCTCATATTGCACATAAAATCATCAAATTAAAGTTGAAATGAAAGAATGCGAAGAAAAAGTAATGAATAAAGGTAACTTTATTTTTTATTATTTTTTATTTTTAACAAAATTTTTATTATTTAACAAATCAGCAATAACACTTAAAAACCCATAAGAAATAACAAATATTGGCCCTCTGATGAAAAATAATAACCCAAACAAGTCTTCGTTGCTCGCTGTGTCTTTTTAAGACAACAAAAAAGGCAGACAAACAGTCAGCCGTGGAGGCTGTAGAGAAAATAATGCATATCTGGGTAATAAACACACCAAAAACATATATGGAAAGGAATAAAATCATAACGCCTGCAGGCGTCGATTGAATAAAGTCGAAACTTGCGATACAGGTATTTTCACTCATTCGATCAACTAAGGGATTAATATAGTTGATGAGTGCGCTACAAAGTGGTCATCCGTTAATATCTCTTCTGCAGTGGAAGATAGATGCGCATTTAGCTGCGTTGGCGACCTTGATAGACGATTTAACGTCATGGAAATTGGACATCAAATGAATTAACATCACCACTTAAGGGTCCTTTTAAAGGGATTTCTATTTTTAATTTTAATTGAGAGAAACAAAGTTTGTGTGAAATATCATCCTTTAAAAGACCTATTGATGTCAATATGTGTGGATTATAAGATCGTTCGTATGTTACCCTCAGCTTCTTTGGGTAGAGCGCATCCGAATTCTCCAATTTTCTTTGACTCTGGCATATAAATCAGGCTGAATAAGACCGATGAGATGGCTTATGTTGACTTTGAGAATCGCTACAATTTATGTGCCGCATACACCTACGACTTAAAGAATCCCCACAGGAAAAAAACTAACGGGGTGAAATCAAACAATATCGGTGCACATCACTTGCCTTGACAAGAGAAAGAATCTACTAATCGTGTGGCCTAGCGATATTCTCGGTTATACTCAAAATGTGCGACACTAAAACACACCATGTAAGTTCAATAAAATCTGTGGGTTTCTAACTTGGCAATCTATCAGCAATTCCACTGCCAGTGATATCGTAGTAACCTGGAACTCAGAAAAGCGAAACTTTCTTGGAAGCGCCGTGTTGTTGAAGATAAGTAAAACGCTCCCCGCAAACGTTATTTCAATAAAGATAAGGCAACTGCTCCCTCTGGACAAACTGAAATTTATTAGTATTGATATTTTCGTTTTAGTTGTCCTCTACAATTTTGTGATTTTTTCAATCCTTCCGTAATGCTTTTTAGGCTTCCCTGGAACCCATTTCTTGTAATAAGGGTTCATGCAGTATGTGATCAACAATGCAATCATATGAATGCATGCTAGAACACGGATGTCACAAAATACCTGAAGTTCTTGACCTGATGCGACTTGCGTCCTCAAACACTCGTGACAGGATATTTTTGCACAAAGATCTGGGCAGACCGTTGTTTACATGAACATGTACATCGAATAGCAAATGAAGCCGACATTATACCAAAAAACTAGTTTTAAATTTGTAATATTTGGACAGAATCTGTGGTGACCTTATAACACATAATATATAGGCCCATAATATCAATTTTAAATAATAATGGGAGTTTTTTATTGAATACATGCAAGCCATTTCAACTGCTTCAACAGTAGTTGATCACCCTTAAAAATTCTATTCGATTTTTCCTACTCATTTGGAAATCCGTAAATCTCTTATAGTTTTTTTTAAGTATCAGCTATCTTTCCTTTTATACCTTTGAATAAAAGGAACCCCAAATAAAAATGAAAACAACAAGGAAAAACACAAGATGTACTCATGTTCGTATGTCATTATGGTCTGTCTCTATACATACACAAAATGTGATATTTTTCGCGGCACAATTTGTGGCCAATAAACAACAGTAAAAACAAATAGAAAAAATCGAAGTAACGAATACCTGAACGGACATCTTAATACTATACAGTCAAGAATGATCAAGTAAAAGTTTATGACGTCCTTACAAAAATCCCAAAAAAAAACAAGAAAATCAATGCCATGGAAGTGAAACCTGTGACTATTAATTACCCACTCTTGCGTGCTAACACTGTACGACAGATAGAGAAGGATAGAAGAGAGCAGAGTTTCTATTGCAAACATGACAACAAGTGTCATTAAATTAATGGCTACGATTTTTTGTTGTTCTTGTCTTCTCTTTTTAATACACATTTATTTTCGTAAGTGTTAATGGCACCAAAAACAACAACACCAACAATATTAATGATATCTTATATATCTTATATGCATTTTACTATTCTGCTCATTTTTATTCTTTCTCTTTTCATTCTTTTGGTATCATTTGCTGTATTCTGTTCCTCGTTTTCTTTTCCCTTATGTTGCTGTAAATTCAAGACAAACTGATTTAAATTGTCGTTGTCATTGCTTTTGTTGTCGTTGTGCTGTCGTTGTTGTAGGTCAAGTTTTCAAATATACATGGGTGTACGCATGCGAGTGTATTTTGTAGCATTTAATTTGTGTGGTCTCCGCATTTATGCATCATCGGCAAAATCGACATTAACAATGGGAGTAATAACACTGGTAAAGTGGTATTCAAAATATACCCTACACTGGCTAGGTTAGTATATTGTGCGCCAAGCAGATCGTTTCCTTTTTTTAATGAATTCTAAAGGTTTGATGAATTCATAACACTTTTCTATCATTTTGCTCTCATTTTTCTACCATCTCTCTGTCTGACAAAGGTATAAAAGTAATTTATGAAATCTTATTTCTAAGTGAAGCTGCTTTATGTCAGTACGTTCAGAGTTTAATAAAACCAAAAGTAGCCATTGCGCTTAGGATTTTAGCTTTGATCTCAATATCACGGTTGGTCCGTCTTAGTATACGTTCATTTTTCTGCTTTTCAATCACCATCAGCATAATGTCTCCTCCAAGCCTATTGCTCTGACAGACATCAGGATGCTACTCAATGTCAGCAATGCCAGTTCCCTACCCAGTACCCGGTATGTACTTAGGCGTTCCGGTGATTCATTGTCAGCGTCACAAAATTTACTTGTTGGGATCGAGGCAGCCCTCATTTGAAAGAAGTGTACTCTGTGCCTACTATGCTTGGAAGATATCCGCGAGCTTTCCCATGAGCTCGGAATATTTTATTCTTGACTCATCTCTTTTTGTTACTAAATTTCTTTAGACAGCTAAGTAGGAGGACAGCAGCTCACGTCTTAACGCTGTTTGGACTTTTAACCTACTTATCTAATACATCTCAACTATTATAGGAGGCTTTGACATTCATTTTCATTCAAAGGTGGTTACATGATCGGACTCTGATATTTTCTATAAATGGCTGTGGATTTCTTGGATAATGATAGAACCTCGCTATATCTCTGTTCCTCAGAGGGAAATTTATGCCACAGAAACAATACGTAACTGATTCCTGAGCTTGTATTGAAGAAACTTAATATCGTTGTAGATATTTTTATATCATTTAAAGCTTTAGATTCGGACACACTAGAACGGCTGTATGGCAAATTGTATGTATCGCTATATAGAAGCATTTAATTCGAAAATTGGAAGTACATTGTTAGTACATCTCTTAATATCTGCTCCATGTCACACATTTCATCCTCAAATATTTTTCGTGTTTAATTTCTTGTTAAATTTTATTTGTTTTTTTCTTGCTGTCATATAGTATTTAATTAATAGATTTTTATTTAATTATTGATTTACTTTTACCAGCACAAAAAAAATACAAAACAAACAGAAACAAAGACATCAAAATTAATAACAATTTGCGTTTTTAATCACAAGCCAGTATAAATAAAGCGTGGCAAAGAAATCAAAATTAGTATTATCACGGGAAAAATATTGTTGTGGATAATGAGATGATGCTGATAATGTAATCAAACAACATAAGAGTATTATATTAGAATATGACACTGTAAAAATGTCAAAAAAAAACATTTGCAACATAATCTGGCAAAATTAAAAATATAGTTCATTGCTTAAGGTCATCATATCAATAAAAAAAATACAGTTTTTCATTTGAACAAAAACATTAAATTGCCGATCAATACAGTATTAATGAAAGTGTTGGTCGGTTATGTGTGCAAATTCATGAAATTCAATTTATTTGACTTAAACTAAAATCTACATATTCATGTAAAAACAAAGCAAAAATACTTTTTAATTATTATGAACACAATCATCAAAACTAGTGCCAACTTAGGAAAAGTAAAAAATGAAAAAATAAAGCAATCCTGACTGAAGAGCTGTAATGAGTTTTTCACTCAGCAATCCTTTAACTTCAGCACTGATGGTATATGACTTCACCTCACGTCGCCGTAGTGTAGTCGGTAGTGTGTTAGCTTATTAGGCATGAGGCGTCGGTTCAAACCCCGGCTAAGACATCTCGAAGAAAACTCTGAGAGTAAATAAAATTAACATAAAAAGTTTCTCAAATATCGACTTTAAGTTGTAGATCCCATCACTCATATATAAAATTAACGCACACAACGTACATATGTAAGTGGTGTAAGAAGCTATTTATATCGTAATCCTGACTGAAGAGTTGTAATGACCAATTATGTATGTGTGTATAGGATCGATCGATTAGTTGCTATTTGCTGCTAAATTGCTTCGTCGTCTATTTCAATACTTTGACTATTTCAATAAATCGCAAAAGCAAATAAAATTTAATTGCATTCAAGAGACTATAAGAGGCCACATGGATTATATACTAATATATGGTATTTGCCTTACTCAATTGGGGGGCATAATTATTTTAATTACTGGCTAATGTAATAATGTGTTTGCCTACAAATTTAATTCAATCAAATCTTCAATATATTCCTGCATTATATTTCAATTTAAAGTCGTTTTACTTCACGTGGGTATGTGCACCCTTTTTATAATTTTATTGTAAAATAACATAATTAAGATTAATTTTACTATATTTTTTATTATTGTTATTATTGTTGTTGTTGTAGTTACTGCTGTTTATATTTTACAATAACATGTCAGTTGATGTTTGGCTATAAAACATTTCTTAATAAAATTCGAAGGAGATATTTTCGTTGCAATTTTTTGCCTGCAATTTTCAGTGTTACTGAGTATTTGGCTCGAGGGTAATAAGATCCAAACGATAAGATACCTTTTTTGTGTGGCGGAATAAAACTCAAAACTATCGTTTTAAATGAAAATAAATACACAACAAAAAAATAAATAAATGAAATAAAAATAAAATAATAATCGCGTGCATTCATTAACTGAATTAAGTGAATGAGCAGTCGTCGTCGTCCTCCTCATCAGCAGCCACTAACGTGGGCCAAAGCAGTTGTGGTCCCCGTCCGTTTTCATCAGTCATTTCAGCAGCAGCAGCAAAACTTTGCTTGTTCATCATTATCGTTCATGATGAAAGAAGAGTAGAGAGAGAGAGAGCGAAAACTTGTCATTACTAAAACAGCTAATTATTTAATTTCTTCGTTTTATTCGTTGCCAGTTTCATATTTTTCGGATTTTATTTTTACTTTTCCTTCAGATTTGTTTTGTGGCATGGACATCATTACAGTTGCGCTTATGCCATTTATTTAAAACATTCCTTATGACATGCAAACATATTACTTGAGTGTCTGGAGATATAAAAATAAGTTAAATCATGACGTTGTAGATATCATATTCAATTCCATTGAATAGCATTGCACTTCTCTTCTGCATATTCTGCGGCCCTAAAGTGTTAAGCAGTACAAATGAATGAGGGCATAAGAGCATGTGCTGCACTTTTGCATTATAGAAGGCATACAGCTGTCAGTATGATTGCATATTTATCTTTAAGGCTGTCCAAAATGTCTGTTCTAGTCTGTGTTGTGGTGCCACTCCTGGTGCTTACCTATCCATATATCCACTCTAGAATTCTCAGTATCAGGTTTTAGTCTTAGTCCCATCCCCTGCCATTTATTTAACCAAATAAACTAAGAACAAACAAAAAATCTTTCATTTTTTGCATAAATTTTGTAATAAAAACTAAACAAACCGCCAGTAACTCGTTATTCTAAACGCCAAAACGACGAAGAAACAAAACACAAATCAACCTGGCTAAAAACCCTAAGAATGAAAACAATGCCGAACAACAAGTTTAACATGACATTTTACTTCTGAGGCGCACGCACTGACAACGCTGGCTTGTTACAGACACCCGGCACCAACAAACTGAGGAGAGTTGTCAGCCGTATACCAGCCATAACGATATGAAAAAAAGAGAAGTTGCATTCACATCATTGAGTTTGGCAGCAAGTATTTCAAAATTAATTAACATTGAAATGAAATCAAAATGAACGTCAACACACAAATTAAACAGCAGAAGGTCAGATGGTAATTCTTTGTGGAAAACCAACGTATATAACAAGTGTTCCTTCTGGGCGATACTGACCAGTCGAATCAAACTGAACTGGTGAATAAATACTGACCACCATTGGCAATAATTCACACTGTTTGTGACTTTTAGTTTTTCTCCTCCTATGTTCGATTTTTATCAGAATATTTTATTTTCATTCATTTGTTGTCACAAAGTCAATACACAAATAGTCATCCCCTCTCAAGTGATAGGATAAGCAATAATACAAACAACAAGAGTGATATAAAAAGGGTAGAATCTTGTTATTGTTATAAATAATGGGGTGATATATAAAGCATGCTTGGAAAGGAATGCTTAAAAAAAGCGAAGACAGAGAGAGTTAAATATTCTTCTAAAAAGGCAACCAAAACTTTTGTTGAGAAATTACAATAAGAGCATATCCGGATCAAGCAACAGACTATCAAGAAATAAAGTAAAGTTGATAACCAGTCGGAATATACTTATCAAAATGGAGGTTGTCTCGAGCCTAACATGTAAATCCAGTGACGATGAGAATGAGTCATGGGAAAATATTGTAGGAAGCTGTGATGCATAAATTCATCCCAGTAGGAAATATTTTGGGTGCATACAAGATGCTGGGAAGGTATTTGACATTGTTAATACCGTAATATATTAATAATGTATCCTGAAATTAGTCAAGTTAATCGGTTTGGATGAGATATGATGGAAATACCTTATAAAGTATGTATGTATGTATGTATGAGAGAAGTGTAATAGATCGTGTGGTCGCAATAATAAGTACCTCTTCACCATACTAATATTAATAATACAGCTTGATGAAACGATTTCTTGTAAACTCAGTAGAGTAATTCACAATTGGACTATTGAAACGAAGCGGGGAAGAAAATGCGACTTGAAGTGTTCAACAAAAAAGGGAGATGCTCTGTGATCCGGATATTTTTAACGATCCAAAGGAAATATACTGAAATTATCTGGGAAGTTTTGATGCGTTCACCATATAGCCAGAACTTCACAGTGACTGGATACTATTTCTGCCTTGGTCAGCAAAACGGTATTAGGGTAGGTTAGGTCTGAGTGATAACTCTGATTTCACAAATCTCACTTGAGCACGTATAGCGGCCCGTTGTGATGCAACGGGTGAACGTAGTCGCTGTACTGACCAAGTTCCACCAAAATCAGGGAAGAGGAAGAAGTTGGTCAGCGCAAGGGCTGCACTTATGGAAGGTATTGAAGATAAAAAATAATGTTGTACAGTGATAGAACTATAAAGCTACATAGTAAACGTCAAAAAGTTACAGAAAATAAGGGAAAATCTGTCGTTGATTACATTCTGATTGCCAATGAAGTAAATTTAAGTGCAAAAATTTATCATCAAAAACTTGCTACACAGAAAATAAAAAAACGGTGGATTTATATACAATGCAATACGTTTTCAACAATACTCACATAAAATACGTAGCAGTAACACATACACATGTGTATGTGTTTGTCTTTTCTGTTTACATACTATGGAAACAAATAAAAATCCTTCTACGAGAAAAAAGAACAGAAAATTTTTAAACGGATTACAAAAGAATCAGAGCTGTATGTGTACAAGAAATTTATAAAAATGACACAATAAATACTTAAAACAACAAAACTTCGACAACACCAATGGCAACGACAACCAATAAACATCACCAAGAGAATAGCCCAGAGCAATGCTATGGATGAAGATGCAAAAGGATTGAAAAGAATAACAGTTCTTGGTTTTTTTCATTTTCAATAATTGTATTCAGGCGTATACAGCTTGACAAATATAAGGTCAACTGCAGCGACCACATTGTGTTCGAAGGCTAGAGATTTGTGGAATATCCTATGGAAATAGAGGCCGTAGCCTTACAGATTCTAACAAATGAAAATACTACAAAAGTGATACAGCTTTCCTTGAAGAACTGAAACGTAGACAATATCTCATGGAATGTAACAGTAATTAACGAAAAACTGTGGGCAGCAGAAGTCCACAAAGTCAGATAAAAAGAAAAGACAAAAGGAAAGTATGAAAAACAACGACGAGATTCGATAGATATTCCGCGAAATGTGTTGCAGTAATTTTAGACGCTTAGAATATTCAACATTCGGATATGTCTGCTACTGATGGAATTCGGAAAATATATTGTTGAAGGAATGAAAGACGGCAGAGTAGAGTATGCAAATTAAATTATTGAATTTTTTAAAATTTTTTACCATACCTATTAACATCAGGTATCTTTCCAACTCTGATAAGAACTATAATTAATTTTAAAAAAACTAATGGCGAAAACATCAACCCTCTATCGTCAATTTTTGTATTACAGACATATTCATAAAGATTGCAAGGGTCAACGATTATTCTTTTTCACTGTGCCACAAGCATCAGCACAAAAATAATGTGTGATTATTTACCATCCTCCAACTATTTTGTCGCAACAATTTGTTGATCCAATCATCAAGCTGTTAGCGATGATTAATTTGAAATCAAGACAAAATTATCAAGAAACAGCATGCGAATGAAAATTGAAATTCTTTTCAGACGCAAATACAAAAACAAATTAATTCATTATGATTCCTTTTTTATTTCTTGCAACTCAATAACCATCGCACCATCCCCCTCTCCAGATAGTTAAATGAGCAACAGAATTGAATTCAGGAAATAAAAACAGAAGAAGTGAAGACATCACTGCAGTAGCAGATGAGAAAATAATTTCGTAAAATCAGAAGAAAAGAAGCAGCAAAGAAAAGAAAGCGAAAAATATTGAGAAATTAATTTGCAAACGAAAAGCATAATTCCCGGGTTAAATGCAAATCAAGCACTTACAAATCCACACACACACAGAGCACTGCATAAAGGGAAGATAATGAGAAACAATTCCATGAAATACTACAGAATGCAATTCAGTATGAAAAATTTAAATGAAAATAGGAAAATAGAGTTGCCAGACCACATTTAAAAGAAGAAAATTCTAATTATTTAAAAGGAGAACGGACTAACGCACAAAAGACTTAAACGTAGTAGAAAAAGATGGATCAGCTAAAAAAGGTAAATAGGATTATCCTTCGGTGGCACCCAAATCATGGGATAATATCAGGCAATCATTAGGCAGATGAAATAATTGGCCAGAGGTGAGTTCAAGAAAGGGTGTACTTGGCGTAAGGAATGGGGAGACTCCTCTTAATCCAAACGGCCTTAAGACAATCTAAACTTATCCTGGGTAATGATAATGGTAAGATCATTGAGTCTTGCAGCATAACATCCAGAAACACTCTAGGAATAGACAGAAATTTCCTCAGAATGTGAAGCCAATGCCTATGCGGGTAATGTGGTTAAGAAGATAGAGAAGCAACAGCCCTCAATTTTATAAGGGTAGAGATTAAATATTTTCTAAAAATTTTAAGTTTACTCCAGTTATTGGTCATGCTCTGGTTAAATTTAGAAGAAAAGTTCTTATAAAATAAAAAACGTGTACAGTGAAGAGTAGGGAAACATAAATAAAGTGAAGAAATGTTGAAAGCTAGCACACTTGAAATTAACCGAACAGGGTAGCAGTAAAATAGCTTTTCTTTTCATAATTTATTGGCATCCCTTCTTCTCTCTTGTTTTTTGTTTTTTTGTTTTTGTTGCGGTTTTTTTTTTTGAACATTTTTCCTCTTTCTTATTAATTTTAACTGTGAATGGCTTCACTAAATTATCATTGCTGTTGTTGTTGTTGTTCTTGTTAATTTTATTACAGCAGCTATTGAAGACGAGAAAAAAATTAAAAACGATTTAAACTACAAACATGTACAAAGAAAAAAGGTTTTCGATTTTGTAAATCAAATAATTATGATGACTTATAGAAACACTTGCTACCACTGCCACTTTTGACACTTCTCCAACGGCTGCTGCTGCTACTAGTGACGTTGCAATTGCTGTTGATCATACCAGTGATGTTAACACAGATCATGGCATTCTCATAATGAAGTTGTCTGCAGTTAAGGAAGTCTTAGTTGCACTAAATATGCAGCCAAGACAACAGTGAAGCAAATATAAGCAATACTAGGAGGAGAATACTATTGGATGAGTATGACTTTTTTTCTGTTTTTCATTTCTTTTTTAATTAAAAACTTAACGACTTTATTAATGATATTGTATTTAAGGAACAATGTTACATATACGAGGATTGTTAGAATTTTATAAAGCAAGCAAATTGCTTACTTACTTAATTGATCATTACAATCCTTTAGTGAGGATTAAGACTTAGCTTATTTTATCACCCAAGTTGTGTGTGTTACTTTTATACATGAGTGGCGGAACCTACAATTTAAAGTCGACTCCGAACGACAGATTTTTGAGAAGCTTTTCATGGCAATTCTATTTACTCTCAGAGTTTTTGTCAGAAATCTGCTGAGAGGAAGTCACCAAAGAAATATATTTTCACATTTCGGTTTGCTCGATACGTCTAAGCTTGGATTTGAACCACGAGCTCTCGTCAAATAAGTCAATGCATTACCTACTAAACTACGGCGACTTCTGCTTAGCTGGTTAGGCGTTATTAATGAAAACGAAAGAAACCAAAGAAACAATAGTACAATGCGTTTTGACAATCACAGAAGCGATAAACATGTTCCAAAAATCATGTATGCAATCATAAAAATTCAACAAGAAAATCTCTTCTAGAATATTGTGTATGTAGAACGGTAACTTGGATAATTCCTGCCGCAACTGCGAGTAACACAATTTAATTATCCGATAAGGAAAAAAGTGCTCTGCTTGATAAGTAATTCCAATAAATTACTCGGGTATATCCCGAAGTTAGGAAAAGCCACCATTCTGCTGTATTAATTAACTTCTTTTAATAATAGGTCCTGGCATAGTTTTATTTCAATGTCTTTCTACCTATATTTGTAACCTAGATTTTCGGAAGATATACAGTTCGTGTGAGATTTCCCTGGCTTATCAAAATAGGGCATCAAATATATCGCACTCTCAAAGACCCAAATGGGCCTGGATCATCGTCCATTCGTCTGAAATAAAATCCACACTTAACTTCAACATTCCGCTTGATATTGTTAAAATTTTTACATAAAAAACGAAAATTGTCACCTAATGCTTCGGAAGTGTGATCTTTAATCATTTAATTTAGAGAAATTCGAGGTTGGTGTCCCTTCTCCACTTGGTTTGATCGCTTCTTAGCCCGTGATCTCTAAAACTACAGTCAATAAGACATATAAATTTAAATTTTTCCCACGATAATGGACATGGATGGCAAATAAATGATGAACCTTTAAAACATAAATTTTAAAATCCAGCCTTCCAACTACGAAGTTCAAAGCTGTAATGTTATGATTGTCAAAGCAAATGTCTCCTTCCGAAAGAAAGTTAAACGTTACTTAATGGAATATTATAAATCTCTGACTGTCTCCCAATAGTCTGGCCTCTAATATCTTATTCATTTCATGAAACACAATCAAAATCGAGCCTGTCAATCGTTAGCAATTCAATGATTGTTTATGCAACAATTGCTATAGGAATGCCATTATTTGCGACGAATTCATAAACCGTCCAAAACCAAAAGCATTTTATTTTATAGAGAAAGAAAGAATGACGTCGGCAATACAAATATTAAATGTGGATAACTAAAAACGTTTAAGAATTTATCTATGCATGCATGTTGTTATTTCTGTAATAACAACAACAATTACAAGAAATCCTTTAAATAAACAAAATTCAAAAGAAATAACCAGAGTACAATCAAACATCGAAATTTACACGATACTTGAAGGATAGCAGGCTAACTCTATGAAAGGATTGAATCATCATCATCACCATGTTGCACTGCACAGTTAAATGAGAAGGCATTCAGATGTATAGATATGTGCAACATTTGCCATGCCAGTTGCCCGGTTTTTTATTTTTTTCTTTCTTTCTCTCATCGTTTATTTCTTTATATCCTTCCGTCATTCATTTTATTTACCATTTCTTTGTTGCTTTTATTGCCAGCGAGAAGAGCAAGAGGTGGTGAGATCTTTAACTCTTTTTTTATTTTTTGTTGCAGCATTGGGTCCAGTTCGGAATCAATAACAATAGAATGGAAAAATAAAATAAACACACAAACCGAAACGAACGAATCCAGTTAAATAAAGAATCAACATGATTTTGTTGTTATTTTTTCAGTTTTTTTTTACTCTTGTATAGTTGGATGTGGATGACTTAACAAGTACCGTTTTATCCACATGAGGCATGTAGCATTACATATTATGTGCAACAGGTATGCTCAGTTTATTAAGTGACTGCGACCTGTTGATGCAACTTTGAACCAGAAATTCAGTTGTAGCTCTTGTGGAGTCATTTGCAACTCCTAACTCTTTTCATTTACGTTTTTTTTTAAACAAGGGACTTATAGCTGTTAAATTTAGTTTCCTGGTTTATAAATCTTCGAGTCGCAGATTTCAGGCACTTCTCTGTATAATTCAAAGCGCAAGTAATAGATCCTACCTTTTTATCCAGAAAATATAATTTCACAAATATTCGGCTGACAATAGAAGATAATCCACAAACCCTTTTCAAAGTTGTAAGAACCGATCATAATTATTTCAGATATTAAATGAAGTCTTGATTGGGCCAACATAGACGGGTAATTACGCAACTAAAATCAGTGGCTATATTGCTTGAGTAATTCATATTCGAGTTTTAAAAACTAGTCTACCCAGAACGACTTCCGATTGCTGAGTTGTCTTAGAAAATAACATCAACAACGATTACCGTAGAAAGGTCAACTAGGACACCACTGGAGAGACAGAATGGCTTAATAATAATATACAGACAATGCAACAACCCCAAATATATTCTGCGGCAATGGCAAATGACAATCCTATAACTCTAGAGTATGCTACAGTCGACTAAACGCCAAATTATCTGGAAAAACTTGATGTATGGAAATAGAGAAGGAGATGGTGTTTCCTAAAGGAAACAAAAATGTTCAAAACTTATTTGGAAGACTAGTTACGAAGTATATTTGTAATCAATGGGACGATATGTTACTTAAATAAGGAACTCATAGACCGATTGTAATCGCCGTAGTCTAGTAGGTAGTGTGTGTGTGGCTTATTAGACGTTAGGCCACGGGTCAAAGCTCAGGTCAGTTATCGCCAGCAAAACGAAATATGAAAAATTATTTTTTCCGCGAATTCCTCTTTGCAGATTTCTGGCAAAAACTCTGAGAGTAAATAAAATTGACATGAAACGTTCCTCTAAGAATTTGTCATTCGGAATCGACTTTATATTGTAGGTTAATTACGGTTAATTATGTATGTATAGAACGACTGTTGAACCTGAGCACTACTGCCTTAATAACGCGTCAACTTTAATCACTGTTGGACTCAATGCATTGGATTCTACTTGAGAAATAGTTCCTAACTATTCGAATCACATATTCTTCTACGACTTCTATATGTGCTGGTATTCATGTGTGTGAAGATAAATTCAAATTTAACTAGCAAAGACAAAAACCAAAAATTTTAACAGAGGTAAAGTTAAAGCTAACAGACCAATGTTAAGTGGTTAACAGAAAATAGTCAAGGTAGGATTATCGATATTGTGGGCAAATTGGACTTGCTGCACATATCCCACTATATACGAATTGTAGCCTAAGGTGTGCCTAATTAAACCCAATAAGTCGTATATCCCAAATAATTTTGGAACTTGAGATATCGGGCTTCATATATACCCTATGTTAACAGTGGCTGGGTAGGATGATGGATGATGGATATTGTGGAAAAATGGGACTTGCTGCACATATTCCACTATATACAAATTGTAGCTTAAGGTGTCCCTAATAAAACCCAATAAGTCGTATATCCCAAATAATTTTGGAACTTGAGATATCGGGCTTCATATATACCCTATGTTAACAGTGGCTGGGTAGGATGAAGGATGATGGATATTGTGGAAAAATGGGACTTGCTGCACATATCCCACTATATACGAATTGTAGCCTAAGGTGTGCCTAATAAAACCCAATAAGTCGTATATCCCAAATAATTTTGGAACTTGAGATATCGGGCTTCATATATACCCTATGTTAACAGTGGCTGGGTAGGATGACGGATGATGGATATTGTGGAAAAATGGGACTTGCTGCACATATCCCACTATATACAAATTGTAGCCTAAGGTGTCGTATATCCCAAATAATTTTGGAACTTGAGATATCGGGCTTCAAATATGCTATATATATATATAGATACAAATATACAATATAATATGTAGCAAACGTATCTAACTTTTTTATTTCATAGTAGCTTTTAAAATTTTCTGACATATTAGATTTTAACAGAACAGATTTCGGATTTTAACAGAACAGATTTCAGATTTTAATAGAACTGATTTCTGATTTAACAGAGAAACAGGGTTGTTTATAATGGAGGGAACAGTTGTTTGTCAAACAGTTTATTATAGCAATACACTGCGGCTTCATTTGAAGGTGCTGTGATCTAGTCGGTAGTGTGGTGGCTTACTTCACGAAAGGCCGCGGTTCAAATCCCAAGTCGGGCGTCAAAAAATTTATTTTTTTTTATTTTTTCTAATACATATCAGATATATAAAATTTTTCAGTATATATTTATATCAATATTTCAATATTAAAATATATGTATTAGAAAAAAAATAATAAAATAAAAAAATCTTTTTGACGCCCGACTTGGGATTTGAACCGTGAGCTTTCGTTCGTTTGAACTCGGTCATGATTGAGAATAAGCAATTGAATTTATTTAACAATTTGAATGCCACTGTTAACATAGGGTATATATGAAGCCCGATATCTCAAGTTCCAAAATTATTTGGGATATACGACTTATTGGGTTTTATTAGGGACACCTTAGGCTACAATTTGTATATATTGGGATATGTGCAGCAAGTCCCATTTTTCCACAATATCCATCATCCGTCATCCTACCCAGCCACTGTTAACATAGGGTATATATAAAGCCCGATATCTCCAGTTCCAAAATTATTTGGTATATACGACTTATTGGGTTTTATTAGGGACACCTTAGGCTACAATTTGTATATAGTGGGATATGTGCAGCAAGTCCTCCTTGACTCTTTTTCGCATTTTCTGTTAACCACTTAACATTGCTCTGTTAACTCTAACATTAGCTCTGTTAAAATTTTTGGTTTTCGTCTTTGCTAGTTAAATTTGAATTTATCTTCACACACATCTGACAACCCCATGTAAAAGCTTAAATTTGAAATTTTAAAAATCAATTGGAAAAATCACCAAAAAAATTTTAATTGCCCTCTAGCAACGGTATCAAAATAAAATTCTTAAACCACAAACAACAACAAGGACAATAGAAAATAAATCAAAAATATTTGTTGTGACTAGACAGTGTCATAAATTCAGTTTTACATCATTTCGTGGTTTCCGACGGCCATAAACAATATCAAAAACAATATTAAATAAAATTAAAGGAAACATTTTTGTTTTGCCAGGATCTAAATTTTTTAAGGGTTATTTTCCAACGGAAAGTAGAAATTATAACACTTACCTGGTATTTCCAACAGAAAGAATATCCAACTGGTGATTCTTTGATGAACGGGAGGCAGCCAGCCTATTACTATTACACCGCTTTTGAATGAAAACACAATGGCGGCAATAAATTTAAGACAGCAACAGCAACATTTAAAAATTGTTTAAAACACGCACTTCAATTATTATTATTTTTAATAAACTGCGATTTTTAAATTTAAACAAATAAAATTAATTTAAAAATGTTCTTTTTTACACACTTTTTTGTTATCCTTCTATAGAATATCACTTCACCATTTTTATTTTGCACTCTTCTTTATTTATTTTTTTTTTGGTTTTGTACTCTTTTTATCTTTTCCTTATATTTTTGGCCATTAAAAATATTTTCTAAGCCTTTTTTATTAACCGGTTTTGTATACGTTTGGGACAAATTTTTTTTTCTTCTTGCTCCATTTTTTTTTGCATTTACACAAAATCTTTCCTCCACTTATAATCAGAATCCTAGCTTGGCTTTTTCTATTTGTATTTCTTTTTTAACTTTATTTGTAATTTATTTATTTTTTCACTTTTTTAAAATGACTTATTTTACAGACCGTAGTTTAGTTTAAACGAATAGGATGCAATACGCGAGAGACTTTGCGAAACAAAAAAAGAAATATTTTAAACTCGTCACTACATTTTCATGGCAAAAGTTACACTGAACAGCATGACCAAAGCACTGGCAACATGTCAGCGGGTAAACATAACGAGAAATGCATGCAAAAAGCACCTACAAACACTCAACACACACAGTTCTTTTATGTTTTTCTTTCCTTTCGTTTATAAAAACACAAAACTTTACAAAAAGCAATAAATGCACATCAGGGATGAGAAATTGATCTCAACAAATTGTACTAACTTTCACAAAAAATTGTACTTTTTTCAGCCCGATTGTACTAAATTCACGTTTTTTCTTTTTTAAACTTTTTTATTAAAAATTAAATAAAAATATTTCACTTGACAATTTACATATATTTATGTACATATATGCGTAAAAAAAATAAAAATTAATAAAAAAGTACATTGCAGGGTCTTTGTACTAAGTATTTGTATATATAATAGGCAAACTTAACAACTTACTTTAGTACTTAACTATAAAGGAAAACAAAAGTTTATGAGATCTAAATTTTAAATCACTATTTATGATATATTTTTGTTAGCAAACTATTTGTTATTTCAAAATTGTAGCAACACGAATTAAATGTCTTTGGAATAATTTGGAGACAGTCGAAGCAAACAGTCTATTCTTCCTTTGGTTTTTATTAAATTTTGGTACGAAAATGTCCTTTCTACATTTGCAGATGAATGTGGGATGGATAATATTCCTTTTATAACTCTCGGAATGTTATTGAACATTGGTTCATTTAGTTCATTTTTTATTTCTGATACCTTGGACCAAAAGGTACGTATGTTCTCATTTTTTAAAGCTTTAATAGATTATTATTATTATTATTAGAGTTTATTTGCGTTTCCGAAACTTGGTTTCCTCTGGAAGTTCAGGATTCGGTGTACAATCTACAGGGCTTTAGGCTTTTCCGGTCAGACAGGAAGATCTTAGTTAACAATATGGCAACCAGGGCAAAAGGTGGCGGAGTTGCAATTTATGTTCGAAACGGTATTCCGTGCAAGGTAAAATTATTAACAGAAATTGGTAGTCAAATAGAATATTTATTTCTTGATATTTCATCCACCAATAAGAAGAAGGTTTTATTAGGTAGTGTCTATAGACCGAATTCTAATATAAACTTTGATCCCTTTATTTCTATTCTTGAGGAAATTTCTATTCAATATGATGACATTATTATTATTGGTGACTTTAATAATAATCTCTTAATTGATAATGCGCTATCTGATTCAATGTTGTCTCTCCATCTTAACCCTGTGAATGTGTCCTTGCCAACTCACTTCCATTCTTCTTCCAGTAGTCTAATCGATCTAGTATTTGTTAATGATATGACTAAGGTACTGTTATATGATCAAATTTCAGCCTCTTGCTTTTCCAATCATGATCTTCTCTTCTTAACTTATAATCTGTCTACGAGTCATGAGGACAGGTATATTACATACCGTGATTTTAAAAGTATCGATTTTACAGTTTTGAACAGAAGTGTTGATGATATCTGTTGGGATCAAATCTACTCACTGGGTAATGTAAATGACCAGGTGGCACTAATTCAGGAAAATGTGCGTCTGCTATATGACAGTTGTGTTCCTATCAAAACAAAACTTGTTAAAGCCAAACACCAACCGTGGTTTAATGCTGAAATTAAAGCATTAATTGATAAGCGCGACATTGCCTATCGGCGATGGAAGAGGTTCAGAACGGATGATCTGAAAGCCGTTCATAAAGCCGCTCGTAGCGAGGTTACCAAACACATTAAAATTGCAAAAACATTGTTTTACGGCAGGAAGTTCGCTTCCGCTTTAGATAATAGAGCTAAATGGAAGGTAATCCGCGATATTGGTATTGGACATAAATGCCATAATACTTCTCCTGATGTCGATGTAAACGTTCTGAATGACAAATTTGTTAATATTAATGTTCCTACACCTGACAGTAACCTATATGATGACCTTTGTTTTGTTCCGCTAGAAAACCCCTTTAGTTTTCGTTGTGTTAGTCAGCTCGAGGTTTTGGAATGCTTATCTTCTGTGAAATCGAATGCGATTGGTTCTGATGACTTAGATCCTCTGTTTTTAAAAGCTTTGTCACCTAGACTTTTACCGTATTTTACTCATGTATTCAATTCAGTCTTAACTATGTCCTCTTTCCCTGATGAATGGAAACGGTCAAAAATCATCCCAATTCCTAAATCTAATAATGAATTCAGGCCAATTGCCATTCTTCCGTTCCTGTCCAAAGTTATGGAAAACCTCATAGCTAGACAAATGAACGATTATCTCACGAGTAATAATTTTTTATCTGATAAACAGTCGGGATTTATGAAAGCTAGGAGCTGCACTACTGCTTTAGTCAAAGTAGTTGATGACCTTAGGTTGAAGCTGGATGAAAATTACATAGCGTTTTTAGTTCTTTTGGATCACACCAAGGCTTTTGATACGGTTGATCACAGAATATTATTGAGAAAGCTACAGACCCTCTTTCATTTTTCTAATTCAGCTTGCAGCCTTATACGTTCCTATCTCATTAACAGATCTCAACGAGTTTACCTAAACGGCAACATCTCGAATTCGGTACACGTTGGAAGAGGTATTCCTCAGGGATCAATTTTAGGGCCCCTTTTGTTCTGTATATACATTAACGACCTGCCTGATGTTTTGGATAATTGTAGCGTACATATGTACGCTGATGACGTTCAGCTCTATAGGAGCGCTTGTATTGATAATATCCGACTATGTGTAGATACGATTAACGATGATTTACGGAAAATTGACAACTGGGCTAGTGCTAATGGACTTTGTATTAATCCCTCTAAATCGAAATGTTTATTGCTCTCCAGGTCTAAGAGAGCGTTTGATGTGCCGGAAATTATTATCAGGGGGAATAAAATTGATTTTGTTGAATCGGCATCTAATCTGGGTGTTATCTTTAATGGTCGGCTAACGTGGTCTAGCCACATTAATGTCATCGTTGGTAAAGTTTATGGTATGCTTAGGAACTTATGGGCTGTTATAGATTCGACTCCTTTTGCTATACGCCTGCAACTGGCAAAAACGTTTTTGATTCCTGTTCTTTTATATGGATCGGAAATTTTCGCAAACTGTGATGCGGATGATAGGCGGAAACTCAACTTGGCTTATAATAACATAGCCAGATATGTATTTATTAAGGGACGTCGGGACCATATATCACAATTTTCTTACCAGATATGTGGTATTCATTTTGATAATCTATTGAATATTAAGTGCCTAATTCTCCTCCATAAGATTATTACTTTGGAACAGCCAGTATACTTATTTAGCAGGATTAGATTTGCTAGATCCAACCGCGGTAGGAAAATTATCCAATTAAGGCATAGGACTCTTTTGTCGAAACGACAGTTCTTTATACACACCATCAGTCTTTGGAATGCACTACCTAATTATATTCAGAACATAGGCAATGCAACTAAGTTCAAAACGGAGTTATACAATCTGTTTAAGTAGTTTGTAACATATTTTGATTGTTTATACATTTTTACTCTTCATTTTTATTAGTGATTAATTATTTTCATTTTTCTAATTTATTATTTAAGTTTCATTGTATCTCATTATATGAATATATTTCTTTGTTTGTATTTTTCTCTATATTTGTATCTTTCCTAATTTAGTTTTTTACATATACTCATTTTCTTATCTTAATTTTTTTGTATCGATTGCTATTTCCTGAGGTTAAATCATGTTCTTATTCTTATTCATTTTTATTTATACTGTACTTCAAACAATTCATTACTCATATAATGAGTGATTTGTTATTACTTTTTCCTATTTGATGTCCTCCCATAGCACTTTCATTTATAAGATTATTATCTTGTTGTGCTATGATTAATAAATAAAATAAATAAATAAATAAATAAATAAAGGATTAATAGAAGTCCGAAATTGATTATTTATTGATTCAATATTCTTAATTTCATTGGGAAACAATACTTGAAGTTTTACATGAAACAACGTTTTCTGGTGTAAATTTTTTAAACCATGGTAACATTTCATTATTTAAATCAACTTTTTCTTTGCTATTTCTTCAAGCTCCAAAATAATACTGTGATCAATACATCAATTTCTGTTCCTCAATATACCTATTTCGCCAATAGTAATATGGTTTCCATTGATATTCATTTTTAATATGTATATCATTTTGGAGCTATTTGACTGAACAAAAACTTTAAGCGGTCAAAAAAATATGCATTCTGGCATCCTCGGATTGCGTTTCTAAATTAATATTGTTAATAATTTTAAGGACATATTGTAAAAATAAAAATATCATTTCATAAAGTGGAATTCTACCGTTTTGCAAATCAGCTTCAAAATCGTTGAGCGTAAAATATTTTGAAGTGGCTCCCACTGTCCCAAAATTCTGTTAATTACTTCTTCACGTGACGGTTTGTTGAGTATTTTAGGACGTGAATATTAGTACCAAAATATTCTTGTAATTTAGAGAAGTGTTAAAACAGAATATTTGAGTAATATATTAAAGTAGGAAAAAATATTCAATAGTGCTAAATAAGTCATTGAGGTGCTATGGTGTTTTTGACTTCCAAATAGTGCTAAAAAAGTACAATTGTACCAACTTTTCCATCCCTGATGCACATGCAATGTTTTACACTCGCGCATACACATACTCCCATACATATGCTCTCATAAATAGAAAGATAATTTTGATTATACACCTAATTCTGTTTTTACACGGTAGATTGGTTCCAGAAAAAACCGTGTAAAAAAAACCGTGTAAAAAAAGACACTGATCGTATGCAAAAATAGGTGATTGGTTCCTAATCTCTAAAACCTATTAAAATTAGTGAAAAACAAGGATTTTTTAAGAAGTTTTGTATTTGACATTTTCGTTTAGGGATTCATAAAATATTTAACAAAATTAAAAATATAAATAACTTAATAAATATAAAATATTTTTTGGCTTACCTTTCATCTTAATGTGTTAAATTTAATGTAACGATAGAAAAACAAATTTGCCAATAAAAAATTTCTTTACCAAACACAAAATATTAACACACTTCAATTGCTCTGACCTTTGTGCTTGTACGCACAAAAGGGAATTCCTCTATATTTGTGCCATTTACATTTGCTTTGACCAGGAAATTTGCTTGTACTCGCAAAAAGGGAATTCCCTTAAATTTGTGATACGAACATACTTTTTAATTAAATTTGACAAAAAAAATTCAGCACAAAAAATTTTAAATCGTGCTAAACGGAATAAAATCGTGTAACAAAAATTAAAAATATTTTATTTTCAAACCGTGTTATATCAAAACCGTGTAAAAAAAGACCGTGTAAAAACAGAATTAGGTGTAATTTAGTTCTCTTTGCAGAGTTTAGGGGACTGTTCGCCATGTGGAAAATATAGTGAATCGAAGTTCTTTTTATTTCAAATTTTAAATAAATTTAACAGACTGATGCATACCATAGGTTTACAAGAATTACAAGAAAAACAAAGCATTATAACACAAATTCTTCTAAAATCACAAGTTTTAGTAGTATGGGTAGTATTTTAACACTCTTTATCTGTTATTGCTGACTCCACTATCCCCTCTCCAAAAAAACACTCAACATTTGTTGCTTTAATAACAATTTAACCGTTTGGCTTGCAACGAGTCCCTTTTGTGTAATATTAGTAAATAACTCGTTAAATGCATTAGGCAAAGGAGAAAAACTTTGATTGAAAGAGAATGTGAAATTATTGAAGGGAGCTTATCATGTAAGTCTCTTTTTTCATACACTCATTTACATGAACCGGCTATTCGTTATTTTTTCCTCCCAATGCCTTAAAACATGTGCACGTTGTTTTTCTAATTGCTTTGGGAGAAAATAATTGTTGTTTATATTTGAGAGAATGTTATCTCTCTCTTACTCTTTCGGTTTATTTTGTATTTTTTGCAAACAAATTTCTTTAGTAACTTTTTTTGTGTGAGTGTTTCCTAATCGTTTAGTGAGTTGATTGTCCACACAATTTTTCAAATGGCTCATGTTATTAACAGTCCTTAGGGTTGGTAGTCCGCACTGTTGTTTAAACGACTCATGTGTTGCTTCTCCAAAAAATTTTTCAAATGGCTCAAGTTATTAACAGTCCTTAAGGTTGGTTGTCCGCACTGTTGTTTAAACGAATCATGTTATTAACAGTCCTTAAGGCATTGGTTTATTTTACTATGGGACATTTGGATGGTTCAGTACAAAAATATTTGGTACAAAAAGTAATAAATTAGTAATTGGGACGGCGCAGAATAAAGCTGTTGTATAGGAATTTTTTACAAGAGAGGCTTTAAGCACCTGATAGGCTCTGAAATATAACAATATTTCCTTTTTGTAATTCGTATAAATTTTTGCATTGTATCATAAATAAAAAAAAATGTTTTCTTCTGATTCTTTACTCCATTAAGATACTAAATAATAATAAGTGGTATTACTCCACACTGTAAACCATGATGTACAAGCGTAGTGTGTAAAGCAGTAGTGTTTCATTTCCAATTTGTTTCGGTTTGTAAAACATTCAATCTCTTTCTTGTGCTCTCTTGCATTTTATTAGTCTCTCTTGGGGAATCTACTATCGCTTGTATGTGCGAATGTACATATGTTTGGCGTTTAAGCAGCTGTTTTATTTTTTGGAGGATTTGTTTCTATGGTTGATATGCCGTTATATTTTTCTTGTCTTCAGTTATTGTTTTTATTTCTTTTTAGTTCTTGTACTTATTCCTATTTTTGTCCTTTACGTTTTTGCCTTCGTACTCATTGTTGTTTATTTGCAACTCTCTATAGAGTTGGTTTGCATTTAATTTAATTTTTTGAATGAGACAAATGCCGTATATTTAAAAAAATTCCAAAAGTATTTCAGGTATTTTTGGGAGGAAATTAAAGCAGTAAACAAATTGTGAAAACGTATATTTTTTTTTAAAAGAAACTAAAAATTAATTTTCATTTATACTAACAGGGAATATAAAACAATAAAGGTACTCTATGTGTCTGGACAATTGTATATAAAAGCGACCAAATGCAACAGTTTGGTAACAGGTAACTGAAGAAGAACTTGTAACTTCCTACTGATGAAGTTGATATAATAAACCAAAAGTGACTGCATCCCAAACGATGTTAAACGGCGTCCACATATGGACTGAGAGGAAATATTCTTTATCAACCTAAAATGTGAGTCTATATTTTAAAAAGGCAAATTTCACAAAAGCTAAGTCGAAGAGTGGGTAAAACTCAGTCAACATACATACATAATTGGTTATTATAACCCCTTAGCCAGGATTACGACCTAGTTTCTCTGTCAAACAAGCCTGATATTATTTCTTTAATATTGTAGGGAAGCATACTGAGAAAGAAAAGCAAGACTGCCAGCAGACGATGAAGATATCAAAGCATCTCACCTAGCAATTATTTACGTCGTAATATTTCACAATTTTCAAAACAGAACCTTGAGAAAATGCTGTCGTAATGACAAGTAGGTGTTTATCCTCAGTGACGTCTAAAAGTGCTTACAATCCGCCGTTCTAGAAACATTTATTGGAACCAGTGCAGTAATGATTAGAAACGCCGTAGTCTAGTATGCAGGGTGTAGGGTTATTAGGCGAGAGTCCGTGGTTCTATCCCTGACACAGGTATATCGCACCCAACTAAATAAGAAGAACTATCGGTATTAAAATGGGACCTAAAAGCTGACAATCCTGTAAATCACTGTCCTTTTAGAGAGTATTCTAATAGCTTTTGTACTTCTAAATGACATACAAATTTATATTTTTAAGCACATCAACTCGTTAAGTCTAATTGAAAATCAAATTACTGCCGCACTTTTCCTCGTCGACAACAGAATAATTGCTACGAAGACGAAAAAAATTCATCCACATTGAAAATTACTGACATTTAAACCAATTCGACAATTTTAAATCACTAACTGGATTGAGGACTGTCTGTCGGTTTATACAACAGCAAGCATTTTTTAGCATAAAAAATGTTTATTGTTATTGCTGTTGTTGCTCGTGTTCACTTCGTAGGCTATTTAATATGTCCTTGTTAATTTTATATCATTTACAGTTCATTACCATTGATTACCTTTAAAAAAGCATACGCACACACTTGCACATACACATGCAACATAATCTGAATCCTTAATTTAACCTTAAAACCATTACAAGAGAGACAAACAAAAGCTATTTCATTTTTACAAATGCAATATTAAAACATCCTTCTTATGTTCGTTTTTTGTTGCCCAGGACTAAAAGAGTCCCATTTTTAGTACACTCCTCCATATATTGTTCCTGTGCTGAGTTGTTTTAATTTTCTCTGTTCAAATTCTCACTGAGTGACAAAACGAAATTCTTGTGACATGAAATGTAATTTTACCAACATCAAATGAAAATTTAAGACGTCTAGGAGACGCCAACAAAAACAAAAATAACAACAACAACCACTGGTACTAACACTACATTAAGAAGAGAGTACAACAAGAAGTGGCCATGAAAGTAATGCAATTTTATATTCAAATCACCTGACACTGACTCTGACTCTCTTGTATCACCCGTACAGCAACAGCATAACTTCATTACAACCATAAACCTACAAAAACTGCACTAAAGAGTAACAAGAACAACAGAACAAATATGAGGTATATCCTGTTTTTGTGTGTCCTGTTGAGTGGCGACAATAGTAATGCTCATACGAGAACCGCTCGCTTGTCTGCTCATGCTGCACTCTTTATAGGCTGAACACAATGTTGGGTTTGCGGATGTTTGCACAAGTACAGAATGTATGTGTGACATGTTTGGCAGACAATTTTTAAGATCATTTGCTAACGTTGCAGCACTGACACACCCACATAAACCTGATTATTTCCGAACCTCCATCCCATTATATATATATGGGGGTTATAGGAGACCTTCTTAAGGATTAAATATTAATTTTAAAGCATTTTTAAAATACAATTTTTATTATAAAATCCTTAAGATTTTACTTGACTTGGGACCAAAGAGTTTCCTCTGAATTATTGTTTTTTTTTTTTGTGCGACCACACTTGATCGTAGTCACTGCAACAATTCTTTCGATATTAGACGCCCAAATGATTCTGATTTAGCTGTTCTCCACAGAATTGCTGATGATTCGCTACGTTCAGGCAGTGATCAAGTCATTCACGAACGTCTTTTCGACGTCTGTTCCGTGAATTTCCGTGTCTAGGATTTCTCATGGAAATTTCAGTTCATCTAGAACGTAAAGATCTCGTCGTGTATTGAATTACTGACGAACTAACAAGACTGGTATAAGGCTAATAATTTCCGACATATTACAGGTCAACGGTGGCCTCAGTTAAATTGATTATCGTCTGATAAAAACTGTTTCTCTTCTTTCCCTAAATGGCATGCTTAAACACCGAACTTTTTCGAATCTCATAGGTCCCACTGCTCTATTGGAAGTCATGCTGAATGACCTGATATTCTGTCGCTAGAATTTTTAAACAGGAAGCAGTGGCGCCTTACCTCAACACTACCACCAACACGCCTAATCGTTTTAAGGAGTGATTTTGGGTGATGTTTTAGATTTGGAGGTCATAATGTTTTCCATCAGATCTGAATAGGCAAAACGTCGACTCTTACATCCAAAATATGTTGTGAAAACGCTTGACAAAATTTAATACTTTTTTTTTTGATCCACCCACGTAAGTTCTTCTCATTTAGACATCTTCCTATTGTCTTGGATGGTGTACATATGTATGTACATACCAGAGAACTAAGACCAATAACTGAAAAACAATCATGATTTAATTCATTCAACTGATCATACATACATATATGTATGCCTTAATACTCGTTCTGATTATTCATTTTTAAATAATTCATTTTAATGAATTAAATTAATAACAAGGAGGCTTACCTCTACAATGAGTAATACAATGGTCCATATTGGCCACTAAAAGAACTTTCTGTGAACGGTAAGCTACCTGCCAACCTAAATCAAATTAATAAATTCGACTGGATACAGTTCTTTAAAATCTTGTCAATAATTTGTTTTCATTTTTTCAATCATAACATTGAGTACATAGTAGATTTTATCTATCTTTTGTACGTGTTCCTCGGCTGTTAAGGGAGGATACTGATAACTTTGCCAGACCAGTGGTTTTAAAACCACTAAACCACCCGATACCCAGTCTAGAAAAAGATTTGTTGTCATGTTTGCAATTATTATATTAAGGAACGTGATTTAATTTCTTGCATAGGCTTATTTTAGAAGTTACGTCACTAACGTTGTTTCAAATAGCTCGGTATTGTTGTCATTTCGTGCGTCGAATATTTATTTATTTGTAGCATAACTTAACGATTTTTCCAATGTTGTGATCCACGTTATATGTAAGTTTCTTTCTTTCTCTTTTTGTCTTCTGTTTCCCTTCCAAGTCACTCATTCCATTTATATGAAATGAAACTCACTAAAATGATTGTATAAGTTATTTTCCTATTTGTTTGGTTACCCTCTTTATATTTTGAAAACACTCAATTGGTCAAATATTTTTGAATTACGTCCGTCATTTATGTGAAGGGTCACTAATCACGCATATATTGAAATATATTTGGAGTATTTTCATACAAGCTTTCGATCGCCTTTTAAGTATAACCACCACTCCACTCAATTGCTCAAATATTTTTGAATTATCGTCGCACAAATCTCATCTCAATTCATCAAATAAAAACAGGAGACAAGAAAACAAAAAGTTTTCAGAGATCCTGAAGTCCAGTTTTTATCAGACGAGCGATTAAACACACGTTCGTCTGTTTATATGGAAAGCAGAAACAAAAACACTAAAAAAAACACTAAGGGGACTAACCGGCTATTGTGTCTGTTGTGTGCAATAATATAGAATATATGGAACTCAATATGGTTGCTAAAAATTATTCAAAAACTATGAACTGCAGAGCTATTCTAGGAGAAGTAGCTTGTAAATATTACATACGGTAGGGTACACACATTACATTTTATAGAAACAGTTATTTGGGATCGACCAATGAACAAATAGAAAAATATTTAATTTCTCTCTCTCTTCTTATTTTTATGGTCATTCATTTAATTATTCTGATTGCCTGTTACAACTCGGTACGACAATCATTAGATGAAGCGTCATAAAAGGAGCGCAGCGAGTATAAAGGACATGAACGTGTATATTAAGAACACCATGTGTACATACATATATCTAAAAGAAAACGACTGGTAAACCTTAATAATAAATAATCTGATTACAAACATAATCTAATTAATAAAAAATTCTGATAACCCGAGAAATCAAAATCGTATTATTGTTTTTCAATGTTCTTCAATGTAATATAATTTCGGTAAACATTTACTTTGCTCTTCATATTCTAAAAATGTACGTTCTGTTACGTTCCGTGGACGTTCCGCTAACGGAGGCTTTACAAAAGCGGACTTCGACAGCAACACAACTTGATATAAGAAAGAAAGAGAGAGAATGAATGAGTTATGCCATTTTTGTATTTAAGTTTGCCTTCTGTTATTTTGGTTGCAACGCTTTAAAGTCAACGACTTTTCTTTCCAATGTTAAGAACGCTGCTAATGTTCCCTACTTTCTCTTCTTAGCTTCTGCTCATGTATGAGGAATGAAAATTAACATAAAAAAATCAATCACTCACACCTTATACTGAAATATTTTTAAGCTGTTTTTATAAAAAATTTCGATCATCACTTGGCTTTCTATGAAATTATGAAAATTGCGTAAATATTTTTAAAATAAATTCATATGAATCTCGTCTGAAATCACTGGAGACAAGAAATTGTAAAAATTGCATACGGTAGAGTACACACATCAAATTTTTTAGAAACAGTTATTTGGGATCGACCAATGAATAATCAGAAAAATAGTTAAATTCTGTCTTTCTGTCTCCTTGTGGTCATTCATTTAATTATTCTGATCGCCTGGTATAACCCTTTGCTCTCGGCACCGTTTCGGACTTTACCTACCAGCAACTCGACTACACTTTTTAACGAAAACGTACATCCTTGACAGGTACAGTATAATTTTAGAACCAAGTAAGGAATTGTCATGAAATTTGTTTTATATGAATTTGTGGACATTGAAGAACACATATTTACAAAAAAAATATCATAAAATTGTTCTATTCGACGTTTCAGTACGAATTGAGATCTTGTACATTTTTCCTCTCGGTTATCGGACTTTTTTATTATCGTGTCAAGTTTCCCACTTCATTGAGCCACACCCTTGTAGCTTTGGACGCCCAATCCACTATATCTACAAATCCCTCAACGGATCAGAGAAGTGTATAGTCCGTCGTGAGAGCATTTCGCACGTTCCTTTTCGACGTGTATAACGACTGATTTATTTATCATGGCTCTTGATAATTTTATTACATTTCGATCAATTTTTTTGTGCCATTTTAACAGAACAGTACAGGAGGACACGTGTTTCTTAAAAAATTGCGGTGGAATAATTTCATTGTCCGTAATCGCTAACAAACTTTCATGCCCCTTCAGAGGGGACAACCGAGTGATATGCTAGACTTACATTGTCCCCTCAGAGGGGACAGCCGAATGCAAAGGGTTAATCGTGTTGGGTAAAATCAACATAAGACTCTCGCAGCAGCTATACAGGGTGTGCACATCTGCGCCCCATAATAAATCACACATCGGCTATTACGATTTTTGCGATATACTTTAGCAAATCGTTGTTATTAAACGAGTGTTGTTCACGAAAAATATTTATACTACAAATTATATCTGAATTAGGTTGCGAATGTTACATAAAGTAGGGTACTCACATCACATTTTTTAAAAACAGTTATTTGGGATCGACCAATGAAGAAATAGAAACATATTTAAATTCTGACTTTCTTTCTCTTTTTCGTCATTCATTTAATTATTCTGATTGTCTGTTACAACTCGGTAAGGCAATCGTTAGATGAATGATAAAAGGAGCGCAGCGAGTGTAACGTTCATCTCCATGTCAGTCATATGTGTCTGACGCTAAGAAGTTCTACATGAGCCATGTCAGTCATATGTGTCTAACGTACGCGATTTGGTAAATCACAAATGTCCGGCGCAAACGAAGCTGTGTCCAAAACAACAGGTTAATACTTGTTGTATCTTGTTTGTATGCGTCAGACATATAAGACTGACACTGCTTGTCGAAAAAAAGGTATAAACATAGGGCCATGTCAGTCATATATTTCTGACGTAAAAAATAGTGTTTTTCCGGGAATTTTGGCAAAAAAAAATTTCTGTGATACATTTCCTTGAGACATTTTTAACTAAATTATCTAATAAAGTTACCGTGGCCCTTGTGAAAATTTTTCCAATATTGTCATGGCTACGAACGTGTTAAGAACATCATATCTGCATGCCTAAAAGAAAACAATATAAATATATTAATATTATTATTAATAATCTGATTACAAACATAATCTAACCAACGATGCTGACAACCCGAGAAATTTAAAATCGTCTTATTTTTTTCACTATTCTTCAATGTAATGTAATTTCAGTAAGCATTTACGTTGCTCTTCATGTGCTAAAAACGTACGTTCCGTTCCGTTACGTTCCGTGGCGTTCCGCTAACGTAGGCTTTATAAATGCGAACTTCGGCAACAAAACACGACCTTTTGAGAGAGGGGAGTTTTGTACTTAAGGTTGCCGTCTGTTATTTTGGTTTCAACGTATTTAACTTAACGACTTTTCCACTGTTGAGAACACTACTAGTGTCCTTTACTTTGTCTTCTTAACTCCTATTCAAGAAAAATCCACTAACTTATATGTATTGAAATATTTTTAGATATTTTTACAAAAACAACACTGTTTTATGAACACCCTGTTAAGCTTAAATATATTCGAATTGAAATTGTTGCACGAACAGGAGACGAGAAATTGTAAAAATTCGCCAGAGATCTACATAATTGACACATAACAAGTAACTTGTAAAAATTGCATACGGTAGGGTACACATATTACATTTTTTAGAAACAGTTATTTGGGATCGACCAATGAAAAATCAGAAATATATTTAAATTCTGTCTTTCTTTCTCTTTGTGGTCATTCATTTAAGTATTCTGATCGCCTGGTATTAATCGTGTCTGGTAAAAATCGTCATAAGAGTGGTGCAGCAGCTATACAGGGTGTGCACATGGTAAACCCCTTATTACTCAGACATCTGATCGGCTATTACAATAAATTTGTGCGATAAGCTTTAGTAAACAATTTTTATTAAATCGGTGCTGGTCACGAAGAATTTTCATGTTACAAGTTGTATCTGAGTTACCTCCGAATACTGCGTAGGGCACTCACATCAAGTTTTTTTTGAAACAGTTACGAATATTTGTAATCGACCAATGAAAGAACAGAAAAATATTTAAATTCTGTGTTTTTCTGCCTTTGTGGTCATTCATTTAATTATTCTGATCGCCTGGTATTAATCGTGTTTGCTAAAATCATAATAAAAGTGGCGCAACTCGTAATATACAGGGTGTGTGTGCATGTGCAAAAAGTAAAGTAAACGAGTAAACTTATTGAGGAATATGATATATTTAGGAAGTGCCATCTATTAGGCGATAGATGATCGCTGAGGTCATTGCAGTAGTTATGAGTGAAACAAAGTATTTTTTTTATTTTTATAAACATTTTATTCATATTTATTTATAAATTGTATAACAAATAACAATATTGTTATTTTATTAATGTTTTTTTTAGTTTTCGATAATTTTCTTTATTATTTATTATAAATTAATTGTTTAACAAATAACAAATTAAAAGTATTAGTAGTTCAATATACAGTGGAGAACAGAAGGTCTTAGTACTCCAATATATTTTTGGACAATTTCATGAATTTTAACCAACAGTTTGTATATGTTTTATTAACTTATTTCTGTTTTATTATAAAACAATAAATTTTTTTTAACGTTTTCCACAAAATAAAAGAAAAATAAAGAAAAGTTTCTGATGACTTCATGTTTTTGCACCGCAAAAGTGTAGGTACATACGTCTAAGAAGAACAAGTCAGAGTAAATTAAAGGTTCAAAGGACTAACGAATGAAAATGCTATCACATATCTTTAGTAGAATATCCGCTAAGGTCAAGCCGTCCATTTAACTCATTTGAAATTGAATGTACCAGTTTTGTTTCGTGTTTTTTTGTGATATTTGCCGCCATGCACTACCATGAGTAAGTTTTTCGGTTGACTTTTGGTTGAGGTTTAGCGACTATGTAAGCGTTCTTTCCAATGATCTCCTAAATACTCTCTTCATAGTCATATCGAGACTTTGTGCAAGAGTATTAAGCGTGTGGTGACTTTGGTGGGCAAATCAAATCTTCACATTAGGATCAGTATGATTGGGAGGTGAATTTGTTCTTTCGAATGTTTCCTCAATAAATTGTAAACTGTCCACACCTGGTGCCACAGTATTGAACTTATGCGTCCATGTTTAAATGTTTCATGCAATTTCTACGGATTGGGTTCCATATTTTTCTTTCTCCATACTTAAAGCATATCAAATGAGATTTTGAATAATGTGTGTGTGTCTTTAGACGAGTCAAAATATGTAATTTTAACTCGCACGGATGTACTTCATTCAGCATGGAGGTAGAAAAGAAATGCAGAGCTCGACCTCAAGAAACGGTTAAACATGGTGGTGGTACTATAATGAGTATCTGCACTAGGCGTGGGCAGTTTACAATTTATTAAGGAAATAGTTAATAAGACGGACTGTTTTATACAAACTGCCGGTTAAAATTCATGAATGTTCTAAAATTGTATTGGGGTACTAAGGCTTTTGCAGCCCACTTTATGTATATTTTGTTTAACCATTCATTATGGGCTACGAATGGTTAAATTTTTCAAGTGTTCACATTCACATATAAAACTCTTTAAATAAAAATAAAGATATTACAGTCAAAGAAAAAAGTATTCATACACAACTCTATGTAGACTTTTTTCCCGGTATTTTTTATCAAATTGAAAAAGGTGTTCTAGATTTTTTAAGGCAGTTACAATTAAAAACATTTGAAGACAAAAAAGGAATATAAAAAGGAAACTATAACATAGAAATTATTAGAAAACTACAAAAAAATTTGCAGCAAAAAAGGCTACGTACACCGCTATATGTAGACTTTTTTCTGTGATTGTACATCGTATATGTATGTAAAAAACAAAGCTTTAAAGAAAGCAATCAAAAATCCATTTTAAAAAGATATTCTCCTTTCAATGTACAGTCAAAGTAAAAAGTCTATGTACAGTGGTGTACTTACAGTGGAGAACAAAAGTCTTAGTACCCCAATATGTTTTGACAATTTGAAATAATGTGTGTGTCTCTAGACGAGTCAAAATATATCATTTTAATTCGTACGAACGTACTTTAGTGTGGAGGAAAAAGAAACGAAGAGTTCGAAGAAACAGTTAAACTTGGTTAAACTGTTGGTTAAAATTCATGACATTGCTAAAATGTATTCGGAATAGTCAGACTTTCGCTGTCCCCTGTACGTAGACTATTTTTTCGTTGGCTTTATGCTAAAGTTACAGAAATGGTTTGAAATTTTTGTGTTTTTTAGGTTTTTTTAAATGTTTTCGACAATGTTAAGCCTGCCTTAAAATTAAATTCAGTCTACTACTGGTTTTTCTTAATCCTATATGCCATGGTATAATATCTTCTTTGGAGCATCTTCTTCGTTTTGCTGCTGCTGGTATTGTTGCTGTTGTTGTTACGGTTTATGGCATAATTGCTGCTGCTTGCTGCTATAGCTGCTGCTGCTGTTGAGCATCTTATATAATTGTTTGTATGATAATTATTGTCACCATTTACTAACTGATGTACTGTCCATGTTGACCATGGCATGATATCCATTATATGAACATATGAACCATTTTGTGCATAACCATTGGTATTCTCTTTATTAATATGACTGCATCATACAATTTCAGTAGCACAGGAATTGCCGTCGATATGTTATTGATAGATATGACACGATTTTACTTTCAAGCACCATGTATCGGCTAAACGATTGATTGTTCTCTTCCACTTTGGTTGTACAAATTGGTGTGGCTCTATAAAGAGATATAAAAAAACAAACAAATATCAATAAAATATTTTTAAATTTCATATGCACATACAGTCAAAAAATACATCGATGTATAAATACTTTATTTTCGGTGATTTTTATCAAAATAAAAAAACCTGTGTATATACATACATCGGTATGTGTAGACTTTTTTCTGTGACTGTAAATATATAAAGAAGTATATATTGTAATAAAACAATACAAGCAAGTCAAAGTTGTCGTTTTAAACTGTACGTATGTATATGATCTTAAAACATAATCTGTATTGACTAGCATTCCAAGAAGTTAACGACCGGTATCTCGGGTAATCGCTTTCTGGTACTTAGCTCTGAATAGTAAAGAATGGCTCGTCTATCAATAGTTTCTGGTACTGGTCCTTATATGATAATTGTTCCTTGAGACATTCAATTCAACATATATTTTCAATATCTTTGCTTGCCACCAGATCAGACATGTCCAATTGTATCGTTTAATTAGTGCAATTGTTAAAGAGCAGATAGGATATTACCGGTGTTCACTAGGTACATTGGAGGCGAGGGTAAGCACATGCCATTCATTCATGTTTACGAGATAATGTTTGAAATGATCATAGAACGAAATGATTTTGCCAGAAGTTTTGTTTGTCTTTCTCAAATTGGGCCTAAAATCGACCAAATTGCTGACTAAAACTTATTCTCAATATATCTGATATGATTTCAATTTTCCAGACACAGTTTAAAAGATTCAAAAGATTTAATTTAGATGCGGAAATCAAAGCAACAAAAAAAAAAACGTTAAAATAATGAATTCAACAAATTATTTCATGACGGTTTTTATCAATCTTAAGTTTCAGTCAAAATCATCAGGAGCTACTACTTAAGCAACAATTCAAAATGTTTGCAGGAAATAGGATTCATAAAAAGTCAACAACGAATTTGGTCAAAACTTAAGTTTATACAGAGAGACGTTAAAATATTATTATTCATGCCCACAATGAAATAGAAATGCCATGTCATTTCTAGCGATAGAATAAGATGAATCCATTACAACAATTTGAAGTGCAGAAATCGTAAATGGAGCCCAGCGCGAAAACTGAACGTTAAAGCTGAGAGCCCATGTCACCAAGATAATGATCCATATTTGGTGTGAATACAAGACCCCTATAATTTTGAGCGGAAATAGAGCCAGAAGACTACAGGAGAAACTTTTTCCGAATATAATTTATTCCTTTAAGCAAACATTGGCCGAAAATGGTTCATAGATATGTTGCCTCCTCACACGCTTTATAGGTTCATGCTCTCATTTGTTTCGAACGATGCAGAACACTTTCACTGGGCATTCGAAGATGACCTTCTTTTTTCTTAACTTTGTAAAAAGGTTTAATAGAGTTCATTAACAAAAACGTAGTGCCTTGGCAAACAAAAGAATTTCAAGAAATATTTTTAACACTCCAAGAACATTGAAGACATGAAGCAAAAAAGAAATCTTTTTTCAATTGAATAACAAATTGCTTCCATTTATAATGCAATGTTCAGTACACGATAATTAAATGAAACGAACATTTTTTTCTTTGGAATGAAAACCTAAAAAATTATCATCAATATCGCCTTCAAAATCAGCAACTCACAATTGGCAACATTTAATAACTGGTTGTAGATTCTTCTTCCATTTCGAATTCTTATTAATCATGGCAAATTGGAAAATATTTTTTAATATAAATAACACTAAAAAGAGGAGAAACAATTCCGAAAACATATATTTTTACACATAGGAGTGTGGATTATCAAATAATCACTGAAAACAGATCACATGCCTCATAAAATCATTCTCTTTTTTATTTGTTATTGTTACTCTGTTGTTGCTGTAGTAGTTGTACTTGTAACACCTCTTGAGTAGGGAGAGAAGACAAATGAAACAAACAGACAGAAATACACACGTTGGAGCTGTATAATCCCAGAGCAATATGAAAATCATGGAACAGCATGTGCAAACACAAGAAAATATTGGTAAATGATTGTATTCAAGTACAAATACGTGTATTGTATGTGTATGTGGATATAGAATTTTGACAATTGAGAGTAAAAATATAGCAGTAGTGGATATAAATGATTTAGAAAATGCATTTAGTCTTTAGAAGAAATTAGCAAAATTGCGAAGGAAGGAAAACAATGTTACAGATGTTTTGTATTATATTCTTCACTACGGGTCAAATGTTAAAGCAAACTTACTATGTTCAGACATGCACTTTTATGATTCAATATTCGGTTTATTGATTACAATATTTTAAGTGTTTAGACATAACAATATACGCAGTTTAGCTGCTTATTCAATATTCATTTGACAGCTGGTAAACAAAACAGCTGGTTGTTTCAACAACATTGTTTTTGTTTTGTTCGTTGTTTTTTTTTTTTTTTTTTTGTTTGTCGTTGTTGGTATTTGAGTTGTCAAATACCAATAGAAAGTGTTCGGAAAATTGTAATATGCTCACTGAACGTACTTATGACAGTGCTGTATTTCAAGTTTTAATCAATATTATAACAATTTATGAATTTATTGAGCAATAATTAATTGACATTTTATATGAAATATTGAGACCAATAATGCCGTTTAGTGCGATTTACTCAATATAAGTGCATGTCTGCACATAGTATTAGCCTCAAGATAGTTCCTGATCGAAATTAAAAAAAAAATGTTTGTTTTACAAATCCTTTCTTGCAGCAGCGTCAACAGACGTGTTTGAATCAAAAACACACGTCCGACTACAAATCTTATTGGACTTGATACAATGTAGGACAGATAACAACATAGCTTCTACCAATATTAAGAAAGCTTATAGATGTGGCAGAAATTCGATTTGGGCATCATAGGTTAGCTTAGAATAGATGACGGGTCCTCCTTTAGGGACAAGATCCCACAACAGGCCAACAATTAGGCTTATTGTAATACCACATTTAACCCATTAATGCCCCAATTACTTTTTTTCCAACGGTTACCGTTTTCTTTTTTACACACAATTTCCTCTCAGAGCATAAGAACTAAGGCAATCTCTGCTGGCAACTTAAGTTGGCACTGAGCACTAATGGGTTAATATTCAAGCTAGGGATACAACATTACCTAAAAGAAAACAATACCACTCCAGAATTAAAATCTATTGCAGCATTCTTAATAGTAGAGAGTTCTATAACTGATGACAAAAAATGAGAGGACCCCTCTTCATGACAGGCACCGGCACATAAGATGACAGACAGTCTCATCCTTCTACTCAGACCCAAAGGTCCTGCTGTTATTTGCGAGAATTGTTCTGCAGTAAGCCAGTAACCCGTGAGAACTGTATATATATATAAGGATAGGAGACAATCGTCCCCTTTTTTGATACATACAAGTCCAGCATTGTTTTATCCTCAACAAAGGACAACGAAATTCAGACTTCCCGTAAAACAAGTGAAAATTAGCCAGTTTAACTGAGGCAATCCGAACACCTACGACCTGTCGGAGATCATTAGCTCTGTACCGCCTCTGGTCCGGAATTTCAGCTTGCTCAAGATTCCAGGTTGGGCTAGAATTTAACCGTAAATCGAGCTTTGTATCAAAAATGATACATTTCAATTTTTTAGACTAACTTTAATAGAGAAAAAGTTACATGCCTGATATTTTTATAATTCGTTAGTATTGTTATCGCCATTATTTTAAACCAAATAAAAAAGAGAATTTCAAACAGGGGTTACAAAATTCAAAAACTTCATAATTCTGTCTTATGTATCA
The DNA here is from genome assembly GCA_932273835.1 of Sarcophaga variegata. Lineage (NCBI taxonomy): Eukaryota > Metazoa > Arthropoda > Insecta > Diptera > Sarcophagidae > Sarcophaga > Sarcophaga variegata. Next base: position 98,208,460 of record OW026358.1, read on the forward strand.
TTTTTGATACATAGGACTTTCCTAGAGATTTTTTGGTGTCGTGTATGTAATTTTTTTAAGTTTTCAAAGATTTTATGAAGTTCTATCGTAAATAATACATTATTTGTGGCATTTGAAAAAGAATTGAAAGTTATGTAAGTGTGTGACGAAAGTGAAAAGATTGAATTTTCTATTTTTGATATGTTCTTTATATTGATTGAAGTAGTCGTAGTCTAGTATGTAGCGTGTTATCTAATATATATGTAATAATTATATAATAATATATGTAATAATCCTGTTGCTAAAGACTTTGAAGAAGAAGAAGATAGAAGCTCGTCATATGAACTTGAGAAAGTATTGGCAGCAACAAACATGACAACAGGATGTTTACCGCCAAAGATGGTACTACTTGGAACAGAACAAATTGCCTTTAGTAGTTTGGGATGAACAAATATTACCAATTTTCAAGCAGATTGCTAGCAGCTGTTTCCTGAAATCTTGTAGAGTCTTTCTTACTGTTCTTCTCATATTTATCTCACGTGACAGATGTGTTTCATTCCATGTTTTATTACAAACGATAATATTTCGCTCAACTTCGTACGTATGAGATAACAGAATCATTCGCTTTGATAATGATATTCACATTTACACCTATTACGCTTTTTCGAAAAATGAGCTGATAGGCTGGCAGCCTTTAATAATCATGCTTAAAGCCTTTTTTGAAATTCGAATGAAAAGGATTTTTTCTAAAAAAATATATACCTATCTGAATTTTTGTTAGAAAATGTTAACCATTTTCATAAAACTTTTATCACACAACTTGTAGGTTTATGTAAGAAATAATACTGTATAAATAGTTTGGGATTAGCTATTATACTTTCAGAGCAGCCCATATATCCTTTTTTAAAATTTTAAAAAATATAATTTCTTGTTCGCATAAAAGTTAAGAAAATTAAAGAAAACATATTTAAATAATGATGCTTATGTTTTTATGGTCCTTTTTGGTATATTTTCATTTCAAATTGAAGTTTTTAGTTTTATTGTGGAAAATGAAAATTACCTCCAGCGATTTTAATTGAAATTTGATACTTAATGATGGAATACTTACAGTGATTGTTAGGAAATTAATTAATATTTATATAAATCAAGCTTCATAACGAGATTTACGGGATAATGCTTGGTATTGATTTGTGTTTTCTTTCCTTTTGTTTTGTTTTATCACCTTTTCAATTCATATTTAATTTTGTCGCTGCAGATTAGTAACTAATTGAATTTGATAGTCGTTATAAATTTCGTGGTCCACCGAAGTCGAATTGGCAGTTTTAGATTCAAGTACATACTACGTGCGTAGCAACTACTTACAGTAGTATTTGGCGAAACCCGTATCTGGGAAACCAGAGAGGAATCAAAGAGAGAAAATTGTTATTGACATAATCGATGTTCTATTGTAACATTAAACTTTTTTACCTCACATGACGTTGACAATAAATATTTCTAACGAATCACAAGAATGGTTTGTGCCATCAGGTTTCAGCCAGCCCCCAACTGAGAGTGTTACTAATGAGAGTAACAATAAGCTGTCCTATCTAAGCAATTGGAAACTTATAAATCGCCCCAAAACAGGATTTCTAGACGTCGAATTATTACCATTTAGAAAGAAATAAAACCAAGCTGACATGAAGTGCTTGATTTTTATGTAAAAATGTACGCTGCAATGTACATCATGACGAAAATTTTGGCGCAAATTTCATAAAATGTAATAATAAAATGTAATAATAGTAAATAAATAGTTTTATTAATATGAATTAAAATATTACGGTTAATTGTATTGAACCTTATGGCCACTAGCTCAGTTCTCTGCTTTATTAAAATGTCAGAGGGAAGCCAATTGTGTGTGGCAAAAGAAGCCCAGGTCAGGCATGAAAAGTTTTTAAAAAATCTGTCGTTCGGAGACGACTTTAAGCTGTAGGTCCCACCACTCATATATACAAATTAACGCACACAACATAAGTGGTGTGAGAAACTAAGTCGTAATCCTGCCTAGAGGGTTGTAATGATCAATTATGTATGTAAATAAGCCCTTAGCAGTTGTTAGAGTGGAACAAAGTGCACTGATGACTATATACAGCTGACAGCATACGAGTCAGCATATCAGTCGGTAGTTGTTCAACGTCCACCATACTTCAGCACCGTAAATCAATCCACCAAGGCCTGATAGAGCCAGTTTCTGATAGCGGCAATGCAATCCATGTGCAATTTGCATTGCAAAAATATAATATATATATTATAAAGTACTCTACGTATTTCATTCTCATCCGAATGATCTTTTGGAATTGTTTCTTAAATAGCTGCAGCGGGGTTTTTTAATACAAAAGCGAGATTGTGAATTGAAGAAATGGTCAAACGAATACACTTGTAAGGAGATCAAATTGATCTCGACATTTTCTTTGGACTGCATCTGAATTTCTAACTGTGCCTTTTCACATGATGGGAATGCTTCATATATCAAGTGAATCTACATTTGAATCTCTGTGTCATATACAGTACAAAACATGCTTTACCTATTGTAGGGCATAAAAACAGGCATCATCATCACCATCATCACAACCATCATTATAAGCAGATATTAACAGTAAAATAATAGGAGCTCAATGGAGAATCAATAGAACATATATATCTTTTCAGATAAGTATTATAACAGCCTTTAAAACTGGATACGAAACAACAACAGGAACAAGATGAAGATTTTTCTTTATATTTCTTCTAAAACACTTGCAGTTACTCAGACAATTGAGTCGATGTTATTATTGTTTGTATTAATTTTTGTTTTTGTAGCATTTATTATGGCTTAAACGAAATAGAAGAAATTTGAAATCCTCGAATTCAACCAAAATTTAAAATCCATATGGACTTCTCTTTAGAATGATTGAACTATCCACACATAATGAAGTTTCAAGGCAATCATTAAGCAAAAGCAATAGAAGATGAAGAGTTCTAGTAACACCATACAACTCATCTTTAAATCATAATGAATGGCCATGGAGAGTACAATTGAGAGCTGAATTGAACAAAATCGTAATAGCAACAAACATTTTGTAAAAGTTTTACAAGAAAAAAATTAGTTTTCCATTAATTTATGAAAAGCTTTAGAAAGCAGTGGCTTAAAAGTATGCAGTCCATAAAACGAAGATGAAAGGATTATGTTCACCTGTTGAGGAAGACGAAATTGCAATTTAATTGCAGAGTCGTTATGCGAAAAATCAAATTTTCTCGGGATTATATCAACAAGAAAACGTCAAGAAATCGTATATAGATCACCCCTGGTTGGCCTCTTCAAATGTTTATCAGACCAGATGATTTCTTGTGTGTTCATAAAGTGACCTGCTTGTCCAGCACATTCTAGTACAGGCGTATTCCCTTTACCATTTGATCTGCTCTCTCATTCGTAGTGCACAAAAACTTTAAATGCAGGCAGAGGAACAAAATCTACACCAAAAACTTGTTTTTTTTTGATATGCTTTTGGTTCTCAATTGAATTAGTATCGTGTCAAAGTTCGACAATATTGTTAGTTCTCGTACCAATTCATCCAGAAATGGGTTTCTGCGTTCAAAAAGATTCAGCTCATTCCGCGAACACACGTCCTTGTCCGTAGAATTTTGTTAGGTTGCAGACCCAAGCAACAATACAAAATTTACGAATTAGTCACCTGCGAAATCGAATTCCCTTGTACACTCGCATTTCGGCGATGTAAAACTGTGGGTTGATTGTATACTGAACCAGTGGTCTTGAATTTATCCAGCCTTTTGGAGAACCTCATATATGTATATATGAATTTGTAGGATGGTGTCGATATTTATTTTAAAAATTGAGCTGAACATGTTCGTAAACTCTTGTACCAAAATGCAATGATATGCCAATATTGCTCTGATTGCTATGCTCGAATTACTTTTCAAATTTGAATCTTTAGTTAGTAAATTAAATTAATGTCGACTTTACATCCTGTTATTGAACAAACGTGTTAAATTTTAATGCAAAACGAGTGTTTTAGGGTTCATTTGATAAACAAACTCTAGTGTAAAACCCTGTTCAATTCGTTACAATGACCTTCAAATTCTTAATTTTAAAATGCACCGTCGAAATAACGACAAAATTCCTTTAAATCTGCACAAACGCCTGAAGTTTTACTGCAACATGGGAAAAAATTACCATTTCCCTACTGCATGTGCCTTAAATAAAAACCTACAGTTACTTTATGATACTCCCAGACATATACATACTCCTCTACCGAATAAAAAACTAAAATAAACATTAAAGTTGAATATTTTTTAATACATCGGTATTGATTAGACTTGCCCAGTTGGGTCTGGTGTTTAGTTCAGTTGAAAATGTATGGATGTCTGAACAATATTAAGTTCTTTATCATCATTATGGTCGTTGTCATTATTGTCATCGTCATCATCGTCATATTTGTGTCATAATAGAAATGTATTTTAATTCTTATTTAGTTTATGCTTTAGAAAGGATTCCTACTTGTATTGTTCTTGTTATTGTTGTTGTTGGTGTTATTATTGTAAATGTTTTTAAATGTACTTTTCCCTTTGTGATGTTTATTTATACAACACAAAGAGAACTCAACCCAAACACCGACAACGAAAGCTACAATAAGTAAATCCATGTATAAATTACAAAAATGATATTGTGTGGAATGTATTGAAATGAAATTAATATAGGGAACGATAATAATAACAACTACAACTACTACCATAGCAATGGCAACAAACTAAAAATGAGAAATAATAATAATTTAAAAAGCAACAAAAACCACAAACATTGCAATAGCAACTGATGGTGCGACAGGCAGAAAGAGCAGTACAATGTCTGGAATAACTGACTATCAGTAGTCACTCAGTGAGTGAGTGACTCCATTAAAAAGGATAAATTTAAATTAACATGATAGCACATGTTATTGACATTTTTACTTACATTTGTTTTGTTTTTATTTTTGTTTTGTGTCTTTTTGTTTGTACGAATATTTATGAATATTTATCATCATTGTCCTTCATTTACATTGCCAAGTGCACAAATTTTACTTTTGGTTACTACATGGAGAAATATAATTCAGCATCAATAAGGGAATGTTTGCTTTTGTAATCTTTTGCAATGATAGGCCATGTCCCTCTGTAATGTACTATTCATACAATTTAATTTCTACAATAGTTTTAATGTTGATTACTGGACAAATAAGACAAATTGGGGAATTATTCTCATGAAAACGTGTGAGTGATGTGCTAGTGTAAAGTGCTTCTGCATTCGAAGCTGTTAAGAAAAAAAAAAACGTTTTAAATACGATGACGTTGTATAACAAACTTTGTTTCATTTTGACGTGTTATTGTAATAATACGAATTAATCCAGTGTGCTGACTTTCGTTGCCTGTGATCTTTTCCCATCTTTCGGGAAAAATATGCATTTCACCGCAAAAAAGCTGCTTTAAGGTCAATTTAATACAAAAAATTTCGATGCCAAAGCAAAATTCTTTGGCTTTCACATTTACGGCCGAAATTCGTATACTTCGGTTGCAAAGTTTCCGTATTCTGAATTTTAGAATTTTTAAATGCACAGAATCTATATGTTAGGCTCGAGATGACCCCAATACTGAATGAATGTACCTTGAATTACGCTTAGAAAAAAGCAATTGTTCTATGTTAGGATGCGGGAGGCTTTGGTTTGTTTAAATAAATTTATCTTAAAAAAAAAATAAGTCGAAAATGAGACCCAAACCCTTAAAGGGTTTCATATTTTAAAAATCTTACATTGCTGACCAGGTGTACATATATCTGAAATGATTTTGTAAATTGAGAAAGAATGGCATTCCTGTACATAAAAATATACTTTATCTTGTATTTAAGATAATTGAAGTCGTCGTAGTGTAGTAGGTAGTTTGTTGGCTTATTCGACACGAAGCCTCCGTTCAAACCCCAGGCCAGACATCTCCAACAAAACGAAAGAATGAAACAATATTTCTTCGGCGACTTTCTCTTAGCGGATTTCTGGCAACAACTCTGAGAGTAAATAAAAATTACCATGAAAAGTTTCTCAAAAATCTGTCGTTCGGAATCGAGTTTAAACTGTAGGCCCTGCCGCTCATGTATAAAATTAACACACATGAGTGGTTGAAACTAGGTCAAAATCCTGACTGAAGGATTGTAATGAATGGTGAATGGTGAATAGTGGGTCCTTGAGGGGTGAAACTCTCACAAGCACAAAAACCATTTTCGGTATACCGTTAATTGGATTGTATTAAGGAACTCTTTGAACTGCAATTCCCATACAGCTTGATGATTCCACCACGCCCCAATCTTCTTAATTAGCCATCATATTCTCTAGAGTCCTAGTAATTATTTTCAATTTTCAAAAGCATTGTAGCTTAGTTTTACCGAATCTTTCTCAATTGTGGCAACTTGAAACTTTCCGGAAATCAAAAATTCACTAATCGGGTACAATTAGGGATTCTTTTGACTACAGTTCCAATACAGTGAGATGTTCTCATTCCAACTCTCAATTTTCTGCAATGTCCATCATTGTTCCTAGACAAGTAACAAAGTCCCAAATTAAATTCAATGTCGTCTAAATCAACCACATATTCATTATGTTCCTGTAATGTCTACTCCAATCCATTTGGCCTAGACAAGTAACAAAATTATACGGAGCCATTTAAAGCTTAGAAATTTTTTCTGTGTAAATCTTGCACTTGTTGAAATCAATAGGAGCTTGCTAAAATAGATGCACGCAATTGTTTACCAATTTTTTTTTTAAGATTTTTGTGAGAAAAATATAATGAAAGTAGTAGTAGTAGTAGAATGAATGACAACAAGTCATATAAAGATTCAGTGCGCTTTTGGCATACACAAGTTGTCAGGGATTTGTATAAAATTTGGATATATGGTAGTCGTACATACTAGCATAAATCCATAAAGCCCTAATGCTCTAAAGTCAGTTTTTATTCTCCGTTGATTGGCTTTCAAACCAAACTGAATATTTGTCCGAGTGTTTTAAAGTAAAATTTTAATATCCAACAGTTAAATGCAGTTCAATTATCCTGCACGAGGAGGGCTTTATGCCAGTTGCTCAAATCAATAACCGAATAAACAATACAATAAATATTAAAAAAAATTAAAACAGAAAGAAAAAGAAAATTTGAAAAAAGAATTTAAAAGCAGACATTTGTGGTTCAATTATAAAAAACAATTGAAATTTTGGTTTGCCTTTTATTAATTAATTGTTTTTGTAATTTTGTATGGTTCTAGGTTTCCATAAACGAATTAAATTAATAAACAACAACAGAAAAAAATTATTTATAAACGATACTCAGACACTCTTTAAACAAGTTCTTTCGTTCGTTTTGCCTAAAAACACAACAAAAAAGAAAACATAAAAATTTGCAATTAAAACAATAAAAATTAAAAAAAAAAACAATTAAAAGCAAAGGAAATTATAAAATACAAGAAGTAGACATTAAAAAACTGAACAAACAGATCTTGAGGCACGCTACTGCTCTGTTAGATTTAAGTCCGCTGCACAAGGTAGTAAAGACCAGAGCTTTGGAGCGAATGGTTATAGTTTTGGGAGCCAACATGAAATTCATTAAAGGATTTCGTGACTTAACTGTGACAGATGCTTAGCAGCGAGACTAATAAAAATGAATTAAGTAATCTAGAAGCTGCATACATTTTTAAAAGAGGAAGCTTTTTGTGGTATACAGATGAGTCAAGGACAGCTCTAAAGAAAAGAGCGGTAGTTTTGAATCCCTGAATGAAATATTTGGAGTATATAGAGAGTATATAGAGAAACTAAGATGAATTTCCCAAGCGAAAGTCTATGCCATCAAAAGGTGTGTTCAATTCAACTTGAATAAAAGAAGTAAAGGCCGGCACATAGCAATACTATCACTTGGGGATATTAGCTGAATCAGCTACGTAACAAAAATGGTATTAGCCTCTGCTGAATCCCAGGACATGTGGGAATTTACGGTAATAAGCAAATGACCTTGCGAGGAGGGAGCTTCTACACTAATGTTGGAACCAGAACCTTACTGGGGAGTGTGGGGAGCAGATGTTTTGAAAGGTCTACTGAACAAAACGGATACATAAAGAGGCAACAGAACAAACGGGTTGGAGGTAATTAAAAATATTTGTTGAGAAATTACACCAGAAGAGATCTGAGTCATGGATTAAACTATCAAAAAATAACCTGAGGTTTTGACTCAAAGTATACTTATTTGTTTAGTGGAGAACAATAGGTCATGTGGTCGCAGTACAATAATACACCTTCACGACAATAATAAAAATAATACTTGTATTTTTGTTTTACAAATATTATCTAGTCAGTTCGAAATTTGAAATTTTAATTTGAAAGAACTGTCCGCATTTGGCGCTGTTTCATCGCATAAGCATAATATGTCCCACCGATTCCATTTTATGAGGATTGGTTTGTACGATGTTCAAAGATGATGAAAACATAACTCCAGTATTGTTGTCATACTTAAGAAAATTTTGCAAAACCAGCAATTACATGACGTTTGCGAATTCATCTGAAAGCAAAGAAATTGTGGACTACGCGGTATGTAGTTGTGAGGTATGTATTTAAGAACAATTCTCTCCACTTGAAAGCTATGAAAACTATTTATTTTGCATTAATTACCTGTTTTTGTAAGACGAGCGATTTCACAAGTTACTTATATTTGTATGGAAAACCCAAAACAAAACTGAGTGCGAACATGTAAAATTATTCGTCTTACAAAAACGGGGCATAAATTTTTTCACGCCAATTTCTTTTACAACTAGCCAGCCAAATTAATTCCAAAACTGAATATCGGTGATGCCTACGCAATGTTCTGTATTTGATGAGAATAGAGGACTCCTATATATTATCGGTTGGTCATTAGATGAACACATGGGGGCTTTAAAGAAAATGGAAAAGGGTTTCCATACATACTGGTCCTCTGACTTTCAATTACGTTCCGAAAATTTTGAAGTCAAAGATACAACTCTCTCTTCCCGACCAGTCATTGAAAAAGTTAATGAGTAAATGGAAGAAAAATGTGGAGAAATATAGATAGTGGTGGCACTAAACATGACCGCTTGCAGTATTTTTAAAATTAATATTAAATTATTAATAATTTAATTTAATAAGGAAATTATTAGTTTTTTAATTTAATAAGGAAACAAAAATATTTAAAAGCCAGAATATAAAGGGGCAATTTCGTGCCAAGTGACCCAATTTTTAAAATCGATGTCTTCCGATTTGGATGAAATTTGCACCAAGGTTAGTACTAGTTCCAAACTCGCCAAGGGTAGTACTATTGGATAGTAGGCCAGACACAAATTTTCAGCTCTATCAGTCAAGAACTGCCGGAGTTAGAAGGGGTCAAAGTTGGACATTTTCGTCATACAGGGTTTTTTTTTAAATGTGTGTAACTTTTCACCTATTGGTCCTAGCAAAAATTTTACAAAGGATATTAGATAGCTATTTCTTCAATCTTTCCAAAAATAATTAAAAAAAAATAAAATTAAAAAAAAAATTTTGTATATTTTTTTAAATTAATTTTTTTTTAATTTTTTTTCAAAATGGGCCTTTTTTTTCAAAAGAAAGTTTCTACAATTTCCTTTAAGGCCTTTATAATCGCTTAATAGGATGCGAGTGGGATATCTATCAAAAAAATTATTTTTTAACTCAAGAATAAGATTTTTCAATATTTGGCATAAAAACGTACTACCTAAATTATCTTAAAAAGTATTTAGTTGCATTCTAAGGACATTCGGAAATTAGTTTTTTATAAACAGTGTTAAAATTTGGACGTGCGTGATTTACTAATTACTTACATAATTAATCTTCACAATGGCTTCCGCTTCCAAAAAGGAAATGTTGACTTCTTTTTGTTGTAATCCCTTAAACAAAAAGAAGAACAGATCATCAGATATGCGAAATATTTCCGACAACTTATTAAAAAAATTCCCAACGTTTCAAAACGTTTGCTAATTTGAGGACCGTGCAGGAAAATGATGGACACATTACCGGTTATTCCAGATGAGAACAAAATCAATTCTGAAAATTGTTTTGCAGGAGATGATGGTTGTTCTAACTTTTCAGTAGAACCTATAAGACCTAATAATGAGTGCCAAAATCAACATCACAAGGATGCAGTAGAAGTTTTTGAACAAATAAAAAAGAAGTACAAAACGTGACAGAGTAGATCTGAAAGAATTCAACTTCTTGCTCTTGCCCCATCGTCATGGAGTTGTTCAAAAATAATGACCGAGTTTGGAACTAGTACTGACCTTGGTGCAAATGTCATCCAAATCGAAAGACATCGATTTTAAAAATTGGGTCACTTGACACGAAATTGCCCAAAGGCTTAAACAAACGGTAATTCAATTAGCTTTATAGTTATTTATAGTTATTTACACTGGTAATAAGGAAATTATTAGTTTTTTAATTTAATAAGGAAACAAAAATATTTAAAAGCCAGAATATAAAGGGGCAATTTCGTGCCAAGTGACCCAATTTTTAAAATCGATGTCTTCCGATTTGGATGAAATTTGCACCAAGGTTAGTACTAGTTCCAAACTCGCCAAGGGTAGTACTATTGGATAGTAGGCCAGACACAAATTTTCAGCTCTATCAGTCAAGAACTGCCGGAGTTAGAAGGGGTCAAAGTTGGACATTTTCGTCATACAGGGTTTTTTTTTAAATGTGTGTAACTTTTCACCTATTGGTCCTAGCAAAAATTTTACAAAGGATATTAGATAGCTATTTCTTCAATCTTTCCAAAAATAATTAAAAAAAAATAAAATTAAAAAAAAAATTTTGTATATTTTTTTAAATTAATTTTTTTTTAATTTTTTTTCAAAATGGGCCTTTTTTTCAAAAGAAAGTTTCTACAATTTCCTTTAAGGCCTTTATAATCGCTTAATAGGATGCGAGTGGGATATCTATCAAAAAAATTATTTTTTAACTCAAGAATAAGATTTTTCAATATTTGGCATAAAAACGTACTACCTAAATTATCTTAAAAAGTATTTAGTTGCATTCTAAGGACATTCGGAAATTAGTTTTTTATAAACAGTGTTAAAATTTGGACGTGCGTGATTTACTAATTACTTACATAATTAATCTTCACAATGGCTTCCGCTTCCAAAAAGGAAATGTTGACTTCTTTTTGTTGTAATCCCTTAAACAAAAAGAAGAACAGATCATCAGATATGCGAAATATTTCCGACAACTTATTAAAAAAATTCCCAACGTTTCAAAACGTTTGCTAATTTGAGGACCGTGCAGGAAAATGATGGACACATTACCGGTTATTCCAGATGAGAACAAAATCAATTCTGAAAATTGTTTTGCAGGAGATGATGGTTGTTCTAACTTTTCAGTAGAACCTATAAGACCTAATAATGAGTGCCAAAATCAACACCACAAGGATGCAGTAGAAGTTTTTGAACAAATAAAAAAGAAGTACAAAACGTGACAGAGTAGATCTGAAAGAATTCAACTTCTTGCTCTTGCCCCATCGTCATGGAGTTGTTCAAAAATAATGACCGAGTTTGGAACTAGTACTGACCTTGGTGCAAATGTCATCCAAATCGAAAGACATCGATTTTAAAAATTGGGTCACTTGACACGAAATTGCCCAAAGGCTTAAACAAACGGTAATTCAATTAGCTTTATAGTTATTTATAGTTATTTACACTGGTAACGAAACTAAGGCAAGTCATTTGCTCGTGTATATCTGTTAAAGCGACATGGAACTGTTGTTAGTTATGGACAGAGGTTTTTATTAAGAAGAATTGATTGAAAAGAATCCGATGCACAACGTGAGTGGTGTGAGAAAGAAATTTTTTTAATGGTTTTTGAACCAAGGACTTTGGACAATTAGCAAATACACTAGGCTTCAGCAATTACACGATGCTATTTTATTGTAACCTTCACTTTGTAAATAATATCTTTGTAGTTTTTGTTTTACTCTGTCTTTCTTACAAGAGTTCATCTGCTGAGGCTTCGTTACGTGCTATGAACCTATAAAAACCTATTGGCGTAGTCCGGTTTATGTGGAATATTTTCATCATTAGAATTCGACCGATTATGAATATAATTTCCATTAAATATGCTCCGAATCGGAAGTTCCACAGTGTAGGCGGTCATACCCAAAATAGTTCAGGTAACTATATTATTACTATCACCGTTAGAAATTTAAATTAGATCATATGCATGCATCTGAGAGTATTTATAAAGCTCCTCCAACACTTAGGGTGAAAATCTTCTCATTCGTCTATGCTCACAGTTTGTCCTAAGACATCTTAGTTTTTCTTATCGGTTGGTTAGCCCTCTTCTTTACTATACTGTTTTCTACTATACTGTTTTCCCTCTGCTTTCTGTTTTCCATTGACTATTTTCTACTTTCTTCTCTCCCCTCATTGCTCATTTTTCACCCTTTTACTGTATCTTAGGGTACACAAGTTGACTTCGTACCTGGTTTTCAGCTCTTACGATGGAAATTTTTTGATTTCTGGCCCGAATTGAATGAACTTAATATAACGGTGATGTACACATTATTGACGCGACTTTTCTCAATAATTTTCCTTATGGGTTTAGAGAACAGAGAACATATTCGCACATTACTTATGCCAGTGTAAATAGTTCAAGCCTTTTAAACTTGTGCAACAAATACGTCCAAAGAATTATAATGAAAAAACACCCGAAAAACATACCAACAGACAAGATTCGTAGCAAAAACAAATTCCTCCAGTCATTTACAATATAGTCAGACAATCAGTTAGTCAGTCATTCACAAACACCCGATATAAAGAGATTTAACAACACATTTCGTCTACAATTTTGTCAGTCGTCGTTTTTATATCATTTCCATACGGAAGCAAAAAATGCACAGGATAAAAGAATGAAAGAGAGTAAGAAAGAGAGAGAGAGAGAGGGGCAACCTGATATCCGAGGAGAAAAATTTACAATTCAGAGTAACGTTGTAAAAAAGTTTAAAAATTTTAACAAAAAACTGGCAGAAAGTATGAAAAAAAAAAATCGAAAAAGAAATCTTCAATGAAATGTTGTGATTGTATTCGGTTCATTCACAAAACTAAACAAATATTAGAAACGTGAAACGAAAACGAGCTTTTCACTACAGCATGGCTAATGCTCTCATTATTTTTACAAATCGTTTTAGCAATCAAGAATGCGGGAGTCTACTATACTGTCTTCAAAGGTTTGTAATTAGCATTCTGGCTAGGCATTGAAGACTAACAAAACATTTGTACAAAACAGAAATTATTTCGAGAACAATACGTAGATTCTGTGATGTTGACATCGAATTACTAGAACAAAGACTACGAACACATACGAAAGTATGACCATTATTGACCCTAAATAGCACTCTAAGGTTCGCCACGACAGCAGGGTAGAAGAAGACCTATATAGAAATTCGGTATAGATCTTTTGGTCATAGTACTGTGTTACCCTTTCAGAACAGCAAATTACGATATCTGGGCATTAATTTTACCACCGATTACTTTGCTGATGATTGCAATATATTTCTGCGACCTTCCAACCATCTTTTCTCATCAGCTCTTAATCTGATATTAACTACCGTCTGTAGGGACTTGAATGCAATATTAAGATATAACAAAAATAATATCATGAAGGCTGGTACAACTAAAGATAAAGGGAAGACAATAGTCGATCCACAAAGTTTGACCATCCTTTAACTCTTCTTTCATTTGCGAATAAAAATTCAGGAATGCTTTTGGCCACTTAAACTAATTTCTTATTTTTTAAGGTGTAAACTAACCATATGAAATTTTACCACGTTCTAATTGATTACTGCAAGAGCAGGAGTGTAGTGGTTAAAGGGCTTGACTATTAACTCGAGCAAATAGTCCATCAGTAAAATTCCATGACCAAATCTCATTAAAGTTCGAACTGTGCCACATCTTGGAAAAGAGCAAAACTCAATTAACAATGTGCTTAATTACTATGCTCCACACAACCAGCCAATACATTTTCAAAGAGGGCTTGGTTTTCAGTCGCCATATTTTGGTAGGTAGTACGTTGGTTAGTCGAACTTCAAACCCCAGCTCAGACATTTTAATTTAAACGAAATATGAAAATAAAAAAATTTCTTTCGACGAATTCCTCTCAGTAGCCTTCAGCCAACAACTCTGAGTATAAAAACAGTTATGAAAAGTCAAATTTCAAATTTGGCGTTTGGAGTTCACGTTGAACTGTTGGTCTCCGTCGCTTTTGAATATAATTAACAAACAACATGGGTTGTGTGAGAAACTAAGTTGTATTCCTGACTAAAGGGTAGTAGTAATGATCAATTAAGGACCCCTATCAGCATAGAACCTAATTAGCTTAATTACCCCTTTAGCTTAATGAATTTTCAACAAAAGAAAATAATTAAGAAGGTGAAATGCTTTGTAAAAACGAATATTTTACACCAACGACTGAAAAGGAAAAACTATAATTATATTTTAGTCTAAAAAGTTCTTGGGGAATTGAAAATTCGTTTTTCATTGCCGCAAAGTCTATAAAAGTGAAATCTATGGGAATTCTATTTGTAGAGCAAAAAAAAGAACATTTTCTTCCATAATAATCTCGTCTATCATACCATTGTCCTAACCAGACAGAGAGAGACTCACAAACATGAAAAAAAAAAGAAAATGCCATACAAAGTTCATCTGTATTTGTGGAAATTCATTCATCACTCCCATTCATCCCAGCCATTTCAACCATCACATTCATACCAGCGAGCTAGCCAGCAACAAATATTTGTAAACGTAAAGCGAATAAAAAAATGTATTTTTTTTCTAAAAAAGGCAAACAAATCTACGGAAAGTTTCTCTATTTTCGTTTTGCCATTTTACGGGAGAAAAAATTTCTCTGCTTTGAAAAGACTACTTTCTTTTTATGCCATCTAATAATGGTCGGGTGTGAAGCTGCCTGATGTATATACGCAAAGGAATATATGGACGGAAGAACACATGCACACACATACACACTCAGTTATACAAAATATAAAAGTTCAAGCTTTTGTAAGCGTACAATTTGTACTCAAATGAAAAGAAAAAAAGAAGAAGCAATAGAATGTAGTGCCGGCAAATAATGAAATGAATTCTCGTAATACGTGTATAGCAGTAGTTGGAATAGAAAATCCAGGGATACGATATTGCTTAAGAAAAGATGACCAATTGAATTCAATAAGAAATAAATCATAAGTTCTTTTGCAACTATTCGGTTGCGAACTTTCCCCTCACCCTCATACATTAAAACTCTTTATTCTGAAAATGGCTATTCACGTCACTTTTGGCATTGTTTAAAGGGATCCTTTGTAAACTCTTTACCCATGCAATAATATTGGAATTGGTATACCTGGCACAGGACAAGGTTTTTATATTACCGGACATTATTTGCAAATAATAATGGACTTCGAAAAGGTTATATCTTTTCCAATTTTCAGCATTTCGATCCTGTGCTTGCAGCTTGTGATTATTAGATCCAAAGACGGTGATTAGAGTTTAAAAGCCCTATTCATCTCCTTTTAAAATAGTTGCTTGTCAGTCGAGTGTGTTTCGCTTGCACACCAGCCGCAATATCATCGCTGAATGTATACCATAATGTACACGCTAATTGTGATATAGGATGCAAGAAGAGTCTGTCCTACAGCGGCACTAGGTGATCAGTTGGATTTAAGGTTGTTGCTCTTGCTAGTGAGAACCAGATCTATGAAGACTGCGGTTAGGATATTGGGATACAATATAATACAGGAATCATCCGTAGGAATTTGGACTTGACAAATCGAGTGGCTAACAGCTTCTTTCTTAACTGTGCCCTGAACAAAACCAAAACACTTTTAATTTTTACGAAATGCTTCACAATGAAACTTTGTTATTAGAGTGAAGGGAAGAATTTGGAGGCTACAAACTGTATCAAGGGATGGACTCTTGTATGGTATAGGATTGGGTCAAGGAGAGATAGTGAGGCAGTAGCGGTATTATATCATATTCGAGTGAAATATTATCTCCCATTGTGAAAACCCTCTTCAAAATGGTAAATATCAACATGAAAAGATGTGCTCAATTCCATTTAGACAGGATTTATAAAGGATGGGATATAACAATACTATCTGGTAGTAAGTTTAAGATCCGCGCACTCGGCTGCTGTAAGATTGGCTTGCGAATAGTATGGGATTGCCTGTGCAAACTGAATCAGCTGGACAGGAAAAATAAAGTCACTTTCTACTTTATCCCAGATCATGTGGAGGGGAGCTTGCATGCCACTAATAGGGTCAGTGTCTTTCTTTGTATTAAGAAAAAAGTTTGTATTGTTTATACTTGGCGAAAAGATAGATGGTGAAATGCAAAAACGCTTCGGAACACAAATGGATTTGAAAAAATCGCATGTCTTGCTGTGTAGTTACAATAGAAAGAGAATGGTGCTATGCATAAGACCTACCAGAAATAGCCTGTATAGAATCAAAGAACACTAGATAGGGATCGCATTAGGCAGCATTAATGAATCTGCGAAATATGGCCACCTTATCCAAATACTATAACGTGCGCACGTTTTGATGACAGCAAACAGTTGCAAGAGTAATACCATCACTACGAGCCCATTGATGGCAGTCATTATACTACTTTTCTACTACGAAAATACTTGTATATTCGTAGTATAAATAGTATGTTGTTGTTGTAGTTGTATTAACAGTAGTATTGTAGTATTAGTACGTACTCGTAGTATAGTATTTTAAAAGTTTTTCTGTAGCATGGCACTGCATTTGGTGATGACGATTTGAATGAAATTGCAATCATTTAAAGGCTCTCAATGTTGTTGCATTTTTTTTCAATTTCCATTGTTAATGCCAGTCTATTAGAATGAGATTTCTTATTTTTTAATAAAGCAGGAGAATAAATACGAGGTAACTTAGTCAGACTCCTCTTATTATTATTTTAGTAGCAGGAGTCTGATACATATTTATTTTGCCAGCCTGCATGTCTGCCCGCCTGCCTTCATTGGTTTTGTTTTCAGTGATTTTAACGTATTTTTTCTTGGGCTTAATAGAGAGGCAGTCATACTTGTAGCAGTTAATATCGCTGTACGTGCATTTGTGTTTGGATTTGAATTTAAATACGGAGTATTATGTTTTTATTTGTTGTTCGTACAGTGAATTTTCTCATACTCATAGCTGCTGATTCCGATTTGGCTGAATGCATGGTTGGCTAGCTGGATGGCTGACCGGCTGGCTGTTTATCTGCTTGCTCGTCTATATTCTGACCCAAATGACTAGCAGTCTGTGCAGCTATTTGAATATAGCTGAAGCAAATACCGAAGGAATACCCGTCGTTGACTGTGTATCTCTTCCTTCGTTAGTTGGTTGGTTAGTAGCAGAATTTTAGTAACATTTGCTCAACCAAATTAAATTGAGTGTTAGAAACTGTTGTGATTTTTTCCATCCATCCTCAATATTCCTACTACTTGTGTCCTTATGGCTGTGCTTTAAATGTGAGATTTACTAGGAAAATCTGTTGTTGTTCTTAAATTAATGAATTGCGCTGACAATTGCCTTAGAGGGATACGTTTTATTGTGTTCTACAATACAATACCATTGAAACACCAGACGAAATCTTTTAATAACTTTTTATTTGATTTATGTTTTCAAACAGAACGACCAAATTAATGAAATTAATTTAAAGAAATTAATTAAAAAGAAATTAATGCCTCATTCTTAGACTTTTTAAGCCGGCAACAATGGCTTGAAGGCATTCATCTCCAGACATTCAGAGGGTACATAATTTTGAAACTGTCGGCATTGTTGACAGTTTAAAGCAATTTAGAAAAGATTGGTCAAATATAGTGTTAAAGCAAAGTACATTTGAAACTCAGATAAATGAACACTGACTAACCATAGAGTGTTTAAACCTTTTAAGAATTATTTAAAGATTTTAAAAAACCACACAACCAAAAAAGAGATGTTGTATCGCCTTCATCTACTCCCCATTCCCACATACGCTGCAGAAAACCGAATCTTTTACACATACCCGTCAGTTACCTGTCACCACAATGTCCCTTAAAGAAATCAGTTACTAGTTTCATTTTGTGACATATTGAGTACTAACATCGAGCTGTCAATAGATGATCAAAGGTTCCTATTTGCATATCAATCCGACTCTTTTTAGAACGTCAGTTATTCTTCGTCTGAATTATAATTGCATGATGAGCCCATAAACATTACAGATTGGCAGATTGTTTTAGTGTTGGCATTTACTTCGTCGATTCGAAGAATATTACTGTGTTCCGAAGACCAACATAAACCAATTTGACCAGAATCATAGCCTGCTCTAGAGTAGTTAAAGTACCTAACTATTCACGACATAAAATCTATACGTGAAGAAGCGAGGTCAACTACGGTCTGAAATGTTTTTCATACTGCCGCATACAATTTTTTCCTAATAGCGCCACTGTTCTGCACCCATCAACTTTTGACCAATCGGTAGGAACGAAAAGACCAACATGAATTAAAAGTTCCTATTGAAACCAAGGATAAGCATGTCTTTGGGAACTATAAAGTCAACGGTTCATTACAAAAATTATCTGTTTTAATTCGCTGAAATTCTGTTTTTATTGATATGATTCTAAGGCCAACCTTACGTGTTTACAGCTCCAAGTACCCTAACTTTAATTGAGCACAATAATATCAACGGCGTACTCAAAATCTCAAAGGCAATTTAAGTTATATTTTGTCTAAATTTTATTGCGAGGATACTAAAAGCACAGCAAAGTTCAATAAAGCATCAGTGCATCACACCAAAGTGCGAATCGAATGATTCGCTAAACTTGTCGTTGTTTGGAATCCCAGAAATGATCTGCACAAATTTGGACATAATAGTTCCCTTATATGCTAAAACTAAGTGAATGAGGATTAAGGTGATGACCATATTCTGCTATGCTGTCCAAGATTTAGATGGCCCAAGGAAATAAATGCCAGGTCAAAACAGCTTATAAAGGAGACGTTGAATTTTAGAATTCTACAGCCTATGTCTGAAGTTACACTGAAACTCCGAAGGTTAAGGATACAGGGACAAAATATGCGAATGTGAAAAGGCTGAAAAACTAACCAGCCTTGTGTATAGTAATACCTAACGTCAGTCCTACGAAGGGAGAGTAGTTGAAGGAGATATGGGCAATGATTTCACAAAAATCTTCCTTAATTTGAGAACAATCTTCACTTATAATTTGAACAAATTTTCACTAAAATTCTCCGTTTAATAGAAACTAATCGCCTGTCATAGAAAATCCTTTTAAAAATAGAAACTAAATTAATAAAATTTTTAAGAAGAAATTTTAAATACAATCATCTGCACAATTGAATCCAATTTTCTTAGACTCTGTAAGAATATTAGCCAGTCAAAGAAAATCCTTTTTAAAGTCCTTTATGCGAAATAAATTCCTCCAAAATAACGCAAAAAGCACTACAGAATTGTGTCACATACAATATTTTCCAGTCTTTAGCTTTCTATGATCTGAATCTATAGACCAGCTTCAATTTAATGAAGGGAATCTCTATTAGCCCCATATGAGCATTCATTCCTTCTCCAGCAATTCAATGTCTGCTTTTGGAAAAAACGAAGTAATAACAAAAGATTGCAACAAACGAAAATTGAAAAAGATGAAAAAAGCCGGTAAAAAGAAGAGAAAATGATATGAAAGATTTAAGTTTTCATTATTAGAAGAATTTCATTTCATATGTAATGTACGAAATAAGGATTTTAAAATTATCCATTCATTGGCATTCATGATAAGGAAACGAAGGACGAGTAGGTAAACGGAATGCAGCCGGATGCCGGGAAGCAATTCGAAGATATCAAGTTTTTATAATCAACAGGAAATGCATTTGCTGCACATTTTCATTTGGTTTCGTTTTATTTTGTTGTGTCTGCGTTCAGTCCTTCTCTTCTGCCCAGTGGTCTTATGATGGTATTTTTGGCGTAAAAATAAGGACAATGATTTTTTAATAAGAAATCTTTACCAATTACAAGCAGAAAATGGAAAACATAACAGCAGACGTTTTTTTCTGGGATTTAAAAAAAAATTTCTTAAAATTTTCCATCAGCAAAATATGGAAAAACTAAGCAAAGATAACGTTCGCCCTTAATATCAGCAGTGAAGGTCTGACCACCATCCACCCGCCTTGGGGTATTTTCACGTCATTTTCTTTTAATTTTAATGTCTTGAATTGGCTTTTACTCCCCAGCGTAAGACCGCGACAAAAAGAGTGTGAGTAAGATTTTGGATGTAAAGAAGCAAATGTTTATGGTTGACTGCTGGCTGGTAATTTTTTAATTTAAATGTTATCCTTGGAAAAAATCTTAATTTTCTTCATTTTCCACATTTTGTTAACGTTTGTTTTTGGTGATCCTGTTGTTTTTGTATACATTATTGTATGGCTTTATTTTCTTTTAGTTTTTATTCTTCAGCTGTTTTCCATTTTTCATTTTCTACCTCGTATTCTGTCCTCGTATTTTTCTTCTTCTCCTTTTCTCGTTAGCCTTGACATTCAGTGTGTTTTTCATTGACTTCAAATGTTGGAGTAAAGTGTAACCAACTGTGAAAGATACACTCTTTACTACAGCAATCTTAATAAAAGATCTCCATTCAAGAGTTTCCATTCATTAAATTTAAATAAAACAAAGTGTGTGTGTGTGTGATATCGATATGGTATTCATTTGAAAGACCTATTGATGCCATTATGTGTGAAATATAACATCGTTCAAGCATCCTCCGCGACTTCCCTAGGTGGTATGCATTCGAAATGTCCATTTTTTTATGACTCTAGAGCATAAATAAGACTGAGTTGAAGCGATGCCATGGATAATGTTGGCTTTGAGGGCAGCTGTGGTTTGTCGTTTATTTGCATACACCTGCGGATGGAGAAAATCCCATAAGAAAAAGTCTAACGATCGATCTATATGACAACGTTCACAAGAGATAACCATGAATATCTAATGTGGCTGGAGTTGTGTGGCAAAATATTCACGGAGTTTAAAAATTTGATCACTGCAACATCATTCAAAGAGACTATAAGTCGTTGGTGGATGAAAGTGAACCTGAACGACTCTTGGTTTAGAAATCACAGAAAATGGAGATAAAATATTTACGAATAACACTGGATTTAACACTGGAATTAACATGGAGCGATCTAGAAACCAACTCAGTGATGCCCAGATATGACATAATGGCATGCAGAATGCTTGCAGGAAAATCCTATGCATGCTTATCAGAAATTCTGCTCTGGATGAATACCATGATAGTCAGTCCAATAGTGACCTATGGGGCAATCACCTGGGCAAATAAGAAAAAACAGTTCAAATTTAGTTGGACAAAATACAGTATAACAGGGGCAATGAGAAGCTCGTTGGAATGAAGTCCGCTGCATAGGGTAGTGAAGTCCAAAGGACTTAGGACTCTTTGTTTGATAGAAGAAGAGCCTAACATTAAACTCCATTTGCGTATATTCCGAACTAAGGAACTGATTGGCTTAGAGCTCCCTTAAACAGAAATCATATCCAACGAAACTATGAAACAAAACTGAATGGACTTATCTGAAAGTTATATATTCCCTTACAATAGAGACTATTTCGTAGTATGTAGATCGGTCAAGAGCGGGAATTTTTGGTTACAGAATGAAATTATTCGAGCCTTTGAAAACATCTCGGGTTTCTACCAGCAGAAGTCTATCCCATCGAAAAATGTGTTCAACTTAACTTGAATAGGAGGTTCAGTAGATAAAACGTAGATGATTCAAGTACTTGGCTCTAATGAGCTTTAATTGAATATAGTATGGAACTGTCCGGAAAAACTGGATCAGTTAGGTGAGGAAAAACGGTGTTACTCTCTGCTGGGTTACGCCGCTGATGGGACTAAAACCTTTCGATGGAGTGGTTGTGGATGTTTGGATAGCTATGCTCGGAAAGAAGAAGTTTCTGGAAAAATTCAATAAGAAAAGATCTGAGTCGTGCATCAGATTACCCATAACCTAATAATAACCTAATGTTGGTAAGAGATATTCTGAGAGAGCATTGTAGACTCAGAGTAAACACACTCACAATGGGTGTTGCCTCGAGCCCAACATGTAACTTTGTGACGATGAGAATGAATTATTGGAATACTTTCTTTGAACCTGTGGGGTTCTAATGCATCCAGAATTAAAAAACATCTGAGGTCATATTGGATGCTAGGCAGGCAATTGTCAATGTTGACGCTGAGACGAATACTGAAGATTGTCAGCGGAATTGGATACAATACAAATTTTGAGGGCAAAAATTTTGAAAGGAAAATAAAGGAATAAATAAATGTTTACGAGAGTTAAACCACTATTGAAAAAGACACTCGTGCCTGAAAATCCATATATATATATAGCCACTGCTGTAAATTACTTCCATCATCTCAAAACATAAACAAATAATGGAGGCGAAAATAGAGAATAAAAATTGATAACATTTGTAAAAACTTACTTAATTTTATAACAGTTTCGTCTTTCGAAAGTTTAGTTCGATATTTTTCTTTGTTTTTCCTAATTTTTCCCCCCTTAAATTTAAATACATGATGTCGGTTTAATAAATATTACGCTGTGTTGGTTACGTTAATTATGCTCATAATACAAATACTGAATTTGTTTTTCCGTACTTCTCAATTTTTTTTTATTTTCATTTTTAATTTTTATTTTTTGTATATAAAACTTTGCATATTCCAACGCTTTCCCGCACCCAGGCACTAAAATGCTGACAAACTTTACTGCAACTCAGGAAAATGCCAGTGCAAATACAAATTAAAAGAACAAAATGGTGGTATTTCACTTCAAGGTAAGCAAGAATGCCGATGCAAACGAATTCAATGCACTGTTGCTTGAATTGCCACTCTTACTGTGTATATAAGAGCATGTGTATGTACTAAATGAGTATTTATTTATTTGTATATGAAAATATGAATGAAGTTGTAAGATGAGTACGAATATGCACTGCATCGTTCATAGTTTTTTACTATTGCCGTTTTTTTTTAATTTTATGTTTCCTTTCCTCCCCATCACCAATTTTTATTCTTTTTGTATTGTTTATTTTTTGACTTGAAGTAAGCTTTTACCCGCTATAGTTTTTCTTGTAATGAAAACATTCACTCAGGTCCTACTCCCGCTCCCACGATTACATTACATTCATAATTTACATGAAGACTGCTATCAGACCGAGCCGTTTGCTGATGTATGAAATCATCGTATGTGTGTACGTGCATATAAATTATAATGAATGGAAAAAAGCGTAATTTAAGGAAAAATCACTACGATTTCATAATGAAAGGGCATGCATAAGTTTCACTAAATAAATGGGTTGGACGAAAAGTAATTTCGATTTTAACTGGAAATAAAATTTCGACAATTCTAGATAGCCTTTCCACTATACCCATTGCGACTTTAAGACTTTGACGATTTGACACTTGACGAATGGGTACGTAAACAAGCAAAATTTTCGAATTTGGGACAGTCGATACCCACATGAGATCCAAGAGCATCCAATGCATTACGGAAAAATTCCCTGTGTGTTGTGGATTTTGGGCTGGTGAGGCTATCGTTCTATATTTCGTTGAGAACAACGTTGGTCATACTATAGATGCATGATTACCAATTTTATTTGGCATAAATTCGATGATCTGGATATCAATGGTATGTAGTTTTATCAGGATGACGCTGAGTACCATATAGCTTATGCCACATTGGGCATTCTGCAAGAGGGCATGGCCTACTCAAAACTTTCGGTTAAATTCAGCATGATGGACCCCGTGTCAAGAAATATTAGAAATTTTGCATGCGCTCCACCCAGATTGTCCGTGGCGGATATTTAAATGATGTCATATTCCACTCACAGTGACATCAGTGTGCCTATTAAGCGTACAAAAATTGTCGATGAGATCTCACTCTTATTGGTGTTATTTAAAATCCGATATGTCTAGTGGTTGATACACTTATACAGAGTGAATATAGTTTGTATCTGCATGATTATGTCTTCATCTGCATCGTAAATTGATAGAAGAAGCACAGGTACATATTAGAGAGAAAATTCAAAAATCCTTGAAACGTTTTTCTTTTGTTCTTCTTCTGCTGCTACCCGGTAATTCTGCTTTATCTTTTCTATATTCTCTGATGAACTCATGCTGCATTAAACGCATTTGCTTTGAAATTGCGTTTTTCCCGATTTTCAGTTGTAATAGCAGCAAGTATCTGTGGTTTTATTGTCATTTTAAAAGCGAAAGTAAAATTCAATGAAATATAATTTACTCGTGTAATTTTGTCAGAAATTGTTTTCGCATTAACTATGATTTGATATAGCAGTTGTGTTGGCTCAAGTTGAATACCTTTTTCAAAATTTGGGAACTTTAAGGTTCAAAATTTTAGGACTTCAAAGCAAATATAGACCGTACTTGAGAATAGACACACTAAGTACGTCTTGGTTGGTGATGCCTGTGCCTTCTTTTTACTTACTTCTATTATTTGTAAATCCTTCTGATTTTATATGCATACATACATGTATGTGTTCCATAATATAATGCTAAAGACAACAATTAAGCTTGGACATAAAGCAAATCATTAAGTATTCAAATGGGTGCATGTATATTGTATGCGTGTGCATAGTAAGATGGAAATGTTCGCTGTGTGTTTGCCTTGTACTATTACTTGTAAAATATCTTTAAGGGTCACGTTCGTGTATAATACTTTATTGTTCTTTTTTTGGTTTGTAGACTTGTTTAGTAGAATTTTAAGGTAAATTTTTATGTACATAAGTATTTAATTTTTTCTGTTTCTTATTTAATTTAGCGAAACACAAGTTTATATTTGTGTTACACCAACAACGCCTTATCACTTTTCTTTAAATTGTATGGTGGCTCTGAAAAGAACCGATTGGTCACGATACTTTATATTGGCTGTGATGTTCTTCTGTTGTTGTAATTGCACCTGAAGAAAAAACATGTAAAATTTAGTCAACATTTTTAAAAAAATTTATTCGCCTTATATTTTAAATCAGCAGAGGATTACAACTGTCGGTGTGCTGTTACCATTTAAGTTATTTCGAGTTGAACGCAGCTCATTCAGGAACTTGCGGTTTGTTGGACAGATGTCAGCAACTACTACGGCAACGACAGGAAATCTTGCGAAGTGCAGCTTTGATATCAACTTATACAAAAATTTCTTTTGAAATTTTGCAGTCAGCGTTATAGAATACAGGCTGCTTTCATGATTTTCTCAAGCTTCTAGCCATAACTGCCCTGATGTTTCAAACGACAGCAATAGGATAATCATATTCGCATGAGGTCTCTACCTTCATTCCGTCGATTGTAAACTCATATATTGTGTAGTTCAAGGACATGTCTGCCGTGTCTGTGCTGGATGAATTCTATTTATGATCCCCCTTCATGCGTATCGCCTTAGAATTACATTGAGCTGCAATGCGGATTTCTCGGAAACATCAAATTTCTTATTATGCCCATCTGTAAAAATGTTCAGCATTTTTTCTATGACAAGACTGGCTAGGGCGAGTTGGCATTTTTCGGCAGCAATTGTTCATTTTGTCTTGGTATTATTATTTATGGTTTCAACAATAAATCCATTGCGCGGAAGGAATACAGATTTATGCTGTTTAGAAAATATATACGTATATACATATGTATATAGAAATCTATAACGAAAATTTATAACACGAACTTACTCTGCAGGCTACTGCATGCTACTGAAAGGGCAGCTTGAGGGGCATTCTAATTCCTTCCTTTTATAATGATTCTTCCAAATATTAAAACCTGTTTTATTGCCTGCAAACGCCATACAAATTAACATGTATTCTCCCAATAGTTTATGTTTAATTTTTATTTTTTAAATCTAATTTATATGCCAATAACTTATACTTACTTTGCCAATCCTGCTGATCCTATATTACTGGCACAGCACTATTGGCATCAAATCAAAACGATACCCGAAAGTAATTTTTTCTGATTGGGTGAAATGGTCGATCGATGCACTTCCGAGAATAAATACCATTTGACATATATTATCCCTGTTTATCATCCTTTGACACACAAAAAATGTCCATTACCATACCTTCATTAATTTTTTTGCAGTTTTTTTTTGTTTGTTAATTTTTAACCTAAGTTTGCATGCACTTGAGAATTGATTTGAATAATTTTTAAAGACAATTTTCACTCAGAAAATATATTTTTTTTAATTGTTTTGTAATTAAATTTGAATTTTTAAAAAATGCAACACTGACATAACACGCAACTTAAAAATACGAAATTAATTGCAATTCAAAATACAAAAAAAAATACATTCTTTTGACAACTTAAAACCCAATTAGAAAATGCGAAAGTTTGAAAATCATAAAATTGGCGGAAAAAAACAAACTCTTGACAAATCGAATCGAGCCGCACAATTTGGCTTTTTAAGTTCACCTTAAAAATTAAATCCCCTTTGATTCAGTGGTTCAGAGAGCAATATTCCGACCCCAAGCGGATGTTCTCGGCTCTGTTTCAAGTAAAAGCCTATGTCATCGAAAGATGTGCGCAATTCAACATAGATAGGAGGTACAAAAAACAGGATGTAGCAATACCATTTGTTAGTCAGGCCACATAAATAAATCGAAGAGAGTATGGGACTGTTTGCAGAAGATGAATCGGCTAGGTAAGGAAAATAAAGTTATACTCTGCTGGGTTCCAGGACATGGAGGAATTCTCGAAAACGAAAAAGCAGACTTACTTGTTATAAAATGTACTTCCTTGTCGCTATTTGAACTAGAATTGTACTGTGAAGTAACAGAAGTTGTTTGGAAAGATATGCACAAACAAGCCTCATTTAAATTTGACACCCAAAATGCATAGCTTACTGGGGTTATATTAGACTCTGGTAAGATAGCCATTCTTTGTCTCAGATTTCGAAGAGCCAAACAACGTCAATACAACTTTTCACTCTGCTGGACCTCGGATCATGTGGGAATTCTCGGAAACGAGAAATCAGCCTTATTTGCTATGAAGAGAAATTTCACGCTGCTAATTGGACTAGAATTGCATTGTGGAGTGGCAGAAGATGTTTGTTTCTATTAGAACGCGGTAATATAGCCATCCTTTGTCTCAGGTTTTGAAGATCCAGACAACGTCAATACACATACATACATAATTGGTCATTATCACTCTACTTATATTGTTGCCATGAGTGGCGGGACCTACAGTTTAAAGTGGACTCTTATTTTTGAGAAACTTTTCATGGCAATTTTATTTACTCTCAGAGCTTTTGTCAGAAATCTGATCGGAGGCAGTTGCCGGAGAAATATTTTTTCATATTTTGTTCAAGATGTCTGACCTGGAGTTTGGCCGTGTCTCACATCTAAAAAGCCAACATACTACCTAAACAACATACTACTAAACAAAGGCACAAACCTCACTTCGTTTAAAGCTCAAAACGCATAGCTTACTGGTGTTCTATTAGATACCGGAATGATAGCCATCCTTCGCCTCAGACAACGTAAATACAACTTTCAGAGAAGTCGTTATGAGTTATTTTCGGTTTCTAGTTATGATCGCTACTATCCTTACAACTTACTAAAGCCGGGTTTTTTGATTTCTGTTCTCCAAAGTTTTGATTTGAACAGAAATAAGAAATGAATTTGAGATGAGTTTCCCGAGAGAGCTATATAGCGGATTGTGATTGTCACATGCGAAATGAGTAAATAATTTTTACGCTATTAATACGGAATTTAAACGTTGAGTTGCCCCCAATTTGGACATACGGATTATGTTAAAAAATTTAATTCACTTGCGTTAAAGCATCGTTTTAACAAATATCCCCCACTCACTTAAAAGCAGTTTTAATATGCCGGGGAAACAATAGCCTGAGCACAGCCATAAATTATTGGCAGTCGCCTTTAATTTACTTTGGAATTAAAAAAAAAAAAAAACTGCTCGGCATTTAAACACACGCTTACTGCAAAACATTAAGAATATTTTTTGCTGTTTAACTAGGCAACAACATTGAATGGAATGTCGGTTGAGAGGATTATTTTGAAAAACTACAGCAGGTTGCAAGTATGTACAGACATATGACATGACTCGGAATTATTTGGCCGACCAATAGTGCAACAATTACGGACGGAATGTCTTTTAAACACATATTGGCGGCATACGGAATACGATGTTAAATGCTTCTGTAAACATAACAGTTTAGTGCAAGCAGGTCAGTGAGCTGAAATTAAACTTTTCTGTGCTGGTATGTGCGGGTTACACCAGAACATGCATTACGCCACACATGCCACCTTCATTCCATAGTTTATTTTTACTTTCTTTTGCCAGACAGGATATTTATAAAAATTATAGTGTGCAGCACATAAGAAGGCTTTTAAGGTATCGTTTTTTTCCCATTGTTATTGCAACAATAAGTAACTGTATACTATTATATGATGAATTTTCTTGTTTTTTTTAGCGATTTTTTCGTGGTAAAAGAAAAAACTACAGCGAGTTGAATGACTGACTGTGTATTGTGTTTCAAGTGACGCTTTTTTATTGTTTGTGAATTCGTTGGTGTTTTTTTCTTTAATCCTTTTTATACAACAAAACCACACACAAAATAAATGCAACAGAATCCATTAAAAAAAACCAGAAATAAGCAGAAATTGGTTGCAATCATAACACAAGATCGGCTTGCTTAGCTTAAAGCGGAGGTCCAGCTTGAGTAAGAAGGAATAAAGTGGCCGGTCGGCTGTGTGGCTGGCTGCCACGCTGGCCAAGTCAAACTGATAAATGACGTAGGGTGGACAAAATTATTGTGTTTCCTACAGAGATTTTCTTCTTTCTCAGTTAGTTTTTGCGCCTGAATTCTGATGGATGGCTATAAAGCGACATACAAAATCCCGCCACTCTTACGTACCATATACTTATGTATATGCATGCAGCCAAGCATTATAAGTTACAATATTTTATACCCGATTCAGTTTTTGTTTTCTTCTTTCAATCCTCATGATAAAACGCTTAATATGTAGTCGCCTTTACTAACTATGGCCAGAGCTCGTAATCCAAACCCTTGACTCCCTTGCATTTTGTTATTGTACGTATTGGTTTGTCCGTTGTTATGTAATTTATTTTGGGATTATTTATTTGAGTTTGACTGAAAACTGACAGTTTGTTTTGTATTTTTAATGAATTTAACAACAGAAATGCAACAGAAAATCAGTTCAAAAACAAAAATATAATAAAAACCGCGCTAAACTATACAAAATTTCATTTAAACTGTCATTAACAACTAAAAACCATTCAGTAACTGCAGCGTACAAATGTCTAAAATAATTTGCGATTCTACATAAAAACTAGTCGACACCATTAATCCTTCAAAACAATTCTTTTCAAAACAGAAAAAAAAATTTTGATACCCTGCAGCAAGAAATAGAGAATCACAATTCGCGTTTTCATATGCATCTTTCACGAAAAGGTAGAAGTTTCAGGTAAAAATTCCAATCAGTTAAGAGGAGATAGTAATATTACCTAGAGATGCCATGGTACTGCGTTCTATTGTGTTCCCCTCAATCTACATCGGGTATATCTTTTATGTCGCTGCTAATACTGTTGCCTAGACAAACATCAAAATGTTGTCGGGTTCGGTGTTAATAAGGATAATATCAAGCCTATAACTTGATACGTTCCCAGATGTTTCTTTCTGCAAAGGATATTTCTAGTTTCCTCCTTTGGGAGTTAAGCTCTTAGGAACCGTGTGCTCTCCATGTTTGTGGGACTGAACACTATTCTCCTATTCCAGTATCGGCCTGCGTCTCATTCGTATTCTGCAGAATGATCTCGTTCTCTTTAAAGGGTTTGTGGTATCCCAATTGTTCCATTAACTCTGTTAAGGGAGAGAGCAGTCAAACACTCAATTTGTCATAAGAAGTCAATCTCGGTTTCTTGTAATGAAGTAGAGGACTGGATTCGAAGGGAGAGCTCAGTTTAAAAATGACGTACGGACTATACAGGAGCTTCGTTAGATCATAGGTCATAAAGACTGTTGGCGAACGAATTCGGTATTAGGGTTATATCGAGCACAGGTTTCGACAAAACGTTGTCCGGCTCATGAACAACTGAGGCGAAGAATTCCTGTGCATCCTTAAATTATCGGAAGAACATGTCTAGCCAAAGGGCATTTGAATAAAATCCACGATTTTATGAAATTTATCGGATGGTTAAAAAAAGGTACAATTGGTATTACAACGGAACATTATAGGATCTAAATGAGCTGATCTTTTTAAGACGGCTATGAATTTAATCCATGCAGATGTGGAGTAATTCATGCACATGTTGAAACTGGAGCAGCAGTTAACTAAAAATCCTTTGTTTTCTACGGAGTTTTGCTACAGAAAAATATGCTAAGGAGGAGCTTAGTTTTGTAATTAAAAAAAATTAAAAAAGAAGTTAAGGAGACAAGGTTTTTTATATAATTAGAGAAATCGAGTTCAAGTCTGTTTTAGTGCTTTTCATTAAAAAATTGAGATGTCAACAACTGACTATGCACCCCCTAGAAATGAATCGCATTTATTTGAATGTTGCTACACCGCCATACATATGAATATAATACTTCATGCGAATAAACTCAACAATGGGACAGTGTTTTATAGTCGCCGTGGTCCAGTATGTAGTCTGTTGGCTTATTAGACATGAGGCCACGGTTCAAACCCCAGGTCAGAATCTCCAACAGAACGAAATATGAAAGAAAATACTTCTTGGGCGGGTGTCTCTAAGCAGATCTCTGGCAAAAATTCCGAGAGTAAATAAAATTGCAATGAAAAGTTTCTTAAATCTGTAGTTCGCAGCAGGTAAACTGTAGGTACCCCCACTCATGAGTAAAATTTATACACATAACATGGGCGGTGAGAAAAGACAGGCCGTAATCCTGAATGAAGGGCTGTATCGACTAATTAAGTATGCATGTACGTACAGTGGTGGCCACGAATTTAAGACACGACATTTCACTTATTTATTTGCGATAATTTTTGCATCTTATCAAAAAATTTTAGGTCCATGATATTTTTCTTAAGATTTTAGTAATATTAGGAAGAAAAATTAGTAATATTGTGCAACCTACATTTGGTTAAGAATTTTTATTTACATATTATATAGATCAACACAAATTGTATCCTGGTCATGAATTTAAGACATAGGCAAAATAAAACATAATTCACTAAAGTAAAGCTCAGCTTCATAAAAAAATCTTAGTATTTGATGGGAAATCCTTTATTTTGGATCACAGCAGCACATCTCCTGGGTAAACTTTCGGCTAATGCCATACAATGTTGCTTTGGAATCGCATACCAAGTTTTTTGGATTTCTACCCACAGATCGTTTAAATTTTTGGTTTTACTGCTCGTACATGTTCCTCAACATCATTTCACAAGTTCTTAATTGGATTGAGGTCCGGGGATTGAGCTGGCCATTTTAAAACAGTGATATTGTTTTCCTCTAAGCAACTCTTAGAATTATCACAACTAAGTCAGTCATATGTCGTGTCTTAAATTCGTGGCCACCACTGTATGTATGTCTGTATTGTATATGGGACAGTACTGAAAGCTGTAATAAGATAGGGTTGCGTGGTGTTGTCAAGCTTATTATTCAAAATTGGAAACTGTGCTTCAAGGTTATACATTCGGCTAGAAGTCAGGCAAGCGAGATTCTGTAAATCATTTGTTAAAATGGCCACAAACCAAGGAGTATCAAAATTTTAAGATGCAAATGGTACGGGTTAGGGAATACACTATGAAAAATGGCAGACATAGCATGGACAGGCATTGAATATAATCAGAAAGGTAGCAGAAGGAACGGAAGTCCTTCACATGCATAACATGTGGTAAAATAATGAATAAAATAATAATAAATATGTTAATGAAGAAGAAGACTTGGAATAAAATAAGCTTTTGATAGAACTGAATGAAAAAGATTTGCATTGGAAAGAGGAGAATAAATAAAATAATTGGAACTTATTTTTTTTACTTTACTGATGATCAATAAATTAAATCATCAATCAGAACAACCTCATGTCAGTAGGCAAAATTTGATGACCTCATTACGGACTGAGAATTTGTACAATATTATTACTGTGCTCAGCTTATATTATAATAATATTGAATATATTTGCTTCCCTTTATTAGTTTATTAAATAATAAAATGATCAGATTATTAAAAAATTAAATAATAATTGTAATCAAAACATTCATTCAAACTTGTGTTGGATTGTGTATGTAAACGCTACAAGTTCTGTTTACGATTTTAGTTGAGTTTCGTTTAGTTTTTGCAGTAAATTTTCCATTAAATTAGCAGCAGACAACAATGACGGGTCAATCAATGTTTTAAAAGCCATTATTTTATACACAGGCAACAGCATATGGTGTTAAATAGTCAATTAGATTTTGAAAAATCATTGAGCCAAGGCAGTTAGAGCAAATGTACCACAACAGACATCAACAACCATCAGTCGTTAATAATAACAATAACAACAGCAATCCCATGAAAATTTAAGCAAAAACTTTAAACTTTTAAAATAATAACGATGTGCTACTGCACTACTATCACAATAATTACAATGATAATGATGATTTCAATAGTAATTACAATCAATTGCCACTACATACAGATATGATGGTAATAATAATGACAATGATGCTGCATTTTAAAAGCAATTATTTGGAAAATGAAGTATTGTTGCCACCACATCATGTGGCCAGTGATGGCTAACAAACAAAATTCCATATTCAAATAAGAGGAAATTATATTTACCCTCGATACTTTTATTTAAACAGCCTTAAATGCCAGTAAATGGAATTTAATTTTAAATTTGAAATCAAAATTTACAAAAAATAAAAACGTTTACAAATAACAAATAAATAAGCTGTGTATGCATGTGCATATGTGTGTTTTTTGTTTGTTTGTTGTTATTAAATATATCCCTGCATATATAAATGCAAAATATCTTCTAATTAGTGGCTTAATTTTCGTTTTTTTCTTTCTGCAGGTATACCAGAGTCTCTCATAGTATCTTTTTTCGTTATATCAGCAGCCAAATGAGTTGGAAAACCCTCACTGGAATTTTCGTGTATTAAAAACAATAAAAGCTTTTGAAAATAGTTTCAAATTGCATTAATGAAAAAGTTAGCACAACTTCTAATAGTGTTAACAAATAATCGAGTATGTTTTTCTTCAGACAGGCTGTCAAAGCTGATAACCCGGAGCACCCTAACTAAAGGCTAAATTATAATTATTATTTTTATAATTCTTGATAAATTATTGAAAGTCTATTGGCCATTTTTGCTGCATAATTGTTGCAAGTAGAGAACAAAACCAGTGTAATAATTCTGATAATTGATAATTCATTATCACATATAGGTTAGGTTAGGTCGGAGTGGTAGCTCTGTTATCACAAAGCTCACTTAAGCACGCATAGCGGCCCGTTGTGATGCCACGTGTGAACGCAGTCCCTGTACTGACCAAGTTCCACATATCACATTATCACATATACATACATACATAATTAGTCATTACAACCCTTCAGTCAGGATTGCGACCTAGTTTCTTACACCACTTATGTTGTGTATGTTAATTTTATACATGAGTGGTAGGACCTACAGTTTAAAGTCGAGTCCGAAAGAAAGATTTTTGAGAAACTTTTCATGGCAACTTTATTCACTTTCAGAGTTTTTGCCAAAAGACTGCTGAGAGGAAGTCGCCGAAGAAATATTTTTTCGTATTTCGTTTTGTTGGAGATGTTTGACCTGGGGGGTTTGAATCGTGGCCTCACGTCTAAGAAGTCACTACACTATCTGCTAGACTACCTATTCCTTCATTCAACAATAACTCCCGTGTTGGCTTTTCCCAACCATCCTAATACTTTCATTTCGTTTCTGTTAATGAATCTGTGTGCCCAGGAATCTCTTGCCGCAAATTACCAAGTAGCGGTCAATAAAGAAGACAGATGAGACAGACGTTCAATGATATCCTTTTCTTTTTTTTATCATTACAGCTTCTGTAAAAGTTGTTTTAAAGTATTCCCAGTCCCAGGACGGGTGTACCCAGGGGTCAGTGTTCCATTATTAGCACACACAATAGGGATGGTGTCAGAAGCTAGGTTGCAGTCCTAACTTAAAGATTGTAATGAACAGTAAAGTAAGTAAATCGCTGAAGTCACGAACATGTTCACAGAAACATTTAAGTAACTGACCGTCTATTCTACTTCTCTCTATTCCACTTCTACTTCTCTACGTCAAAGACTAAAACACATCTCGAAATGAACGATACTTTAGAGAGCTGGACACAAATTACAGCCTTAAACCACGTCAAATTGACATGTTTTTCGTGGAAGCTAAATGCTCCTAAGAGTGATAGTGGAAAATTATGCGTATTATTTTAATGAAATGATCTTTTTTAAATTTAAGCAATTTTGATTAACTGGTTACTTTGACTGGTTTGATTTATTGGTTACCATAAACAATTCATTCGAATTGATGGCTCCAATAAACACGCTCGAATAAACATATTGATGGTGGCTACTTTGTCTGGCTGATTCTGATGTGTAATCCTATATTTTACCAATCAAATCCATAAATAAATAGAATTCAAACGAAATTGTTTTTACATTTTCCAGTGTACCGCGAAGTGAGGAGCAGTGCAGCGCGAATGGCAAAGTTATTTGCCAATTTATTTAAAATTTAATTGAAATATTATTCTTATTACTTTTGTTGTGTTAGTGCTATTTTCGAATTAATATGAATGTTTTATTTGACATTCTCTGTTGATCCCGCAATTGGGTGTGAATTGGATTTTTATTGTTCGATGGGATTTTTACAAGCGAGATTTCGTTTTCTTGTTTTTTGTTTTTCATTTACAAATATTTGCTGGTTTTCATGTTTGATTTTAATCCTATAAAACCTATAACAACAACAACAGTAACATGATTTAAAAATATTTATTTGGACGACTTTACATATTCAAATACTGCTCACCCTTTAAACAGCCACTTATTGGATTTTAATTTTTAGCCATTTTCTCTACTCTTTTCAGCGGCTGGCTGACGGTATTATCGAAAGTGGGAATTTTGTGCGAAAATATTTGTTTTTTAAGAAATACAATATAGTAGGGGAGCAAGAGTAGGAGTATTAATCGTATTTCGAATTAGAATGTAAATACGAATGATTGCTTTAAATTTTTATTTATTGTAGCCGGAATTGAATTTGAATTTAAAATAAATTTGTTTATATTTTCGCTTGAATCTATTACGTGAATATATAGTTGAACGTACAGGTTTAAGCCTTAAATTAGAGTGTGAAAGTTATTGGCAGGAAATTAAGTCATTACCGGTACAGGATAAACAATGAAACTGTAGGTCCCACTACACACGTATAAAATTAACACACACAACATTAGTGGTGTGAGAAGTTAGGCCGTAATCCTCACTGACTGGGTTGTAATGGCCAATTATGTTTGTATGTAATGTAGGACAAACGCAGTTCATTACAACAAAATTTACAAAATCCCTCACCTTCACAATTGAGCAAAGGCTAGTTATCACTTCAATGTAGTAAATATATTAACAACAGGATCAAGTAATTCCCACAGGCGGTTTTATTCTTTTTATTCTTTCATTCACATTTCAACGGACCAGTAAATGAGATAAGAAATGTCAGTATTGCTTTGGTTTACTGGCCGTTAGTTTCCGAATACCACATCACATCTTTGTTCACAGCTCTAAAAACAACTACTACAACCGTCCTGCAACCTGGAGCTTATTATGTAAGAAGCCAAAGGTACTACAGAGGTTAGACTTAGGGGCTTGGAAGCAGTAATGGAAATGAAAGAGCAAGTTGACTCTTCGGACACCGTTACTGATAGGTCGGATAACATTAGCATGAGTCAGATCCAGTACAGAAGTCAACTTGCCTACTAACACTTTCCTTGACGAAAGTGTTCTGAATGGTTTCTTTGTGAGAAAATTTAAATGTGGTTTGGACTTGAAACTTACAACCTTGTTAACCTAATTTTACTACTAAAATGTGATTGTAATGGATTCTGTCAGTCTCGTAAGCACACACATTTTTTTTTAACAAACGAAGAGGAAAAATTTGTTTTAAAATTTTGCAAATAATGGCCGCCATTAAATGCAATTATCTGAGTGTGTATTTCAATTTAGTTGAGTCATTAAATGCCTTTATATGAATAGTAAGTACAACTACATAAGTTTGAAGCAACAACAAACATTTTCGGCTAAAATATTGATTAAAAGTCAACATTATTTATGCCAGGCAACCGGCAACAGGTTAATGGGATTAGGTTAATGGGATTAAAACTGTTGTCATGATTTATTGACAACCGCGTCACTGAGAATGAAAAACGGTATTGAAGAAAGAACAACAAATAAACAACAAATGGCTAAAAGCTTAAGTTTATAAGAATTTCATAAAAATTTCATAAAGAAATTCAAAGAGAGCAAAAAGAAAAAACACTCACCAGTTAATTAACCCGGATCGTTAATGCTTGAAGTTGAAAAGCCGGGCAGTTTGCTCCAACCTTTCCGCTTCCAAAAACTGCGAGCTTTAGATTCAATGGGTTGGGTATTTAGAACAACGGGACCGAGATCTTCGGCTGCTCTTATCTTGGCACAATTTAAAATACGGCAACCACAAGAGGCACGCGTAAAAAAGCCCGAAGAATTTTGCAAGACATAGTTAATGTGCTGTAACTGCTGATGTTGTTGATGTGGATGCTGTTGATGTGGATGTTGTTGATGTGGATGTTGCTGTTCTTGATGAATATGATGATGATGATGGTGTAGGAGTGAGTCATGATGCTGATGGTGTTGATGTTCCAAATGCAGTTGTTGCTGCTGTTTTGTATTGTGGTGTATACGAGGTAAATGTTTAATAGTGCACGATGAAGTTGTTGCTGACGCTGGTACCGCTGCGGATGATAAGGCTGCGGATGCAGATGTTGCTGTTGCATTTGTATTATTACTGTTGGCTCTTTGAAATGAACGACAACATTGTGTGGCATAAGCAAAGGCATTTTGTTTACTTTTTGCAACTGCATTGCCTTCAGCTGCTGCAGTAGTTGTAGTTGGCAGCTTATTTGAACGTGATCTCATGAGGGCTTTGGTCTTGTGCTGACGAAGTGAACCAATGTAACTAGCACCACTGGAACCACTAAAACCACTGTCTACATCAGCCGCTACACAAGAGGATTGCAACAGACCAGCACTTACCATTGCAGGCTGACCTGAAGCTGTGGTAATACTAACCGCGGGCATTGGCGACTCTTTGTCCGTGGGACTAATATTGGGTGGAGTTTCTGGCATAAGCATGGCCTCTACGGACAAATTAAGCTCGTCTAATATCTTATGATGTCTATTTTGTACTCATCTTAGTTCCTCCTCTACCAGAATTCGAGTCAGTGAACCAGCCGAATGGGAAGTGGCCCTCAGCTGATGGGGACTGATCATGGAATTAGATGAAGATGATGTAGATGAAGCGGAAATTTCTTCGTAAAAATTCTCCGGTGTGGAAATATTACTACAGTTAGCTGAGGCCGTCGCGCCAGCTGCATTATGGCTTTGTTGTTGTGTGAGTCTCATTTGATACAATTGCCGGGTAGTTGGTGATACCAACAATTTGTTCTTTTTACCTTTCAAGAGAAGAGCTCTTATAGAATTGGGTGGCGGGGGAATGAGATCTTTTTCTTCCTTTGCCCCCGCCATTAGCTCAGCATGCGGTATGTTGGTATGTCTCATGGCGGCACCCGGTTCATAATACGCATATGAATAGTCGTATTGTTGTTGCTGTTGCTGCAGTTGCAACAGTTGTAAAGAGGTTATCTCTGTCCATTGGCCATGCTGATCCTCAATACTTTGATGCTGTTGATGCTGATGTTTTAAGTGTCCCAAAGCCTTGGTTTGCCTTAACAGACCACCACCATCCTTAAAAGAGACATGGAGTTCTGGGTCCACACACACTTCGATGGCATCTAAATCAGTTTTCAGTTGTTGTTGCTGGTCTAAAAAAGAGTGATGTTGGTGTTGTTGTTGAAATTGATGTTGTCGTTGTTGTTGCTGCCGCTTCTGCTGTGCTTGCCTGTTGATCTTGCGAAACGTTTTGGCATTCCTATTGGTCACGATGCTAGGTGTCTTGGTGGGACTTACGATGGAGGGTAAAGTTGGGGTAACCTCTACTGTTACCGCATTCTTTTGAAATGAAGGCGTTTGAGGCTGTGGTTGTTGTTGAACAACACTGTCAACATCATCTGGTCAATCATTTGTTGTAGATAACGATGGTTGTTGCATATTAGCTTTTTTTGTTGCTGTCGTACATGATGTTGGTGTTGCATTGTGTTGTACAATTTGCTGTTGTTGTTGTTGATGACTTTCCTCGTTGTGCTGCTGTTGCCCTGGATTCAATGCCCCAATATTTGTGGTTTGTCCACGTGCTACCACATGACGTTGATTTTGTGGTGGCTGTTGTGTCGTGTAGTAATTTTGATTCGTTATAATCGCTTGTGTTTGATGTTTTTGTTGTTGGAATTGTGTGTGTTGCTGCTTGTGTTGGTCTTGCACCTTTAAATCCTTTTGCTGTTGCTTGTTTAGATTGCATTGACTGCGGCCTAAACCCAAGCAAGCCTCCATGGCACATGCTGTTGATTTTAATTCATTGCAGTTTTTTCAACTTTTCTCTGACATTTCTTCGATTCAATCTCTTCATTTGATTAGAGGGGGGATGCTGCGTTATTAAATGCTTCGTTTTGACCAGATGATCGTTATCAGTTGATGGCTGTAATTGTAAGATTGATAGAAATGAGTAATCAATGCAGTGATTAAAGAAAAGAAGACTTTTTAAACGTATTTGTCTGAAAGTCACTTGTAATTTCTTGTGGAGAGAATTAGTGCGGTTTCATTTAGGTGCGATTTCATTTAGAAATAGCCATCAGTCAAAGTGGCCAAGGGGGAAAACTATTTTATGGTTTAAATTCCGGAAACTATTTTGATAGAGTTTAAGAGTTATTGCTTGGATGTATACCCAAACAACTAGTGACAAGTTCTGGATGGTTAAGAACACAAGTTTTCCCTACTGTTTCTTTGACCACTAGTTCGAAGCAGTGGCCACGTGCCCACAATATTAGAGGGAAGAAGGGAATGCAAAACCTGTTGTAGGCTTGCTAAGAAATTCGAGGTTTTAAATCAGAACTCTTATTGTTAGGGAGAACGAATATTATTAGGATACTAAAAAAACACTGGAAATGGTGTATTTAGTCTAAACGCCTAAAGAGATCTGAATAGTCCACAAAAAAACGATGTTTTTATAGCTGCCCAAACTACGTTTGTAATAGTATCAGGGGAGGTTATGAAGGATGGCCATTTCCACTGTTTCTAGCTTCTAAGTCAGAGCGTTTCGGTAATGGAGGGTTTTCCCATAAAAACTGCTAAAACTTGAAATCCTATTACTATCTGAATAAAAAGGAAATTTTACAAGAAAAGACTGATGGATTAAATACGAATTTTCAGAAAATTGAAGAACTCTGACTGTTATCCAGATTAATTTCTTTTATACAATCTTGGTAGGATATTTGGGGGATTATAATTATTATTGTATGCAAGAGGTTATGTAGTACTGCGTCCATGCGATTGCTTTGCTCTCCTTTAAATTTATAGATTATCCCTGGAATGTCTCATCTAAATTTATTGCCCTGACGCACTTAAGGACACTGCTTGGTGTCACCAACGACAGTTCCCTTCCCAGTACCTGATATACACTTAGGGGTTTTGCCCTGGGATGCATTAATACTACACTCAAGAATGTGTTCCGATTATCATCGTCGCAGAATCTACAGATTGAGCTCGGAAAAATCCCCATTCAATATAAGAGCACCCAGAGTGTATAAATTTCCGTATGGAAGATACTCGCGAATTTTCTCATAAACACGGAATATTTCGTTACATTTTTAACCCATCTGTATACAACGAAATAGTAACTCTTTTAAAAGAGCACACAGCTTCTAGATTATTCCATTCATTTTGGTTATTAGTCCCATTGTAAGGTCTTTCCTAAAATCATAGTGTCTATTGGTTCTACCACAGCTTTGTATTCACCACCATGTGCAGTGGACTTAAATCCAAAAGAGTCTCCAAAGCCGGTAGGTTCTGATGGTCTGAACATCATGTTATGCATGTTATTCTTGTGTTGAGCCCTCATGATTTTCTTGTATGCCTTCCATGTCAATTTACGATTCAGTGTTATTCCGAGATATTTGACTTCTATTTTCTGTGATATTATCCTACTCACGAATCGAATATTCTTTCATTTATTCGGGGATATTGTAACAATCAATTAAAGTGCATCGCGGTTTTCACTAAAAACTGCGGTGTCATCAGCTAAGTAAGTGAAAGAATTCTGTCTTAAAAATGTTCACGTTCAAAAGGCTATGTATTCTTAAGCTGACGTATGGCCAACATGGCAGCATTCAATTGATATTTGAATTTCATTTGATATTTAATTTCGTTAGACCGCCGAATAAAAACATTCGCTCGGTACACACTGCGTTCTTGTAAGTAGACATTTCTAAAATCTGCGTGCAATAAAGTCTTAACATTCGTTTTGTTAACATATTTCAACAGATTTCTTGTGATAAATCATGGCAATTAAAATTTTGAAAATTTAAGACAAAATCCCAAAAAAGAAGAATTATTAGTACGCTACACCATCATGCACGGTTAGCATTGTGTTAGTATTAGTATAGTAGTATTGTGTTAGTGTGATATTTTCATTACTAAATAAAAACGAACTAAAATTGTGCTCCTATGCTTAAAGAACGAAGTCCTCTTTGGTTTCTAATACGCATAACATGTTTTCAAAAATCGCTTCAAATGATGAAAACAAAATTCAATAAATAATAGTACATTTTTGGCTCAGCAGTCACTGTGGTCAATCTCATAAAAGTCGGTGGACAATTGATCGCTATTACTTCATACAAATTTTAATCTGAACTTAGAAACTCTATCATAAGGTGCATGATATGCTCTGTAGAGTATTGTAAAGTCTTCTTGTAGCGGTTTGTATCTGCTTTAATTTGTGTTTCCTATAAATGAAAGCAACATTCATTATAAAATATTTGCACAATCTACTAATGAATCACAGCGACTATTAGTCAAAGGTCTGACAAATAAATTGTTGAGCAAAATACACAAGGGCGGCGTGGTCGACTTAAGAAATACAGCGGGGCATCGTCGACTTAAGCCAACAAGAGAAACATTCATTACAGGTAGCGTTCCAACTTCAAAACTTAAAAAAATCTGTGATAGTTTCCTGATTGTCGTTTGAAAAAAAGTTTAACACCGAATTAAACTCTCAGCAAGAAAAAGTCTGACTGGGACTAATTGCATAATCTCCTGCTAAAAGTCCACACCATGCAATGACTTTTATGAGATGCATTGGACGCTCTTGGATCTCATGTGGATTGGCATCGTCTCACATTTAGCAATCACGTACTCTTTTATCCAAAAATGAGCCCCATCTCGGAATCACGGAATAAATGACAATTAATTCGACGGATGTATCTTCAACAAGATTTCGGTTATCAAATGGTGTATAGATCCTGGCACTTTAATAGAAAGCCTCTAGAACTAGCAGATATTTACAGACAGCTAAGGTCCGATAAACATTTCGACCCGTTATCCTTTCTTCAGAATGTGAGATACAACCACGTTCGCTCTGGTGACGGTAGGTCAATCTGGTCGTGAAGGACAGTAAGTAGAAGATCTGCATTGGATAGCATTTGGAGTAGCCATCATGAGCTAGAGATGGTAGATTTAAAAAGTGAAAGATAATTTTCCGTAAAAGGGTTAATACAAGAACGAGAATAACAAATCCCTACGGAAGTAGTGGTGGAATTGGCGACAATTGGCCAATTCTTTTGCTAATGCCGCACCAAGTTTTAAATTGACATACAGTAAATGTACTAAAGTAAGGACAAACTTTTGTCGAACCAAAAACATAATATGCTTGTATTTAGGGAAGCGCAATACAAATAAAATACATATGTTGAGAACATCTATTGAACGTCAACACAACACAATTTGCAACGACACAAAAATTCTAATTAATTTAGCAAAAATAGAGAAATTCCCACCAACAAAATGAAATGGAAATTTGACAAAAACAAAAAAAATTCCGAACAAACAACAACAAATACACAAAATACTAACAAGTTGGAGTAACTTTTCATAGTATTTAAATGCGCTTTGCACAGTATTTACTTATTATTGCACAGTATTTACATAAAAAAATTGTTGAAAGTTTTCTGTGGGAGTCGCAATGTTCGTTTGTAATGAATTATTTACATCCTTGTTGTTTTTCTTGTCGTTGTTGTTGTATTTTAAATAGTTGACGTTTATTCAGTTATTCGTTTAACATACGTGTGGCTATACAGCCCCTGGCTGGCAGGATGGCTTGTAAAGTTGCTATATGGAGGTGGTATATTTTTGTTTATTGTTGTTTTTGTTGGAGTTTTTGTAAATGTTTATTTTGGCTGAAAACTATGGGTTCTTTCTGTTGTTGAACGAATCACACAAGCTGCGAAAATGTAACGAAAGTATTCAACAACCAACAGCATTTAGCAGAAACAAGAGCAACAACAAAATAGTTGACACTTAATATTTTTGTTATTGTTAATTGCAGAGCAATAGAATTCTGCAATGTGGCATAAACAACGCAGCACAACGCATTACTAAAGGCCATGCATCGTTAATGCGAATTGAGAAGTACTAACAGCGAGGACGTGAGAGATTTTGTTTTGTTGTATTACATCCGCAAAAAGTACTCTGTCATTCTCTCATTCTCGGTCTCATTTAACTTTTTGTTGCGTATCGAGTTATATGAGATTTCAACTTTAGTGGTACATTCGCTTCGTCGAACATTAATTAAAAGTGTTGAATTTTAAATGTGCAACAACAAACACATTTAAAATAAAAGGGGAAGAATGCAGTGCAAGTTGTTTAATGCGACAAATTCATTGTGATTTTTCGTTTATGTCTGCCTCACCTATTTATTGTGTTATACAGGATTATGGTAGGAAAAAATTTTTTTTCAATTGCCTTTGTTGCACAAGGCAACATATTTACGGAAGCCTGTTTACAGTGTCATAGCCTCTAGAAGATGGTATAATTTTTAACAAGAGAATCATTTAAAATTAAGCAGAAATGATCCTCAAACACCCAGTCAATCCTTTTAAACAGAAAATCCCCGCTTAGACTTGGCTTCCCACTGTTTACACGACTAGTCTGTCGGTAGAGCATGGGAAGAGCCGTAGTCAGAAGTCTCGAAGCGCATGTATAGATTAATCACCAGCTCGCCCCAAACAGCAAATGTTTAAGGAAACAAAGACAAAATGAAAATGAAACAAAGGAAAGAATAATGACGAAGGCATTTACCATGAAGCGTAGATCGCGAATTTATATGTGGAACGAATTTTTTAGGATAGTTCAACTACGTTCTCTGCTCATATAAGCTACTGCTTTGAACATCAGAAGTCAGATGGCCAGACTCCAGAGACTTCCATGCTTCATATGGATTAGAATTGCTGTTTTCAGAAAAAAACTAATCGATCAAGGAAGAGAATCGTCGTTTGTATATGGATATTAATTGAGTCAACTACCAAAGCAAGGAGCGTTACGATTATACAATGTCATCCATCAAGTGATTTCTCATCGCTTTCGAGAAAAAGAAGAATTTCTACATCAGTTTCAACGTAGTCAACAGGGACGAAACTGTTATCATTCCTGACGATTAAGAGGGCTGTGATAACAGCAGCATGGATTTTTTTTTGGCACATCTCAACAATTTAGATCCTCAATTACTCTCATAACTGTTCCCAAGATTCTTCTTGGACTCTCCAGGCCACCAAGGGGAAATACCATCAACAACGAACATCATAGGAAAACGAGATAACGTCCTCTTCTTGGGAAAG
Source organism: Sarcophaga variegata (assembly GCA_932273835.1). Classification (NCBI taxonomy): domain Eukaryota; kingdom Metazoa; phylum Arthropoda; class Insecta; order Diptera; family Sarcophagidae; genus Sarcophaga; species Sarcophaga variegata. Next base: position 98,252,553 of record OW026358.1, read on the forward strand.
ACTAGGAATCAAGGAGCTAGATTCCCCAGTATACCGCATCCAATCCAGAAACACCAATATATCGTATCTTTCATAGAAATTTTCAGGCCACCAGAAATAAGGAAAATGTGTGAGTTTTTTTGCTTCTTGTTGTTATTATAGTTGTTTGACTAAAAATTCGTTTAATTAGCAGCAATTAATCTGTAGTTTGGTTGTAATTCACACTTGTCAACGGCAATATGACAAAAAGAAAATAAAATACAACAGCAACAACAACAAAAATAATGACTGCAAAACAAAGGCTACAACATATAACAACATACTAAAAATAAGCACGAACCAACAGCATCAAATCATGTTGTAATTATGATGCCGCTGTTGCTGCCGCCTGTTGAAGAGAAGAAGACAATCGAATGAAACAATTCAACAGAAAATGCACATGCACTTGCAGTATGTGTCAAAGTGTACATATCTTGGTTGAAGGGTATCTATGGTGTACTATTGTGCGGCAAGGAAAAATATCTTTTTGTCTGTTCTTTGGCTCTTCGTTTCTTCTGCTCATTCTGTTCATCAGTTGGTTTTGCTTTATTGTTTCGCATATTTAGGGAAAATAAAATGCCCGTGTTGTTGTCGCTGTTGTTGGGCTAGGCATATTGGCGTGCGCTCTAAGCATGGTAAACGCTTGAATTAATGGTACAATGACAATACAACAAAAGAATACACACCAAATGGTATTGTTAGTATATTGTTGTTGTTGTTTTATAACTGCATGTTGCACCAGTCGGTTATTGTTGGTTCTGCTTATTGGTGATTGCTTTGGTTATTTGGTACATTATATGTGGACATGTGCGCTTTGAAATGTGAGAAAACTATTCTTTAGTGACAACAAATTGTTTGCATTCATTCCCTTTATGGATTTATTGCTTATGTTGTTCGTATCTTTTACTATTTTTTACTCTTAGTTCATCGTCGAGATCATCGCTTTAGAAATTGGTGGTAGTTGTTATTGCTCTTGCTGTGGAAAGTGATAGTGTCAGTATATGAATCAAAAGTTTGAGAATATGGAACCAACTAATAATAATCTGGTCTGTTATCCACTGTCTTAAGGTGACAATTTCTTAGTCAAGCAGTCATTAAGCCAACTATTCGTCTGCGTGCGTGGATTGATTACCTTTTAAAAAAATTCTTCTATTAGCAAGCTTGTGGAGACCAAAGAATCCCAGCCTTTGACTGCTAAATGTGGAAGAACGAAGCTTAGGAATATTTCCAAATTTTTAAACGGCTATTTTATCCACCTAATTGTTCAGTAATATGGTCACCGTTGAAGCTCTAGTCTGCATGGCTTTACGGTAGTTCGTTATATGAACAGTTTAAAACAGGTTTAAAATCTGTAGCAACCGATCCTAAGACACACAAACACATGTGCTGTGAGCCTGAAAATATTTTGCATTCACGTTACAAGCAATTAACACAACTGTTCTTAAGTGTGAATAGATGGCTACCAAAGCTACCGCTCATTAATATTTTAAGTTGTTCTTTGGTTTTTTCTTCTAAAGCTAATAAAGAAGATAATTGAAGACAGAACAGAGCGAAAAATATTTTTTAAACATTTATGACCGCATTTATGAAATTGATTGAAGATTTCGATAATATGTGGGCATAACAGTGCCAATGAGAACCTGTTCTGCAGCATCGCTGGTCTCAATAGTTAGATTGATGAGAGACAAGACAAATATGAAGTTCATTAGGAGATTTCGGAAATTAACAAATCGATCGGTTGACCGCTCTCTCCTCATCAGTCTAGTAGACATAACGAGAAGATGCTATGATTTTTTGAAATGCTTTGCAACAAAATTTAGTAACAAAAATTTATGGAGTAACCTGGAAATTAAATATTCTCCTAAAAGAGGAACTATTTTGTGATATAGAGATGGGACAATAACGGATTTTGGAACAGAAGCAGGAGATTTTGATCCCACAAAGTAGTATTCCGGAATTTCAGTAACACGGAATTTAATATTTTCTTGGGAAATGCTATTAAAAAGTGGATTGTAAAACACTCAATCAAATGTCTTGGGCCAGTTGGATGAACTGATTCCATTTGTTGGAAGGTAATGCTAACAGGTCACCAATTTATCGCTTATTTTTTTAACCGTTGATGAGCAAATTCTTAGACACTTAAAAGGGTCATTCACGTACTCACTCCTACAACAATTAATTGAATTTGAAATTTTCAAAGATTAAATATTCGTAAGGATTTTATAAACTGAGAAAAAGTTTTATGAAAGGAATTAAAACAACGAGAGCCAAAACGATTTATTACAGTGCAGACATAAAGTAAACTTACGTTTCAGACAAGTGTTACAAATACATTACTTTTTTCTTCTGGTATTGTATTAATATTTACATACCGTGGATAATAACAATTTAAAAGTTTACTTTATCGTTTCTGTTCAATAATATTATAAATGATTTGTATGTAGTACAGAGGTGGGAGTTGTAAGAGTCCTTATCTATACAATGCTTTTAAATAAAAAATGGAAAGAAATTCAGTTTATTTTTATCAATTTACTTCCCTTTTTTGTTTCTTATTTGGTTTGTGGTAAAATTTCTATAAAACTTATATTTTCTTATTTTTTATTCAATTGGCCGGACCTGGTGGCTTCTTTTTTGAATTTATTGGGCAAAAGTTCGATTCACTAGCCAATCGTGCATGGGTATGTAGAACTGACTGTATGATTGCAAGAGCTTTATGGCCAAAGCTCAATCCTATAGTAAAGAAACTAATCGTAAGCATGAGTAGGCGTGAGATAAGACCTTTTAGACAAAAAATTAGCAGATGAATAATGAATATCTCTGCTTTATGGTGGCTACATGAGTGAGCAGAGAATACAGTGGATCACATTTTATTTCTGTCCATGTCCACAGTTACGTAAGTACAGATAGCTAGATATTCGATTTTTCGAGGATCTGAATATATAGGAATAGGGTTCATAAACATCTGTTAGGAGTGATATTTAAAATATTTCTATCAAAACCTATGATGTGAACCAGTGAACCAGATTAATACTCACTGAATAGATTTGTGGCTAAAATAGCCATTGCTATTGAAATTCTATCTCAACAATCTTTTTAAAACAGAAATGGGTACACAAATCGAAATTAAAAATTTTATAAAACGAAAAAATAAATTTATAAATCCAAATAATTATTTCTGATATAAGAATCCATTTCATAAATCGTATGCCACTTAATTTTCATTACATTTTGACCTTTAAATATCTAGACTATCAAATAAATTTTGGTAAAAACACACAAGAAAATGAGATAAAAAATGGATGAAATAAAAGCAGCGCCAACTAGTATTTATTAACCAACAAGTGTTTTAGCCAAATTTTTACAATTTGTTTTTAAAATCGAATTTAAAGTAACCAAAGAAACCAGAAAAATTCGTAAAACTACATTTAAATTCCAAATATTGACTGCGATAATGTAGTGGCAGTAACATGGGTTCATATTGAGTTCTAGAGTAACCAAAATTGTAATGAAAACTGCAACGAAAAAAGCCAGCAACAAATTTTAACAGACAAGATAATGGAAACAAAATGATAGAAAAACAAATAAATGCTCGAATTTACTGTGACATTTTCAAATTCGGCAACATGTTGTTGGAGGAGAACGAACCGCATAAAAGGCAAAACAATATTGGAATTGAACAGATAGTGGTGAGTCGAGAGATTCATTTCATGTTTTATTTTCGTATTTAAATTAGGTGAACAAATTTGCAAACTTCTGTTGTTGAGTTAATATTTGGACACACGTTGGCGTTTCAAAATAAACAAAAGTGTGCTGAAACAAGTCAGGCCAATACAATTAAAGCAACTGCGGTGGCAAAAGTTACAAATAAAATTTACGAATGTTTGACACATTATAGGAGGGAAGCGCATTGATTTTGGAGATAAACATCATGTTAAACATTTTGCTTTAATGGAATCCAAAGCAATTCGCATCTTCGTGGAGATCTCTTGACTTACTTATGCGTTAGTCAATATCTGATTAACTTCATGCCATATCGACTCTTTTAATAAAAAAGAATTTAACTGAACGCCGAGATGGTGTTATGCGATGCTTAGTTTATGAAATATATTCGGTACTAACGTGGGAACGTATGTCCACAAAGGTTTTAGGCTTCGTTAAGCAGTTACATCTTCAGGATTTACAAGTGACAAGGGCGGTTAATCAATAACTTTTTTCCTCTGTATTCATTGACCAATCCACCACACAATTTTTCGCATAAATTCAGTGTGGGCACAAAGTAAACTAAACATATTATTGACAGTATAGGAATGTAGACGCTAACAATGCCATCGGCTTATCGAACGACTTTACGGGAAGCTATTTTTATAATCCAATCCAAATAGATTTGTACGAGTTGAAAGCTCAGGCAACAGCATAAGAAATGAAGCAATGGTATAGCAGAAGATAGAGAGAGAGAGAGAGAGAGAGAGAGAAGAGGCAATTACAACAAGACTTAATTTTTGTCCGCGAATTGATATTTTTGTAATTTTCTCTCTCGAATTGGAAACATTGAAGGCCCTAGTTGATTATACGGGACAACTTATAATGCGCCTCTGTACGAAGTAACTGAAGTCGCCGCAGTCTAGTAGGTGTGATGGCAGGTCATGCATCAAAACGAAATATGAAAAAATATTTCTTCAGAGACTACCTCTCAGCAGATTTTTAGCAAAAACTCTGAGAGTTAAATAAAATTGCCATGAAAAGTTTCTCAAAAAAAATCTGTCGTTCGGAGTCACTTTAAGCTGTAGGTTTCGCCACTCATGTATACAAATTAGCACACACAACACGAGTGGTGTGAGAAGCTAGGCCGTAATCCTGACTGAAGGTTGTAATGGCCAATTATGTTACCAATTAATGCTTACGCCTTCACGAATATAGAAATTCTTAGGAATCGCCACATACATCATACCACGATATCCAAGCATCCGAACAGATTTCCCTTATTGCTGCCAATAGCGAAAAAGCAGACAGGATTGGAATTTAAAGAAAGCACAAGCAAAATCACTAAATTTAAATTGAACTCCATCTGCAGTAATTTTTAAAAGTCTGTTTGTGAAAAAACTCGATATTTAGCTAGAGAATTGCCGTAGTCTAATTATTGGCTTATTAGACGTGCGGCTGCGGTTCAATCCATTTCATTGTTAAATGAAATGCAATAAAAATAAATCAGAATTTAAAAATCTGTTTTAAAACGACACTCTGTTCGGCAGACTCCTATACTTTTTTGTTGCGTTTTAATTTCACATGTGAGTGAAATTGCGAACGATAGACAAACGAAAAAAAAGACCAAAAGCAACATGATTTTAGTTTTATTTGGTAGAAGTGAAAACATGCTTTGTGTCTCGACTAGTTAGGCAGTTATAACAAAAAAATGTTTGTGTTTGTAAAACAATATGGAAATAATCAAATGAAGAAAAAATTGGGGGAAAATTAGGGACACACAAGCTACTTTTTTAATCGTTAAGCCAACATATAGATAGAAAGGACAACAATACTCCACACCGAGAAGGGCTACAATCTTCCATTTTAGGATATAGTAGTCGTTGTCACTCTATAAAACAAGAGTGTTCTATGAAATTGCAGACCTCCTCCAATGCCTTAAGTGATACAATAAGATTGATTGGTGTAGTCCAAGGGGACAAACACATGTTTAAGTAACCACAGGTTGTTCCACTTATTAATCATTTTCTATTATTAAACTTAGTTTTCATAACACAAAGTTTTGAAAAATATTTTCGTACAGACTCCTTATTATGGCACAGAAAGTATTCACCAAAAATGTTTGAGGATTATGTCTCCTTAAATTCCTCTCCATATAGTACCCAGAGTATGTTGTTTTTCTATGTTTTATTTTTCTCGTTGTAGTTGTTATTGTTAAGGTTTTTTGTCATTGTTGGTTTAGTTTTGAATTTAATTGTAAATTGTAGGTGTAAAAAATGACAGCCTAAATGAACATTTAAATTGTTTATGACATTCATTATTAAAGTAATAATGGCAGCAACAACAGCTATAACATTTAATAATAACTTTCAAAAACACAATAACAACAATATGTTGTAAAAAAACATCAGAAAGAAGGGCAAATATTAAATGAAGTGTGTAAAAACACGAGAGATTTATTGGAAAAAATATTTGAAATAAATTATTTACAGCAACAAAAAAAGAACAAAAACGAAATTTAAATTTTTAAAGAGTTCGTTTAAGGAAAAAGTAAAAAATTAAAAATTCTTTAAATAATTTTCCATTCAATGATTAGGATGCGAAGGTGTTCCTGCATTTACACCAAACAGATCTGCTTTCAATAGGTGTATGAAATCAATGGAGGCTGTTAAAGGCCAACTAAATTAACATTAATGCCGCAATAGTTTCATGCCACACTGAATAATTGGAGTTTCATCGATTTAGTCAACATGTCCAGATATTGGTGGCATAGATTAAAGGCGCGAAAGGCAGTGCCTGTTTAACCAAAAATGTATTAAAATTGATATGTGTTGTTACAAAAGCAAATTAAACACTAAATTCTGAAGTATTTATAACATAAAAATATTAAAAAATAACAAAAACAAAAAACAAAGAACTTAATGTGTAAATAATTACAAAAACAAAACATCAAAAAGTTACTAAATAAAGAAAACACAAAGATTCAAAAAAGAAGCAAAAGGAGTCAGCTCGAATGCCCAAATTTTGTGTATGGTTTTTGAAATTTTCCTACTAAAGCATCCAGATCGTGCAATAGAGTTGGATGTGAAATCTTTTCGTCACTTTCACTACCAGATTATTGTAGTACTTTTCAGGTTTAAATAAGGGCTATAAAAAATGCCATCGAATTCCGTATCAGAGTACATTTACGGACAGTTACCCGAATTTGGATTTCTGGACACGGGGACAGCGAAGGTAACAGCAAAGTCAAACACTTGCAAAAGTTGGCACAACAGAAAATTCAATTGAATTTTCACATAAGATTGGCGTTCCTGTGTAGGAGACTTTATTAGTAAACTTTATTTATTTTCAACGATCAAGCCCACCTTTAGAGACACCAGGTAGATTTGGCTCGACAAGAATACATGTAGAACAAAATTTGTAGTAAACCTATCAAGATTCCACCTGAGGTAGTTTATAACAACATAGCGACTGGAAATACCTCATAATGACTTCTGCAATAGCCGTGAAAGAAGACGAAACCACAGAATTTATTCTCTGTCATAGTCTGGTATTTGGAAACTTAAGAGAAACCACACTTCATCTTTCAAACAGTCATGATCAAAGCAGCCTTATTTTTATTTTTGTTTGTGACAGTCTGCTGATTGAAATGCTTCCATAGTCCTTTGTTCCATGATTAGAAAAAGGTTACTAATATTGACAATGAGTTTGTGGTTGTGGTATCGAAGCCCTCTCTTTTTTTACCAGCGCTGGTGCCATTTTATTTGAAATACTTTTGTACATTAATTGGGCAGTGACCTCAATAATTAATTAGTTAATTATATAACTTTATAATGACCATTTAAATATAAATATTTCATGTTGTAATCATGTAGTCAGATGTCTGCATCTGAAGTAACTCAGTACTTTATATCATCATCTTATTTAATTACGATTCCATTTCGCTTGAACTCAAAATGAAAAAGTCGAAGTGTTTAATTGCAATTTCTTTTACCTCTAAAACCACACACATGCACACCCGGATTGTTGCAAAGTAGAATATATTGCATTGCTTGTGTTATAATTTGAAATTATTTGCAACTTATGTGCGTGTCGCCGTCTGTTGCTTGTCAGAAGCTGTCATCAGTCTGTTAATTTGTTGATTTAATTTCCTTTTCTTTCTCTTTCTTTCACAGTATTTCGTGATATAATTTGGGGTATGATGCGATATTTAATTTATTTTTTATCCACTTTCTTTTATTTATTTATTTTTTTCATTAGAATGAAAGCATGACGGAGTAGTTTTGCCAGACGATGGTGATGTGATGATATTTATCAGCAGACTTGTTTATGAACCGAATAAAAAGAAGAAAACTAAGAGATACTGCTGCTTTTGGTGATGTATCCTTAATATTTTTCTTTTTTTTGTGCTAATGATTCTTAAAAGAAGTTATCATCACCGGAGGTTAATGTCTTGCTTTATAGTGTTGTAAATACTTATGATTCTCTATCTTCCAAAATAAAAAAAAAACAATTTCGTATGTTTTCATTTCATTGTTTTGTTCAATTAAAAGCAAAATTAATTTTTATTGAAATTCATATTATTTTTAGGAGACATAACTTTTATCTGCATCAGGTAAATATCCATTTGTGTTTGCATACATAGTTTTTAGTTCGGTTCCTCAAATACTCCTCTTCCAAATCTCCGTATATGGTATATCTACGAGGACGCCTCCAAAATTAGCCGAACTGGAGTACAGAGGGCGGCAGTAGTTTAAATAAAACGTAGCAAGAGAATAGCACACCGTAGGTTAGATTAGGTTAACTAATGTGGCTAATATTCCTTGGAAAGTGAGGCGCCAGCGTAGCCCCAGACATTGGGTGCATTGTAATACCACAAGCCAATACTCATTCCAGTCCTTATAGGTACCAATATGGTCCCATAATAAATATTGCGGTATTATTTATTTTGGAGCACTGAGTGCAATGATGACCGGAAGTGAGAGGGCAAGAACTTAGACCTCTTAATGCAAGCACTGACACATAAGATGAATGGTAGTCTATTGCTCGTGCTCCTTCTCCTCAGAATTCAAAATAAAATTCGTAAACGAACTTCCAATTTGCTAGAGTGAATTTCCTCACAAACATCACCTCAATCTCCACCTTTGTTCACGAATGCCGGATATTTCATAGGAAAATTTCGGATCATTTATAGTTGGAAATTGGCTGGTAACGAGCTCACAATCTCCAGAATGTTACAGATCATAGGTGTTCCGATTGCCTTAGTTAAACCGACTATTCTCTTGTAGTTGTACAGGGATCCTTTATTTCGTTTTAAGTTTGCGGGTACGTGCGCTACTGTTAGACTCTCCTGGACTGATATAAATAAGAAAGAGGACTGATTGTTATTTTTCTTCAAGTTAATTGGCCATCCATTGTAATGCTGCGCTTTATATAGGAAGTGAAAGACATGATAATCACTTCAGCAGAAGCTGTGAGTATGAAGAGGACCTTACTGCAAGCATGTGTCAGTGACAGGGTTTTGGGTTTTGCTATGAAGAAGCAGAGGTTCACTTTCTCTCATCTTTGGCTGAACTCTACAAAGTAAGAATTACGGCAACGACAAAAGTTATTTTGGAAGTTGGATGGTTTCCTAAAATTCGGTGCGTTACTTGTATAATGATTTTTGATTCAACAATGAACCTAACCCTAACATTATCCGGGCATCTAACCCAAGTCGATTCGCTCATGATCATGGAGATATTAGTTACATGATAACCGCCTTAGTAAACATTAAGAGCCAAATCATTGCATTAATAGACTGCAGAAAACAACGTAAACTTAAGCCCCTACTTTAGACATAAAAGAACACCTTAACCCACTAATGCTTGTAGACGAAGGCATTAAATTATTTAGTTTTCTAAAAACCGTTCGAAATACCTCTTTTTATAAAATTAAAAACATGCAGGAAAAAAACTTTATTTAATAGGAAATTGTTAATTTCATTTCTATTACACGATGACTTTGTTTTAAATTTTTTTTGTTGCTCATCTTTCTTTTTATTCATTCTGGCTCCCTTAAACATACAGCATAACACAATGCAGCACAGCTGTTCCGTTCCATTTAAAAAAGAAAAAATAACACAGGAATATGCAACATGTTGAACATAAAGTTGCAACAACGACAGTGCATAATAAGACAGTGAAGTGTGTGTGTGTGTGTGTGCAACACACAATTAATGAGGATATTACATAACTTCAAGTTATAAGGAAGTAGAAGAAGAAATGCACTTCTTTTCGTTTTTTTCTCTTATTTTTTCCTATTTATGCCTGTGTGTTTACTTTGTTGCAAACACTAATATTTACCGACTCCCGACTCCCGACTCCTTTCACTTTAGTAGGTGACACTTTCACTTCAGCAGGTAACGTGCACAATTGCTTCTACTGCATTTTAGCTCAAATAAAGCGGCAAGAAAAATATCAACAACAGCATGAACTTTTCTATTAAATTTTAAATAAAATTTTTTGTTTTTCATTTTTCCGTGGCAAGTCGCTTGAATGAATAAAATGAACAACAAAAATACTGTGATGGTAACGCTATAAGCCACCCAAGGCGTTTTCTTAAGTTCACAACTGCAATAGTTTACGGGGCATGTTGTTTTTGTTCTTGTTCCCATAATAAATACGTTTTAGAATTATTTGTCTCGAATACTAAAGAAACTACAATCCCAGTGGCATTGCATTAAATTGCCTTTGGATTATGAATTTTTTTAGAAATTGCAACGACTCCACCCAATCAATTGCACTGCAAGAAGTGTACGACATTGTGTTGTAATATATGGTGGGCTCTTGCAACGATTCATGTTGCAACGATTCATTTCAGTTTGGAAATTAAGAACATGGAAAGAAGGACGAAGATCCCTGGACAATCTATAACTTACACCATAAACCACTCATTTATACCTTATTTCTAGGTTGTTAGGTTAGGTTAGGTTAAAGGACGTGCACTTGTCTATTAAGTCATTGCTTTTCGGGCTACTAAGGAGACGTTTTCTATGATCACTGTCTCAGTAAGAGTGAAATTTGAATAAACTATGAATAAATTTGAGAGAGAAGGGCTAAGATAGTGACTGTCTTAAGATACTGGGGTCTCGAGGTTACAAGTATCCTCCCGGAGGTTTTCGTACAAAAGGATCGGCATCTGTAGACATTTGCGTATTCTAATGTTTAGGAAAAACAACCATTAGTTGCTGAACTGAGTGAAAAGGAAGGCTAACGCCTGAAAGAGTTAACCTAACTTAGCTTGTAGTCATTACAATACAGGAAACATGGATTTAAATAAAGATCTGTGCTGTATTCGTTAGAAATTAATTTTCAATTTAAAAAGTTTTTATATACAGTGGTGGTCACGAATTTAAGACACGACATATGACTAACTTAGTTGTGATAATATTTACAATCCTGTAATATCAAAATTGATATTTTTTATTCTTCTATGTACTCTGTAATATTAAGAAAAAGTACCATTATTTTATTTTGTTTCTTTTTACATTTTGTTGCTTTTTGATCATATTATTGTAAAAACGTTAATTTGAAATTGGCCACGAATTTAAGACATTTCAGAAATATCTGGTTTTTAAGTGATTTTGTGGTGTTTTTTGAAACTAAACGTTGAGCAACGAATGTTTTATTTTATTTTATGTTGGAATACATAGAAATATTTAATTATAAATGGTCAGAGGTACCTGGAATACCGATGCCGAGCGAAAACTGATCCAACAACTAAAATTTGATGGAAAAATAATAATGGAGTTATCCAAGCTGCTTAAATATTCTAGATGCAAGATCTACAACGCGCTGGAATACATCAAGCAACATGGTCAAACCAAAAATGTCAAACAGCAACCTAGAGCCTGAAAAACTACACCCTAAAGCTGCTAGCTGCTAATAATTCTTTCACGAGCTCAAGTAAAATAAAAATAATATTGTATTAGATTTTGGTATCGATATTTCGTCTAGGGCAATAAGAAGATGTCTAAATGAGAAAAACTAGCGTGGGTGTATTGCACAACGTAAACCACTTGTGTCAAAAAATATCAAATCCCGACTAGCATTTTGTCTTGATCTATATAATATGTAAATAAAAATTCTTAACCAAATATAGGTTGCAAAATATTATTAATTTTTCTTCCTAACATTACTAAAATCTTAAGAAAAATATCACGGTCCTAAAATATTTTTGATAAGATGTAAAAATTATCACAAATGTATAAGTAAAATGTCGTGTCGTAAATTCGTGGCCACCACCGTATACATTAGGGTGGGTCGAAAAAAAGTTGAGCCAGTCACCCCATAGAATTAAAGATATGTTGATAACGTTCCCAAAACCATAAAAATTATTTTTTTGCCACGCCTAGAAATACCGCCCTTTTTCTTTTTTATATACTACGTCGCCATTTTATGTCCGATCGTAACATATCATATATCAGTGCGGCTTGACGGCAGCTACATTTCACTCTAAGACGATTTTTTAATTCGAATTATTCTATGCGCGACTTCTGATATCTCGAATCCTTCCCCAAAATCAGTAATTGTGGCTATGCAGGAATAAAGAGCATTTAATTATATACAATATTCGCTTTTAAAATGCTCACTTTTATGCATTAACAGCTATTTTACAGATATTTTAAAATGTTCAAATATTCATTCACAACCTTTCTCGCAACAAACAAAAAATGCATTACAATGTGTCGAAAACATCATTAAATAAATTTCTAAAAAAATACAAAAATAAAAATAATGTTAATGGACAGACAAATAAATGGAAATAAGTAAATTTAAATAATTATACGATTAAAGTCTTTACGAGATTCATAGAAAATTGTGAGAAATTTATGATTTAAATTTTGAGTTTCAAAATTAAAAGGCTTCAGTGCAGAATTAAACAAACTAGCTGCTTTTGTTCGACTGACAGTTTTTTCTGCTTATTCTGTTAGCTCAGAATATTTTTGAAATCTAGGCTTTTAGATCTTTACCTGAATATTTGAAGGATATACTTTGGCTCATGTAAAAGGTATCAGTCGACTAAATAAGAATGCGAAAGGACTCCTTGTTACTGAAAGCAGACTTGAATTTTTTTTTGCAATAGATTAAATTAATTCATTTTCGCTATGATTTATAGTTTTTCCGTAAATAATTTCCCTGATTTATCTATTCATATTACGTACTTTTTATGCAGCTACCCACTTTTATTTCTAAAAATTGTTGTTATTAACAATTTCCTTTTTGTTTTTTTTATTAATAAAACATTTCATTTAAAAACTACTGTCATCTTTTCTGGTGTTTAAATAATTAATTATTTTTGTGTATAACATTGAATATTAAACTGCAATTAATAAATGCCACAACTCCAGTTCAGTCTCTTAAACATTTCAATTAATGACATTGTGCTGATCTGTAAAGACACACACACAAAAACAAATCACATGACTGAAATAGCAGCAACAACAAAATGTGACTGAATATTAAAATAAAGACAATTTAATTAGAATTTATTGTATTTTCCAACACTTTAGCAGCAGCAAAGGCTTTAATCGTACAGCACAATGGAATGATAAGGGCAAAAATCAGTTAAAAAGAAAAAACATCAGAAGAGCATCCTAGATGTGTGGTAACCTAAAATGTGTGGTATCTCTATAACACCATTTTGATTAGAGATTCAGTTTGTTTGAGATTCTGAAATACAAGTCAACTGATCAGTAATTTTCTGCGATTTGAAAAACATGAAAAGCAATTTGGCTTCAAATCCTAATTGAGAGCGTATTACGGACCGTTTACGGAAAGTCGCCGTAGTCTAATAGGTGGTGTGTTAGCTTATTGGACGTGAGGCCACGGTTCAAAAGCGAGGTCAGGCATCTCCAATAAAACGAAATATGAAAAAGATTTCTTCGTCGGCATCCTCTCAACACATATCTGGGAAAAACTTTAAGAGTAAATAAAACTGCCACGAAAAGTTTCTCAACAATTTGTCGTTCGGATTCGACTTTAAACTGTAGGTCCCGCCACTCATGGATAAAATTAAAAAAACACAGACCAACAAGAACAACAGTAACAGCTGGTAGGGAAGGAAGTGGTCGAAAGTAAAAATTTCTAAAATGTTGCTTTAATGCAAATTGTATTGTTTTGAGCCATTGTTGGTTGATTTTTGAATGAGACAGAAACAAAAACAAAAAACTGTAAAATTTGCATTCATTTTCTGTATCAACAAAAACATATTCTTGCCAATGAAGTAATAAAATCGACAGAAACGAAAATTTTCTGTTCGTTTACAATATTTAGAGACACAACCTGTAGATTTTTTCTTATTTTTTATGGAAAAAAAATTTTTATTTTAATAATTTTCGAAAAACTATCATTGGGGACTGGTTTAAAATGATTGTTGGTATAATTGTGTTACTCTTGATCTGGCATTTCATATCGTTGGCCGCAATGGTAGCAGATAATCAAACAACCAGTCGTTAGACAAAGGCAATGGTAGCAATAGTGCCAACAATATTTTTCTTTTTTGCTTTTGAGGTGACAACAAGTCAGATATTGTAAGTTTTGCTTATGTTAAATGTTTTAACTTGAAAAATCCAGCCTCGATTATTCTTCTTTTATCCCTGGCCACTCAAAAGTGGTGTTTAAAATTGGTCATTAAAATTGTCCTTTTTTTTCGTGTTTTTTCTATGTATACACCATTTTGCCACTTTCAAATACAAACTGACGGATCCCAGTACATATTATTTTATCATTGTTGTTGTTGTAATTTTTACATGAATTTAAATTTTACATGAAAATTCGTTTTTATTTTTTCGAATATTTTTTAATTTTATTGCTGTTTGTTACACAGCATAACAGTTTCTTTGTGTTCTAATTTATTTTTGGTTTGATGCTGTTACTTTTGACAGTAGAAAACATGGCATGCAACGTCAACACAAGGACATCAACCATTCGCTTTGACATGATACAATGCAACGTTAAAATATGCAGCGAAAACGAATTTGTTTTGAACAGAAATAAATTATTTTTATTGTTTTATTGTAGTTGCCATTATTGCAATATTTAAAATTAAATTAATTAATCAAATGCTTTTAGGAAGAAAGGGATATTTCAGTTATAATTTCTTAGTACTCTCACCCCAAAGTACCTACTACCACAGGAAGGAAGCTCACTGTGCCTTCAAGTCTCCAAGAAAAGCTGAGAGGACTTTTCCGACAATTAGGTTGAACCTTAATCGAGAGAGGTTGACACAGATTATTTCTCTCTTTTCCGACTTCAAATTTATTATACCCATTGGCTAGGCGTACCCCTGCACGTATGATTTCTGCAGAAGTTCCAACTGACAGGAAAAAACCGATGATTGACATACAGCAATCGCGTGAAGCAGTACGAAAATATTGGGAACCCCATTCTTGATGTACATACATACATAATTCGTCATTACAACGCTTCAGACAGGATTATTACCTAGCTTTTCACACCACTTATGTTTTTTGAGTTAATTTTTATACATGAGTGACGGGACCTACAGTTTAAAGTCGATTCCGAACGACAGATTTTTGAGAAACTTTTGATGGCAATTTTATTTTACTTCCAGAGTTTTTGTCAGAAGTCTGTTGAGTGAGGAAGTCAGCGAAGAAATATTCTTTCATATTTCGTTTAGCTGTCTGACCTGTGGCTTGAACCGTGGGCTTACGTCTAATAATCCAACACTCTACCTACTAGATTACGGTGACTTCCCATTCTTAACATGAGTGAACATTATTCCCCAGTAATAGCCTCAAGGGTTTTAATTGTATTGGCAACTCGTAACCTGTTCGTAAAGAAAAAGTTTACACAGCTCATTTCTTATTCCCCTTAATTGCAATGCACTGTCAGCAAGCACTTTTCCAATTACCCAAAACACTTTCTGGGACTGTATTTTCTAACTCAGTTGGTTACATATCAAAAAATATTCAATATTCCCAGCTAATTCTGATTCTGTCAGCCTAACATAATATGATACACCTAACTTTAATTATCTTGGTCAATATGTGGCGTTCACATGAAGATCTTTCATGAGTTAAACCTTTTGCATCCTACAGAGTTAGCATCACAATCAGATACAATATTAACAATAAATAAAAAATTAATCAGAAATATATAAGATTATAAAATAAAAAATATTTCTAAATTGATTATGTTCACTTTATTCTTACTATATGCGAGTATCGCTCTATCTTGATTCAAGCAAAAATGCAACAAGTCTTTTTAATTTTATTATTTATAAAATATTTTTTTGTGTTTATTTTTCTTGTTTGCCAATATTTCTAATGGCACACAATGACTTCATTAAACAAAACATTTTCCAAACAAGTGGTCGCAAACTAAATTAAAAAGTAGCAAAAAAAAATAATAAGAAAAATCGTATTCTCAAACAGAGCATTGAAAAGAGGTTGCAATCGGCAAACACCGACTGCAGCACAGGTTATACCATAGAGTCACTATTTGCTTAGAAATAATAGGGACATTTATAAAATTTTGTTTATATTGTTCCCAAGAAGTGTTATAGTTGATCAAGTGCTTTCTGTTGCAGTGCTTTAAATTATCGGCCTTATAAAAAGACGGATAAATGGACGGATTTTGAAAAAGAGACGACTTGTGATACTATAATAATATTATAGAAGGATAATTTTATGGATACTTATAGGTCTACTTATGGCCCGAAGTGAGGAAGTTAGATTTATAATACTATCGTACTTAAAATGCTTTACAACTTTTCTCAGTCTAACTCAGGACAAGTGAACTCAGTAAATTCAGCACTGATTATAGCAACATCGCCATTGTTTTATCGCTTCTACAATTAAATGTACGCAAATGATACAAACAGAACCGTATATTTTATGTAATCTGATCGTGGTTCATAGTCAATTGTCTAGTGGATCTTACAAGACTTTATAGAGACAATTGTCTCATTTAGCCACAGTATTCCTGAAGGTCACTTGTCTTTTATTTGTCTCATTATGTACGCAGATTCAAGACTAACTTTTGTGAACACTGCTTACTTCTTCTCTTCTCCCATAAACTATTTTCCTAGTTCCCATAGAATACCCTACTCATTAGGGCCCTCAGCAATTCAATTTAAAAAACTTGGCAAAAATGTATAATGATTTGTTTTAAGTGAGCAATAATTATTGTTATGGGTTCCAAAAATGATTTTTATGATGGTCTTGTGTGAACAGAATTTTTTAATTCTTAAATTTACTGAACCCTTAGGTTTAAATGCAACACCATTCATTACATGGCTTTCTTGTTCTTCAATGATTTGCCATTTAACAATGGCAAAATTGCAATGATTATGATGATACGGTTTGCAATTGCAACTGAAGCAGAATAAAAATCATGACAAACCTGGCTGCCTTTGATACTCTTTCATAATGCAATAGACAAGCACGAGTAGTAGATGAAATCAAGACAAAACGAATCGAAATCTTAAAATATTTCATTAAATCAGCAACATATTTATTTTGCAACATTTCGAGTCTCTTAAGATTCCTTTCGCTTTCATTCCCATGCTATTTGCACATCCCTCTTCCTTTTGCCTAATATTATACTGATGGATGAAAAACTCATAAAAGAGCTTCAAAAAATCTTGGAAGTCTCTTTCCGTTTTCATTCTCTATGTTAGAAAGTGGTTGTATATCACATCAACGCTTCGTGTTTTGTGCTGTTGCCCTGCTTATCCTTTGTATCCCAGTCCAGTGCAAATTTCGATCTCCAAAGGAGGTTGATATTGAATGTGGACGCACGTGTTAAGTGTTAAAATCCGATTTTCATGTTTAAGAAAATGCAGGAAAGGGAGTGTTTCAAAAAGAAAACAAATACAAAATCACAATTTATTTCAATTTTAATTTAAAATTTTGTAATGAATTTATGCGAGATGCAAAATATTGTTGTTGTTGCTGCTGTTCTTGTTGTATTTTGTTCGCTTTGTAAAGTTGTAAACTTAACTAAACTGCATTTGTGGCAAGAAGGCACAAAAATAATTGAGAAAATTTTAATAATAAATCGGGCAGAGCATTAAAGGAATACAATTTTAAACAACTTTAGCAATAACTTGCCTATGAATTAGTGAATATGGAAATTAAAGTGAAGAAAAAAATAATTATATACCGTTGCTCGAATACTTCCTTAAGTTTAGCTCAATCTTAAGGCTGTGAAAGAGAATGCAGTAATAGTAGCTCCAACTCTAAAAGCCAATTGAGTATAAAGGAGGTTAATATTCATCGTTGTTAACCAAAAAAAAATATTGCTTGCACTCTGAGCAGTTAAAAAACTCCTCACTTGTCAGAAAAATAATTAATATTTATCACACTCGTTAGTATTAATGGAGTTGCGTGCAGAGTGAGATAGAATATGAATTCTTATATAACGTGAGATCGCTCTAAAGGCGGTAGCTAAAAATGTGATGATGATGGTACCATTTTATGCAGCCTTGAAACAATACATTCAGCTGTCAGTTTCTGTAATGCGTTCACAAAGGAGTTAAGAATTGGTCTCTTTGCATAAAAACTCTTATGAACCAACTCCCGATTTAAATTCAGCTAGAAAGTTTTAGTCGTTTCCGAATAGCGAAAATCGGTTGGCAAATAAGAAGCCCTTGAGTCGTATATAGGCGATCTCTATAGAAAATGAATTTTGGCGCTGCACAGAAATTATAAAAA
The DNA here is from genome assembly GCA_932273835.1 of Sarcophaga variegata. Taxonomy (NCBI): domain Eukaryota; kingdom Metazoa; phylum Arthropoda; class Insecta; order Diptera; family Sarcophagidae; genus Sarcophaga; species Sarcophaga variegata. Next base: position 98,270,992 of record OW026358.1, read on the forward strand.
ACCAAGTTTCTGTAAGGGACCAGTAATATATTTGTTCCTATACTCCTCAATGTAGAGAAGTTAAGAAATCCAAGTATGGAAATTGTAAGAGACCCATGGGAAAATTAATGAATGAAGTGAGAAGGAATCAACGTAATTATCTGATATCAAATAGTTAGATAAACTAGGTTGCATTGACTTCATTGAAGAGAAAGTTTAGAATGGCAATAACTATTACTTTAGGCATGATGGCTATGTGCACTGGCTCAGACATGGCAAATTTTTATCAACTAAAGCCAGTGCTGCCGAATTCGCTGTGTAGTAGTGGAGAGTGTATTGGCTTAATAGAGCAGGGCCCGTGTTTTAAAAACCTAGATCAGGCGGTAAAAATATTTCTTCGTCAACTTCATCTCAGCAGTCTTCTATTAAAACTCTGAGAGTAAATAAAATTGCAACGAAAATTTTCTAAAATCAGTCGGTTGGAGCCAAGGTTAAACTGTAGATCTCGACACTCCTGAATAAAAATTAATACACACAAAATGGGTGGTGTGTGAAGATCGTAAGGTCGTAATCCTCAATAAAGTCTTATAATGACTAATTGTGTAAATCAAGAAAGCAAAGAGAACCAGTCAGACAACCAGTCCTACGTGTACATACCTCCTGCTATCTTGGCTGTATACCAACAACGATAAGGGCTTATAGACTAATGCAAATAGTTGTCTTGAGAAAGCGAGCATTATTCGCAGAACATCAATCAATAGGGAGAATAAACCAAACTTAGATAAACCAAACTTAGAACACTCAACCCATATGTGACGTCTACTCTGCGTACGGAATTGAAATCGGCTTAGATTGGAATACAATGAAGCAAAGATCGATAAGGATATCTCAAAGTCATATGTAAGATATATTGGTCTAACCAATAAGGACTGTATAGTCAAACAAGTTAGACATTGAAAGAGTCGGTGATATAGTCATACTATCATAGGAAGCTTTAAATTATAACAAGAATAGTGCTAAAGGGGAATTTCAAGGTTAAAAGGGTCGAGGTCGATTAAAGAACATCTGGAAGCATACAATACGTACGGAACTACGACTGTTCGAACTAACATGGCAAGGAGTAAAACGAACTGCAAGTAAGTCATGTGTCCAGGGAAAATCGCATATGCTCAATAGAGGTTATGGAAAATGAATGTTTGAGAAAATCTTTCAAAATGATTCTGTGTTTAGGCAAACTTTCAACTCTGCAGTCCTTTAAATCTCTGTTCAATTTATTAACAAATAATCACCAGTTATTATGCGTGTTTTAGTTTTTTCTTGTTTTTTTTCACAAACATTTTAACAAACATTTTATTTGTCATACGATTTTCATTTTTTTAAATATTTTTTCGTTCTCATAAACATGTTTATTTAAAAATTTTTTTTTGGTATTTTTTAATGTGTTTTTTGGCAAAATCGAAATTAAATTGTTAATGGAAATTTAATGTAGTTGTTGTTTTTTGTAGTCTCTTTATGGTCGCATATGACTCTCGTTCCATGTTCATGTTGAAAATGTCACTTAACGGAACACATGCATAAATTAAAACTTAGACCTGTGCGCTATATTCCACACACACTTGCCGAAAAAAGGCAAGTTTTTCCTAATGCTCGAGTAGAACGAGTGGAAATGGTGTGGCTACAGCAGCTTAAAGACTGTAACAAGTTAGTTAGACGGAGAGGAGGAAGAGCGGTAATAAATTTATAATGGTCTTAACAGTTAATTAAAATATTGAAAGAAAAAAACATTGATTTTCTAATGAAAAATTGCAATCATAAAGTTAACGATTTAAAACAAGATTGAAAAAGAAAAATGAAAACTCACCATTAAAATTAGAGTCGTTTAGTTTAGATGTTAACATGACTGGAAAAAAGAAATAAAAAAGAAAAATTAATTAACAAAAATTAATTTATTTTGTGTAATTAAAATAAATATTATTACTTGCAATTATCGGTTTTATTTAACAAACAAACACTCCGCAATTATGTCCACAAATTTAACTACTACGGGGAGAATAAAAAAATAGGAATCCAGTCACAGATGGTCATCATATGCAATGGGTGTTTATTTAGCACTTTGAGTTGGAAACACTACTTTATTTGTCAAACGATTTAACAGCTTTTAAGCCCCGTTCAGCCAAACGTCCACGAAACGTACTTCCGTTTTTAGCATACGAAGAGGAATGAAAATGATTATCGAAATTGCATTATGGTTCCGGAAATCGTCTCAGAGCTTTTCGTATTCTAAAAACGAACGTACGTATAAGTTTGGATAACCGGGGCTTTAGTTATTTGTTTAGTTTGGTTTAACACATTAGATGGTTTAACACATATAGTGGTCATTATCGCCTAATTGAAGTTGATACTGAACAACTATTTCAAATTTTATTTCCGATAAAGCCCACTTTACCTTGAATGGATGTGTAAAAATTCAGAATTATCGCTTTTGGTATGAGGATAATCCACAAACTTTTATTTAAACACCTTTGCAGCCCGGTGGGATCGGGTGGAGCCATTGGTTCATATGATTTGAGACACGATGAATATTACTGTTAATGGTGAACGGTATAAGAAAATGATTGTTAATTTTTTTATACCTCAATTAGCTGTCATTAATTCTACTGACATATGGTTTCAAAGAGAAATGTCTACGTACTACAATTTACTCAAAGAAACTTGTTGATGAAAGAGTAATTTCACGTATTGGTCCAATTAATTAGCTACCAGATCGTGTGACTTTAAACGGTTTACAGCTGTCGCGAATCATGATGATGTTTCAAGTAACTGCAGAGATTATGTTTTGGTCACAAGCGGCACAATTAAACGAATTACCTATCAATGTTGGACAATGGTATTTTAAGATGCTTCATTAGAAGCTCTGAATGGTCTAGCTTAGGTGAAATGTGATATTGTAGTATCGCTATGGGCTGTATGTGGTCTTAGTGTGTCTATCCAAACTATTTGGCTAGACAGCCACCTCTACTTAACTATCTACGTCCTTTCCAACTGCCCTAAATAAAGCTATTGTTTTCAAAGGAAAATTCAAAAAATTTTCGGAGAACTAAAACTTTCCTTCAATAATAATGACTAAATTACGGATTTTCATCCTCTAATACCCGATTTTTAATTTTAAAAATCCAAATGGCTCGAAGACATTCTTCTTTATGCAATAAAATTTGGTTTATTTTTGGATGCTTATTTACTGTGAGAGCAAAATTCCAGATGTTATCCATTGACCATCGATAGAAATGGACATTCTAGGAACGGAAAATCTAGATACTTTTGACCTTGCATACCTACTTCCCGAGTGAAAAATTCCAGATGTTATCCACTGACCATCCACAGAAATGGACCTTCTAGGAACGGAAAATCTAGATACTTTTGACATTGCATACCTGCTTCCCGTTTAATGAGAATCTTAAGGTATGATTGAAATATTGTCCCAGATCACAAACGCTTAATCACTGGTATTAAGGCCTCAAATTCTGACCTCATTACAAGCACAGCCAACAACAACTCAAACATTTGAATTGCATTTAAGCAGCAGCAACTAAAGTTTTAGCTTTAAATCGTAGGAAAGCCACCCAAGCCTAAGCAAAGGTATTTGCAAACAATCAGAGCAGAGAAGAGCAGAGTAGGGCAGTACACTAAGAGTGTTGCATTAACATTTAAATTCCACTGAAATTGAGTATGAGGATTTTGCAACGCATTTAAATACAAAAGCTTTAAGGTATTAACAAACCATTATTCCAGCTTACATATTTCAACAGGCAGGCATTCCAGCAGCAACAACACACAACAACAATCAGATGTAACAAAGGATGTAAAGAGAGATATACATGCATGTGCATACTTGCAACCTCCCGCTTTACATTCGGCGGTAGTATTACAAGTAAGCCGCATAGCGATGGTAATGGATTTGCATTTTAAGCCGGGCCTATGTTCTATGCACTCTAAAGTATTTGCTTTGAGTCTCTGCATGCCTGTGTGGTTGTAGGTTTGTAAGAAAAAACAATAACATTAACGTTGTAAACAAAACACGGGATCAAAGTCAACGTTGTTACCGAAAATGGAACGAAGGAGAGTATTTGTTGGTGATTTAAAGGTTTATGAATGTTTTATTGGACGCCAAATTGATTACATTGCCCACATGCATGTTTCAAAAATTACATACAAAAAATAAGACAATTATTATTAAAAGACAACAACAAGCACAACCTAAGTAGGCTGTCACTGGTTGATCAATTTAGTCGGTTAGGTAGCCAGTTTGCTACACAATTAATACTGGCTGTTCATTTACGCTTTTATGTTGCCCGTGTATTTCTGTTTCAAAAGGTGCTTTTAGCTTAAAATTGTACTTTGCAACACCTTTGACTTTTAAGTAGTGACCAGTTTATTTATGTGTCAAACATATTGGGCAGCAAAAGTATCGAAAACAAGAAAAACAATTTGAAAATGTCGTACAAAAATAGGGTTATCAGATGTGGTGAATTTAAACGATCGTTTTCGAATGAAATAGGCTGTTTATAGCATTCAAAAATAAGTTCCAGACTTGAGACATTTTCAACAAACGACCCATTAGCTGTGCATTAGCCTGATACTCCAGAATCATAACAGCTGCTTATATTTCCTCTTCTATGTCACAGTATTAGATCCAGCAGCATCTATGATAACTGTAGCATTATGTTGAGCAGATCAAACTTATATCATTACTTGATCAATCTAAGGTATCTCTGTTTACACTCCTTAGCATTCCGCATTGGTAACATGAGCTATTTATAGTATTTTCAGTAATCATCGAAGCATCCTCATTTTAAATGCTTCTAGTTTGTACGTATCTTATACTCTCAAGTCTATATTTCTCTTTAGATGATGATGATGATGCTACCTATCATCAAATTACATCCCGGCATTGCAAAATGTTTCCACATTTAAGCAAAATAGATCTGACCAGTTCTTATTCCGTATTTAAATTTGTTCACACATCTGGTTGGAACATTGTGGATGAAAACTGTGTATTAATCATCAAATCTTATTGGTAACTTCGACCACGAAGGTTATCAGCTAACATTGCTGTATCATAAGCATACAATCTTATTGAAGCTACAACTGTCATATGAATTCTTATTTCTGCAGGTCTGTTTTGAGAAATCCCCACGAGCAAATAACAAAATTGTTTTATCAAAATGAGTGACCTGTTCGGGCAACGTAATGCGAGCTTTACTCAGTTTACAATCGCCATAGTCGTCCTACCAAGGAGACTATATTGTGAATAGTCCCCTGGTTCAGTACATACGCTACGAAAGATCTGCCAATATCATCGGCTTCCTGAGAGTGTCCAGCTTATTTCGCGTCGCTCACTAGTACTCGCCTTTCGCAGAGCATTATTTGGTGACACAGAAACGTATGTTGAGTGCATCCAATACATCCCGAAATAGTCACTATTTGGTGTGAATTTTCATCTGGCGGCATTATATGTCTGCATTTCTTTGAAAACAAGGTTGATCAAACCATAACTGTCAATGACGAACACTATATGTCGATGATTACTAAGTTCTTTTTGTCTAAAATAGATGATATCGACCTCGGCGATATGTGGTTTTAACAGCTCGTGTCACATTATATAATGCAAGATCGATTTGAGGGCATGACCACTTCACTTGAAGGTGATGTGAACAGGTCACCGAGATCATGTACTTTGTCCCAGTTAGACTTTGTCTTGTAAAGTTTTCTTAAGACGCAGGCGTTAGCGACTAAGCCACAAGCCACTGCAAATATTAAAAAAAAATATGGAGCCTTCAACAACGGGTGATTGAGATTGTAATTGCTTCGTTGTTTTTTAAGTTTATATAATTTTATTATATTTAAATTTTTTTTGAAGTTCTATAAATTTTGTAGCATATATGGAAAAATGATGGTGAGTTAAGCAAAGTAAAGCAAAAAAAAATTTTTTTTAAATTTAAGACACCTTGTGAAATAATAGAAAATTTTTTTTGCACTTTCTTGCACCTGATTAAAAAAAAATGAAAATATATTTAGGCACCCATACAATTTTTATCTATTAATTACCTATTTTTAATGAAAAACAACACAATGCAGTGGATGTTCGCATTTATTTTGTGGATCATATTTTAGAATTATTCTCGGAGAAGCTCATGAGTAAAATCTAATGAAGATATTTTTAAAAGATTATTAATTACTTCGGATCCTGTCATATCAAATATGAGAAAATTGAAAGAAAAAACATCTCATAATTTGAGTATATAGAGGCAAAGCGTTTACTCATATTTGATTCAGATCTAGATGATGATGAATTAGATGTCAGCGATGATGATAGTGAGTCTTATAACAATCACGCAATCAATCAATGTGACATAGTAAGTAACAGATAAATATTGCTGTTTTAATAATTATTTTTGATTTATTTTAGCAAATAAAGTAGCATTTATACATCTAGTGAGTACAATAACTTATTTTATAAAAAAAGTGGCTTCAAATAAATTCTAGCAACATATCGTCATCCCAAATGCAGAAGGGCGTAACGACACTTCAAAATTTTACAGGAGAGGAAAAACCAAATCAAATGAAAACTTGGATGATACTCAAAATGATTTATTCTAATTTGTATTAACATTTTCTATGTTCTGGTTGGTAGATAATCTTTGAGAGTAGGATTACAAAATTTTGTCAGAACATATATTTTGAAGCAGTACATCAGAATCAATCAAAAACTGTGTTTTGAATTTTTTGGTTGTTAGGCCTGCATTTCAGGTCACGATTTTTTTATTCTGGATTTATCTCCTTTAAGCTAAATAAAGCAAAAAAAGTTAAAATAAGCAACCAGAAAAGCTCCCACGATTTAATTCCCATGTGCGTCGTAGCGCATACCAAAACTTTGTTTTTGTTACATTAAGCTCATAACTATAGTCATTGCTTTCCACTTTCTAAAGGTGTATTTTAAACTTGGGAGCCCTATCACATTTATTCAAAAATAATATGAAAACCATTATTTAAACTCAAAACAATTAGAACGGTTTGTACACCTGGTACACTTACCGAGTAAAAACAATAGGCAGAAAACCTAAAAAAATTAAATTTCCTCTTTTAGTAGCGCCCCCACTATAATCATGTGTTCATCCACGAAAATTTGTACATGCATGAACGCGTGGGTATTCGATACTCGTTGCATGTATGGTGATGGAGACTCCATTGCAAAGTACACGTTTTTTAAATGGCTGGTAGTTTGGTGGGTCATTTGATGTGAGGCTATATTGCAAAAACGGCCCTGTGTATTTTTTTGTTTTCTGTCAGGCAATTTATGCATGGCACTTGTTTTAACACACAAAAAAACTCGTTATTGTTATTAAATTAAGCGTAATAAGCGGAGTTTTGTTGTTGCTTATAACAAATAACTCTTACACAAAAAGCTGCAGCATTGAAAGATCAGTGTGCAGCATACATTCTCTTCAGTGGTGTTGTCGAGCCGGAACGCTCCGGAACGTCTTTCAGGTACTTCCTTTTTGGACAGGAACGCGTTCCGGAACTAAAGATGATTTCTGATAACGAGAATTGGCTGACGTTTTGAAAAAAAAAAAAATTAAAAAGTTGCTGATTTTTTTTTTCTAATTTTTGACGAATTTTGATATGTATTTTTATAAACAAGGGTTTGAACCGAACCCGAACCGGAACGAACCGGATTGTTTTTCCGAACCGCGAACCGGAGTCCGGAACGCGTTCCGGTAAAAAAAAAATTAGCACAACACCACTGATTCTCTTGAAATGTAATTTTCATTATGAGGCGCCAAAATAATCATTATTTGCCACAGATACCTAGCAAAAGAGAAAAGGAGATATGAAAACAGGCATCATACGCTTGTAATGTAATACTAAGCCATTTGGGACAAGCATGGCTGTGTGTTACATGGACCAACAAGCAGACTGGCTAGCTGGAAATCAGCACGTAATGTAATATTTTGGAATTAAAGAAATCGGTCTCAAAAAGAAATCAAACAACTTACAAAAAAAAAAATGCTTGGGTTCGTCCGTCTGTGATACGTTTATGAGATCGCATTCAATGTCAGAGCTGGACCCTGAGTATTATTACAGTCTGTCGAATAATTCAGTGTTAAAAGTTATGTTAGGTTAAAAGGGTGACACATCACTGTATTCACGGTTCCAAGCCATACCCCTGAGGTCTATTTATCCATTGTGACCCTTCTTATAAGAAAAAGGGGCTAATAAAGAAGAGAAGATTTAGTTTTAAAAATAAAAATTTGATTCTTATTTAAACGGATGGGACCTATCAAAAGTAACCGTCAGCGGTGCCATTTAAAGTTTGTTGTCAGTCTTACTAAGTGCAAGATGCCACAGTCAGATGCTTCGCAAAAAAAAAACACTACGACTCTGTCTGACTTCAGTTAGAGATTCGGAAATGAAAGAGAATTGAGACTTTGCTCATAACTGCTGCAACTATATAGATCTAGCTTTTTCAGTCTTTTGGACTTAGGTTGGTTTAGCAATCAGCCGGGTAATCGCCTCAAAATGAATTAGTATGGCTATATGAATTTATGGTTACGAACACCCTGGACGACACCGATTGTTGGGACAAAGTGACATTTACATATTGTCTATCTATTTATCTCTATGATATGTCGATATGCTCTTTTAGGCAACAATGCCGCATAAGTCCACAGCACTACAAGGTGACTGACCCCAGTCATTAAGGCTTCAACTAGCTGCTGTATCAGATTCTTAAAACTTTAAAAAATTAATGAAAATTAAAGACAAGACAAGAACAAAAAACAAAAACCATTTTTAACATTTCCCATCCCGACAGCAACAACATGCTGCGTATATTAATTTGATATGGCAGGGGCAACCTTAAAATTTTTCTTTAAGTGGTCGCATGTTGTTAAGAGACAAGGAGAGCAGTTGATAATTAAAAAAGAAAAGTTATTTTTGCTTTTTTTTCCTTTTTTGTTGTCGTTGCTGTTGGTACACAATATGGGCTAGAGAAATTTGCCCAAAAAGCTAAAGCGTTTGCTGGCACAGTTTACCAACTATTTTTGAGCGCATTCTTCCATTGAAAAAGTTGACAACAACATTATGGTGGCAACACAATTTTTCTTAATCAAAATAACTTCCATAGCGTATTGCGCCTAAGAACAGACAATTAGTACCATACGAAAATGGTCTCAGGGAAATGGCGACTTTCCTTTCATCGTTTCGCGTTTAATTTTTTGGCATTCCAAGGTGATGAAAAGCTTAATTAATTAAACGAGTTATGAGGAAAGATTAATTCATTTTATGCGTAAAAAAATCAGGAAATGAAACTTTAAAGAAGAAAAACAAATGAAAATGGATTTAAACTTTGTTTTAAACCGTAAACGTAAAAATAAATCAAAACGAGATTTCGAATTAATCTACGCAGTTCAACAAAGATGGTGATCAAGCTCGTAATATAGGTAAATAAGTCGGTAGTGAAGAACAAAACCACTTTCAACCCATCTCCATGTTTTGTGATAAATTTAGTTAAACGCACTAAAAAAATGCTAAAAATATTAACTAATTTTTCAGATTGTAATTGGTCGTATTCTATAATTGAAGTGTCGAAACAGGTTGAATATATCGTATTGGACCAGATGTACTTTCGCTGGCCAGTAATATATTTAAGCTGCATAAATAAATGTAGACTTCGATTCGTCTATCCGACTAATGGCAATCGGTAATTTAGGCTGCGTTTTCCCTGTGATGATTTTCGTAAATAATTCACACAATTTGCAAGATTTTCATTAAATAGAAGCTTAAACAATGGCAACAGCTAGGCTTAGTCCTTGATGCTCTGTTTTTAAGATAAATTTTTTTTAAAATACACTTCATATCTTGAAGTTCCCCCATAATTTTGTTCTTTAAGAAAAATTACTTCGATAGCAATTAAAGTTCATTTTATAGTTATAATTTTACGCTCATTTCTGTTGCTTTTTCCATCATTTTGTGTTTTCTGCTTATATGCCTGAGAGCCTGTGTAAATGAACTACAAATACAATCTGAGCGATAAGGGCCCTGTAGGAGAATTAATATAGCTGACTACAAAAATTACCAGCTTTACGTTAGCTTTTATTCACTAACTTTAAGCTAACTACTACTCAATGCAGAGTTTCATAAATCATGTCTCATGAGTTTCATGTAAAAAATAAATTTTTCTTAAAAATATTTGAATTTTGTTGTGTAAAGAAAAGGTAAGAGTGTAAAATTTATATTGTGGAATTAATATAGTGATTCTGATTCCATTTAAAAGAATTTGAATTTATGTATTTGCAAATATGCGAAGTGTTTCTATTGAAGGGCCGCCTGCCGAAAACTTTGACAGAAATAATGTCAATAAATTTGTGCATGGAAATAAATTTAGATGGAATCCACGGCAAAAAACGCTTAAAAGGCTTTGAAGCTTTTTTTCATGCCTTGACAGGTAAGTCATAAGGTCTTTCTATATTAAGCATATGTAAACGAATGTATCTATATTCTAAACAGATGCCTGTCAATCACTTGGCTTTCAAGATGCTGAAAAGGAGACAAGAAATGCTTTGAAAATAATAAAAAAAGCGTTATATTCATGCTCAGTGCGTTCAAAATAATAAAAATAAATTAAAAAATTAAATGTAATTTTTTAATGAATTAAAATTATTCCAAACAAACAATAGTGAAGTTTAAATAAGATTTTTATTTTAAACAATAACAAAAATATATATAAAAATGTGTATGTTTTATAAATATAATTCTTTTACTTGCATATATGTTTCCATGTACCTTATAGAGAATTTTTATATGAGTTTTTAATTTTAATTTAGAATTTAGAATTTGTTTACTAATTAATATTATTAAATGAAGTTTTAATAAATTTATTTTTAAAAACTAAATTCAAACAAATTATATATTTATTCACACCAAAAAATATAAAATGCAGAGGTTTAATTACAGCTACATAGCTAAAACAGTCAACTAAAAGCCAACTTAAAACTAGTCGACTTAAAGCTAACTTATAAGTAGTTAACTTTAAGTTAGTTGAAAAGTAATGCAGAGAACAACTAACTACTGCCTAGGTCATCACAATGTTAAAATAGTTGCGAAATAGTTAGCTTAAAGTTAGTTTAAAGTTAACTATTTTTCCGACAGGGGGATCACATAAGAACAACAAAAAGTAGAAAGAAAGAAGAAATTAAATTTATACAAAACAAATCTCCCCCATTTGAGAGAACAAATATGATCAAAAGGAGCAACAAAACTTGTAAAGAAATGCACAGAAATGGAAGCAAATAATAAACAAAAACAAAATGAAATGCTCAAATTAAATGGTATGGAAAATGAAATAAAAAACACAAAAAAAACAAAAATTAAAAGCAAAAAAGAAAAGAAAAAAGAAATTTCTTATGAAAACTTTTTTCTTTCGAGGAATCAACAGCCAACAACTCCCAAACAACCAGAACACCCTGCTACCAGCCAGCTAAGCAACGAAGTGTAAATAAAAATCACATACTAAACGCATGTTAAACTCAGCTGGAAAAAACCAAAAGGCAATAGCAGAAGCAGCAACAGCAACACTGTGCAGCCCTTGCGCTTACCAACTTCGTCCTCTTCCCTGTTTTTTTTTTTTGAACTTGGTCTGTACAGGGACTGCGTTCACTTCGTGGCATATCAACGGGCCGCTATGCGTGCTCAAATGAACTTTTTGGTATCAAAGCTACCACTACGACCTAACCTAACGTAACAGCAACACTAGTAAGCAAAGAAGACACAAGAACTATAAAGAGTCAGTGTACAATAGAAAGTTAATTGCAGCTTAAGAAAGTAAAAACAAGAAATAAAATTCATGGTACCACATGCCACATACTCATCTGAAAGAAAGCAAGAATGTAAAGATTCCTATGATTACATCAAAATGCTGTCTGCTGTGCTACTGGCTGTTTGTGCCCCTTGTATTGTAGTAATGGGCTTAGAGGCATTTTGAATACTAACTTTACATCTTTTGCTCTGGGATTCCTTTTTCCAACAAAATTTTTTTCCTTCAAAAATAGTGAGTGTCGAAGAAAGGCATCATCATAATGTTCATGCAACATCACATTCACATCATCATCACCATCGCCTATGTATAGCAGATGAGCATCATATTAAACAATTCACTTTTGTTTTATTCTTGCGATTGTTGTCAAGCGAAAAAGTTGCAGAAAAAACTGCAAAAAGATTGGAAAAAATCTGTTTAATTCAATGGCATACATGGGACAAATTGTGAATACAAGCAAATCATAAAGCAAACACAAAAAGGTAGGAAAAACATACACATTTTCACACAAAAATAAAGTGAAATGAATTGTTGTATCCTTTTAGAACTGTGGATGTGATGTCGTCATAGAAGAAGCAATAAACGCCATAAAAAATAGGGGAGGCTCTCTGTAGGCCAAACAAATGCTGCTATTTGTACGTTTCTTTAAGCAGTTTAAACATTTTATAAGTCTAACCACAATAGCACAACATACGTTGCAGCAACATCATTCATGTAGCTACTAGCATCAGTATGAGCAAAAGAAAAAAACGCTTTAACCTGTAATACCATGTCTCAGAATCACGACGTTTTCAAACTCATTTACGATCCTAATTCTAATAAAATATTTCAGAGTTATTGGGTGCAAATCAGAAACTTAAATTTTGTAGACTGCGTTATAACAGTTAACAACAGTTGGCAGCTCTATTATCCCAGGGTTTGCTACAGTAAATAAATCTCACTTTCATAGCTGGAAAACTTGGATAAATTAAAGCCTGTCTATGAAGTAAGTAGTTGTGTCCTGTGTTCATCAAATGCATAAAAAGAAATAAAAAATGCGGTATTCGCTTCCTTTTACCATGTCAATAGCAATGTGAACAATAAACATCAGTCATTATTGTGGATGGAAACAGTGTAAATGACAACCTTAAAGCCTATACTCAGGATTACGAGTGTTAACTATTTAACATTCATATTTGACGAGATCAACTTGAATAACGCTTGCTTAAGTTTGCATCGTTAAGTAATCGAAAATATAGAGTACAGAGTCTGGTACAAACATCACACGGTGTTTGTCAAATGGAGGAGTTATAACCAGAGTAACCAAAACGGCAAAAAAGCTAACATTGCTCGCTGTTTTCTATTTTATTTTCTAAATTTTCAAGAGTAAAAAATTATACTTTCTGTTGATTTTGTTTATGATTTTCAGTTTTTTTCTGTTTGTGTAGCATTGGCTCGTATGTATCACAGATTAATGGAACTGTATAGACTTTTGTGCAGGGAGCAATGTCCTGTACAGAAACTTGAGTTGAGTTGTAAACTTTTTCTTTCAGTTCTGCTTTTATATTTATGTGTTCCAAGAGTAGTAGGAGTATCATCATCATCACCAGCATCGCTATACTGTAAAATGTTTAAATGCCAGGCTAGGAAAGAAGTATTTCGTATCAAAAGGAATGAAGATGGGTTTCGTTAAATGGGATGAAAATTTATAAAAAAATAAATAAAGCAACATACAGCAGAAAAAAGAAGGAAGCAGAAGTGAATGTTTGTAGTTTGAGGAAGGACTATAATCGAGATGATAGCCAAAGCTTAAACAAGCAAGCAAACAAAACAAATCCAACACATATTCAGAAATGTGTTTTTCAAAAACAAGTTGAGCTGTGGGCGAATCATCATCACCATCATCGTCGTCGATATGCTCGCGTACTAGTAGCAAGGGTGCTTCCTAAGCGCAGTAAAACCATTGAGTAGAGAAGAGGAAGAAAACCAAAACTGTTACAAAAGAACTCAGAAATTATTTCAAAGGAAGCCCACAAAAGGATTCTTATGTTTTGCACGCTATTCGAACAACAACGGCTTCAGGGGGATTTATTACTTTTCAGGATTTCTGGTGAACTAATAAAGCAACCATATGGAACACTTCATCTTGTGAAAAATGGAGTAAAATGAGGGTGCACTCGCTACAATACAACCCTTCAATAAAAAGCTCTAGCCAAAGCCAAAGCATGTTCAATTTCTGTTGTTCTTGTTTTTTTTATTCCAAGAACTTCAAATAATTAGTAATGACGGCAATAATATGGAAGTGCAACCTAATAAAGAGGAACTTATAACAAACAGGATAACAGTTCGTAATACAATACAACTACTACAATTAGTTAGAACTGACTGTTGTTCTCCTGTTTACGGAGAAAAGTATCAAGAACAAGAGACGTATAAGAAACCAAATTAGGAAGAAATAAATGGGCTCTCCGCTCATGTTCTTAACAAATGAAAAGTGCCTCAGAAGAAACACCAACTCAACACAATATAGCGTAACACAACAAGAACAAGCAGAACAAGGGACGACTTTCTTAATACTCATAATACTCATACTCTTAATACTCATAGTCATATATGAATTGCAACTCCTGCTTCTGCTCCTATAGACTGTGTTAACAAAGACACAATGATTCTAGAAATTACAACGAAGAAAATAATGGGGGAGCGTTGTTCTTGAGTCGATGTTAATGACAATATAATCCTGAAAATATATGGAAAGGAGAGGAGATTACAGAGTGGGTTTTCCCTTATGTCATACTGACCGAGGATGGTTTGGGGATGACCACTTAACTATTTCATAAATTAAAAATGTGAAAATATATGCAAAACGTCATACGAAACGACAAGTAAAATCGCACAAAAATTTGAAAAACCTAAGTTAACTCAACAGATGTTTATAAGAGATACATGCAATCCAACCATCCATCCATCCATCCGACCACTTACTCACCCTCTCATACATTTGCTGACATCTTTAATTTTTTTTTTGCTGTTTTGTCTACGCATTTTTTATCCCCTTTTTATAATTTTTTTATTCTTATTCTCTGTTTTCCTTATCATTGTCGTTATTACTCCTTTCTTTGGTACTTCTTCTACAGTGTATATGCGTATATTCTTGCATTTCTTCTGATCTTCACTTCTATTTACTCTCTGCCTACTAGATACACTATTATCGTTAGCAGAAGGATATGTCAAGTACAGTGTTTTCTATCGAAAACATACTGAAATGCGACTACAGCTTTGCTACACAAGCTACAGTTATCACGCGTTCAGAAAAATTGAAGACAGGAGTATATGGAGTTTGTCTATAGAGTTTGTCTCTGCCACTTAATATCGATTAAAAGAACTAGGCGAGTAAAGGGATTTCTTCAGCGACAACAAAAAATTAACCGTTTCAGGTTTTTAGAGAATATTGAGATATGAACTCTTTATGGGGAGCTACAGAATTATTATGTCTTGTGGTCTTCTGATTTAAAGTGGTGCGGTTATTTAAGACACACAACTGTTATTATAATTTCTCTCCAGGAAACTTCCCTACTCCCTGGCACACCAGAGAGACTGACATCAAAAAACAACATCATAAGAGTACCAGGCACACTACTTGTTATCACGACATGCAACACAGCATGTAAGACATTACTTTTGTTCAATGATTAATGGGAACCCTAGTATTCTATCTTCAAGATTCAGAGTGAAGTTTGCATTATGGTTAGAGCTTCGGTATTCATAGGAAGTATTATCTTGTAAGCAACACAAATTGTAAAAGCGACTGGGGTTTGAGAACTGTTCGAAATGCTCGAGCAATCATGAGTCTGAAATACGTTGAGATTTATCGTATTCTTCTGTATAAATCTTTGAGGACGATTGCCAAAAGTCTTGTCGGCTTTTAAAACTCGGTTTTTGCCTAAAAAAGTGCATTTATTTTGCATAAAAGAAGCCACAATTCTTAAAAGAAATTGAAAAAGAAGCATGATAGTCACCACAGTAAATGATTTTCTTAATATAAAGTCTTTATTATACGATAACCCACTTGTGGCATTTGTGATTGCGTAATATTTACTTCATAAAGAAAATAAATTCATTTGTTTACCATACTTTGGTAAAATGATTTCCAAATATTTGGTAAAGCATATCAACAAATAATTTAAAACAGAAAAAAATCATAAGAAGCCATTAAAGCAACGCTTGCTGCACTCCTTGATTTTATTTCCTTCAAAAAGAAGCTCCAACCGCAAGATGACGATACTGATGCTGACGCCAATGCCACAAAAAATAATTGGCTTCAAATAAAGAAAACACAGAAAGGGATAGAGAGAATAAACGTAAGTGGGAAAATCAATTACCACAACGCCTCGTTTAAAGCCACAGGCTTCAATAAGCTGTGGAACCACTGCCACTAGCCTTAGAATATTTGTAAAGAAAAAGATCCAGATTGAGAAGCTATCAACAGCAGATTAGGTTTTGACCGGCCTTGTCTGTTCTGCCATGGAAGCCACAATTTACTGTCTTACACACTCAACATACATGGCTTCTGTTTAAATCGTTATGCTGCATAAGTTAGCTTGATTTTTGCGAAACGATCGTAATTGTGTTATATTTTATAATGAAATTGCTGCGCCGGCTTTAAGAAATCAATCGATGTTTTTGTGTGAGTGTGTACTCATGAATATGGTACGCAGTTCATCAGCATAAAACAAAAAAGAATAAAAGATGCAAATAAGAAAAGATGACCAGAAGAAGGGACAGGTAAAGATAATAATATACGAGTACGTACGTAAGCAACTGGCTACTGACTGGTTAGAGGCACAATAACTATGCCATGCCATGTACTCGCATGTAGATTTACACAATAACCCACTGCGGACCTATTTGGGAGAGTAAAAAGGATTATTCGTGATTGGTGAAGTGGCTAAAAAATAGAAATTATATCACTTGGGTGATACTACTAGCATTCATGGTCTCGTTATGTCTATCGTAATAAAATATGCCTCATTAGCTTTATAGGAGTTTTAACACTGGATCCTATTTAAAAAGCCGGTGGTCCTAACTTTTTTTCTATATTTAGCCTTTGAATCTATTCTCAGATCTTCCCACATTTCCACTATTTCAAAGCATATTTAATGGCATCATATTTCCTGGCCCTACCTTTAGCCAGTAAAGTCTTCCTGATTGCATTTGTGGCATAAAGAAGTTTTGAAATTATCGAACTAGCAGCTTACAGCCGGTGTGCGATAGAGTATTATATTTCCTTAGCCTAATAAAGGGCAGAAAAAAATTATATCTACTACTTCCGATCTAGTCTTTAGCGTATCTTTCAAGTCTATGATATTGATCCTAGTGCCTAGAGTCCCAGTAACAAGCTGCCTCCAATTCGACACTACTAGCTTACGATCACATCAACATGATGAGCATGTAACACGCTGACTGTAGTCATTTTTCCGTGAGATTTCTATGTTGAAAATTTATCAAATACAAAAAAAATTAATTAAATACATGGGCTACTCCCATTTCTTTACTATATTGAATACAAAGCTGAACTTAGACTAGGTTTAGGTCGGAGTGGTAGCTCTGATATCACAAAGCTCACTGAAGCACGCATAGCGGCCCGTTGTGATGCCATGGGTGAACGCAGTCCCTGTACTGACCAAGTTCCAGCAAAATCAGGGAAGAGGAAGATGTTGGTCAGCGCAAGGGCTGCACATCAAAAGCACGACATGATGTTAGTTAGTTATTTAGACTAACTGCTGTGGAATGTTTTTGTTTTTCTTTTCAGGTGTTCCTTCTTGGATTTTGGTTATCAATTCATCGGTAGTTTTTGATTCGAAGTTAGTTTCTTATTTTTCTTGACGTGATAGCATCGCATACAGGTCTTAGAACCATACTCACTGCTTCATTCGGTGCCCTTATCTATAGGGTGTTAAGAGAAGGTGGACTCTTTTAATGTCTCCTTTCTAGGCGAAAAGTTAAGTACTTCTGCTAATTATCGTATATGTTAAGCCTTGATGGTCTTTATGTACCAATCAGGATGTGTCGCTGGGTCTTTTCTTAACATCACTTGCATGAGCATTTCTTATATATTTATATAGCTCTTGTGTACGTAGAATAACAATCTCAATCGAGGAAATATTGCGAAAGTAACTTTGGAAGGTCTTGTGGTTTCTTTATACGAACCACTTAATAAATAAAAGCAGAAGGTTAAGACATGTTTTGAATGTTCTTTTTGCAATAGAATAATTCGTATTAAAAGCATTACAAACATTCTTGGAATTTTACAATAAGAATAGATTTGAATCATTTATCAGACTGTCAAGAATTTTTTCTTCTGCCAGAGCTCTGTAAACTCAAGAGTATACTTATTTAGAATGGAGATTGACTCGAGCTCAGCTTTTAGATTCTCTGACGATGAGAATGAATCATCGGAGTAGGTTATTGGAACCTATGCACATGCGATGCTAGGCAGCGAATTTTTTTTTACGCCGAGCAGCATCGTGTAGTTTGTCAAGGCTTGGAGGCGACTTTATAAATTTTGACAATAGTGCAGTATTGTCACAGTACTTAGGCACGATTTCATCACAATAATAAGAACTTGCAAATTTAATGAAGAAAGAGATTTAGTCATATTGCAAAGCAATTCGATACTTTATATACTTAAAACCGAAAACGATAGATCGAGTAAGAATAATGCGTGTGCTCTTATTAAGAAATGGATCAAAAAGTTTTTAGAGAAGCTTAAAAAATGAAACAATTTTTGCTTATTCCGACTAACTGTAGGTCGTGCCTGTACTGAGGAAATAACGTCTTGCAAACTGTATCTCCTGTTAGAGTATGAGCCTACGTGAAGACCTGGAGATTTAACAGATTAGAAGGTAAACAGCCAACCTTTTTTATTTTCAGGTTGGAATTTGAAATATAGGAACTCACTGAAGTGTATCGTTGCCTTTAATTAAAAAACAATAATTTTTATGCCCAACGGCGTTAATGTTGAAATACTTTTTTTTCATTCACTTTTTGACTCATACAAAATCTTTTATGTCCCCCCTATAAAGTCTTGGCCATTTTTGAATTTTAAAAGGATATTCTTATTCTCATTCCTGAATGCACTGCCTTTCTGCCCGTCGGTCGGTCTGTTTTCGTGCTTCCTTTCTGTGGTTTTTATTGACTTTAAAAAAATCAATCATCGGCATGAAATTGTTGTCACCTGTTGTTCATAAATTATACACGCTTAACGGGCAATTGAAATTGGTCGTAAATAATATATTCAAAGGCTTAGAAGCGGTGGATGGATGGAAGGTATGAGCCAGAACATGCAATAAACGATACACACAACAGTATAATTACATATAATTTACCTTTGACAGTAAAATTTTTTATTTTATAGCACCTTTATTGACCCTAATTTCTGTGTTAATTTATGCATTACAGAGCATTTCAATAGAGAAACCTACACATTGTATCCCTTTAAACTCATTTGTAAGTGCTTAAACTACCTCAATAGGTTGTATTTGTGTTTAGTTGTAATCAATTTAATGAATTTTTTAATTAATTTAATCGAAGTCGCCGTGGTGTAGTAGGTAGTGTGTTGGCTTACTATTCGTAAAGCCCGGGTTCGTATCCCAGGTCAGACATCAAAAAAATGAAATATGAAAAAAAAAATATTTCTTCGGCGACTTCCTCTCAGCAGATTTCTGGCAAAAACTTTGAGAGTAAAATAAACTGCCATGAAAAAGTTTCTCAAAATTCTGTCGTTCGGAGTCGACGTTAAACTGTAGGTCCCGCCACTCACGTATAAAATTAACGCACACAACATGAGTGGTGTGAGAAGCTAGGCCGTAATCCTGACTGAAGGGTTGTAATGGCCAATTATGTATGTATGTATGTAATTAATTTAATCAAATCCATAACGACAATGATAGCTACAAGCAGAGATAAGCCAAGTAAATTTACAATCATAGCCGTGGTATGAGTCATATAGCCAACCATCTGTTTGGGTGTGTGGCAAAATTTGAATTCTTTGCTTTTCTATTGGAAATTCTAATAATTGAATTGAATTTAAATTCAATGTTTGGTTTTGTCTTTCGCCATCTGACCATATGCGTATGCTTCAACACAGTGACTTTCATAAGATTTTGTTATGCAATATGCCACACACTCAATATCTCAAAAGTCTAGTCATGTGGCAATCAAAGAATAATAATTTTCTACTTAATCAAACCATGAATTTATTTGGGGGACGGGAATTATTGTTGTAGTTGTGATTGTACTTCAATATTATGCAGGATATTACACTGTTTATACAGAAAGATGCTTTTTGAAATGTAAAGTTTTACACAACTGACGTTATTACCTCATTACCACTTCTACGTTTGCATTATGCAAGAATCAATAAACTTGGGAAGACAGTCTGATTGTTTGGCTTTATCAGGTATATAGCAGTAAATTCATATCTCATCTGATCCAAAAAAATAATTTCAAGTTGATTTTCATGTAACATTTGCGGAGCTCAACTAAGTCGGACTCAAATATTACATCCTAAATACTCGAAATCGCCGTAGTCTAAGAGGTAGTGTACGTATACGTAACGCCACGGTGCAAGTCCCAGGATAGACATTCCAATTAAACGAATTATGAAAAAATATTTCTTCAGCAGATTCCTGACAAAAAGTGTGAGTAAATAAAATTGTCATGAAAAGTTTCTCAAAAATTTGTCGTTCGGAGTAGACTTTAAACTGTAGGTCCCGCCACTCATGTATAAAATTAACACACACAACATCATTGGTATAAGAAGCTAGGTCGTAACCCTGACTGAAGGATTGTAATGACCAATTAAGTATCGCATTTTTAGTGGTGCTCCGTATTGTTAAACCTTTAACGACTACACTAGTGTCTCGCCTTAGTTACTGGTTTCACTTTTGTATCAGAGGTGGAAACTTTGAAGGTATCCCAATTCGCTCGAGGTGTTACAATTTAAATGCCAGTACTCTACCAATGTTAGTAGCCTGACGCTTGTGACGAACTAGAAAGTGGAAGCGATGAACAATTTCAAGTAATGGTAACTAACTACAAAGTAGTACCAACAGTACCATAAATTTAAAACGAAATAAGAAAAGGTGAATAACACTCGTAGAAGAGCAGCCAAGCTTCATAGACAGTAGTGTTGAAGATGTAGTTTTAGATGCTAAGGATCCAATAATCCCAATCACATCAGTTATTAACATTAGGTTTACACC
Source organism: Sarcophaga variegata (assembly GCA_932273835.1). NCBI lineage: Eukaryota > Metazoa > Arthropoda > Insecta > Diptera > Sarcophagidae > Sarcophaga > Sarcophaga variegata. The sequence continues at coordinate 98,292,088 of OW026358.1, forward strand.
TTCCAAGATAGACTTAAAGGAACCAGAGTATGATAGAGTAGCGTAGACTGAAATAGAGTGAACTATAGCATAACAGAAATGGACAGGATAACGAATAACGTTAGATGAGAAAGTAAATAAAATTTGTCAATCATTCCGATTTGTTGCATCAACTTTTCAAAAAATAATCAATGATTTCGAATAACTCGATTACAACTACATATTCAAAAACCGTTTTTTGATCCACGCTACAAACACTCAGCTTTTGAAATAAGCATTTACAACGTACTAAAAGAAAACAATAACAATAAAACTAAGACTAAAACTAATTTCACTTTGACAGAACAATAACCCTCCACACACACACACATGCTACACAAGTTATAGACTTTACTAAAAGCTTCATGTCTTAACGTCTTCTTCAGTATCCTTAGCAGGGTTTAAGCCATAAATGTATTATTACGAGTATTTGGGTGTTTCAATAGCTTGTATGTACAAAAGTTTTAGCCATCTTTTGTAAATCGTATGGCTGCTTGCAAATACGTTTAAATCCGCATTATGATTGCAAACAGACAAAGGCATTATTAAATTGTTGGTCCTGCTACTGCCTGCTATTCATACACAAATTCGTTCGAGCAGGCAATTGTTATTTGCATTACATACATGCAGTCTCTGTATTGTTATCTTTGTTATTACGATTATTAAAAATATTATCGTTGTGTGATTTTTTCTGTGAAATCTTGTTATTGCTTTCAAATGCATGCACATGTGTACACCATTTCCAAAATGCTATTCGAAATATATTTCTCTTAAGATTAGAATGAATGTCAGTATGACAAGATATACCGGAGAGGTATTTTAAATGTAAAACCAATAGTACGACGAGGTCGTACAAGTCAAAAATTTGAAAAATTGTTTTTAGAGTTAAGAGTTAGAGTTAAAGTGACAAGTGTTCACTTGTCGTTTTGTCACTCTCATGTATGCTTTTTGTCTTAAGGACTTAGGATTAGAGAAGTTATATACGGAATGAGAAGTAGCAGGGATTAGTTACCCTAGTCCACAGTCCCGATTAGAAGTACTCACACTCATGACATCTCACTTGTGGGAAGTTCTGCCTTAATTCTGAGTTAGTCTCTATACATCTGCAATAAGAGATAAACAGCAAACAAATTTCTCATCTCAGACTAAGATCGGTTAATAGTTCCTTCTTAATCAAACTGTTAAAATTCATACTATTTGGCCAATTGAGTTAAATTTTTAAAATTGATTAGAAAGTTGTATTAGAACTACATCGCCATTCGTCTCATTCAAAATTCATATTTTTGATTTGATGAATTGATTTGCCAACAACAGCAAACTGTTCCAAACTGTCATACCGCGGTTGCACAATTCGTAGCACAATACATAGCAGCGGCAAAGCAACACTTTTTAAATTTTGTTTTTGAAGTTATTCAAACAAAAAGTGGTAAAAATCCTAAACATTCCACGATAACCACAGAAACAAGACAAAAATTTGCAAGAAAACTGAAAAAGAAGAAAACGACGATGACGACGGCGACGGTGATTGTTGGCAACAAAAAAAGATCGAAACTCTACAAGTCAAATAGTTTTCTGTACAAAAAATTCTGACAATGTAAAGGCATAACAACTATTACTGATGTTGTATGAACGAGAATACAAATGTTCTTGTTAACACATGAAATACAGGCTGGCAACATGGTGTATATACATGGGAATAATAAATATGTGTTGCAGTTGTTCTTGTGTACAATTAAACGCCGAAACAGTGTCTTTAGACAATTCAGAATAATGCCAATAGTTAGCTGGAAGAAGAATTACAAGTAATTTTAACTGACTTAACCTTCATATTTTAATGTTGCAACTTCACACTAAAAACAAACAGACAATAAAAAGAAAATCCTTTTAAGAACTAACATATCAAAAAATGCACATTTCTATTGGATGTGGTTGTGTGGAAGGTTTTTTACTTTTCGTTGTTTTCTTTTTCACCATTAAACTTTTGAATGTTGTTCAAACCGTGGAAAAACAGAAATGCTTTTTAGGGTGTCCCAAAAAATGTTTGGCAGTTATTCGAATTCTACTGTTACAATTACATACTAATACTACTATGGTTACAACTACAGGCGAACTACAGGCAACCATTTGATGTGAAACAAGCCATCTTGTTGGTTAGCACAGATAAAAATAAAAATGTTTTGTGAATGACAGTCCATTAAGTTTCTACTCCCCAGGTTAAGAGATGTTGCAACTAGATGACGGAACCAAGATTTGCAAAAGGCCTGAATTCGAAACAAGGCATTCCGTTACTACCAGTGCTATCAACGTTTGTAAAAGAGTAATACGAGCAACCGAAGATCTCCACCCAAAATGTTCGCTGTGCCTTTATATGTATGTACCTCAATCTAACTTCTAGTAAAATTCAGTACTATGGATATATTCTTAGTCCCCTTCTGGACAATTAAGTTACCAGAGTATACTGCTCCAGTAGTATATACGATGCCTTTAGTAGAGTAGTCCCAAAAGCATTCATGATGAGTGGTACAGCGATGTTATGTTAAATATACTTTCTATGATCGTTTGGTTTCAAAGTCTTTTAAAGACCGTTTTCTGTCCAAACGCCCCATACAAGAATATTTAACGATTTAGTTTTAAGTATCAAAAGTGGTAATTAAAACGTCCCAAAACACATCTGACCCGAAATTTTTACTCCAATATAAATAGAAACTGGGGGAATTTGAATACGTTTAAAAGAACCAACTTCTTTGCTAACATGCACACCCTGTAACGAGAGTACGAGTACCATTATTACAACATATTTACTCGTATGTTTCTTCTGTTACAACTTGTATTTTCGTTAGCACGTGCGGTGAAAGTGAATTAGTTGGCGAACAGGAAATAAAGGAAAAATAAAAAGAAGCCGGGAACTTTTAACACTAGATTGGGTATTTCTAGAGCCCTACCCATCCAACTTGCGCACCACCCTATACTGTAATAGTCAGTAAATTTTCGTTTTCTTCTGGCAAAATTTCTCAAGTGTTTTCCAATAATAATACGTTCACCACTCGTTCTAGGCTTTTTCTCCACTCGATATTATTATTGCGGTGGTATTTGTCATGCAGAAAAACTTTTTCTCATTTAATAAAAGGCTTAAGTGGTAAACAAGAGCAAAACAAAAGCAAAACAATTTGCAACATTACAAGTAACAACAACACAAGAAAGAACAACAAAAAGAAAGAAAATAGAAAACTTTGGCAATACCCCAAGCTAATACAAGAGCCTGTGTGTTTGACTTCCAAAGAGTTATTGTTAGAGGGCGATGGTGATGGTGGTGTTGTTGTTGTTCGATGGCTGGTTCTACTGACAAAGTGGGAATTAGCAAAACTGTCAAAGCTTACCATAATGAGAGCCTTAAAGAAAATGAGTAAATAAGCTCAAAGAAGCATTAACAACACATCATTTAGTGCAACATATTGAAAAAACAGACATACACACACAATTACTTAACAAAATTCCAACAGTGATAAGTGTTGTAACCTGAAACCTTTTGTTTAACGAATAACGCCAATCGAGTATTATACAGTTTCTAACACGGTAGAAAATTGTGTTTTTAAGTTGATGAACTCATAAGCTTGACATTTTCTAAGGGAAATATCAAGCAGAAGCAGATTATTAAAATAGGTTTCGTCTGTTTGCATTAGTTCTTTAGGTAGCACAGAATGGCATTTTATTGATTTGAATGGGGAAAAGGAAAGCTTTGATATGGAAAAACTTTTATATGAATGCATGAAGACAAAAATTCATTTAAACGTAAGGAAATCATGCATCTTTAAAAATTTCACACAACCTAAGCTGAGTTTTCGTATGTTCTTATACGAGGAACTTTATACTATTTTGTATAAAAATATATCTTAACGAACAGTGACGTTAGATCTTTCCTTGCCCAGCGAGTGTTCTTTAGCGCAGACGTTGTAAATTTTGGTTATTATTTACATTGCCGTTATAAGGTTATCTGACGGCAGCACTATATTAACGGCTTTAGAAGTCTTCCGATAACATTCGATTAGTCGTAGCCTTTATTTGTAGATTTTTGGAGGCTGTTCTAATGCGTTTGGACTCTTTGGCGTATACGATAACGGGCGCTGATATATTCATGTATGATTATGGAATCTGCTAGGCTAATACCATTGCAAAATTATAGGAATAGAGGCTTAAGTCAGCCTCAATTAATATCACAGCCGGGGATCAAACATTTCTTAAAGGAAAACAAACCGACTCCAGAATAAATCTGAATATTACAGAGTTCCGTCAATGAAAAGTGAAAGTGAGTTTATTCTTCTTATTACGAGTCACAGCTTTTACAGGAGTCATTGGTGAAATGCTAAGACAGTCGTCATGCCTTAATTAAAACAATAAGTAGTGAGAATCACAATTGCTTGACAGATGGTCATGTGATTTAAGGACTGAACTGAATCAGACCTGTTTTTATCTATTCAAATCTAGCAGAACCTGATATTCATGACCGAAATTTGTTAGAAACTTAATCGCAGATTAACCGACCGAGTATATCAATAGATTTTCAGAGAAAATTACCCAACATTTGCCAGAATTCGTGTATGCGCACCGTCCACTGAATATATGCAAGATTCGTTCCACTAACATGAGATGGTGGTGCTAGTCCCCTATGACTCATTCAGAAGCAGATATCGGTATGGTCACGTCTTTATCCCCTCATTTATGGTGTCCATCTATTAGAGTTTTGAAGTCGCTGTAGTCTAGTAGTTGGCTTATTAAACGTAAAGCCAGGGTTCGAGTCCCAGGCCAGACATCAAAACAAAAATACAAAAAGTATTTCTTCGGCGACTTCTTCTCAGCAGATTCCTGGCAAAAACTCTGAGAGTAAATAAAAATTGCCATGAAAAGTTTCTCAAAAATCTGTCGTTCGGAGTCGACTTTAAACTGTAGGTCCCACTCATGTATAAACTCATGTATACAAATTAACGCACACATAAGTGGTGTGAGAATCTAGGTCGTAATCCTGACTGAAGGGTTGTAATGACCAATTACGTGTGTATGTATCTATTAGAGTTTCGGATAGAGGACACTTAAATGCTACCTTTCCTGTTTCGTTGTCGTGACCAATTTCAACTGTCTTGTTGGAAGCAATATTGCCAGAACAGCTTTAAAACCACTATAAGAACGGTTTTCGTGTTTCATTATTTTTACTCCTTTTATCTGAATCGAGGTTTCAATTAAAAGCACTAGAGGTTGTGCCCTTTGGCCATCCTATGTTCTGAAAATAGTAGTTGACCAAGTTCCAGAACTGCATTTAAGTGCGGTCCCCCCTAAAAGAATTCCTAAAAGCCTCAACTACTTTTAAATGAAACCGCTGAAGACAGCGGTAATTACAATTGAAAACCAAATTAACCACATGTTCGAAAAGGGATTAATACTGCCTTCTTGATGCAACGGCGACAATATACACACACACAAGGCACTTAAGAAGTTAACACAAGTCAAATTAACAACCAGAGAGTAACACAATTATAAATACAACAGCATTTATAAAGATAGCAAATAACAGAAGAAGAATTGACTGAAAATTACAGAAATTACTGAATGACTGAAGGAATGAATGATGAAAAGTTCTGGCTGCAATTTGTATGAGTAGTATGTTTATGGGGTTTCTAGCTCAATTATTTCATACAAAATTTGGCTCATGCATAGCTGTAAAAGAGTAAGAACATTGCAGCATTGTGAAATGAATTGTGTGCGATCGGTCTTTAGGTTTGTAACATGTATTATGAAAAGGTAATGCTTTTTAATGTGTATGTGTGTTTGTGTATGTTAAAATTTGGGAGAATGCATATCTGGAAAAGAATTAAATCATTATAATTTTCAATTTTTCCCTACAAATTTGGGATCATACCTGCTTATTCTTGTTCATTTCATTTGTATTGCTTTGCAAACGAATGACTGGACGGACAGAATGAGTGTGTGCACGTTTCCTCATTTACATTCCAGAGTATAGAAAGACTGTAATGTTAAAATGTATATACGTATGTACGAATGTTTGGACGGACAGAATGAGTGTGTGCGTAACATGTAATGTGTATGGTCGTTTTTTTTTTTTAATAGTAAATTCTTGGCACGTATTGCTCATGATCACAGGTAGAAGAAATAGAAATATAAACTAATAAGAAAGGGTAGGTTGGTTGTGCGGTTGTTTTTAATTTGATGAGAAAGAAATGTATAGTTGTGCCTGTGCGTTTTTTTTTTTCACGTATAAGTATAAGTAATATCTGTTTTCACTAATTGAATTTACTGATTGATCTACAACACCCCAAAGTATAAATAGACTTGTTTTTAAGGATTTAGAATTTTTTAGTTTTACTGTTTTAAATAAATGAAATTATAGAATAAAGGGATTAATTAAAACAAATTAGTTTTTTATTTTTTGAAAATTTTATTACATATTTCTTTTTTTCAGATTTTTACAGATTCGAATTTAAAAATACGTTTATACAGATTAAATAACTTAAGTGTTAACAAATATTGTGTATAGAATGTTTGACATCGACAAATGTTGAAAGATTGTGAATAAGTATAACGTATGACATATTAATACATACAAATGGATTACTTATTTTACTAATGTTACATATTCTTAGTTCATTTATAAGTTTCATAAATAAATCTATATGTCTTATTAATAGTTCTTCCAATACAGCTGATGTTACCATTTTTGTTCCCCTTCTTTAAAAATTTAATAGTAGGTTGTGTTAGTGCGGGACGATGTACTCTGAATTATTTCATTTTAATTTATATTTATTGAATAAAAATTTTAAACACAAGTGCCCACAATTAAATGTATTAAATTTTTGGTTTCGTTCATAATTATATTCAATAGGAAATTTTAAGTAGTTGACAATCTCAAGTGGTGGTTGTAAGTTTCCAAAGCTATCAAAGTATTCCTTATAGTTGTGGTTTTTATAATATGCTACCCAATGTGTTCCCATACCATTTGAATCATCTAAATTAACAATGCCGCATTCTTGTTTGAATGGTTTTTCAGGTAAAGAATCACGCATGAAAACACCCCTAAAATGTTTGAGATGTCTTCCATATTTATTCAAATCCAAATCTGTTAATGGGCGATTGGGAAGGTTATCTAATAGTTTTTTGGAGCTGGACTATAGTAGAGACCATATCCAGTTTTATATGGTTTATAATTGCAATTGATTCCATATATCTATTATGACGGTTAGCTTCAGCCAATTGTTCTTTTCCATTTTTGATAGCATTTACTGCTTTGACAATAGCGGATCCTCCACTTGCCAAACCACCAAGCGCTGACAATGCTGTTAGTACGGGAATAAGTGGAAGAAATCCTCCAATTTTCGGTACAGGTATAACTCTCGGTATTATAATGTCTGCTCGCTTTTTCCCTTTAAAATTTGAATGAATAGCCTTTTGAGCTATTTTAACAGCATCATTTATATCAAGGGGTTTCTGTTCTTTCAATTGTTTTAAAGTTTTTCTCACAGTAGCTGTGAATAATTTCTTATTACACTTATTCATTTTTCCTTTTATTTTCTTATGTCTCTGCTCCTTCAAACCTAATCCAAATTTCACTTTAGCTTTCATAGCGTTTGTCACAAACCACGCGTTAGCACGTTCTTTAATATCACTATCTTTAGATTTAACTCGTTGCCAGGCTTTTTCAGCTAATATTTGATCTGCTTGATGTCTTGTGTCTATATCTTTTGATTGTGAATATGCAATATCGTGCTCTCTACAAGCTGCGTCTAATAAATTTATACCCTTATCTCCTCTTGCTAAACGTTTTTCAAGTTTTGTACCAGGTCCACAAAACTGATAACCAGGTAGATGTAATTCAACAGGTACTTTATTTATTAAGTTGTTTACAAATCCTCTTCTCATCTTACACTGGCTGAGGTTTTGTTTTAACTGTAGATTATAACAAATTTTTTTTTCGTTACTTTTATACCTCTTCGCAAAAATAACTGAAATCAAGACGATCTCCTATATATACAGCAATTTATATGATTTCAGTATGTTAATTTTTTGATATTGATTTTGATCTGCTTTGTATCTGATCACGATCTACTTTACATCTGATCACGATCTGCTTTGTATCTGCTCACGATCTATTTTATATCTGATAACGATCTACTTTTTTGGTTTTGTCTATTTTATTTTAATTGTTTTATTATTTTTTTTTTTTTTTTTTTGACATTACCATGTTTTAGGTATACATGTTCTACCTCAATGTTTAAATTGTTTATTTGATCAGCTAGATCATCATGTATTTGTGTTATATGTTTTTCGATTACGATATTTTTGTTTTTATGGTTATATTTATTAAAACCTTCTCCAAATTTATTAATATAAGACATTTCTTTCACTCTTCTAATAAATTATGTTAGCTTCTTTAAGTTCTTCGATAATAGAGATTATTTCGTTTTGATGATTGTTGTGACCAGAACCTTCCGATGAAAGAAGTAAACGTAGTCTGTCAACTAATTCATTAGGATCATCCCAATGTATGTAATTTGATTTCAGATTATTTTGTAATTTTAGCATTAAACCACTGCCTTTTGTTAAAATGTTTGTTGTTGTTTCGAATAAATGTTTAATTATTCGTATATATTTGAAGGCTCGTGTTCCTTTCACTTGTTCATTAGGTTCATAGCGACGTTTATGTGCATTGGTATTATTTAAAATCTCTTTATATTTTTTCAAATCATTTTTAGAATAATGGAGAGGTATTTTATGAAATACTAGTTCAAATAATCCAGGCGTCATTTTCAATTTCATATTCCCTATCTGCATAGTATTATCTCTATTAAATATTAATTTTTCCTTGCCATATCTCCAACTACCGTCTACATCTTGATTAAAACCATAAATTTTATCCAATTGCTTATTAATAAGTGTTTGTATATTTTCAAATAATGGAGAGCTTTTCGTCAGCTTTAAACATTGTTTTCTTTCCAAGTTCTTGATACATGTACTTGATACAGGTCTATTATGGTCATAGTTTTTTTCACCATCATTATCATCAGTTGAAATATTTTCATACTGAAAATCGTTATTATCACCGTTTACATCATCATAATCATCGTCATCATCAATAGTGTTGTCTATATCTTTATTCTTATCTTCAAGTTTTCCGATGATTTCATTATCACCATTTACATCATAATAATCATCATCATCATCAATAGTGTTGTCTGTATCCGTATGCTTATCTTCGAGTTTTCCAATGATTTCATTATCACCATTTACGTCATAATAATCTTCGTCATCATCTATAGTGTTGTCTACATCCTTATGCTTATATTCAAGTTTTGGGATGTTTTCATTATCATCATTTACATCATCATGATCATCGTCATCATTAATAGTGTTGTCTATATCCTTATATTTATCTTTAAGTTTTCCAATGATTTTTTTAAGTGGTTTTGTTATTGGTTGAAAGGTATCTTCTAATAAATTAACTCTATCTATTTGATTCAGTTTAATATTTTTTAACTTTTTCTTTAGAACAGCCCTTGTCTTTACAAGATCTTCCAACACTTTATTATGGTAATTTTTAGACATTATAATAATTTTTTTTTATTGAATTTGATCTGGTTATGATCTGCTCGCTATCTGATTATGATCTGCTTTGTATCTGATTACGATCTGCTTTATATCTGATCACGAACTGCTTGCTATCTAGTCACGATCTGAATTATACCTGATCACGATCTGCTTGATGGCTTGTGTCTATATCCATTGATTTTGAGTACGCTATATCGTGCTTTCTACAATCTACATCCAATAAATTATTCCTTTATTTCCTTTATTCTTGCTATTCGTTTTGAAGTTTTGTATCAGGTCCACAAAACTGATAAACAGGTGGATGTAATTCAACATATAATTTGTTTATTAAGTTGTCTACAAATCTTCTTCCAATCTTACACTGATTAGGTGTTTTTCTTTTGACTGTAGTTTATAACCATTTTTTTTTTCATTACTTTCATACCTCTTCGCATGAAACACTACACCAGCTATACCTGCTATACCAGCTATACCTGCTATACCAGCTATACCAGCTATATCAGCTATACCAGCTATACTAGCAAGCTGTACAATCTATACTAGCTATACTAGCAAGCTGTACAATCTGTACTAGCTATACTAGCAAGCTGTACTAGCTATACTAGCAAGCTATACAATCTGTACTAGCTATACTAGCAAGCTGTACTAGCTATACTAGCAAGCTATACAATCTGTACTAGCTATACTAGCAAGCTGTACTAGCTATACTAGCAAGCTATACAATCTGTACTAGCTATACTAGCAAGCTGTACTAGCTATACTAGCAAGCTATACAATCTGTACTAGCTATACTAGCAAGCTGTACTAGCTATACTAGCAAGCTGTACAATCTGTACTAGCTATACTAGCAAGCTGTACTAGCTATACTAGCAAGCTGTACAATCTGTACTAGCTATACTAGCAAGCTGTCCTAGCTATACTAGCAAGCTGTACAATCTGTACTAGCTATACTAGCAAGCTGTACTAGCTATACTAGCAAGCTATACAATCTGTACTAGCTATACTAGCAAGCTGTACTAGCTATACTAGCAAGCTATACAATCTGTACTAGCTATACTAGCAAGCTGTTCTAGCTATACTAGCAAGCTATACAATCTGTACTAGCTATACTAGCAAGCTGTAGTAGCTATATCAGCTATACCTGCTATACCTGCTATACTAGCAAGCTGTAGTAGCTATATCAGCTATACCTGCTATACCAGCTATATCAGCTATACCAGCTATATCAGCTATACCTGCTATACGAGCTATACCTGCTATACCAGCTATACCTGCTATACCAGCTATATCAGCTATATCAGCTATACCTGCTATACCAGCTATACCAGCTATACCTGCTATACCAGCTATACCAGCTATATCAGCTATATCAGCTATACCTGCTATACCAGCTATACCAGCTATACCTGCTATAGCTGGTACAGCTGGTATAGCTGGTATAGTTGGTATAGCTGGTATAGCTGGTATAGCTGGTATAGCTGGTACAGCTGGTACAGCAGGTATAGCAGATATAGCAGGTATAGCTGGTATAGCTGATATAGCTGGTACAGCTGGTATAGCTGGTATAGCAGGTATAGTTGGTATAGCTGGTACAGCTGGTATAGCAGGTATAGTTGGTATAGCTGGTATAGCTGGTACAGCTGGTATAGCTGGTACAGCTGGAATAGCTGGTACAGCTGGTATAGCTGGTATAGCTGGTACAGCTGTTATAGCTGGTATAGCAGGTATAGCTGATATAGCTGGTATAGCTGGTATAGCAGGTATAGCAGGTATAGCTAGTACAGCTGCTAGTATAGCTAGTATAGCTGGTATAGCTTGCTAGTATAGCTGGTGTAGTGTTTCATGCGATGAGGTATGAAAGTAATGAAAAAAAATGGTTATAAACTACAGTCAAAAGAAAAACACCTAATCAGTGTAAGATTGGAAGAAGATTTGTAGACAACTTAATAAACAGATTATATGTTGCATTACATCCACCTGTTTATCAGTTTTGTGGACCTGATACAAAACTTCAAAACGAATAGCAAGAATAAAGGAAATAAAGGAATAATTTATTGGATGTAGATTGTAGAAAGCACGATATAGCGTACTCAAAATCAATGGATATAGACACAAGCCATCAAGCAGATCGTGATCAGGTATAAATCAGATCGTGACCAGATAGCAAGCAGTTCGTGATCAGATATAAAGCAGATCGTAATCAGATACAAAGCAGATCATAATCAGATAGCGAGCAGATCATAACCAGATCAAATTCAATAAAAAAAAATTATTATAATGTCTAAAAATTACCATAATAAAGTGTTGGAAGATCTTGTAAAGACAAGGGCTGTTCTAAAGAAAAAGTTAAAAAATATTAAACTGAATCAAATAGATAGAGTTAATTTATTAGAAGATACCTTTCAACCAATAACAAAACCACTTAAAAAAATCATTGGAAAACTTAAAGATAAATATAAGGATATAGACAACACTATTAATGATGACGATGATCATGATGATGTAAATGATGATAATGAAAACATCCCAAAACTTGAATATAAGCATAAGGATGTAGACAACACTATAGATGATGACGAAGATTATTATGACGTAAATGGTGATAATGAAATCATTGGAAAACTCGAAGATAAGCATACGGATACAGACAACACTATTGATGATGATGATGATTATTATGACGTAAATGGTGATAATGAAATCATCGGAAAACTTGAAGATAATCATAAAGATATAGACAACACTATTGATGATGACGATGATTATGATGATGTAAACGGTGATAATAACGATTTTCAGTATGAAAATATTTCAACTGATGATAATGATGGTGAAAAAAACTATGACCATAATAGACCTGTATCAAGTACATGTATCAAGAACTTGGAAAGAAAACAATGTTTAAAGCTGACGAAAAGCTCTCCATTATTTGAAAATATACAAACACTTATTAATAATAAGCAATTGGATAAAATTTATGGTTTTAATCAAGATGTAGACGGTAGTTGGAGATATGGCAAGGAAAAATTAATATTTAATAGAGATAATACTATGCAGATAGGGAATATGAAATTGAAAATGACGCCTGGATTATTTGAACTAGTATTTCATAAAATACCTCTCCATTATTCTAAAAATGATTTGAAAAAATATAAAGAGATTTTAAATAATACCAATGCACATAAACGTCGCTATGAACCTAATGAACAAGTGAAAGGAACACGAGCCTTCAAATATATACGAATAATTAAACATTTATTCGAAACAACAACAAACATTTTAACAAAAGGCAGTGGTTTAATGCTAAAATTACAAAATAATTTGAAATCAAATTACATACATTAGGATGATCCTAATGAATTAGTTGACAGACTACGTTTACTTCTTTCATCGGAAGGTTCTGGTCACAACAATCATCAAAACGATATAATCTCTATTATCGAAGAACTTAAAGAAGCTAACATAATTTATTAGAAGAGTGAAAGAAATGTCTTATATTAATAAATTTGGAGAAGGTTTTAATAAATATAACCATAAAAACAAAAATATCGTAATCGAAAAACATATAACACAAATACATGATGATCTAGCTGATCAAATAAACAATTTAAACATTGAGGTAGAACATGTATACCTAAAACATGGTAATGTCAAAAAAAAAAAAAAAAATAATAATAAAACAATTAAAATAAAATAGACAAAACCAAAAAAGTAGATCGTTATCAGATATAAAATAGATCGTGAGCAGATACAAAGCAGATCGTGATCAGATGTAAAGTAGATCGTGATCAGATACAAAGCAGATCAAAATCAATATCAAAAAATTAACATACTGAAATCATATAAATTGCTGTATATATAGGAGATCGTCTTGATTTCAGTTATTTTTGCGAAGAGGTATAAAAGTAACGAAAAAAAAATTTGTTATAATCTACAATTAAAACAAAACCTCAGCCAGTGTAAGATGAGAAGAGGATTTGTAAACAACTTAATAAATAAAGTACCTGTTGAATTACATCTACCTGGTTATCAGTTTTGTGGACCTGGTACAAAACTTGAAAAACGTTTAGCAAGAGGAGATAAGGGTATAAATTTATTAGACGCAGCTTGTAGAGAGCACGATATTGCATATTCACAATCAAAAGATATAGACACAAGACATCAAGCAGATCAAATATTAGCTGAAAAAGCCTGGCAACGAGTTAAATCTAAAGATAGTGATATTAAAGAACGTGCTAACGCGTGGTTTGTGACAAACGCTATGAAAGCTAAAGTGAAATTTGGATTAGGTTTGAAGGAGCAGAGACATAAGAAAAGAAAAGGAAAAATGAATAAGTGTAATAAGAAATTATTCACAGCTACTGTGAGAAAAACTTTAAAACAATTGAAAGAACAGAAACCCCTTGATATAAATGATGCTGTTAAAATAGCTCAAAAGGCTATTCATTCAAATTTTAAAGGGAAAAAGCGAGCAGACATTATAATACCGAGAGTTATACTTGTACCGAAAATTGGAGGATTTCTTCCACTTATTCCCGTACTAACAGCATTGTCAGCGCTTGGTGGTTTGGCAAGTGGAGGATCCGCTATTGTCAAAGCAGTAAATGCTATCAAAAATGGAAAAGAACAATTGGCTGAAGCTAACCGTCATAATAGATATATGGAATCAATTGCAATTATAAACCATATAAAACTGGATATGGTCTCTACTATAGTCCAGCTCCAAAAAACTATTAGATAACCTTCCCAATCGCCCATTAACAGATTTGGATTTGAATAAATATGGAAGACATCTCAAACATTTTAGGGGTGTTTTCATGCGTGATTCTTTACCTGAAAAACCATTCAAACAAGAATGCGGCATTGTTAATTTAGATGATTCAAATGGTATGGGAACACATTGGGTAGCATATTATAAAAACCACAACTATAAGGAATACTTTGATAGCTTTGGAAACTTACAACCACCACTTGAGATTGTCAACTACTTAAAATTTCCTATTGAATATAATTATGAACGAAACCAAAAATTTAATACATTTAATTGTGGGCACTTGTGTTTAAAATTTTTATTCAATAAATATAAATTAAAATGAAATAATTCAGAGTACATCGTCCCGCACTAACACAACCTACTATTAATTTTTTAAAGAAGGGGAACAAAAATGGTAACATCAGCTGTATTGGAAGAACTATTAATAAGACATATAGATTTATTTATGAAACTTATAAATGAACTAAGAATATGTAACATTAGTAAAATAAGTAATCCATTTGTATGTATTAATATGTCATACGTTATACTTATTCACAATCTTTCAACATTTGTCGATGTCAAACATTCTATACACAATATTTGTTAACACTTAAGTTATTTAATCTGTATAAACGTATTTTTAAATTCGAATCTGTAAAAATCTGAAAAAAAGAAATATGTAATAAAATTTTCAAAAAATAAAAAACTAATTTGTTTTAATTAATCCCTTTATTCTATAATTTCATTTATTTAAAACAGTAAAACTAAAAAATTCTAAATCCTTAAAAACAAGTCTATTTATACTTTGGGGTGTTGTAGATCAATCAGTAAATTCAATTAGTGAAAACAGATATTACTTATACTTATACGTGAAAAAAAAACGCACAGGCACAACTATACATTTCTTTCTCATCAAATTAAAAACAACCGCACAACCAACCTACCCTTTCTTATTAGTTTATATTTCTATTTCTTCTACCTGTGATCATGAGCAATACGTGCCAAGAATTTACTATTAAAAAAAAAAAAACGACCATACACATTACATGTTACGCACACACTCATTCTGTCCGTCCAAACATTCGTACATACGTATATACATTTTAACATTACAGTCTTTCTATACTCTGAGATGTAAATGAGGAAACGTGCACACACTCATTCTGTCCGTCCAGTCATTCGTTTGCAAAGCAATACAAATGAAATGAACAAGAATAAGCAGGTATGATCCCAAATTTGTAGGGAAAAATTGAAAATTATAATGATTTAATTCTTTTCCAGATATGCATTCTCCCAAATTTTAACATACACAAACACACATACACATTAAAAAGCATTACCTTTTCATAATACATGTTACAAACCTAAAGACCGATCGCACACAATTCATTTCACAATGCTGCAATGTTCTTACTCTTTTACAGCTATGCATGAGCCAAATTTTGTATGAAATAATTGAGCTAGAAACCCCATAAACATACTACTTGTATGCAGTGTGGAAACAGGGCATCATTATGACAACCTTTAAACGCCATGAATGCATTAGGAGTGAAGGAAAATTCTACACAAAACTAAACGCATGAACGTACTCACTAATAATCAACGCAACTTTTCCCCTCTTTACTACTAGCCCATTGAAATATGAATGCCATCTGAGTTACTTCTTCCCTACGAAATTCTTAAATGCTTGTGTGCATAGGATAGAGCGAAGGAAAATCATTAATTTTTATGGTGGTTTTACTGCTGCTTTAGACCGATTGTCAAACCGGTAACCGGCCTCCATCAGTAGCACCACTGCTGCCATTTACAACTGACGTTATAAAGTAATGAAAACATCAGCCTACATGAGCATTTAACGCAGGTTTCAGGCGAAAAGAAAATATTCTGTGATTGTGATTAAATATCTTGAATGATTGCAGCATTAATCACTTTGGAGTCAGTAAAATGTGAAAATTATTACGAATTCTTAAAGAGATTTGCATTGATTGAAATCGTAATCGTTAGAATTGATTGCTATTCAATAAATGGAAGTTTAAAGTGAGCGTTTTTTTATATTCTTAAGACAAAGTTTCACAGTGTTTTGAAACCACAGCAGTGATGAAATATGAAAAATATGTCTTTCGGCAGCTTCTTTTCAGCAGACTCTGTCAAAAGTTCGGGGATTAAATAAAATTGCCATGAAAAGTTTCTTAAACCTGTCGTTCGAAGTAGACATTGGATAAATGTCTCTGTCTCATGGATAAAATTATCACACACAATATGGGTGCAGTGAGAAGATAGGTTGTAATGCCGAGTAATGGATTATAATGACAAGGATTGTCCACAAAAAAACTGTCAAACAAACAAAAAGTAGAAAAAGGTGTCACAGTTGTCCCACTCGACACATTATATAGGCATCTGACACGAACATGTTCTCCTGCAATTAGCCTTTAACAAATCAAAACCACAACAGCAATTCACATGATAGTTTATCGGTTTATCTAAGGCAATAATAGGTGGGACGTAATTCTAAAACAACTCAAGATCCTTTTTCTAACATTCAGAAATTATGACCCTTATTCTGATCAATTATACAACATTCTACCTGGTTGACTGCGATTCAGAACAAATAGGGGTGTGGATTGGGTTGCGTCATAAATAAGGAAAATGCTCCATTCATGATAGAAATTGAATTGGAATCAACCCGACAACTTACAAGCAATAGCATAAACTGATAATACCCATAGTAACTACTACATTTCTACATTACTTGATTACTTCAATGTAATCATTGATCTGCATAGAGTGGCAGCATCTAAACATCGTCATTACAAACATCATCATCATGGAATCGCCTTAAACAAATCGAATCATCTTTTAAAATCATGTTCAACTGTCACTTATCGATAACGAAATGGTCAGCGAAGTGAAATGCATGACAACAATTACGGAATAATTAGAAAGCAAAGAAATTGTCCATGAAACAGACAGTGTAGCAACAAGCACTTGTCAATTGCGCCATAAATGTTGTTATGAAGAATTGAAGCAAAAATTGGAAAAATGATTTCAAAAATGTTTTTTTAAGTGGTAAAACGCTACAAAAAAAAAAGAGAAAAATTGAGAGAGACGCAGTAGTACACTTGGGCATAGAATTTATACTAATATTTGTCAATTACAAGAGCCGTTTTGCTTCCATTTTGTGAACCACATTTCCTGCCTTGTGCTTGAGCCTTGGCTTTCAACACCACACTCTCTATTCGGACTTGCTCTTCTCTCGTTGATGCTCCTACAGCAGAGTAACAAATAAAACTCAAAGCGTTAGAAAATTGTTTTAAATTTTCCTTTTATTGTGTCTATTAAAGTTGATTTCTTTTCTTTTCACTTTTGTCTTTGCCTCAACTACGAGCAGCGGCAGTAGCCTGCCTGAACTCGATAAGCTGTCAAGGTGGCAAGTTGGTTTGGTGGGGTATGTTGCATAATTATTCTTCATTTCATTTTTTTGTTCTCATTTTCGTTGTAATTGAAATGCAATTAAACTCTTATTTGTTGCTTCTTTGTCGTGTGTATCCGTTTGTTCGTACGCTGCTTAGAAGTCAAAATAGTTTTGTCCTGTTCTCTTTGTCTTTTTTTTTGTTCATGGTTAAACTTGTTCATATTTTGCCTCTTCATGCTGGTCAAGTATCTAACAGTTGGTACCCACCACTATTGAGTTGGTCAGATGGATGAGTTAGTTTTTTATACCCTGCGAATCACAGAGCTATTGGAGAATGACATGACGCTTCTCCGTGAATGATAATATAGATGAAGGCAATTGTAGTCGGTGTAGTTATGGATAATGCTTATACAAGGTCTTTCAAAACATCCGGCCATCTTACAGAATTTACTTCTATCAAATAAGTTATCAGTTACTTAGTCTGTTTTGTCAAATCACCATTAACGGCAGTGTAAATAATAAAATTGGTTTATAAAAATGGGTGATCTGTTTGAGCATCGTACCGTACACTTTGGCCGCTTTACGATCGCCATAATCGCCTTCGTGAGGGGACTACGTTGAGGATACGCATGATCTACCGAAAAAATTCGCCGCTGTCCGTAAGAGTCTGGAGGAGAATAAGAGGTTTCGCAGGCCACAACTTCAAGATTTTTGCATCGCTACTTGAGCAAATTCAACCGACCCAGGAACTGAATATAAACTACCATGGACAACGGAATTATTTTTGCTGAATGAAATGCAGTTGACGATTGACTAATTTTCATCGAACAATTATCTTCAGCCATAAGACTCATTTCAGCGTGAATGGACACCTGTATAAACAAAAAGGATAGAATTTGGGACGACACCAATTTACTTGAGGTTTAAGGGCATTCTAAAATAGTTACTATTCGACTGTATCGACTGTAGGCTCGAGGCGTCGTCTGTCCATTTCTTCAAGAAAGATGTTGGCCAAGACATCAGTACCAACGGCGAACTAAAAACATATTTATGTTCTCCAAATTGTTTTGGCCTGAATTGAGCAATCTGGACACCAACGACATATGTTTTAAACAGGATGCCATGAGCTATAGGAGAGAGGCAGATTGACGATTATTTATAATTTGAGAGAAAACTTTGTTCACATTGCTGATGAGTTTTACGTTAACGCGAGTTTCTGCATTGCATTAAAGTTTTCTCTTTCAATATGTCGTCTTTTAATTTATTATGAAAGTCCTCTTGTATGATGTTGTATACCCAAGTTTGATACAAGTTTCCAATGATATTTTTGGAAGTTTAGTAATTTAAGGCAGTTTACTTCCTAAATTATTGAGGATTTAGCTATTGGAAAGAATTTTGACAACAAACTCTCTAGGCAGTTAACTTCTACTAGTTACTGGCTTAGTGCTGTGATACAGATTCATTCTTGTTATCTCTGGCCTTACTTGCAGGTCGAATACTATGTACTCTGATAGTCGTACATGGACACTGCTTTTTATGAAATACATGAGTTAGAAGTCCTATCATACAGCGCCTAACGATTCACTTTTAAGATCAAGCCTTTGCGTTGAGGTAAATATTATTTTCTTTACTTGCGTTCATCATTTTTGCCAAAGCAAAGTCTATGACGAAAACTATCGTTAACACACCGTATGTACCAGGAACTTCAGCCTTACCGACAAAGCCACTTGGCTTAGTATAATTGAAAGAAGAACGTGATATTTTTGTCTTTACTCTTGAACCATGTAATTGTTAAGTAGGTTTATAGATAATGAAAACGAAGGCTATCAATAAAAACAGAATCAATCAATACAAGCCTTTATTGTTTTTAAAGAATTCGTAACGATTTAATTCTTTTGTTGTTCTGCCTAAACTGCATCCGTTTAGAGGAATACAAATTCCATGCCGTATCGAAATGATTGTATGTGTGTAACTCATTTAGTTTTAACCACAGTCCAGACAAGTTTTTTTCTTTTCTTGTTTCTATTCCCCCTACATCAACTGCAATGTTGCATGCATACATACATATATGCTGGATACACAGAACGAAGGAGATAAAACAAACGCTCATATGGAGATGGTATGAGATGGTATGAGATGGTCTCAGATCCATAGACGAATTGGCAAAAAATAAACGATTGGTGTGGTGTATATAAAAGGAAAAAATAAATCCATAGAAAATAAAATAAACAACAACAAAAAATCCGGAGTGTATATTTAAACCACAATTTGTTGCTGATGTTGTTGTTCCACATATGATAGAGCTTCAGATTCCGAGTAAAAACAAACTAGAGTGTTAAAACATGTACCACATGACCATAAACGGTAGTAGCTGCAGTACCAACAGCGGCAACAGCATCATTACACAACAATTCTTCTTTCTTCTCATCTATAGTCCGATTCAGTTTAGCCAGTTCGTTAATATAAATAATTTAAGCTGTACTCCACTTTTAATAGTTTTATGATGTTTATTTTGCCAGGCCCCAGCCTAGTTATTTTTGTCATAAATTTGCTGCTGCTGCATCATATTCAACCAGCAGCTGCAATTTTTTTCATTTTTTCTCTTTTGCTTCGTTTAGTATTGTAGGAAGAGTTACAAATTATACTTGCGGGAGGGAGTTAAAGGACTGCAGGGCTGAGTATGTTTAGTATGTTTGTCTTACAGTTGGTAGTTTTTGATTTTGTGGGGGATAGTTATTTTAATGCAACTATGAAAAGCAATTAGTTGTTTTTAATAAACATTAAAATAAACAAGACCAAATAACTGCTGTAGGTTGTGCCCTTCCTCCACTTTAATAATAGACTAATCCAGACTCCAAATTCTGCGCACACGGTCAAAAGTTTTTATAAGATTTTGTGGCATTTTAATTGCAGAGAGTCAATTTATTTTTAGACATAATCTTGAATAATCAAATCACCTCTCAGATGGCATCTTAATAAATATTTTCTTAATTTTTTTTGCAGAGCTACAATCGAGTATGAGAAACACCGCCACCAAGATTTTTTCATATCCTAATCAGAAAAACACAACTCTGACCGACTTCTTATCTTATAAGTCTGTGACTTCTTGAACGAAACACAAGTTTTGAAAGCTTTTTCAAAATTTTTTGGATTCAAAGATTTGTCGACGTTCTGTTTATTGGAAGATGTCAGACAGCACAAGTTTCGAAAGTTTCTTCAAAATTTTTTTGATTCAAAGATTTGTCGACGTTCTGTTTGTAAGAAGATGTCATTATCAAGTAGAATTAGACAGCCTCTTGGTTTATTAAAGGAGAGTCAGTTGTTCAAACTCCAGCTCAAATGCCTCGAACAGAGCGAAATGGAAATAAATATTTCTTTCTGCAACAGAGTTCTTAGGGTAAATAAATTTGATATGAAAAGTTTCTCAAATCTGTTGCTCGAAGTTGACATTAAACTGTAGACATCTCCAATGAATCGAAATATGAAAAAATATTTGTTCGGAGATTTCCACTCAGCAGATTTCTGGCAAAAACTCTGAGCGTAAATAAAATTGACATGAAAAGGTTCTCAACAATCTGTCTTTCGAAATCGACTTTAAACTGCAGTTTCCGCCACTCTTGTATAAAATAAACACACACAAGTGGTTTGAGAAACTAGGTCGTTATCCTGACTGCAGAGTTGTAATGACGAACCATGTATGTATGTGTACTTCGATTTGATTTGAAATTTATAAGATCCTCTCCTCCCCCTATACGTTTTAGTTTTTCTTATGAAAAATAATTTTTGCGTTTCGTTCTACTGTTAGTGGTCGTAAGTTCTTTATAAATCTCTTATATGTACTAAAAACAAGCAAGTACATTTCCTTTCCTGACCTATGCCTTTGCTTTTAAATGGGAACCTCAATTGCCACAAATTAATGACTTTCCTTTAGTCACCCCACTCTATACTTAAAGTGCGTGCAACCAAATCGTACGTGGTCATGAAAACAAACAACAAATGATTCTGTTACTCCTGGTAAAGATAACCCGCTTAATTGAAAAACATTTTTTAAAAAAGATTTCAATTCTTAGAACAACTTGCAGCTTTGTTTCTGGCGAAAAGCGTATAAAAATCAAGGTGAAGAAGTAAAAAAAAATAAAATTTAATTTCAGTATCACCCTATAAAATACAAAATGAAATGGAATGAATTCTAAAATGCAGCACAATATGCGAGAGATAATAAAAGTTCATTAGAGCATGATTGTTCATGCACTATAAAGTTAATGACATATTAGGGTCGCCTTATAAATATACAAGTGGCCCTACATGAGGCATTGATTCTGCATACAATGAGTGGATTCCGGAAAGAAGAATTATCCTTGGGATACCATTTTGTTAAGCAAACTGTACGAGTAAACATGTGCCATGTGTTCTGGTGCCAATGTGGCATTAAGACATCAGATACAATTCGATATACCACCATTTCTAATATTCATCGCAGAAAAAAGGTGCTCATTGAACACATTTCTATGGCTAAGGATTGAGGGATTGAGGATTCAGACCCAAAACATAATAGAGTGCCAAAGCGTTAAAACTCAGCAACTCAGTCAATATGTGACTCATTTCGTTTTTGGTAGACGAATGTTCCCCAACAGAACTCAGACACTTTGTAAAGTGTCCTTAATTCGTTGTTCACCTCTATTGGCTTACCAATGGGTGATGAGTCCATGACATCGCTTTGCTTTTTATAATTTTGAACTTGAAAGGGATGTGAAGCATTCAACAGAGAGTAGATCTCGTAGCATAACTAAATGCCCACAAAAAGACAAAAAAGGACAACGACACATACTATGATCATAAATGCGTTTAAATGTTAAACTTTATGATGACGTGTTGTGTGTAATTGCTGTTAAAAGATTCAAAACCAAGAGAATAATAATGACAGTGATGTGAATGTGACTGAGTCTGAGGGTGGCCGTAAATTAAGTTCGTTTAGTAAAATCCGCATATTGTTAGTGCAACTGATTGTACACTCGTCTATAGCTTGTGCTGCCACAAATGTTGTCAAGCCCAACAAGCAGTGTTCTGCTTCATATTGGCTGGAACTGGTTGTGAATTTTTTCTTCACTTTCTTTATCGACTTGTTGTGTGCTAAACAAGCACAAAACTTGGCACCTGGCACTATACGTTACTTCATATTCACTTCAACTCAATTGTTTGTGCCCAATAATATTATGAGACTGTTCCGTATGAGCAATGGTATGGTATGACTGACTGTGTGCGGAAGGCAAAAATGGTTGCGGAGTGGAAAAAAATAAAACAACAAACAAACAAAAATCGTGCAACACGATCTTAAACGTTAAATTGTATTCACTTGGAAAATATTTTCCTGCGTTTCGCTATTAAAAACACAATTTATGGAGTTTTTTTTTCATTTATTGTTTTTTTTTTTTTGTTGGCCTTCTAAGCGTTTTTGATTTTCGTTTTTAATTTTTTTAAGGCGTTGTTAAATACTCCTCTTGTTCTTGTTTGGCAATAGTAACAGTGTTTTCTATAGGAACTCATGTGTCGTGAAGAAGATTTCATTTGTATTCTTGTTTTGACTAGGTACAAATCTCCTTTTTAACATCATTTACGCCTTTTGCTTCGAGAACATTGAAAGCTTTTTCCAAAATATCGCTGTTCTGCTAGGCTAATTATGCCTCTAATACTTGCAGATATTTCAAAATATGTGGTTCCAGAATAGATCTGGTAGTCGAACACCGGTGTAAGGCCAATGTGTGGGCGTGCCATACCAACCAGTTTCATTAATCAAGCTTTTCCAGCAAAGCAAAGATTTGGATTGTTATAGCATATTCGCTTGTCACTCCCTAAAGACAACGGTCTCTGTGAATCGATTGGGTAAAGTAGTGAGAAACTTTAGCTGGTTGGGCCCATTCTCTTTCCAAAGAGTTAGAAAAGTCTGTTCTTGCTATGTTGGGAGTTGTGATATTCACGACCTGAGCGTAGTAATTGATTTCCAAAGAGACATGGATAAAACTTGTAGGATGCAAAGAAAGTTCAAAACTCACTGTTCAGAGTGAAGCAAATAGTGGGAAAGGCAAACCAGAATAAAAGACCAGTACTCTCTGTACATAACAGTATAGGACGGGCTTTTAAAAATACAGCCACGCTTTTACGTCGCATTATGCTTTTGAAAACAGACTAGTGCTGTAGCGGGAATTATTACCATAGATATGGCGTTAAAAGTATATGGTTTTGGAAGATCCTATAGTTGAACCTGTAAACAAATCTAAGCTTTAAAGGAATATAATGGTTAAGGAAGTTAAATGTATAAATGTAGAGAAGTATGTAATTATATCCACAACATGTCTGCAGGACAAGTTGTGTTCAGATGTTCATAATTTTACAAACTTCGAATGAAAATGAAATTCGTGTTCGGCCAGTATCTGATGACTGACTAAATAAATGAGATGATGCTTGTGTACTTAAAGAACTAAGACACGGTGTACTCTGTTATGAAAATAGTCAACGAAGCACAGCGCATAACTGAGGAAATCTGGAAGACTGTAACGACAACACAGGCCCTGTGAAAGGACACCTGAAGGGCTAATCACATCATGTGGTGCTGGAAATTAAGATGACTTAATTCATTAACCTTTCGAGAGACCTTAAAGGAATATTGCATCTACAGCAGTTTTTTACCTACAATCCACAAAAAGGTTTCCGCGTAACTCTTCTTCTCCTCAAACTGATCAATCATGAATCACAATTTTTTAATTCGTTCGCATAACTTTCATATGCCTGTTGAATACTGTTGAAATACCAGAAACAACAGTGAAACAACAACTCTTTTAAGTAAACGAAGAGATAAATCGAAAATCATATTAATTCGTGACGATTTTTTTCTCCTTTTTTGGTATTCCGTTTTAAGAGTTTTCCTTTTTTGGCCCTTTAAAAAATGTTTTATTTTTGTATTATTTTTATTGTAGTCCGTCTTCTTTATGATTTAAATTACTTGAGTATTTTACAGATTTTTATTATCATGATATTTTTGCATTCCTTCCCTTGTTGTTTCGTTTTTATAGTTTAAATTTCTTTAGCAGTGTAGACTTCGTTTTAGTATCGCTTATACTTCTATGTTGTATGTATATGTGTACTGATATCCAATACGGCAGCTTTTCTTAACCACTTTGCAACAAATTTAACACCAAAGATACATCCGACTATGGGAAGCACCACGTACTTTTTCGACGTAATAGTCGGCATTGCTTTATTCTCGTGGCAATCATCATCTGTTCTTTTAAAGTTTGTTGTTAGTGTCGATAAACAAACGAACAAGAATGAACGAGGAACGGGAAACAAGCTCGATTTCATTACGTTGACTGTCTTCTTTTCTTTTTTTTCATGTTCCGGTTAATGGCGATCGTTTATAACCTCGCATCTAGAGGGTATGTGAAGTACAGCGAATAGTTTAACCAGCAAAATAAATACGATGACAACGATCCTTAAAATGAAAGGAACCAAAAATCCACAAGAATAGTTTTAGGACATGTTGGTACGCAAATCTTATTAAAAAGTTCCAGTTCCTCCATTAAATCCACTTAAGTACGTGGAACCTCTACACATTCAATGCAACTAAATTTTTCAACACTATTCGTATTTATTTATTCGGACAACCGAAACCTGATCTAGCTTTCTTCGCCCAATTGAAGACTTTGTCACCCATATCATTGTTGGTAGTTGTGATGCATTCCAGATAAAAGTAACTTTTTTAATACAGTAAAGGTAAGACTTTTGGATGTTTAACCGATGATTTGTTCAGGAAGTCGCCGTAGCCTTATTAGGTTCAAATCCCAGCTCAGACATCTCGAACATGACATATTAAAAAAATTTCTTTCGATGACAATATTATTTTTTCTCGGATTTGGAGCCACAGGTTCTATAATATTGACTTCAATAGCCTAATTAGTTATCCCAGACTAATTCACCCAAAATACTGAAATACAAACACAGGCGAAAGTAATCCAAACTTTCTAAGTAGTCCGGCTAATAGCGACCTACACATCTAACTCAAACCTGACTGCAAACTGGAGAGCATAATAATGCAGTCAAACTTACAAAATACATAATATATCTATTCAACGCCTATCCCCAATTCATCAGTCGTTCTCTGACTACACAAAACGCTATTCAAACACAAGAATTTCGTGTAAATTTTTAAAACATTTTTAAAATTCATTACGAGCGCACTGCATGTTAAAATTCAATAAAACTTTCTTGAACGATTTTATTAAATCACAGGTACAGAGACAACAACAAAAAAAGAAAAAATATGAACACGAACCTGAATTTTTTTCCATTCCATTTTGTTTTTGTTTTTGATTATGCTAAAGAATCAAATTAATTTTCACTCTCGCTGTGAAGAACCTCATCACCGCCAGTCGAAACTTGACAAAACTCATTTTGACTAACAACAGTGCAAAAATTCAGGTAATGGATAATAAAGTAATGCAATGCAGTTGTAGACAGCGTATATTGTCTTATGGTGTCTGAAACAAAAGTAAATGAATGAGGAACTAAAGTGAGAAAGTTTGAGGCAGTCAATATAGACTATGTGAACCAGTGTTGAAAAATTCAGTACTTTGGTGCTTTTTTCAGTACTTTTTCAATTCAAAAATACGCCAGTACCCCCGCGGGGCTTTCAGTACTTTTTTTTATTATTACATATTTTATGTCTTGCGCTTTTGAACTATTAATACATTAACAACATGTATGTTCAACGTAATGCTAAAGGTAGAATTAGGCTTTAGCCCAGGATATCCAAACATACACAGAACGTACATTCGTTTTTATAACACGAAAAGCAGTGAAAACGCTTGCCGAACCGTAATATAATTTTGGTAAGCATTTGCATTGCTTTCATATGCCAAAAACGAACGTAGGTTACATTGCTACGTTTCATCGATATTTAACTAAACGGCGCTTTTACGTTTTATTACGTTCTGATTCAGCTGTTCTTGTCATGTATGTGAGGTACACGAATAAGTCGTTAGTTTTTCTGTTCGCCCCCCTTCTGGCGAAAACCCTGAAAGTAAATAAAATTGCCTTGATAAAGTTTTCGAAAAAAGGTCCCGCCACTCATGTATAAAATTAACACACACAAAATAATTGTAATAATGACCAATATGTACGAGTATGTACGTATTTGCTTACAAAAGTACCATTTGGTGCAAAAAAGTACTGTTTCAGTTATAGTTCAGTAGCACTTCAAAATTTCAGTTTTGCAACACTGATGTGAACACTATACAATTTTGTTGTTCTCCACAAAAAAAAAAAAAAAAAAAATAGTGGGTAGTGGTGAAGAACTTGAGTGCTACTTTCATTTCTTTGAGATTCATTGTTAAGTCTTCCTAGACAGATTATTTGAAAATCAACCCCGATTTAATAAGATACTCAGAGTTTTTCCTAATTTCGTGTTGTTCGAGATGTCTGAGGTGGCTCTCGACTCAAAACCGAACATACCACCCACCAGATTACGGCGACTTCATTCTGATTCAATCGTTATAATTAATGTCAAGGCCAGGAGCATTAATTTTTCAATAATATCAGCAAAAAAAAGTAGGGTACCACAAAAAAGAAAACAAGAAAAACAAACGTTTTTAAAGGGAGTAGTTTTACGTTTCTCTTCAGCCACAAAATTTTCCACCATTCGTCTTTAGAAAAGCTGCAGCTGATTCAAGCAAAACAGGACTAAAGTCGGGGTAAAAAGATTTTCATTTTTTCTTTTTAAAAGGCAAACAATGGTTGTCTAGAAATGGTAAAGTAAAACCCGCCGTTTATGAGGAGTACGATGATGATATTCTCTTCATTAGCCTACAGTGTTTTAGGTAAAAATTCATTAATTCTTAAATCTAAATTTTCTTTTGGCCACATTTTGTTTCTTCTTTCTTATACAAAGAATAAGAATGGCAGATTTTGGCACTTTAACTTCAATGATAATTAAAAACTAAGGAAAATCAAGACTTTGGCAAACCATTTCAGAAACGTTTTTACCGTGTGTTTTAAGTTTTCGTTGAATATTTTTCAGAGAAATGAAAAAAAGTAAGAAAAATTAAAAAAGAAAAATAATTGTTTGGTTTAGTGAAGCAAATGCAAAATCAAATTTCAAAAAGATGTGGCAAATACAAGTTTCATGCCATCGATTTGAATCGTTTTTTCAAGAAGCCATAAGTGCCTTGGTACTGCGATCATTAGATTTATTTTACTCTTACTCTTCTAGTAATAGCATGACTTAAATTTCTACACAAAAATTTCAATTTCACATGGTTGGAGAATGGAGGTGAGTGTTCGTAGGCAAAAGCTAGATGAGCTAGAAATCAAACTACAGCAAATATAGTAAAGAAATTATTAACAGTAACAGCAACAAATCAACAGTAAAGTTCTAGAATTTGTCAGACTGAAGTTAGATAAAGTATGGAGAGAGTTCGAAATAAACTAGCACTGTGTTGGCTTTTAGATGGGAGCCTATGGTTTAACCGTAGGATAAGACATCTCACAAAAAAAAAATATTTTTTTTTCGCCGACTTCCTCTCAGCGGTTTTTTTAGAAAAAACTCGTGAGAGTAAATAAAATTGCCATGAAGCTTCTTAAAAACTGGAGGTATCACCACTCACGGGTATATGTAATTAACACACACAGCATAAGTGGTGTGAGAACCTAATTTGTAATCCTAACTAAAGGGTTGTAAGACTTCTTAAGTAAGTAAGTAAGCAATAAGTAAGTGGCAATACTAAATGGGATTATTTTCAAAATAGCAAAACGATATCGAACAAGCGTTGCATATATGGTCTGAATGGAATAATTCATCATTAAAAATAAAGTATTTTTTTATCACGACTAATATTAATTTAATACTGTCGAATACCTCCTCTGTAACTGCCCAGCCCAGGTTGAAGTTGAGGATCGTTGGCAGGGCCTTCTTTGAGAGTTTGAATTATGTGTCTAGAGCCGACATCAAGGCTCTCCACAGATTCATTACTAGCTTGGGTTGGTTGAGAGATGGTAGGGCTTCATTAGTGTAGTCGCGCTCTCCCTCTCTCTGGTCTCTGTAATTCCTCCGCTTCCCATTCTCCGATTTCCTACATCCTCTCCTTTTTATCCTATTCCCCCTATTATCCTTCCCTCTTTAAGGACGGTGTACAATGGGTCAATTCGACCTCCGGGTACTGTACTTGTCTGAATTGACAAGTACACGTCCTCTAACCTAACCTAACCTAATATTAATTTATCCACAGCAAGACCGACAATAACTTTCTAAATAATTTAAGTCATTTGACAGTACTTCGACGCAGTGCAGTTTTAATTTCAGGGTATCTCAAGTCATGTTATCCTTGAGGGCATTAGTCCATGTCCATGGTGAAAAGAAAATGATATGATAACACTATACTTTTTAATAACTACTCGGAGATAAGTAAGCTGTTGATTGTTATTATGGTCATGACCATATTTTTCCATTTTAAAATTTTATTAAAAAACGAAAAACTGTTTATTAAATCCTAAATAGAGTCTTTAGTTAGAACTTTCAGATATCGATCTTAAACTCATGCTTTTCCCATCATTAAGACAAAAGAAATTCTTCTTTTTATGCTTCTGATTTACTTGATTGAAGAGAAGAAATGTTTTGTTGTAAATCACAAGCAAGGAAAAAGCTAAGAAAAGATCTCGAAACAGGTACAAGAGTACGAAATACTTAAAAACAACAAATTTCTGTTATATATGGTACTAAAAATTTATGACTTCAAGCGTAAAAAGTACAAACAAAACAACATACAGCTTATTACGGCAAAGTATTCGGAAAAAAATTCTGTGAACAGCAATTGTGGAGTTCTTATTGCGAATAAAATCATCAAATTAAAGTTGAAATGAAATAATGTGAAGAAAAAGTGATGAAAAGAAGTACTTTTTTCTTTTCAGCTTAATAATGGAACCGTTTCCCTTCTAAAACGGGCTGCACTTCATGACTCCTTTATATTTCGGCAAATAATAGTTTCTTGTTGATGAAAAAGGCCAAGAAATCAACAAGAACAGCGTTTTTAAACACACTTAAAAACCCATAAGAAATAACAAATATTGTACGAATATTACGGCGTTTCAGGAGAACACAAGGCTTAAGTAACAAAAAAGAAGTAAAAAAGCATATACGTAACTTTCAAAAAAGGCAGACAAATAGTCAGCAATCGAAGTTGTAGAGAAATTCATCCATATGTGGGTAGTAAACGCGCCAACAACGTGGAAAGGATTAAAATTGTCACGCCTGCTGGGGTCGATCGCATAAAGTCGAAACTTGCGCGATATCAAGTCGTACTGACATGGATTTAAAGTCATTCGATCAACTGATATAAATAAATATATATACTTAAATATAGTTCATGAGTACGGTACGGCGTGGTTTCTTCTGAAATGGAAAAAGGCCCATTTAGTTGCGTTGGCGGTCTTAATAGACGATTTGCCGTCATGGAAATTGTAACTCAGATGAATTAAAATCACCACTTAAGGGTCCTTTTAAAGCATATTCTATCTTAAAATTTAAATAAATTAAAGTTTGTGTGGGTTATCGTCGTTTGAAACATATGATGGATGTGTGTATTATATTATTATAATAAAGTGCAACCGAATTTCCCATTTTTCCTGGCTCTGGCATATAAATCAGGCTGAATAAGGGTGTGTTGACTTTGAGCATCGCTATGACTTATGTGTCACATACACCTACAAACTGAAGCATAATATCGGCCCACATCACCTCCACGTGAGATAACCATGCCCTCAAATACCACTCGCGCAGAATATTCAATGCAGCATCAGTTGTGTGACAAGCAGTGCAGTTCTGTTGAAACCACTAGTCGGTAGTATCCATTTATCCAATTCAGACCAAGAAAAAGTTGGTATTCATCGTGCTATTATGGTCGCCGATAACAGCGATAGCCAAAGTTGTTTACAAAGAAATATGAAACGATTACGCCGCAATTATAAATTGGACAATATTGTTTACTCACGTTCATATTCATACAGAAATTAATCTACTCGCTGAAGATGATCTTTGAACGAAAATTAAATTTCTCAACTGCTTCAACTCCCGTTCAGCAAACACACGTTTTTTTTCTATGGTCTTCCAAGGTGATTTTGCAAAGTAGACCGAATAAAATTTTAAAAATAATTTAAGAGATGCACTTTCAACAAGATGGGCGTTATCAGCTATCAAAGTTCGGATATCATTTTTGCAAGACCCTATAGAATATTCAGAATCCTATTGCATTTTCTGCTAATGGCTCTTAACGAGCGTAATTAGTAGAAGAGAAAGAATCGGTACAAATTCTTTTGTGTGACTGGCCTACTTCACGGGAGTCTTGATTTAGGCAATTTGGTGCATGGATTTTGCATGATTTAGACTACTGCCTCAGGGATAAGTCACTGACATATGATACCAATTTCGTCAGGACCACCAGATGCCTCTGTAGTTTGCATTAAAATTAGTGGAAGCTTTTTGCTGAAATATCCTACCTGAAGTCTTACGGACCTTTAATTAACGGACATGGTACGAACATCACAACTATGCACGACAATTGTTTTTAAAAGGACTGACTTACAGCACCCGATATGCTGTATATATGCCAGTAATCTAATTTTTTGTACTGAAGAATTTATAAAACGTTGTTTTTAGCGAATTGGGGATTTTTCTCACTTTAGGTATTTAGGGTATTTATATTATTTGGAGGGGATTTGTTAGAAAATGATGATCAGAAATATCACCCTTTCGTGTAACCGCAATGACCACTCTTAAAGCGGGACAACTCAATATTGACACTTTTAGGTTCAATACAGTTATATGTCACTTTTCAAAAGCAGCTTTAGGCTCTTTGTCTCTTCTCTTGCAAGACTTTACAGAATTTTTTTTGCCATTGTAGACAACATAATAGACCGGCAATAAAGAGAGCTACACTGGACCTCCTTCGGAAGATTAAATAAAATAATCTAAAAAAGATTATTCGTTATACAAAAAAACCGATTAAATAGCATTTCAATGTTAGTCTTTAGAATGATTTCATTGTTTTAAGGCTCTGATAACTCGTTTACCCTGCAGTTTCTTAATAATAAAAATGAAACTGGTTAGAGATACATTAACGAACATTTAGTTTAAGAGTGTTTCAAATAAAATGGAACGACAAAAGTTATGGAAAAAAGAAAGAGTTTTTGAAGTTAATAAAGCGACGCCTTCGCATTAAATAACAAAAAGCAACAGCACGCGTTTTAACAAGATATAAATTGTTTCTTGTATTTATTTAATGTATTCAAGGATTATGTGTTCTACTTTGCCCTCTCTTCGAAACCCTTCAATGATTCTTTGACCACATTACGATGGCATATAAAACAGTGACAACATACACAAACTTCGAGAATATCTTTTAAAAAATTCATTGTATTGTGTTACTAAGTATAGGATATTAATAAAGAAAATAATGGAATATAAAGAGAATAAGGAAACTGAAAAAGAAGAGAAGGTATCATAAGATTTCTAACAAAATCTCAAAATTCAAAGAAAAGGAAAAAAAATTTTTTATGGAGCAGTTAAAATGGTAAACGTGTAAAGACCATATGGTTTGACATTTGACATGCATTTTGTTTATTTTGTTCCTTCCGAATGTGACGAAAATAATCTTTTAAGTTCTTTATTTCAAAAATACTCAGTAAACTGATGTTTTAAAATATAAATACGACAACAGTGAATACCATGAGGTTCTCAGTAAGTTCCTGAAGTTTACGAACTGGTTGGTAAGCAGATATTTGCTTCAACTTGTGTATGTTATGCCACGATACCACTGGTTCTATTATTTAAGCTAGATGTTAGAATCCCATTAGATTCGTAAGGACTATAAGATTGTACTTTTCCCGGACTTCGCACTCTTCTCTTGATCGAAGAATTCAAATGCAAGACGTTCCTTTCCTTACCATTATTATTATCAAATCCAGCAGTATGACTGACGGCGGACACTTTAAAGCAAAATATTATTTGTGCCCCACATTCCTCACGAATTATAAACCACATTTCTGCATTTTCTCAGTTCTCCGAATGAAGTCGAGTAACTATCCATTAGAAGTAAAACCGATTCTTCCCGAAACTAACCGATACTGGTTGAAAATTTTCAATCTGCTTCTAGTCAGGGCAATATTACTTACTTAATTAGTCACTAAAACTCTTGTCAGGATTACAACCTAATTTATCACATTACGAACGTTGTTTGTGTTAATTTTATTCACGAGTAGCGTGACCTACAATTTAAATTCGAATTCGAACGAGAGAATTGAGAAAATTTTCACGGCATTTTTATTTATTTACGGAGCTTATGCCAGAAGACTGTTGAGAGGAAGTCGTCAAAAGAAATGTTTTATTTTTTGTCATATTTCGTCTCGTTCAAGAGACCTGAGCCGGCGTTTGAACTACAAGCTTTGGTCTAATAAACCAAAGCGCTACCCACTAGGTTACGGCGACTTCAAGAGCGATAGTAGCGCAAAATGTACCGGCACTAATTCTTATTCAGGAAACATAACCTACTGAAATGATACCTCAGATAGTAGCGCCCCAATCGATCCCTACTAATATATAAATGTCAGCCTTCTGGAATTTCTAAGGGCTGTATCTCCATAAGAGTTTTTCTTAACGAGATCATCGGTCACACTTCCAATAATATGAGACACTGAAACACGTCCTTTAAGGCCAAAAAATTCTGTTGTGAGTTCTTAACTCGCTAGTCTATCAGAAATTCCATTGCCAGTGATATCGTAGTAACCTGGAATGTAGAATCGCGCAACTTTGTTGCGATAAAGATGATCAAAGGACTCCCCACAAACCGCAATTTTAATAACGATGAAGCGACTGCTCCCAGTGAGACCTGATAATCCAAATTTATTATAATATAATACAACCTCTGATCCCCATTATACTTTGCTCAGGACACACTTAAATTTATTGGTATTTTTCATATTAAATACATGCTTAAAAGTGGTTGGTCACTCTTAAAAATTCCATTAAATTTCTTCTACTCGTTTGGAAAGCTGTAAATCTCTGATAAATATTTTTGTTTTACCAACAATCTTTCCTTTTAATCCTTTGAATAAAGGGATAAAAAACACAAGATTTACTCATATTCACATGTCATTATCGTCTGTCTCTCTACCTACTCGAAATGTGATATTTTTTGCCACACTTTGTGTCCAATAGACAACAGTAAAAACAAAAGCAAATAAAAAAATAAAAGGAACGAATACCCGAGTAGACAACTTAATAAAGTACGGTCAGGAATCCTCAAGTAAAAGTTTATCACGTCCTTACACAAATCCCAAAAATTAAAACAAAAAAATCAATGCCAAAGAAGTGAAACCTGTGACTCATCCTTACGTGTTAAATCTGTACGAGGGGTAGAAGAGAACAAAACCTCTTTTGCAAACACAGCAACAAGTGTCATTAAATTAGTGGGTAGGATTTGCTTTTCTTTTAATACACACTTATTTTCCTAAGTGTAAATAGCAATCACAACGACAACAACAACACCAACAATATTCATGATAAAAGAAAATACATTTTGTAACATATGTCCTGTTTTTAAAAGCACCTTAAAATTTATGTGTGTTGCTGTAACGTTTTTTATCCTTATGAAGTCAATCTTGAATTGTACGAGTATTTGCAATGGCTTATCTTGTATTTCTGCTCATTTTTATTCTTTCTCTGCTTATTCTTCGGGTATCGTTTGCTCGTTTTTGTTCCTGCTTTTCTGTTTTCTTTTTTTGGTGTAAATTCACAACAAATTGATTTAAATTGTTGTTGTCATTGCTATTGTTCTTGCTGTACTATGGTAGTTGTGGGTCAAGTTTCAAGTATATATGACCGTATGCGTGCAAGTGTGGCATTTTGTAGCATTTAATTTGTGTGGTCTCTGCATTTATGCAACATCAGTAAAATCGTCATCAACAATGGGAGTAACAACACTGGTGAAGTGGCAATTTTATACCTTACACTGGCTAGGTTAGCATATTGTGTTACGCAAGGCGAATTGATTTCTGGATTTTTTTTCTTATGAATTCATTATATTTTCTTATTATCCTTCAAATAATTCTTTACCATCTCCCTGTCTGACAAAGAAATCCAAGAAATTTATGAAATATTATTGTGCAGTGAAACTTTATTTCATCTGTCTAATGAAACCGAAAGTAACCCGTCGTAGAGTCATTGCGTGGGTTGTACTAAACGAAATATAAATTTTTCCAATCCGTTATTTTCCAGATGAGCTTAGGCACTCTGCTTTGGTTTAAAAATTCATAGTTGCCTGGTTCTGACATCACCATCAAGTCAGATATGCTTATGCGGATAAGTGTTCTAAAAGTGTTAACTATCTTTTCGACAGCACATCATCGACATTTCGGTCAAAGTTTTCGAATTTTGTTCTCTGACAACGTCAACATAAAGCGGCTGACGGAAGCAACCTCAGCTAAATTAATCCACACGGTCTAATCTTTATTTTTGTGGCATTTACAAAACAAAAAATATGGATCTCTCAAGGACAAAAGGAAGTAAATCGAACCTTAGTATTGCGACAATTCGATGTATTCTATTACTCACCAATGACTGGATTTCTTCTGGAATCCGTTAATCAGGTTTTAATCAAAATCTGCATGTTGAGCTGGAGACAGCCCACCTCTGTGTCTACAGTATCCTGTCAAGAGCCTTTTATCGAACACTGGTTAGTCTGAGGCACGATGCAGATCTCCCAACAAAAAATTATTTTCCAACAAAAAATTGTATTGCCTTTAATCAATTTGCTTTGAGAAGAGTGTTTGCCTCTAAGTAAATTTGCCTCGCTGAACAATCCTTTCCAAACATACGCATCCTCTCTTAAGGACGGCTCGTTTGCTTACTCATTGCTGAGAATTCCCAAATCACCTGAGAGCACGCAGAGTGTTGCTTACTTTCCTTATCTAGCTGATTAAGCTTCCCCCAACAGTACCATACTATCTTGGTAACCTCATTGTAACCGAGTGATCGGTTATCAGCTTGACTGTAAGTTGCTAATAGTTATGCCAGGACACGAAATATATTTTTATAATGCCTGCATCTTTTTTTATGATCAGTAGTTAAAAGGTATTCCTGAGGTTCTCAGTGCTGGAATTGTGAAAAGATGTAGCTACGGATGCTGAAAACTCCCGCCTAATAGCAATACTTTCTTCGATTCCTGACAGTACAATTTCCATAGAGGTCGCATTAGTGATGACTTTCGGCATCGCACGAAAGAGTGAAATCAATTATTATACTGAATCCTGTTGGGAATGCACTAAAGTGATGTTTACGGTTTTATAGAACTGCGAAGCTGACCTGTTTCATTACAAACACTTCGTTTTTTTCATTTTTCCTGTTTAATTTTACCTTTTTTTGTTGTCATACAGTATTTAATTATTGATTTACTTTCATCATCATCAATAAAAAAAATAATTACATGGCAGTATAAATAAATCGGGCAAAAGAAGTCAAAATTAATATTATCAGGTGCATGATATTATTATGGATGATGATGCTGTGGATGTAACCCGTACAACAGAATATTGTGTCAGAATATAACACAGTAAAAAAATAAATTAATAAAAAAATTTGCAACATAATCCAACAAATTTTAAAATATATTCCCTCGCTTAAGGCCATCCGTAAATCAATAAAAATATAGTTTTTCTGTTAATGAAAATGAATGTTGGTCGGTTTGCTGCAAATTCATAAAATTCAATTTATTTGGCTTAAAATAAAATCTACATGGATTCAAAAGAAGAAAGGAAAAACATATTTTGTGTAATTTTAATTAGAATCAAAATAATCATTGAAAATATTTCGAATATTATTGGATTACTTTTTAATACTCTTTAATTATTTTGTACTTATAGCGAGTAATCTTGATTATTTTTTGATTTTTTTATAATTATATTCAATTAGTAATTGTGCAAACCAAAAATAATCGTAATTGTAGTCATTGCTTTACCATTCAAAAAATGTAATATAATTACTAATCAATGCGATTATTAATCAATACATAACATACATAACTGAAGGCCTATTTACCTATTAAAAAGAAAGCTACAATTTTATTAGACTTGGTTGAGTGTTCAAGTTTACATTAGTTTCAATTCTAAGCAAGTCGGAAAATATTTAAGTTTACAATCCCGATATCCTTGTTAAGATCAAAAGAAATACGAACACAAGCCGGTAGTATTTAGGCTATAATAACAACTTTTGCCCAATCTGATGGAGAGAATAAAGCCCCCTTACAGTACAGTATCATAAGGGATATACGAAACATCATTAAAACGAATTTTATAAACTGACACCGTAATCGAATCAAAAGCCAAACAGTAACGGATAAAGTATATGTATAGCCGATTAATTATCGTCCCCATGTATCTGTCATGATACATACTATCTTTATTCGGTTCCTTATCTGGATAAAAAAGACCTGGCAGTTTTGAATAATATGACATATATGGAAAGTAAATAATCATACCATACAACACTCTTAATCCAAGCAGAGTGTTCCGCAAATCAGTGACTGTGAATAATAATAACGTAGTACTGATAATGGTATGTTAAAGGAGCTCGACTACAAATCTAAGCATTCCCGATACGAATACAGCAGAAGACTAAGAATTCGTAATCTCTTTTTAATTTACGGGTTTCAATTTTCGGATTGACGGGAACTACTACTATTATTAATAAAGAACACTAACATATAAGCAAGCTAGACATTACTAATAAATTAGGCTATTAAATACTTGAGGAAAGCTGGATACACACATCTGCTCGATGTTTCGTTGACACAAACAATGAAAATTTGTATTAACAGAGTTTTTATTTACGATTCGCTACGAAAACTAAACGAAATTGAACTATTTCTGGCCAGAAAAATTAATGACGTGGAAAACGATCACGTATAAACTAAAATATAGCTTTGCAGACGATGGATTGAAGCAAAAAAGGTCTGTGGTGATACCGGTAACAATTGAGGAGATTAAAGCAAGCAATTCACTTAAAATTAGCAGGATTGAAGAACT
Organism: Sarcophaga variegata; assembly: GCA_932273835.1. Lineage (NCBI taxonomy): Eukaryota > Metazoa > Arthropoda > Insecta > Diptera > Sarcophagidae > Sarcophaga > Sarcophaga variegata. Next base: position 98,330,001 of record OW026358.1, read on the forward strand.
GTGAATACCACCACCATTACAAGGCCTGACTACACATATCGTCAATGACCTTACAGAAACTCAGAGAAGACGGTAATTTATAATTTATTTCTATTACTACAGAACACTCTTAATCTATACCACATTTACACACGGATACCCATTTGTCCATTGGGATTAATCATTTTTCTGATTAAAAAAATGTCTCAAACAAGTTTTAGTTTCCGCTGAAAGAGGAAGAGAAAGGATAGGTAAAGGAGAAAAAAATTACAAAAAAAAACGATAATAAAGATGGAAAAGAAAGGAATAACAAAAGAGAAAAAAGAAAAGGTGGAATATCCCACAACCCTTATGTTTAAAGGTGACTTATTGCCACCCTGGATATCACCTCCAGTCAATCCTGCTTCTGATTCTTATTATATTCTCAAGCTTGCAATACTTCAGACCCTCTGATTCTTCAAAAAATCAACCGCCTCGACATTGACAGTTACATAAAATAAGATCTACTATTTCTTCTATATCGTCACAGAATCAGATATCTTTCTGTTCAATCTGATGATCGTATACCTAAAAAAAATATGCCTTATTGGGACTCCTATAATCGCCCTTATATGCTTCTTCTTCTTAATAGTAGTTTTATTATACAACCCTACACTTCGATTTACATTTCCATGCACGATTGGAATAGCGATTCCAAGGAAACCTCTTGGCCTTTGTTTCAAAGCTGATCCTGATCTTGCCAGTTCATCCGTATCTTCGTCGCCAGTAAAGACATAAGGTTGTTTAGTGGACCTTTACTCTTGAAGACCACATGTGACCTAAAAACATGACCTATTAAAGCTTTCAGATTTGCTAAATTATCTCTTAAGTTGTTCGGTATAACAATCAATAGAATCTGTATTTGAAAGCCTCCATTTCTCTAAAAAACTACATATAAAAATTCGGGACATTGGTCCCAAGCTCCTGTGCCCATTTCCAATTTGGACCTGTCGGTGAAAATAGCGAAGCTATCGATAAGTTTATGCTAGCCCATGCAGAATTTCTCTTCAGGTGTCACCATAATCGGTGAATTACAGAACTAAACTTTTTTGGCAATGTAATCCGTCATTTCGCATGCCGATTTAACTTGACCCCCACTGTAGTGGCTCATCCTGCAGGAAATCATTCAGTATAAATCATAATAGATCTCAATCGGAGTTTATGTTATTGACGATTCAATTGCTTCTGGTACAATCTAAGGGATGGAGTAGAGCATTTCATGTTGGCCGTGGCTATTAAAATATGTCCTTAATCACAAAAGCAGGTCAAATTTTATTGCATTAAAAATTTGAAAAATAAATAGACCGTTAGTGAGAAAGAAAACATAACCCACATGGATTCTGTGCTATAATACGCTCTTCTAGTCCTTAACTATTTTTAAAGTAATGTAATTGGTAAATTTCATTTCATGCGGCTCCGTCCGTTCTTTTCAATTTCAGTGTTTAAAAACATAATTAAGGTTAATTCTACATATTTTTTATTGTTATTATAGTTATTGTAGTTGCTGTTTACATTTTACAATAACATTTCAGTTTTTATTTGGTTTTCAAACATTTCATAATTGGATTCGAAGGAGATGTTTTCGTTGCTACTTTTGGTCTGCCATTTTTAGTGTTTGGCACGAGGGTAATAACATCCAAGTGAGAAGATACCTTTTTTATGTGGCGGAATACAACTCAAAACTATCGTTGTAAATGAAAATAAATACACAACGGAACAAAAAATTAAATAAAATAAAAATAAAATAACAATCTTGTGCATTCATTAAATCAATGAGTAGAAGTAGTCGACGTCGTCCTCAGCAGCTACTAACGCGGGCCAAAGCAGTTGTGGTCCCCGTCCGTATTCATCAGTCATTTCACCAGCAGCAAAACTTTGCTTGTTCATCATTATCGTTCATGATGAAAGAAGAGGAGAGAGAGAGAGAGAGAAATAACTTGTCATTATTAAAACCGCAAATTATTTAATTTCTTCGTTTTATTCGTTGCCAGTTTCATTTTTTGGTTTATTTTTAAGCCACGGAATTTTCTTTTCCTTTAGTTTGGGTTTGGCGCATGTATATCATTGCAGTTGGATTGCATTTGTGCCATTTATTTAAAATATTCATTATGACAAGTAAACATATTACTTGAGTGTCTGAAGATATAAAAATAATAATAACGATGCTGTTGATGACGTTGTAGATATCACCTTCAATTCCATTGGATAGCATTGCACTCCTCTTATGTAACTGCTGTGGCCCTAAAGTGTTCAACAGTACAAATGAGTGAATGAATGAGGGCATAAGAGTATATGCGGCACTTTTGCATTATAGATAGGAATACAGCTGTCAGTATGATTGCATATTTATCTTTAAGGCTGTCCAAAATGTCTGTTCTAGTCTGTGTTGTGCTGCTACTCCTGCTGCTTAGCTATCCATCTATCCATTCTAGAATTCTCAGTATCAAGTTTTCGTCTCGGCCTGCCACTTATTTAACCAAATAAACAAAGAATAAACAAAAAATCCTTCGTTTTTCGCAAAATTTTGTAATAAAGACTAAACAAACCGCCAGTAATTCGTTATTCTAGACGTAAAAACGACGAACAAACAAAACACAAATCAACCTGGCCAAAAACCATAAGAATGAAAACAATGCCGAACAACATGTTTAACATGAATTTTTACTTCTGATGTGCACGCTTGCATGTTTTTATTACAACTGACAACAGCACCAACAAACTGAGCAGAGTCAAGGTCAAAAATAATTGTGAATTTGGCAGCAAGTATTTCAAAATTAATTGACAATGAAATAAAATCAAAATGAACATCAACAGCAGCAGAAATAAAACTGAAGCAATTATGATTTTATTCATCTACACAGACTATGTCTACAATTCAAATCAGCTTTGGGTCAGGTGAAAGCCAGCGTAAACAACAATAGTTCCCTATCGGCGATGCTGACCAGGTGAATCAAACTTTACTGGTGAATAAATACTGACCACCATTGGCAATAATTCACACTGTTTGTTATTTTTAGTTTTTCTCTTCCCCTGTTCGATTTTTATCAGAATATTTTATTTTCATTTGTTGTCAAAGAGTCTTGTGTATTGACTCTAGTCATCCCTCAAGTGATATACACGATTTATAATAGCAATAATAATTGTGATATAAAAAAGAGCAGAATTATGTAAATATTGGATGATGTAAAAAGTACGCGCGTCTTTTATGACAATAGGTTGTGTTAACACTTATTTAAGAGATAACTTGAATAAATTATGTGGCATACGAACACATATTTGGAAGCTAACAGTTCAGGATACTTTTCTGATGAAGACTGCTCCTTTATTTGTCATCCAAGCTGAAAGTTTTATTGTTTCGAAAAGTAAGTAGAACATCTGAAAAATACAATATTTGAACGCCGCTTCACTTGCAAAAAAGAAACGAGAAGACGATTTGTATCATCACATTGCTTTACTTGATTAAGTTTCTGAGTTTTTACTATGGACTGCCAGTCAGTGCAAAAAAGATGCAACTAATGGATCAAGCGCAGCTTGTAAGGCGTCAATTGGAGAAGGCATCCAATAATCATCATTGACACGATATTGCAAAGTAATAATATTCAAAACATTATCAAACCGCATCGCTTCAAGCTATACAAATATGAGATTACGAGAGACCTTGAATTCTTGATTTTACCCTTTCCAAAAAGTGACATTTCTTGAGATCATTGACGGAGAATTTCGTGAATATTCAAGCCACGGATCCTACATACATATATGAAAAGGAATTTCTAAAAGGTCTTGGCGCTAGATTGGTCATAAAAGTGCAAACGAACGATTCAATATAGCCGAAAAAGGGGTAGATCATCGCGTACATTGTATCATCGTCGTAATTAATTTTATTATCTGGAAAGCAAAAAGAAAAATAAAAACAAACAAGAAGCAAAAATTTACGAAAAAAAATGATCACAAATAATAACAAAACAAACACTTTAACTCGGTGAAATTCTCATTATTTACGCCAGGGAAGACAAGACCACACAAGACAGTTAACTTAGGCAGACAATAGCAACACAAAACTCTTGCTTGTAACGAGAGCTGTATGGGAAATAGAGCGGGGCCACAGGGAGAATGGAGAGAAGAACACAAAACAACAACAAACAACTGCAGTGTTGTTTGACCATAGACTACTAAATGATGATGATGATGACAATTATTATAACGGTGCATAACAATTTCATTAATTTTTTTTAAACACACACAAATTCTCAATTCTCGCAAATTCTGGAAACGGCAACAGAAAAAAAAAACACAAAGAGAAAAATGATTCAATTAAAAAAGAGAATATGAACCAAAGTGACGGAGAAAAACACTAACTACGATCATAACTAACGGTTATGAAATATACTCGTCATACAGGGTGTTTAAAACTCGAGTTTGTAAATGAATTTATTTTCCCATATACCTATAGTGACTCCAATAGCATAATCGAAAACAATTTTGAGGCGCCTGGGAATATTTTTTAAATTCAATTTTTTTAACAATACATGCTGCAATTTAACTTCCTTAATTGGTTATTTATTGGTATTTTATTATTGTGTTAATTTTATGGATGAGCGAAAGACAAATTTGAGAAACTTTTTATGGCAATTTGTATTTTTTTGAGAGGAAACCCCGCCAAAAGAAATATTTTTTCATATTTCGTTCGTTTTCGAGATATCAATGCTGTTATTTGAACCCTTCTACACACCAGAAATCGGTGACTTCATCTACATACTTATTCCATCAAGCAAAAAAAAACTAGCAATACGAGCACTTTTTCGCACATTTTGTTTAGTAACTCGCGGATAATTGGACAAATGTTGATTTTTAAATGCTACAATGTTAGCCCAAAAGATATAAACTAACTTCATCAAATCCTTGCAGTTTGGTGGCCAATTATGCTATTAAAATAATTCTTTTTCCACATATTTTTTTCCGTTTTTACCACAATACTGCTAAAAGGATTTCCCCGAAATGTATGTGTTTACATTTCGTTTGGTTCAAGATGTCTGAGCTTGACATTGAATCATGGGCTCGCGTCTAATAAGCCAACATACTACCTACTGAACTACGACGACTTTGAAGAAGGTTTATGGGTACAAATACTCAAAAATATACGATTCCTGTCACCAATTTAACATCCATTTCTCTAGAAGAACTGCTGGGGAAAATTTTAGCCCGCAAAATAGACATTCCAATTCCCTGATGCTTCTAACTACTTTCCTTCTACAATCGGAGAGTAATCAAATCAATCAAACAAATTGCTGGTGATAGGATTGTTTGGAATAAATTTGAAACGATCCTCTGTTCCTAAATGGAATTTCAGTACCAAAAATAGGTAGTTATGCATATAAGAGTTTGAAGCACAAAAATTTATAAATCATTTCTTACAAAATAGCTGACAACCCCATGTAAAAGCTTAAATTTGAAATTTTAAAAATCAATTGAAAAAATCACCAAAAAATTTTAAATGCCCTCTATCTACGGTATCAAAATAAAATTCTTAAACCACAAACAACAACAATGGTAATGAAAAATAATGCAAAAAATATTTGTTGTGACTAGACAAAGTGTCACACTGAATTTATTTTACGCCGTTTCGTGGTTTCCAGCGGCCACAATATCAAAAACAATATTAAATAAAATTAAATGAAACATTTTTGTTTTGCAAGGATCTAAAATTTTTTAAGATTTATTTTCTATGGGAAAGTAGAAACTATAACACTTACCTGGCATTTTCAACAGGAAAAATAGCCAACTGGTGGTTCTTTGACGAACGGAAGGCAGCCAGCATATTACTATTACAGTGCTTTTATATGAAAACACAATGGCGGCAATAAATTTAAGACAGCATTTAAAAATTGTTTAAAACACGAACATCTATTATTTCTTTTTTTTTATAAATTGAAATTTTTTAATTGTAAATAAATAAAATTAATTTTTAAAAATGTCCTTTTTTACACATTTTTTTGTTATCCATCTATAGAATATCACTTCACCATTTTTATTTTGCACTCTTCTTTGTTCTTTTTTTTTTGGTATTGTACTTTTTTATCTTTTACTTATATTTTTGGCCATTAAAAATATCTTCTAAGCCTTTTTTATTAACCGGTTTTCTATACGTTTGGGGCAATTTTTTTTCTTGTTACGCTTTTTTTCTATTTAACCAGAATTTTTCTTTCACTTATAACCAGAATCCTAGCTTGGCTTTTGTATTTGTATTTCTTTTTTAACTTTATTTGTAATTTTTTTATTTTTTCACTTTTTTACCGGCCGTAGTTTAATTTAAACGATAATAAAGCCTTACGCGAGACAAAACAAAAAAAAATTGCAGACCCAACCTCACATCAACATGGCAAAACTCACACTGAGCAGCATGACTAAAGCACAAACAACATATTAGCGGGTAAACATAACGAGAAATACATGCAAAAAGCAAATACAAATCCTCCCATACACATAGTACTTTAAGTTTTTCTTTTGGTTTCTATTGCTGTTACAAAAAAACACAAAACTTTACAAAAAGCAATAAATGCACATGCAGTGTTTTACACTCGACACACACACACCCCGCATACATATGATCGCATAAATAAAAAGAGAATTGAAATTTGTTGCCTTTGCAGAGCTTAGGGGAATGTTTGCGTTCATATGTTACTGTAATAATAATAAATTTAATCGTTTGCATTATAACGAGCCCCATTCGTTTAATAATTTTTAAGATCTCGTTAATTGCCACAGGCAAAGTATAAATACTAAGAGAGAGAATGCAAAATTCGTAAAGAGAACTTATCATGCAAGTCTCTTTTGTTCTTACACTATCTTATATAAACCGGCTTTTCGTTCCTTTTTTGTTCCTAATGCCAACTGTTATTGAATGGAAACATGTGCATGTTGCTTTTTTATTTTGTATTTTGGGACATAATAATTGTTGTTTATATTTGAGAGAATGTTATCTGTCTCTCTTGTTTATTTTTTATTTTTTGCAAATAAACTTTTTTTGATGTGTGTTTTAAAAACGTTTTGTGAGTTGCTTGTCTCGACTGTTATTTAAATGACTCAAGTTCTTTACAGTCCTTAAGGTTGCTTATTCCCACTGTTGTTGTAATGGCTCATGTTATTTACAGTCCGTAAGGCATTTGTTTCTTTCAGTGTGGGATATTTTAATGGCCCAGTACGGAAATGTGTAGCACAAAAGGTACCAAATAAGGAAATTAATAATTGGGGACGGCGAAGAAATGAAGCTGTTGTATAGGAATTTTTTACAAGAGACGCTTTAAGTACCTGTAAGGCTCTGAAATATAACAATATTTTCTTTTTGTAATTCGTGCAGATTTTTGCATTGTATCATAAATAAAAAAATGTTTTCTTCTGATCCTTTACTCCATTAAGATACTAAATAATAATTAAGCGGTATTTTTCCACACTGTAAACCATAGTAGAACGATGTACCATCGTAGTGTGTAAAGCAGTAGTGTTTGATTTTCAATGTGTTTCGGACCGAAACTTTCGGTTTCAATTTCTCTCTTGTGCTCTCTTGCATTTTATTACCCTCTTTTGTCGATTCTACTATCATTTGTATGTGCGAATGTACATATGTTTGGCTTTTAAGCAGCTGTTTTACTTTTTTTCAGGATTTGTTTCTATCATGGCATATTTATAATTATAATTATTATTATTATTATAATTATATTTATAATTATAAATATGCCATGGTTTCTATGGTCGATATGCCGTTATATTTTTCTTGTCTTCAGTTATTGTTTTTTATTTCTTTTTATTTCTTGTACTTATTCCTATTTTTGTCCTTTACGTTTTTGCCTTCGTACTCATTGTTGTTTATTTGCAACTCTCTAGAGAGTTGGTTTGCATTTCGTTTAATTTTTTGAATGAGAGAGAGTTGCAGTGCATTTAAAAAAACCAAAAGTAAGTATTTTTAGGTATTTTTGGGATTAAATTAAAGTAGTAAACAAATTGTGAAAACGTATGTATACTTTTTAAAAGAAACTGAAATTAATTTTCATTTATACTAACAGCGAGCTCTCTGTCTGTGTATAGAAAATTGTATTTAAAAGCGACCACATGCAACAGTTTGGTAACGGGTAACTGAAGAAGATACTTGTAACTTTCTGCTGATGAAGATGCCATAATAAACCAAAAGTGACTGCATCCCCAACAATGTTAAACAGAGTCCACTTATTGACTGAGCGGAGATACTCTTTATCAACCTCCAATGTGAGTCTATATTTTGAAAAAGCAAAATACATAAAAACTAAGTCAGGATTACGACCTAGTTTCTCTGTCAAACAATCCTAATATTATTTCCTTAGTATAGTAGGGAAGCATAGTGAGAGAGACTTCAAGCAGACGATGAAGATATCGAAGGCATCTCACCTAGCGATTATTCACATCGTAGTATTTCACAATTTCAAAACAGAACCTTGAGAAACTGCTGTCGTGATGACAAGTAGGGGTTTCTCTGCGTTGACGTCTGAAAGTGCTTACAATCTAATCCGTTCTAAAAATATTTATTGAAACCAGTGCAGTAATGATTAAGAACACTATAGTCTAGTAGGTAAGGTATTAAACGTCAGGCCACGTTTCAAACCACAGATCAGACGTCTCCAACAAAACGTAATAAAATGAATATTTCATCGGCCTCTCAGCACGTTTCTGGTAAAAGCCCTGAGTAAATAAAATTTAGTAAGAAAAGCGGCAATTAGGTCTCTAGCAGTGTATTATAGCAAGACACTGGACCATGGTTGCATATTCCGAAGTTTGGGAATACCTCACAAAAACTTTTTCCGACACATGGGAATTTAAAACACAAGATTTTTATTCATCCTGAACTTATAGACAGCACGTGCGTCTAACCAAAGTCGATTTTAATAGAGCCCCTGCTTATTATAAGCCAGGACTTACAGTAGAATAATAAAATGGCACAATCGGTATGATAACAGGACCTTAAAGCTGGCAATTTAACCTACTACTGTACCTACCCTTTTGAATAAACATTCAATTTTAATTGAGTCCAATCACCGTCCTTGTAAGGAGTATTCTAATAGCATTCGTACTTTTAAATGCCATACAATTTTAGATTCTTAAGGACATTACCTTGTTTAAGTCAAAAATCTATTTGCAAATCACATCACTTCGGCTCTTTTCATAATCAACAACAAAAGAACTGCTACGAAAACGAAAAAACATTTCGTTCACATTGAAAAGCCATGACAATTAAACCAATTCGGCAATTTTAAACCATTAACTGGCTTTATGACTGTCTGTCTATTGGTGCAGCGGCATGAATTTTTATGCTTAAACAATATTTATTGCTATTGTTTTCGTAGTTGGTCTTTATAATATGGGCAATTTTAGATATCCTTGTTAATTTTATCGCATTTACTGTTCATTACCTTTGATTACCTTGAAATTGCATACGTACACATGTACACGCTTGCTCACACACAGATACAACATAATTTGCGTTCTTAATTTCAACTTAAAACCCTTGAAAGACAGACAAACAAAAACTATTTCATCATCAGCACACATGCAACATTATTGCCGATGATCGGGATGATGTTGTTGGGCACGGGAGTGCAGTTAAAGGATTCGCATTGTAAATGTCATTCTTTAAACAATCACTGGCTATTACAAACATACTTTTTCTTCACCTCCTTTTCTTGTCCAGGTGTAAAAGAGTCACATTTTTGTTTTGTTCTTCAATATATTGTTGTTGGGCTATGTTAGCTTCCTTTTCTGTGTTTATTTTCGTATTGACTGAACAAAACGAAATTCTTGTCACATGAAATGCATTTTTACCAGCATCAAATGAAAATTTCAGACGTTTAGGAGTCGCCAACAAAAACAACAATAACAGCAAGATCTACTACTACCACTACATTAACAAGAAAAAACAACAAGAACTGGCCGTTTTATATTCAAACCACCTGACACTGACTCTGACTCTATTGTATCACTCGCACAGCAACAGCATAACTTCATTACAACCATCAACAAACAAAAACTGCACAAAATAACAACAACATCAACAAATGCGAAGAATGTCCTGCATTTACCTTTTACTGTGAGTCCTCTTGAATGGCGACAATAGCAGTGCTGGTACAAGAGGTAATCGCTTACCAACTCATACTTTGTTATAGGCTGTACACAGTGTTGTGTTTGTGGATGTTTATAACAAGTACAGAGGGTATGTGTAGCATGTTTGGTAGACAATTATTTAAGGTCATTTGCTAACGTCGCAGACACTGACACACCCACAATACATGCAAGTTAAATGGATGTGGCACATAAACTTGATTATTTCGAAACCCCCACCCCATTATATATGGGGTTATAGGCCTTCTTAAGGCATTAAATATTATTTTTAAAGCACTTTTAAAATGCAATTTTTACATAAAAGAAACTGCTTTAGGTTAGCACTTCGCTTGGGAGGAAAGGGTTTCAAACGTCTCTCCTGAATTATTGAAAAGCTGTCCTCATGTTTTTTTTTGTACGACTTCTGTAGGAGGTTCCATCCCCACACTTGGTCGTAGCCACAGCCACTTTCGATCTTTGTCTCCCAAATGATTTTGCATTAGCTGTTCTCCATAGAATTACTGATGGTTTGCGACGTTTAGGCTGTGATCAAGTCATTTACGAACATCATTTCGATGTCTGTTCCGTGAGTTTCCGTGTCAAAGATTTCTCATGGAAATTTAAGTTTGGTCCAGAACATAGAGATGTCGTCGGATACTGAATTACTGACAAACTAACAAGGCTGTTATAAGTCTAATAATTTCCGACATATTACAGGTCAGCCGTGGTCTCAGTTAAATTGATTATCGTCTGGTAAGTTCTGATTTTCTTCTTTCCTGAAATGGCATGGCTATCCACTGAACTTTTGCGAGTCTCATAGGCCACTGCTCTTTTGGAAGTCGTGCTGAATGACCTGATATTCTGTCGCTAGAATTTTTAAACAGGAAGCAGTGGCGCCTTACCTCAACACTACCACCAACATGCCTAATCGTTTTAAGGAGTGATTTTGGGTACTGCTCTAGATTTGGAGGGCATAATGTTTTCCATCAGATCTGAAAAGGCAAAACTTTGACTCTTAGCTGCAAAGTATGTTTTTCCAAAATGTCATCGGTTTATTGCGTTGTCCTCTCGAAAACGCTACACAAAATTCACTCAACTGATCATATATGCCTTAATACTCGTTCTGATTACTCAGTTTTAAATCAGTCCGTACAATACCAACGTGAGTGCCTTGCACTTCAAAACCGACGTCATCAGTTTTCAGACTGACAGAACGTTTGAAGATCTGGGCGTGGTGGTAAACATGCCACTAAGGCAACTGGCCAGTTATTTACGGAGCTCGGGGTGGTTCAAACCCACCACAAACGAATCATAATAAGGGGGCTACAATGGGTAATAAAATGGGCTATATTGCCCACCAAGAGAACTTGCTATGAAAGGTAAGCTACCTGCTAACCTAATTCGAATCGAGTGGATACAGTCAGACTGTAGCTAATAATAATTTTCGTCAATATGAATGTAATAGAACGCTTCCTGTCTCCCTAAAATTCTTTAAAATCGAGTCAATAATTTTTTGTTCTTAAATTTCTTGTCGTTTGAGTCATAACCTAGAGTAGAGTAGATTTTATATATTTTTTGTACGTGTTCCTCGGTTGTTAAGTGAGCCTTGGTTTTAAAACCACTAAACGGATAACCCGACAGAAGTCTAGAAAAAGGCTATGTTGCGAACAATTAAACGAACGAATTAAAAAATTTGTTCGAATTTCTTGCATACATTTATTTGAGAAGTTACGTCACTAACGTTGTTTCAAATAACACGGTATTGTTGTCATTTCGGCCGTCGATTATTTTTGTAGCATAACTTAACGATTTTTCCAATGTTCGGGTCCGCGTTATATGTAAGCTTCCTTCTTTCTCTTTTTGTCTTCTGTTTCTCTATGACAATGTACTCATTTCATTTTTATTTCATATAAATGGAATGCCAATCACTCAAATTAGTTTATAAGTTATTTTCCTATTTGTTTGGTTACCCTCTTTATATTTTAAAAATACTCAATTGATCAAATATTTTTGTACGACGTCTCTCATTTATATGAAGAGTCACTAATATATTTTCATATAAATTTTCGTAGGCCTTTTGAGTTTAACCGCATCGTTTTACGAAAAACACTTCATTTAATTGCTCAAATATTTTTGAATTGCGTCACTCATTTATATGAAAAGCCACTCATTTAATCATTGAAATATTTTTGGGGTATTTTCATACAAATTTTCGATTGCCTTTTAAGTTTAACCACACCGTTTTAAGAAAAACATCCACTCAATTGCTCAAATATTTTTGAATTATGTTCGTACGAATCTAGTCTGAAATCATCAAACAAAAACAGGATACCAAAAGAAGCAAACATTGCCAGAGATCCTAAAGTCCTGTTTTTGTAAGACGAGCGATTAAACACACGTTCGTCTGTTTATATGAAAAACAAAAATAAAACACTCAAAAATACACTGAGGAGACCAATCAGCTATTGTGTCTGTTGTGTGCAATAATATAGAATAAATGGAACTAATTATGGTCGTTAAAAATTATTCAAAAACTGTGAATTGCAGAGCTATTCTAGGAACTGGAATGTTTATTTAACGAATGCTGATTGCTGAGACAATTTTTTCAATTACAAGTAGTAACTCAAAACATAACAAATAGCTTGCAAAAATTGCATACGGTAGGGTACACAAATCACATTTTATAGAAACAGTTATTTGGGATCGACCAATGAACAAACAGAAACATATTTAAATTCTGACTTTCTTTCTCTTTGTAGTCATTCTTTTAATTATTCTGATTGCCTGTTACAAGTCGGTTAGGCAATCGTTAGATGAAGTATCATTAAAGGAGCGCAGCGAGTATAAAGGACATGAACGTGTATTAAGAACAACATGTCTAGATACATACATCGAAAAGAAAACATCTAATAAAAAACCTTTTAATAATAATGCTTGATTACAAACATAATCTAACCAACGATACTGATAACCCGAGAAATTTAAAATCGTTTTATTTTTTTTCTCATGTTCTTCAATGTAATATAATTTCGGTAAGCATTTACGTTGCTCCTCATATGCTAAAAACGTACGTTCCGTTCCTTTACTTTCCGTGGACATTTCGCTATCCTGGGGTTTATAAAAGTGGACTTCGACAACAAACACGACTTGATATGAGAAAGAAAGAAAGAGAAAGTGAGTGAGTTATGCTATTTTTGTATTTATGTTTGCCTTCTGTTATTTTGGTTGCAACGCTTTAAAGTCAACGACTTTTCTAATGTTAAGAACGCTGCTAACGTTCCCTACTTTCTCTTCTTTACTCCTGCTCATGTATGAAGAATGAAAATTAACTTAAAAAAATCAATCACTCACACCTTATACTGAAATATTTTTAAGCTGTTTTTATAAAAATTTCGATCATTGCTTGGTTTTCTAGTTTAACACACTGTTTTATGAAAATGACTTAAATATTCTTAAAATAAAGTCGCCAGAGATCTACATAATTGACACATAACAAGTAGGAGGCCAAAATTGCATATGGTAGGGTACTCACACCACATTTTTAGAGACAGTTATTTGGGATAGACCAATGAACAATCAGAAAAATATTTAAATTCTGTCTTTCTATCTTTTTGTGGTCATTCATTTAATTATTCTGATCGCATGGTATTAACCCTTTGCTCTCGGGACCTTTGCGGCAACTCGACGCTACTTTTTAACGAAAATGTACATCCTTGAAACGTATACAGTATAATTTTAGAACCAAGTAAGGAATTGTAATGAAATTTGTTTTATATGAATACGTGGACATTGAAGAACACATATTTACAAAAAAATATCAAAAATTTTTTCTATTCTACGCTTAAGTACGAACTGAGATCTTGTACATTTTTCTTCATTCGGTTATCGGATTTCTTTATTATTCATTGAGCCACACCTTTGTAGCTTTGGGCGCCTAATCCACTATATCTACAAATTCCTCAACGGATCAGAGAAGTGTACAGTCCGTCGTGAACACATTTCGCACGTTCCTTTTCGAAGTGTAGAACGGACGATTTATTTATCATGCATTTTGTTAATTTCATCACATTTCGATCAATTTTTTTGTTTCATTTTAAAAGAAAACTACAGGGGAACACGTATTTCTTAAAAAATTGCGGTGGAATAATTTCATTGTCCACCGAAGTTTTGCGAATCTCATAGGTCCCATTGCTTTACTGGAAGTCATGCTGAATGACCTGGCATTTTCTCGCTACTTTTTTCAGGCAGGGATCAGTGGCGAAAAATACTGCTCACGCCTTAACATTACCACCAACACGCCTAATTGCTGTACTTGGGTGTACCTTGGGTGATACTCTAGACGTAATGGAGGACGTAATGTTTTCCATCAGATCTGAAGAGGCAAAACTTCGACTCTTATCTCCAAAATATGTTTTTCTAAAATGTAATCGGTTTATTGGGTTGTTCTCTCGAAAACGCTACACAAGATTAGATATTTTTTTGTTTTTGATCCACCCATGTAAGTTCTTCTCATTTAGACGTGTTTTTATTGTCTTCGACTGTGTACAAAAACATGATGCTTTCACTCAACTGATCATATATACGAGTTAATACTCGTTCTGATTATTGATTTTTAAATCATGCACTTTAAAATAGACACGTCATCAGTTTTCAGAGTGACAGATCGTTGGAAGATCTGGGCGTCTTAAACATGCCACTAAGGGAACCAGCCGGTTTCATACGGACCTTTTGTGGTTTCAACCCACCAATAACGAATCGTAGCAAAGGGGCTTACCTCTACACTGGGTTATACACTAATGGGTCAAATAGACCACAAAGTAAACTTGCTGTGAACGTGCTAACCTAAATCGAATCGGTGAATTCGACTGAATACAGTTCTACTGATAATTTTCGGCAATACGTACAATGTACATAATATCTAACGTCAATGTGCGATAATATCTAACGTCCTAACAACTTCTGTAACTCTTCCAGTCCTTGCTTAAACTTCTTTAAAACCTTGTCAATAATTTTTTAATTCTTTCAATCATAACATTGAGTGGTAGCAGATTTTATCCATCATTTGTACGCGTTTCTTGGTTGTTTGTGTTGTTTGTTGTGTTTTCTAGTCGTGTAGTGAGTTGCTTGTCCTCACAATTTTTCAAATGGCTCGAGTTATTAACAGTCCTTAAGGTTGGTTGTCCGCACTGTTGTTTAAACGACTCATGTTATTTACAGTCCTTAAGGAATTGGTTTATTTTAGTATGGGAGATTGAACCATTCGAATCTCCAAATATGTGGTACAAAAAGTATGAAAAACTAAATCATTAATTGGGACGGCGCAAAATAAAGCTATTGTTGGCTCTGAAATATAACAATATTTCCTTTTTGTAATTCGTGTAAATTTTTGCATTGTATCATAAATAAAAAAAATGTTTTCTTCTAATTCTTTACTCCATTAAGATACTAAATAATAATTAAGCGGTATTATACCACACTGTAAACCATGATGTACAAGCGCAGCGTGTAAAGTAGTAGTGTTTGATTTAAAATTTGTTTCGGTTTGTAAAACATTCAATCTCTCTCTTGTGCTCTCTTGTATTTTATTAATTTTATTTTGTCGGTGCTACTATCGCTTGTATGTGCGAATGTATGTTTGGCGTTTAAGCAGCCGATTTACTTTTTTGGAGGATTTGTTTCTATTATTGATATGCCGTTATATTTATTTTTCTTGTCTTCAGTTATTATTTTTTTATTTTTTTTTTTATTTCTTGTACTTATTTCTATTTTTGTCCTTTACGTTTTTGCCTTCGTACTCATTGTTGTTTATTTGCAACTCTCTAGACTCTAGAGAGTTGGGTTGCATTTCGTTTAATTTTTTGAATGAGAGAGAGTTGCAGTGCATTTAAAAAAAAAAGCAAAAGTAAGTATTTTAGATATTTTTAGGATGAAAATTAAAGTAGTAAACAAATTGTGAAAACGTCTATTTTTTAAAAGAAACTGAAATTAATTTTCATTTATACTAACAGGGAATATACAATTATAAAGGCTCTGTCTGTGTATGGACAATTGTATTTAAAAGCGACCACATGCAACAGTTTGGTAACTGGTAACTGAAGAAGATACTTCTAACTTTCTACTGATGAAGATGTAGGAATAAACCAAAAGTGACTACATCCCCAACAATGTTAAACGGAGTCCACTTATTGACTGAGTCTATATTTTGAAAAAGCAAAATTCACAAAAACTAAATCGAAAATTGGGTAAAACTCAGTGAACATACATACATAATTGGTTATTATAACCCCTTAGTCAGGATTAGGACCTAGTTTCTCTGTCAAACAAGCCTGATATGATTTGTTTAACATTGCAGGGAAGCATAGTAAGAAACAAAAACAAAACGATAAAGATATCGCAGACATCTCACCTAGCAATTATTCACATCGTAGTATTTCACAATTTCAAAACAGAACCTTGAGAAACTGCGGTCGTGATGACAGGTAGGAGTTCCTCTGCATTGAAGACTAAAAGTGCTTACAATCTAATCTGCTCTAAAAATATTTATTGGAACCAGTGCAGTAATGATTAAGAACACTATAGTCTACTAGGTAAGGTATTAAACGTCAGGCCACGTTTCAAACCACAGATAAGACGTCTCCAACAAAACGTAATAAAAGTAAAAACCCTGAGTAAATAAAATTGTCATAAAAAGTCGTCTGTAAACTTTAAACTTTACACTCATATACATATAAAGTTAAGATTATTAACACTGCTTCCTTCCACGATGATAGCCATGATAAGTTTCTCAATAAAATCTGACGTTCAGATTCAACCTCAATTTGTAGGTCCCACCACTCATGTATAAAAATAAACACACACAACACGATTGGTGTGAGAAGTTAAGTTGTAATCCTGACTGAAGGGTTTTTCAGTAAAAAAAGCGGCCATTTGATCTCTAGACAGTGTTTATGGTTGCATATTCCGAAGGTTGGGAATACCTCACAACAACTTTTTCCTACACTTGGGAATTTAAAACAAGAGATTTTTATTCGTCTTGAACTTATAGACAGTACGTGAATTGATTCAATAGAAAATTGATTTCAATAGATCCTGTACTTAATATAAGCCAGGACTTACAGTTGAATGATAAAATAGTCACTATCGGTATTATAACGGGACCTTAAAGCTGCCAATTTAACCTACTAATGTACCTACCCTTTTCCATAAACATTAAATTTTAATTGAATTCAATCATTGTCCTTGTAGATAGAATTCCAAAAGCATTCTTACTTTTAAATGACATACAAATTTAGATTTTTAAGAACATTTCCTTGCTTAAGCCAAAAGTCTATTTGCAAATCAAATTACTCCGAATTTTGGTATAGTCAACCACAGAAGAACTGCTATTAAAACGGAAAAAATTTCATTGACATTGAAAAGCCCAGACAATTAAACCAATTCGGCAATTTTAAACTGCCAACTGGCTTTAGGACTGTCTATCTATTGGTGCAACAGCATGCTTAAAAAATGTTCATTGCTGTTGTTGTTGTTGTTGTTGTTGCTGGTGTTCATTTTATGGGCTATTTAAGATGTATTAGTTAATTTTATCTCATTTACTGTTCATTATCTTTGATTACCTTTAAAAAAGCATAAGCACACATGAACACACTTGCAAACACACATGAAACACAGTCTGCATCCTTAATTTAACCTTCATACCATTGAAAGAGAGATTAAAAAAATATTTCATCATCATCACACATGCAACATTAATGCCGATGATCAGGATGATGTCGTTGAGCACGGGAGCGCTGTTACAAGATTCGCATTGTACATGTCATTCTTTAAACAATCACTGGCTATTAAAAACATCCTTTTTCTTCATCTTCTTTTCTTGCCCAGGACTAAAAACAGTCGCATTTTTGTTTTATTCTTCAATATATTGTTGTTGGGCTATGTTGGCATCCTTTTCTGTGTACATTTTTGTATTGACAAAAAAAAACGAAATTCTTTAAAGTAGGACGAGTATACTCGTCTTGGCAGTGCGGAATAGCCTGTCAAAGACGTCCTTGGCAGCGAATGGGTTAAACTTCTTTAAAATCTGGTCAATAATTTTTTCACTTTTTCAATCATAACATTGAGTACATAGTAGTAGATTTTATCTATTTTTTGTACGTGTTTCTCGTTTGTTAATGGAGGCGACTGATAGCCTTGCCAGACCAGTAGTTTTAAAACCACTAAATGGATAACCCGATACAAGCCTAGAAATAGATTTGTTGCAAACATGATTTTAAGGAATTTGTTCGAATTTCTTGCATACTTTTATTTGAGAAGTTAGTTCACTAACGTTGTTTCAAATAACATGGTATTGTTGTCATTTCGGCCGTCGATAATTTTGTAGCATAACTTAACAATTTTTCCAATGTTGGGATCCATGTTATACGTATGCGTACGTATACGTTATATACCTGTTTCTGTAAGACAAACACTTCCACTTTCTTGTCTACTTACATGGAAAACACAAACAAAAATACTGAAGTCTCTTTCTCTTTTTGTTTCCTTTTTTTTAGTACAAGCCACACATTTAATTTTCATTCCATTGATATGAAATGCCACTCGCTCAAATATGTTATGAGTTATTTTCCAATTTGCTTGTTTACTCTCTTTATATTTTGAAAACACTCAATTTGTCAAATATTTTTGAATTACGAGCTCATTTATATGAAGAGTCACTAATCACGCTTATATTGAAATATATTTGGCGTATTTTCATATAAATTTTCGTAGGCCTTTTACGTTTTACGAAAAGCACTCCGTTCAATTGCTCAAATATTTTTGAATTATGTTCGTACGAATCTCGAAATCATCAAACAAAAACAGGATACCAGAAAAACAAAAAGTTGCCAGAGATCCTGAAGTCCTGTTTTTGTAAGACGAGTGATTAAACACACTTTTGTCTGTTTATATGGAAAGCACAAGCAAAAACACTCAAAAGAACACTGAAGGAACTAATCAGCTATTGTGTCTGTTGTGTGCAATAATATAGAATATATGGAACTAATTATGGTCGTTAAAAATTATTCAAAAACTATGAATTGCAGAGCTATTCTAGGAGATGGAATGTTTATTAAACGAATACTGATGACTGAGACAATTTTTTTCAATTAAAAATTGTAACACAAAGCATATCAAATAACTTGTAAAAATTGCATACGATAGGGTACACATATCACATTTTATAGACACAGTTATTTGGGATTGACCAATGAACAAACAAAAAAATATTTAAATTCTGATTTTCTTTCCCTTTGTGGTCATTCATTTAATTATTCTGATTGCCTGTTACAACTCGGCAGCACAATCATTAGATTAAGCATCATAAAAGGAGCGCAGCGAGTATAAAGGACATGAACGCATATAAAGAACATCATATCTACGTACCTAAATGAAAAGATCTGATAAAAAAAATCTTTTAATAATCTGATTACAAACATAATCTAACCAACGATTCTGATAACCCGAGAAATTTAAAATCGTTTTATTTTTTTTCCTCAATGTTCTTCAATGTAATATAATTTCGGTAAGCATTTATGTTGCTCTTCATATGATAAAAACGTACGTTCCGTTCTTTTACGTTCCGTGGACATTTCGCTATCCGGGATTTATAAAAGCGAACTTCGACAACAAACACGACTTGATATGAGAAAGAAAGAAAGAGAAAGTGAGTGAGTTATGCTATTTTTGTATTTATGTTTGCCTTCTGTTATTTTGGTTGCAACGCTTTAAAGTCAACGACTTTTCTTTCCAATGTTAAGAACGCTGCTAATGAATGTTCCCTAACTTCTCTTCTTAAGTCTTTAAGTCTCTTTAAAGTCAACGATTTTTCGAATGTTAAGTAGTAATGTAGCTCCTGCTCCTGTTTTATGAAAATTGCTTAAATATTTTTAAAATAAATTCATATAAATCTCGTCTGAAATCACTGGAGACAAGAAATTGTAAAAAGTCGCCAGAGATCTACATAATTGATACATAACAAGTAGGCTCCAAAAATTGCATAAGGTAGGGTACTCACATCACATTTTTTGGAAACAGTTATTTGGGATCGGCCAATGAACAATCAGAAAATATTTAAATTCTGTATTTTTGTCTCTTTGTGGTCATTCATTTAATTATTCTGATCGCATGGTATTAACCCTTTGCTCTCGGGACCTTTGCGGCAACTCGACGCCACTTTTTAACGAAAACGTACATCCTTAAAACGTATACAGTATAATTTTAGAACCAAGTAAGAAATTGTAATGAAATTTGTTTTATATGAATACGTGGACATTGAAGAACACATATTGACAAAAAAATATCACAAATTTTTTCTATTTTACGCTTAAGTACGAACTGAGATCTTGTAAATTTTTCTTCATTCTGTTATCGGATTTCTTTATTATCGTATCAAGTTTCCCACTTCATTGAGCCACACCCTTGTGGCTTTGGACCCCTAATCCACTACATCTACAAATTGCTCAACGGATCAGAGAAGTGTACATACAGTCCGTCGTAAACGCATTTCGCACGTTCCTTTTCGACGTGTACAACGTTTGATTTATTTATCATGCATCTTGTTAGTTTCATCACATTTCGATCAATTTTTTTATGCCATTTTAACAGAAAACTACAGGAGAACACGTGTTTCTTAAAAAATTGCGGTGGAATAATTTCATTGTCCGTAATCGCTAACAAACTATCATGTCCCCTCAACCGAGCGATATGGTAGACTTACGTTCTCCCAGTATTGTTGACATGTACGACTAACAACTAATCACTGTTGTATTGTTTAAAGGTCTCGACTACCGGCTACACTCCCAGGCATACCTGAATCCAAAAATTAACAGTCATTATTACTTAAGGGAAGCCATGAATTTTAACTCGGTTTGTGTGAGTGTAGTTCTTGCATGAGCGTGTGAAGATGACTGTTGTTACCACCACAGGCCATAACGATGATTGTGATAATGGTGCTGATAGTGTTATTTGTTCCCCAGATTTGTTCATGAATTCAGGTATTTTCCTATTAATTTTTGTTGGCCACAGGTGAGTATAATATTGTCTACAAAATGAAAATTTTATGCTTAAAATTCTATTTCATTATCTTTTCTTATATCGTATTACTAGACTTTATGTGTACTAAACCACCAAATTCAGTAACATTTTCCAGCCATAATCTCACTTGTCGTCGAGATGTCTTCCGTAATGTACACGTTCACTATTTAAATAAAAATTAAAAATGCAGGGCCTACAGGTAAGTGATAAAGGGAAGGGGGTGAATAAGTGGGTGCAAATATGTCAGCTGATTGCTCGATTACGTATGTGTGAATAAATAATTTTATTTTTGTATGTAAACAGTTTTCGACCTGGAGTCAAGTTTCGTTAGAGGCAATGATAACGACGACAATGATGATGAGGATGACTTTATTAACAGCTCACACTTAATAGCTGGTACTTAAAGTTGACAATATCGAGTAGTATAAGTTGGTACGAGTATAAAACTGCTACTATTCATTGTCGTACTCGTACTTGACATCCTTGTAAATTAATATTTAATGAGTGTTTAAAGAAAATTATGTAAACAGGCAAAAAGAATATTATTTCATTTGATTTCATTTCGTTTAAACAAAATTTAATTGCCGTCATTTATAAAGCTTTGCAAACAACGCCGGCAAATGTGTTGACTATGATCTTCCATAGTCCTTTTAAATATGCGTGTATTGACACAAAAAAACTAACAGTGGATGCACACAACGCCAGTGAATGTCATTGAAAATCGTTCGGCAAAGAACAATAAATATTTCACATCTTGTTTGTACTGTTGTTATGGAAACACGTAAAACTCCATTCTTCTTTTATTTTCACCACTGCTCAGAGAAGCATGTAACTCCCATAAAGCATTTCTCTCTTATATGGTTCTTCTCCATTTTTCTCCAGGTTTTTGTGCTCGATTACAGGTTCGTCAGCCATGAGCACCTTCTTTGTAACAGTGTTGGTCTTCTCCCTGATGGTATGGCCGATCCTCTTCACGGTTGTGTAAGCTCAAGGGATTTGTATTTCTGATGGTGTTGAGTCATAATACCCATCGAATGGAGGAAGAGATTATCTTTCAATACATGTGCCAATGCCAGGCTCTTGCTATAAAGACGCAAAGGTTCTTGACCTAGTTTTTTATAGTTTTTGTCACTTTTGACTGACAGGAGAACACGTGTTTCTTAAAAAATTGCGGTGGAATAATTTCATTGTCCGTAATCGCTAACAAACTATCATGTCCCCTCAACCGAGCGATATGGTAGACTTACGTTCTCCCCTCAGAGGGGGACAGCCGAGTGTAAAGCGTTAATCGTGTTGGGTAGAAATCATCATAAGATTAAATTTATACTACAAATTATATCTGAATTAGTTCGCGAATATTGCATACGGTAGGGTACACACATTACATTTTATAGACACAGTTATTTGGGATCGACCAATGAAGAAACAGAGAAAAATATTTAAATTCTGTCTTTTTGTCTCTTTGCGGTCATTCATTTAATTATTCTGATTGCCTGTTACAATTCGGTAAGACAATCGTTAGATGAATGATAAAAGGAGCGCAACGAGTATAAAGTATATGTGTACATATATCTAAAAGAAAACCACTGGTAAACCTTAATAATAAATAATCTGATTACAAACATAATCTAACCAACGATTCTGATAACCCGAGAAATTTAAAATCGTCTTATTTTTTGTTTTTATGTTTTTCAATGAAATTTCGGTAAGCATTTACGTTGCTCTTCATATGCTAAAAATGTACGTTCCGTTCCGTTACGTTCCGTGGACGTTCCGCTAATGGAGGCTTTATAAAAGCGAACTTTGACAACAAAACACGACCTGATGAGAGAGTAGAGTTTTGCTATTTTAGTATTTAAGGATGCCGTCTGTTCTTTTGGTTGCAACGCTTTTCCAATGTTGAGAACACTGCTAGTGTCCTTTACATTCTCTTCTTAACTCCTGTTCAAGAATAATCCACTCACTTATATTGAAATATTTTATTATACATGATAAGTTATCGCTTGGCTTTCTAGTTTAACACCCTGTTTTATGAAAAACACTCAATTGCTCAAATTATGTTTGGTCATATGAATTTCGTCTGAAATCGTTGCAAGAATAGGAGACAAGAAATTGTAAAAAGTCGCCATAGATCTACATAATTGACACATGACAAATGGACTGAAAATTGCATATGGTAGGGTATACGTATTTTTTTGGAAACAGTTATTTGGGATCGACCAATGAAAAAACAGAAAAATTTTTAAAATTCTGTATTTTTGGCTCTTTGTGGTCATTCATTTAATTATTCTGAGCGCCTGGTAATAATCCCTGTTTGGTAAAATCATCAAAAGAGTGTGTGACAGCAGCTATACAGGGCGCGCACGTCTTTACATGGTAAATCCCTTATCACTTCCCTAATTGACTAATACGATAAATTTTTTAGAAAATAATTTTTAATTTTTTTTTGTTGGTCCCGAAAAATTTTTATATTTAAATTTATATCTGAGTTATCTAGCGAATATTACATACTGTAGGGTATTCAAAAATTTTTAGGAACAGTTATTTGGGATCGACCAATGAACAAATAGAAAAATATTTAATCTTTCTCTCTCTTCCTATTTTTATGGTCATTCGTTTGATTATTCTGATCGCCTGGTATTAATCGTGTTTGGTAAAATCGTCATAAAACTTGCACAAGTCATAATATACAGGGTGTACAAGTAAGTACAAAAAGTAAAGCAAAGTTAACGAGTAAACTTATTGAGGAATATGGTATATGAAGAAAGTGCCATCTATTGAGCGATAGCTGATCGCTGAGGTCATTGCAGTAGTTATGAGTGAAACAATGCATTTTTTTATTTATTTTTATAAACATTTTATTCATATTTATTTATTTATAAATTAATTGTATAACAAGTAACAAATATATATGTGTGTATATAACAAATAACAATATTATTATGTTATTAATGTTTTTTTTTAGTTTTCGATAATTTTTTTATTATTTATAATAAATTAATTGTTTAACAAATAACAAATTAAAAGTATTAAATAGTACAATATATGCAGTGGGAAGCAAAAGTCTTAGTACCCCAATATATTTTTGGACACTTTCATGAATTTTAACTAACAGTTTGTATAAAAACTTGAATTTTTTATATTTGTTTTATTAACTTTTTTCTGTTTTATTATAAAACAAAATTTTTAGCGTTTTCCACAAAACAAAAGTAAAGTAAAGAAAAGTTTCTGATGACTTCATGTTTTTGCACCGCAAAAGTGTAGGTACCTCTAAGAGAGAGTAAATTAAAGATTCAAAGGACTAACATATGAAAATGCTATCCCATATCTTTAGTAGGATATCCCTCCCTTAAGGTCAAACCGTCCATTTAACCCATTTGAAATTGAATGTACCAGTTTTGTTTCGTGTTTTTTGGTGATATTTGCCGCCATGCACTCTCAGGAGTAAGTTTTTCGGTTGAATTTTGGTTGAGGTTTAGCGACTAATGTAAGCGTTGTTTCCAATCATCTCCTAAATACTTTCTTTATAGTCATATCGGGAATTTGTGCAAGAGTATTAAGCGTGTGGTGACTTTGGTGGGCAAATCAAATCTTCACATTAGGAGCAGTATGATTGGGGGTGAATTTGTTCTTTCGAATGTTTTCTCAATAAATTGTAAACTGTCCACACCTGGTGCCACAGTATTGATTTTCCTCGTCCATGCTTAAATGTTTCATGCAATTTCTACGGATTGGGTTCCATATTTTTCTTTCTCCATACTTAAAGCATATCAAATGAGAATTTCAATAATGTGTGTGTGTCTTTTGACCGTTCAAAATACGTCATTTTAACTCGCACGGATGTACTTTACTTCATTCAGCATGGAGGTAGAAAATAAATTCCGAGCTCGATCTCAAGAAACTGTTAAACATGGTGGTGGTACTATAATGAGTATCGGCACTAGGCGTGGGCAGTTTGCAATTTATTAAGAAAATAATTAATAAGAGGGGCTGTTTTATACAAACTGCTGGTAAAAATTCATGAATTTGTTAAAATCTAATGGAGTGCTAAGACTTTTGCTGTCCACTGTATGTATATTTTGTTTAACCATTATTGGCTATGAATGGTTAAATTTTACAAGTGTTCACATTCACATATAAAACTCTTTAAATATAAAAATAAAGATATTACAGTCAACGAAAAAAGTCTTCATATACCACTGTATGTAGACTTTTATCCCGATGATTTTTATTAAATTGAAAAAGGTGTTCTAACGTTATTTTAAGGCAGTTACAATTAAGAATGTTTGAAGACAAAAAAGAAATATAAAAAAGAATATATAACATAAAAATATGTAGAAAACTACAAAAAAATTAGCAGCAAAAAGACTACATACACCGCTGTATGTAGACTTTTTTCTGTGACTGTATATCGTAAATTTAAGAAACAAAATCTTTAAAGAAAGCAATCAAATGCAAAGAAAAAATTCTGCGTACAGTGGTGTACTTACAGAGGAGAACAAAAGTCTTAGTACTCCAATATATTTTGACAATTTGTAATAATGTGTGTGTCTTTAGACGAGTCAAAATATATCATTTTATTACTTTAGTATGGATGAAAAAGAAATGATGAGTTCGATCTCAAGAAACGTTTAAACACGGTTAAACTGTTGGTTAAAATTCATGGCATTGCTAAAATGTATTCGGGGTAGTCAGACTTTTGATGTCCACTGTATGTAGAGTATTTTTTCTTTGGCTGTATGCTAAAGTTACAGAAAGGGTTTGAATTTTTTTGTGTTTTTAGGTATTTTTTTTCAAATGTTTTCGATAATTTTTAAGTCGTCTTAAAATTAAATTCAGTCTACTGTTGGTTTTTCTTAATTAAGCACGCCCTGGTATAATATCTTCTTCGGATTATCTTCTTTGTTTTGTGCTGCTGGTATTGTTGTTGTTGCTGGCGTAATTGCTGCTGCTGCTGCTGTAGCTATTGCAGTTGTTGAGCATCTCATATTATTGTTTGCATGATAATTATTGTCATCCATTTACTGACTTCCTCTATCCATGTTGTCCATGGCATGATGTCCATTATATGAAACATTTTATGCATAACCATTGGTATTCTGCCTGGATAGGATACAATTTCAGTAACCCAAGGAAACCATTGGTATGTTGTGATCGATAGACAGGAAAATATTTTTATTTCAAGCACCGTGTACCGGCTACACGATCGATAGTTCTCTTTCACTTTGGTTGTGTAAATTGGCGTGGCTCTATAAAGAGATATAAAAACAGACAAATATCAATAAAATATTTTCAAATTTCATATGGACATACAGTCAAAGAATAAAGTCTACATACAGCTGAATGAAGGCTTTTTTTCCGGTGATTTTTATCAAAATAAAAGAATTTGTATATAAAAAAGCTATGTATATACAAGGGTGTATGTAGACTTTTGTCGATGACTGTACATATATAAAGAAGTATCTACTGTATTAAAACAAAACAAGCAAATCAAAGTTATCATTTTAAACTTTATGTAAGTATATGATCTTAAATCGTAGTCTGTATTGACTAGCATTCCAAGAAGTTAACGACGGGTATCTCGGGTAATCGATTTCTTGTTTTTAGCTCTGATTAGTGAAGAATGGCTCGTCTATCAATAGAGTACGTCTTCGTACGTTCACGTACGTCCAAAATATACTTCTTGGTACTGGTCCTTATATGATAATAGTTATTTGAGACATTCAATTCCACATACATTCAATATGTGTTTTTCTCATTTTTCCATTTCCTTTCTCTTCCTTATCTCTAAATTACCTATCCCCTTTATGACTATTTTTAGGTTCGACAAACATTTCTTAAGGCAACCAAAATTAATCGTCCTCCTAACGTACCTTATCTAATGAAGTGCATGTTGACTAGACACATTCGGTTTGGACTTCAAATATTTGAATTTGGAGATCCTTTAATAGATTTGTTTTGTTTATTACCACAGTGAGTGTATTACAGTATTGTTGACATGTACGACTAACAACTAATCACTGTTGTATTGTTTAAAGGTCTCGACTACCGGCTACACTCCCAGGCATACCTGAATCCAAAAATTAACAGTCATTATTACTTAAGGGAAGCCATGAATTTTAACTCGGTTTGTGTGAGTGTAGTCCTTGCATGAGCGTGTGAAGATGACTGTTGTTACCACCACAGGCCATAACGATGATTGTGATAATGGTGCTGATAGTGTTATTTGTTCCCCAGATTTGTTCATGAATTCAGGTATTTTCCTATTAATTTTTGTTGGCCACAGGTGAGTATAATATTGTCTACAAAATGAAAATTTTATGCTTAAAATTCTATTTCATTATCTTTTCTTATATCGTATTACTAGACTTTATGTGTACTAAACCACCAAATTCAGTAACATTTTCCAGCCATAATCTCACTTGTCGTCGAGATGTCTTCCGTAATGTACACGTTCACTATTTAAATAAAAATTAAAAATGCAGGGCCTACAGGTAAGTGATAAAGGGAAGGGGGTGAATAAGTGGGTGCAAATATGTCAGATGATTGCTCGATTACGTATGTGTGAATAAATAATTTTATTTTTGTATGTAAACAGTTTTCGACCTGGAGTCAAGTTTCGTTAGAGGCAATGATAACGACGACAATGATGATGAGGATGACTTTATTAACAGCTCACACTTAATAGCTGGTACTTAAAGTTGACAATATCGAGTAGTATAAGTTGGTACGAGTATAAAACTGCTACTATTCATTGTCGTACTCGTACTTGACATCCTTGTAAATTAATATTTAATGAGTGTTTAAAGAAAATTATGTAAACAGGCAAAAAGAATATTATTTCATTTGATTTCATTTCGTTTAAACAAAATTTAATTGCCGTCATTTATAAAGCTTTGCAAACAACGCCGGCAAATGTGTTGACTATGATCTTCCATAGTCCTTTTAAATATGCGTGTATTGACACAAAAAAACTAACAGTGGATGCACACAACGCCAGTGAATGTCATTGAAAATCGTTCGGCAAAGAACAATAAATATTTC
The DNA here is from genome assembly GCA_932273835.1 of Sarcophaga variegata. NCBI lineage: Eukaryota > Metazoa > Arthropoda > Insecta > Diptera > Sarcophagidae > Sarcophaga > Sarcophaga variegata. Next base: position 98,358,252 of record OW026358.1, read on the forward strand.
ACATCTTGTTTGTACTGTTGTTATGGAAACACGTAAAACTCCATTCTTCTTTTATTTTCTCCACTGCTCAGAGAAGCATGTAACTCCCATAAAGCATTTCTCTCTTATATGGTTCTTCTCCATTTTTCTCCAGGTTTTTGTGCTCGATTACAGGTTCGTCAGCCATGAGCACCTTCTTTGTAACAGTGTTGGTCTTCTCCCTGATGGTATGGCCGATCCTCTTCACGGTTGTGTAAGCTCAAGGGATTTGTATTTCTGATGGTGTTGAGTCATAATACCCATCGAATGGAGGAAGAGATTATCTTTCAATACATGTGCCAATGCCAGGCTCTTGCTATAAAGACGCAAAGGTTCTTGACCTAGTTTTTTATAGTTTTTGTCACTTTTGACTGAAATCTTCCGTGTAAAGGCAGAGATTAATGTTCCCATTGTTAGTAACTAAGATGACTACTGTATCCTCATATTATAAAACATGCCAGTTTTTATGGCAAATTTTAGACCAATTGCTGGTAGTCCCCGACTTACGACTGTTCGGCCTACGACTATTCGCACTTACGACAATTTTTTTCCAATTTTTTTCATAGAAAATGCTTAAAGACGACAAATATATAGTTGAGGGAAATCCCTAAAATATATGAGAAAAATTAAAAAAAAACAAAGTAAAAAAGTTCGATTTGCATACACATTTCAGTACAAATAGTAAATTACGTACATTAGGTAAGTCAGAATTTTTTAAGTGAATAATTTTATATCTTCTCAAAAATGACTGTAACTGAGCCTCAAAGTTAGTAGTACAGTATGTATTTTTTTCTTAAATTTTTGTATATGAAATTCGACTTACGACTTAATCGACTTACGACCTATGACCAGGAACCTATCTCGGTCGTAAGTCGGGGAATACCTGTATTACCTTTTATTAGCTAAGAGCGTTTTTCCTAACTACTGAGTATTTAGATGACCTTTACAGTGTTTGTCGCTAACTCCACTAAAACATCATTCTCACGTTGTATTTCATGGAACATGTTAAGGATATACTTCAGTGAGAAATCCATGTATTTCAAATGCGACCACGATGTAAAGATAGCTGAGTATAGAAATTCATCTGCTCTGGGAACCATCTCTTGTTTAAATTGAATGAATATTTTGCCTCTCATAGAACTCATAGAATTTGAGTAAAGCAACAAAAAAGCCTTCATTAGAGTTCAATAACAAAAACGTAGTGCCTTGGCAGCTCAATGAATTTCACGAAATATTTTTAACAGTCCAAGAACTTATAAACAAGAAGCAAAAGAAAAGAAATCTTTTCAAAATGCATTACAAATTGCTTCTATTTATAATGCATTGTTCGGAACACGATAATTAAATGAAGCGAATATTTTTTTCTTTGGAATGAAAACCTTTAAAATCGTCTTCTAAGTAGGCAACTCGCAATTGGTAACATTTAATAACTGGTTGCAGATTCTTCTTCCATTTCGAATTCTTATTAATAATGGCAAATGGAAAAATATTTCACGATTAAAAAACACAAAAATAAATTGAAAAAAGTGGAGAAACAATTCCGAAAACATTTATTTTTACACTTACAAGTGTGGATTATCAAATAATCACTAAAAACAGATCACATGCCTCATAAAATCATTATTTTTTTATTTTTTATTGTTACTCTGTTGTTGCTGTTGTAGTTATTCTTGTAATATCTATCGAGTAGAGAGAGAAGACAAATGGAACAGACAGACAGTAATAAAAACGTTGGAGCTGTATAATCCCAGAGAAGTATGAAAATCATGGAACGGCATGTGCAAACACAAGAAAATGTTCGTAATGAGAGGTTGTCAAGTACAAATACGTGTATTGTACTGTGCGTGTGGATATAGAGTTTTGACAATTGAGAGTAAAAATATAGCAGAGATGTGGAAGTAAATGATTTAGAAAATGCATCTACTCTTTAGAAGAAATTAGCAAATTTGCAAGGAAGGACACACTGTTACAGACCTTTTGACTCATATTTGTAACTACGGGTCAAAAGTTAAAGCAAACTTAGTTTCTGCTCATGTGTAATGACAGCTTTTGCGTTAACTAAGTCTCAAGATAGTTTCTGATCGAAGCTAAAAAAATTTTTGTTTTACAAATCCTTTCTTGCAACAGCGTCAAAGCTAACCACACGCTACAACAGACATGTTTGAATATAAAACACAAGCCGGACTACAAATCTTATTGGAGTTGATACAACGTAACACAGATGACAACACAGCTTCTACTAATATTAAGAAAGCTTATAGATTTGGCAGAAATTCGATTTGTGCATCATAGGTTTGCTTAGGATAGATGACGTGTCCTCCTTTGGGGACAAGGTCCCACATTAGACCAACAGTTAGGCCCATTGTAATACCACAATTATTATTCAACCCAGGGATACAACATTACGTAAAAGAAACCAATACCACTCCTGAATAAGAATATATTGCGGCATTCTTAATAGTGGAGAGTTCTATCACAGATGACAAAAAATGAGAGGTCTCTTCTTCATGACAGGCACCGGCACATAAGATGACAGACAATCTGAGACCCAAAGCTACTACAGATGTTATTTGAGATCGTTACTGTCGCGCAATAAGCCAGTAACCCGTGAGAACTGCAGTTATGCGATAGTTGGTAATGTGAGTTAAGGACAAAAGACTATCGGCCTCTTTTTGATCCATACAAGTCCAGCATTGTCTTATCCTCAACAAAGGACAACGTAATTCAGACTTCCCGTAAAACAAGTGGAAATTAGCCAGTTTAACTGAGGCAATCCGAACACCTATGACCTGTCGGAGATTAATAGCTCTGTACCGTCTCTGGTCCAGAATTTCAGCATGCTCAAGAGTCCAGGTTGGGCTAGAATTTAACCGTAGATCGATAACCGTAGATGATACATTTCTACTTTTTAGACTACATAACTTTAATTCAGAAAAAGTTAGATGCCTGATATTTTTATAATTCGTTAGTATTGTTATCGCCATTATTTTAACCCAAATAAAAAAGAAAATTTCAAACAGGAGTTACAAAATTCAAAAACTTCATAATTCTGTCGTATATATCAAAAATGATACATACGACTTCCTAGAGATTTTTTGGTGTTGTGTATGTAATTGTTTTAAGATTTCAAAAAATTGTGTGAAGTTTTATCGTAAATAATACATTTTTTATGGTATTTGAGAAATAATTGAAAGTTATGTAAGTGTGGGACGAAAGTGAAAAGATTGAATTTTATATTCTTGATACGTTCTTGATCTTGATTGAAGTAGTCGTAGTCTAGAATGTAGCGTGTTACCTTATTAGACGTCAGGCCAAGGTTCAAAAATCAGGTCAGACATTTCCAATTTATAACGAAAGGTTGTAATGACCGATTAAATATGTACATATATATATAATATTCCTGCTGCTAAAGACTTTGAAGAAGAAGAAAATAGAAGCTCGTCTTATGAACTGGAGAAAGTATTGGCAGCAACAAACATAACAACAGGATGTTTATCGCCAAAGATGGTACTACTTGGAACAGAAGAAACTGCCTTTAGTATTTTGGGATGAAAAAATCTAGTAGTTTCTTACTGCTCTTCTCATATTTGTGTCACGTGGCAGACAAACATTAGAAAAATGCGTTTCGTCCTATGTTTTATTACAGATGATAATATTTCGGTCAACTACGTACGTATGAGATAACAGAATCATTCGTTTTGATAATGATATTTATATATTTATTTATATATTTATTTATTAATTACAATACAATTACAAATTATATTCTAATTATATACGAGCTGAGTAACTTTGACCATATGCTCGGTGTAGTGTCACAGACCAGAGTCTCTAGTGGGAATCGAACCCACGATCCTCAGGCTAATAGTCTAGCACACTACCCACTAGACTACCTGGGCACCCTGATAACGATATACATATTTACACCCATTACGCCTTTTCGAAAAATGAGCTAAAAGTCTTGCAGCCTTTAATAATCATGCTTAAAGCCTTTTTTTGAAATTCGAATGAAAAGGATTTTTTTTCTAAAAAAAAAATATATTTATCTTAATTTTTTGTTAGAAAACTTTAACCATTTTCATAAAACCTTTATCACACAACTTGTAGTTTTATGTAAGAAATAATACTGTATAAATAGTTTGGGAGTAGCTATCATACTTTCAGAGCAGCCCATATATCCTTTTTTTAAGATTTTTAAAAATTTAATTTCTTGTTCGCCTAAAAGGTAAGAAAATTAAAGAAAATATATTTAAATAATGATGTTTATGTTTTTATGTTCCTTTTTGGTATATTTTCATCTCAAATTAAAGTTTTTTAGCAACAGAATTCAAAAACTTTTTAGATTTATTGTGAGAAATGGAAATTTCCTCCAGCGATTTTAATTGAAATTTAATACTTAATGATGGAATACTTACAGTGATTGTCAGGGAAATTAATTTAAGGATGTTTATATAAATCAAGCTTCATAAAGAGATTTACGGAGTAATGCTTGGTATTGATTTATGTTTTCTTTCCTTTTGTTTTGTGTTATTACCTTTTCGAGTCATATTTAATTTTGTCGCTGTAGATTAGTAACTAATTGAATTTGATGGTCGTTATAAATTTCGTGGTCCACCGAAGTCGAATTGGCAGTTTTAGATTCAAGTACATGCTACGTGCGTAGCAACTACTTACAGTAGTATTTGGCGAAACCCGTATCCGGGAAACCAGAGAGGAATCAACGAGAGAAAATTGTTATTGACATAATCGATGTACTATTGCAACGTAGAAACTGGTTTACCTTACATGACGTTGACAACAAATATTTCTAACGAATCACAAGAAGGGTTTGTACCATCAGGTTTCAGCCAGACCTCAACTGAGAGTGTTACTGATGCGACTGGCAGTAAGCTGTCCTATCTAAGCAATTGGAAACTTATAAATCGCCACAAAGCAGGGTGCTAGATGTCAAATTATTACCATTTAGAAAGAAATAAAACCAAGCTGACATGAAGTGCTTGATTTTTATGTAAAAATGTATGCAGCAATGTACATCATGTCAATAATTTTGGTGCAAGTTTCATAACAGTGATAATAAAATGTAAGAATAGTAAATAAATAGTTTTATTAAAATGAATTAAAATATTTAATTTTTTTAACAAAATCTACCAATAATCGTGACAATTCCATGTACTTACTACAAGTATGTATCAAAAGTGATACATAAGCTGGAATTATGAAGTTTTTTTAAGGCTCGATCTACGGTTAATTGTATTGAACCTTATAGCCACTAGCTCAGTTCTCTGCTTTATTAAAATGTCAGAGGGAAGCCAATTGTGTGTGGCAAAATAAGCCCAGGTCAGGCATGAAAAGTTTTTCAATAATCTGCTCATACATATATAAAAATTAACGCACACAACATAAGTGGTGTGAGAAACTAGGTCGTTATCCTGCCTAGAGGGTTGTAATGACCAATTGTGTATGTAAATAAGCCTTTCGCCCTTGTTCGAGTGGACAAACTGCACTGATTATATGATTATATACAGCTGACTGCATACGAGTCTGCATATCAGGCGGCAATTGTTCAACGTCCACTATACTTCAGCACCGTAAATCAATCTACCAAGGCCTGATAGAGGCAGTTCCTGATAGCGGCAATGCAATCCATGTTTAATTTGTATTACAAAAATTTATAAAGTACTCTAGGAATTTCATTCTCATCCTAATTCGTTGAAAAAGTTTTTTCGTTGTATGTCGAATCACTGTATGACACAATCGCATCTCTCACTAGAAAAGCCTGCCTATTCAACTTATGCTTTGTGGCAAAAAAGTTTCTCAATGTGACTTTGTGAAATCTCACCCTATACTCGATCAATGTAGTGACTAGCTAAATACGAAGATCCCTACTACTATTTTTATCCACAACTGTTATATGCATACGACCATAAATTTAATGCCAAAATAATCCCAAGAAGTGAACAAAATGAAGAGAAATCTTTATTTAATTTAATTTTATATGAATAACAAGAAGGAACATTGAAGGCCATCAACTACGACTCAGTGATACATTGCATCACAATGATCTTTTTGGAATTTTTTCTTGAGTAGCTGCAGCGGTATTTCCTAATTCCGATGCGAGATTGTGAAGTGAAGAAATGGGCAAACGAATGCACTTGTAAGGAGATCAAATTGAACTCGAAATGTTCTAACTGTGCCTTTTCACATGATGGGAATGTTTGAATGTGTGAATCTACTTTTGAATCCTTGTGTCATATGCAGTACAACACATGCTTTACCAATTGTAGGACATAAAAACAAGCAACATCTTCATCATAACCATCATTCTAAATCATTGTGATATACTCCAGCTATTAATAGTAAAAGAATAGGAGCTCAATGGAGAACCAATAGAGCGTAGATATCTCTTTAGACAAGTATTATAAGCTCATAAAACTGAATATAAAACAACAACAACATAAAAAATGAATTTATTTTACAATTCTTCTAAAACACTTGCAGTTACTCAGATAATTGATTCGATGCCATTATTCTTTGTATTACTTTTCGTTTTTCTTGCATTTATTATGGCATAAAAGAAATGGAAGAAATATTAAATCCTCAAATTCAACCAGAATACAAAATCCATATGGACTCCTCTTTTGAACCATCCACACATAATGAAGTTCCAAGCCAATTATTAAGCAAAAGCAATAGTAGATGAAGCGTTCCAGTAACACGATACAACTCATCTTTAAATCATAATGAATGGCCATGGAGAGTACAATTTAAAACTGAATTGAACAGAAAGGATAGAAAAATTTTGTAAAAGTTTTACAAGAAAAAAATTATTTTCCTTGGTACACAGAATCATTAATCTTTGAAAAGCTTTAGAATGCAGAGGCTTAAAAGTATTCAATCCATAAAATGAAGAAGGACGGAATGTGTTCACATGAAGAGAAACGGGAAATTACAATTTCTACAAAAGTCTTCATGAAAAATATATATATATATATATATGTATATATAAATACAGTATGATATTGCCATACCTCCACTCAATTTTCTCAATGTCCATCATTGTTCCCAGACAAATAACAATGTCCGAAATTAAATCCAATGTCGTTTAAATCAACTATATATTTATGATTTTCCTATAATGTCTACGCTACTTTTGGATTTTTTTTTTTATTGTTTTTGTAAAGTTTTTATTGTTATTGGCTTCCATAAGCGAATTCAATTAATTAACAACAACAGAAAAAATTATTTATAAACGACACCCAGACACCCTGCTGCGGCATGCTACTATATACTCGTATTTTTGTTTTACTAAGGTTTTCCAATCAGTTCTTAAAACTGTAGAAGAAAAAAATGTTCGAGAGATGGGTGCCGCGTTTCTTCATCGTAGATGAAAACAAAATTCAGAAAATGACTAAAGGCAGGCCTTTAGTCCTTAAAGAATCGAAAAGGAAAAAGAAAAATATTATACATCATCGGCTGAAAAGGAAAAACCGTCACAATATTTTACTCTAGAAAATTCTTGTTTAGGGAATACCAAATTCTTTTCTCATTGGCACAAAGCCTATAAAAACGTAAAATCCAATAGAATTGTAATTATAGAGCAAAAAATTTTCTTCTGTTACATTCTCGTCTATCATACCATTGTGCTAACTAGACAGAAAAAGAGGCTCACAAACATGAAAAAAAGAACGAAAATGGCATAAAAAGTTCATCTATATTTGTGGAAATTTTTTTATCACTACCATTCATCCCAGTCATATCAACCATCACATTCATACCAGCCAGCCACCAACAAATATTTGTAACCGAAAAGCGAATAAAAAATTGAATTTTTTCCTAAAAAGTCAAAAATCTACGAAATTTTTTTTTCGTTTTGCCATTTCACGGCAGAAAAAATAATGGTCGGGAACATATGGACAGAAGGACGACACATGCACACACATCATACACAATTATACAACATGCAAAAGTTCAAGCTTTTGTAAGCGTGTAGTTTGTATCCAAATGAATGGGAAAAAAGAGAAGAAGCAGGCATAGTAATAACGAGAAGAATTCGCGTATAGGAGTAGTTGGAGTAAAAATTTCAGTGATACGATATTGTTTAAGAAAAGGTGACCATGTAATTTAAATAAAAGATAAATCATAAGTTCTTTTGCAAATATTAGAAAAACACAGACATACTTTAAAACACGTTCTTCTGAAAATGGCTATACACGTCACATTAAACCCATGCAATAATACTGGACTTAGTATATAAGACAGTACTAGTTCTGCTTAAGCCCATCTTCATTTAACAACGCCCTAGACAAGGCTTTTATATAACCAGTTATTATTTGCAAGTAATTAATGGACTTCGAAAAGGTTACATCGCTTCAATCTTAAGGATTTCGCTTTTATGTGTACAGCTTGCGTTTATTTAATCCAAAGACTGTGATTAGAGTTTAAACGCCCTATTCATCTACTTTTAAAATAGTTGCATGTCAATTGAGTGTTTTTCGCTTGCATATCATACGTGATATCATTGTTGCATACATATATACCATAATGTTCAAGCCACTCTGGAGCTAGAAGGCAAGGAGAATCTATCCTACAGTGGCACTAGGTATTCTGTTGGATTTAAAGTCACTGCTCTTGCTAGTGAGAACCAGATCTATGGAAACTGCGGTTAAGACATTGGGATACAATACAATACAAGAATCATCTGGAGGCAATGTGGCTTGACAAATCGAGTGGCTGACAACTTCTTTCTTAGCTTTCCCCTGAAAAATACCAATATACTCTTCATTATAATGAAATTCTTTCCAATGAAGCTGAGTAATACGACAGGATGTATAAAGGATGGGACATAACAATACTAGCTGGTAATAAGCTTAAAATCTGCGCATTCTGCTCCTATAAGATTGACTTGCGAATAGAATGGGACTGCCTGTGATAGCTGAAACAGCTGGACAGGGAAAATAGAGTCACTATCTGCTTAATCCCAGATAATGTGGAGGGCACTTGCATGCCACTAATAGGGTCAGAGTCTTTCTTTGTATTAGAAGGATATATTTGGCAAAAGAGAATATGGAGAAATGCGAAAACGCTTCGTTTGAGAAAATCTAAACTTTTTCTGTGTAATTACAATAGGAAGAGAACTGAGTTATGCATGAGACCTACCAGAACTAGCTTGAGTAGAATCAAATATCACTTGATAGGGATCTGTTTAAAGTGGATATTCTGTCTTAATGATAACGAATCATCAGAGTATATATTTGAAACATATGCTGCGAAAATCCTTCGAGTTTATCAAGTTCTAAGCAGGTACTCTGGGCAGCTTTTGAGCAGCAATGAGCATTAGCGAAAATATATCTATTTACGGTACAAAGGCCAATACAGTAGATCGTATGGTCACAGCACTCTAGCTATTCTACACGACGAAAGGACATGATCGGTGAAGGCGATGCGAAGTTAAACACAGTTAAAGAAGTTCCATTAAGAAGCTATCATCCTTCAATACTGTTTTACATTAGTAAGGTAAGTATAAAGAAGCGTGAAGCCCATATTTCTTTGAAGTTTGAGAAATAGCAGAGACTAATGCTCAAGAGATTGCCTACTACATAAGCGATGAAATGTAGTGGAGTTTAAAAAGTATATTGCAGTAAGGATGAAAGGGGGAGTATAATGTACGACAAATAAGTGTTCATTTTTTTATTACCAGTGATCTTTTTTTTGCAATGGAATGTATGCCAATAGCATGAATATGTGTTTGTTACCAACGGTACAGATATTCCAAATATGGCCACCTTATCCAAATACTATAAAGTGCGCACGTTTTGATGACAGCAAACAGTTGCAAAAGCAATACCATTACTACGAGCCCATTGATGGTAGTCATTATAGTACTTTTCTACTACCAATATAGTTGTATATTCGTAGTATAAATAGTATGTTGTTGTAGTTGTGTTAATAGTAGTATTGTAGTATTAGTACGTACTCGTAGTATAGTATTTTAAAAGTTTTCTGTAGCATGGTACTGCATTTGGTGATGACGATTTGAATGAAATTGTAATCATTTAATTGTAATAAATTTTTTAGTAAAGCAGGAGAATAAATACGAGGTAACTTAGTCAGACTCCTCTTTTTATTATTATAGTAGCAGGATTCTGATATTTATTTTGCCAGCCTGCATGTCTGCCCGCCTGCCTTCATTGGTTTTGTTTTCAGTGATTTTAGCGTATTTTTTCTTGGGCTTAATAGAGAGGCAGTCATACTTGTTGGGGGTCTATTAGGGATTCTTTGGACTACAATTCCAATACAGTATGATGTTGCCATACCTCCACTCAATTGTCTCAATGTCCATCATTGTTCCTAGACAAATAACTAAGTCTCAAATTAAATCCAATGTCGTTTAAATCAACCACGTATTTATGAAGTTCCTATAATGTCTACTCCAATTCATTTGGCATATACAAGTAACAAAATTATACGGAGCCATTTAAAGTTTGATTAGAATATTTTTGTGTGTACTTGTTGAAATCAATAGAATCTTGCTAAAATATGTAGAATCACGCAGTTGTTTACCAAGTTTGTAGGATTTCTGTAAGAAAAATATAATGTATAATAAAATCAAAGTAGCCTTAGAATGAATGGCAATAAGTTATCAAAAGATTCGGTGTTCATTTAACATACAGAAGTTGTCAGGGATTTACATAAAGTATATAAAATAGTCATATACACTACCTACATCCAAAAACCCCTAATGCTCTGAATTCAGTTTCTGTTCCCAGTTAATTGGCTTTCAAAACAAACTGAGTATCCACCGAGCCTTTTAAAGTAAAACTTTATCCAATAGGTAAATGCAGTTCAACTACCATCCATGAGGAGGCTTTATGTCAGTTACTCAAACACTAATCGAATAAACAACACAATAAATGATGAAAAAATTAAAACAGAAGAAAAAAGTTTAAAAAAAGAATTTAAAAACGGAATCAACACTTCTCAGACATTTATGGTTCAATTATAGAAAACAATTGAAGTTTGGATTTTATTTTTTTATTGTTTTTATAAATATTTTATTGTTATTGGCTTCCATAAGCGAATTCAATTAATAAACAACAACAGAAAAAATTATTTATAAACGACACCCTTTGCCAAGTTCTTTCGTTCGTTTTGTCTAAAAACACAACAAAAAAGAAAACATAAAAAACTGCAATTAAAACAATAAAAATGTAAAAAAAACCATGAAAATTGAAGCAAATTATGAAATACGAGCACAAAACATATTAAAATGTTGTACAAACTGATCTTGAGGCATGCTACTATATACTAGTATTTTTGTTTTACTAAGGTTCTCCAATCAATTCTTAAATCTGCAGAAGAAAAAAATGTTCGAGAGATGGGTGCCGCGTTTGTTCATCGTACATGAAAACAAAATTCAGAAAAAGGACTTAAGGGAGGCCTCTAGTCCTTAAAGAATCGAAAAGGAATAAGAAAAATATTGTACATCATTGGCTGAAAAGGGCTTGTTTAAGGAATTCAAAATTCGTTTTTCATTGCCGCAAAGCCTATAGGCATCATATCGAATAGAATATTTATAAACGAAAAACGAATAAAAAATATTATTTTTCTTCTAAAAAGGGCAAACAAATCTAGGAAAATTTTTTCGTTTTGCCATTTCACAGCAGAAAAAATTTCTCTGCTTTGAAAAGGCTAGATTTTTTATCTAATAATGGTCGGGAACATATGGACGGAAATGAAAGGGAAAAAAGAGAAGAAGCAGGCATAGTAATAACGAAAATAATTCTCGTGTATAAGAGAAGTTGGAGTAAAAATTTCAGTGATACGATATTTTTTTAAGAATTAAATAAAAGATAAATCATAAGTTCTAGTGCAACTGTTTGTTGGGAATAACTCAAACTTTATTTAACAAAGCACTGGACAAGGCTTTTATATTACCAGTCATTATTTCCCAATAATTAATGGACTTCGACGAGGTTACATCGCATCGAATCTTTAACAATTCGGTACTATGCTTGCAGCTTGTGATTATTAAATCCAAAGACTGTGGTTAGAGTTTAAAAGCCCTATTCATCTTCTTTTAAAATAGTTGCATGTCAATTGAGTGTTTTTCGCTTGCACATCATACGTGATATCATCGTTGCATACATATATACCATAATGTTCCAAGCCACTTTGGAGCTAGAAGGCAAGGATAATCTATCCTACAGTGGTACTAGGTATTAGGAACCAGATCTATGGAAACTGCGGTTAAGATATTGGGATACAATGCAATATAAGAATCATCTGGAGGCAATGTGGCTTGACAAATCGAGTGGCTGACAACTTCTTTCTTAGCCTTCCCCTGAAAAATACCAAAATACTCTTCATTTTTGTGAAATTCTTTCCAATGAAGCAGAGTAATAAGACAGGATATATAACGGATGGGACATAACAATACTATCTGGTGATAAGGTTAAGATTCGCGCACTCTGCTCCTATATGATTGACTTGCGAATAAAATGGGATTGCCTGTGATAGCTGAAACAGCTGGACAGGGAAAATAGAATCACTATCTACTTAATCCCAGATAATGTGGAGGGCGCTTGCAAGCCACTAATAGGGTCAGAGTGTTTCTTTATATTCGAAGGATATATTTGGAAAAAGAGAAGATGGAGAAATGCGAAGACGCTTCGTTTGAGAAAATCTAAACTTTTTCAGTGTAATTACAATAGGAAGAGAACTGAGTTATGCATGAGACCTACCGGAACTAGCTTGAGTAGAATCAAATATCACTTGATAGGGATCTGTTTAAAGTGGATATTCTGTCATAATGATAACGAATCATCAGAGTATATATTTGAAACATATGCTGCGAAAATCCTTCGAGTTTATCAAGTTCTAAGCAGGCACTCCGGGCAGCTTTTGAGCAGCAATGAGCATTAGCGAAAATATAATATATCTATTTACGGTACAAAGGCCAATACAGTAGATCGTATGGTCACAGCATGGACTCAGCGATGAAATGTAGTGGAGTTTAAAATCTATATTGCAGTAAGAGTGAAAGGGGGAGTATAATGTACGACAAATAAATGTTCATTTTTTTTTTATTACCAGTGATCTTTTTTTGCAATGGAATGTATGCCAATAGCATGAATATGTGTTTGTTACCAATGGTACAGATATTCCGAATATGGCCACCTTATCCAAATACTATAACGTGCGCACGTTTTGATGGCAGCAAACAGATGCAAAAATAATACCATCACTACGAGCCCATTGATGGTAGTCATTATAGTACTTTTCTACTACCAATATAGTTGTGTATTCGTGGTATGAATATATAATATATCTAAAAGAAAACCACTGGTAAACCTTAATAATAAATAATCTGATTACAAACATAATCTAACCAACGATTCTGATAACCCGAGAAATTTAAAATCGTCTTATTTTTTGTTTTTATGTTTTTCAATGAAATTTCGGTAAGCATTTACGTTGCTCTTCATATGCTAAAAATGTACGTTCCGTTCCGTTACGTTCCGTGGACGTTCCGCTAATGGAGGCTTTATAAAAGCGAACTTTGACAACAAAACACGACCTGATGAGAGAGTAGAGTTTTGCTATTTTAGTATTTAAGGATGCCGTCTGTTCTTTTGGTTGCAACGCTTTTCCAATGTTGAGAACACTGCTAGTGTCCTTTACATTCTCTTCTTAACTCCTGTTCAAGAATAATCCACTCACTTATATTGAAATATTTTATTATACATGATAAGTTATCGCTTGGCTTTCTAGTTTAACACCCTGTTTTATGAAAAACACTCAATTGCTCAAATTATGTTTGGTCATATGAATTTCGTCTGAAATCGTTGCAAGAATAGGAGACAAGAAATTGTAAAAAGTCGCCATAGATCTACATAATTGACACATGACAAATGGACTGAAAATTGCATATGGTAGGGTATACGTATTTTTTTGGAAACAGTTATTTGGGATCGACCAATGAAAAAACAGAAAAATTTTTAAAATTCTGTATTTTTGGCTCTTTGTGGTCATTCATTTAATTATTCTGAGCGCCTGGTATTAATCGTGTTTGGTAAAATCGTCATAAAACTTGCACAAGTCATAATATACAGGGTGTACAAGTAAGTACAAAAAGTAAAGCAAAGTTAACGAGTAAACTTATTGAGGAATATGGTATATGAAGAAAGTGCCATCTATTGAGCGATAGCTGATCGCTGAGGTCATTGCAGTAGTTATGAGTGAAACAATGCATTTTTTTATTTATTTTTATAAACATTTTATTCATATTTATTTATTTATAAATTAATTGTATAACAAGTAACAAATATATATGTGTGTATATAACAAATAACAATATTATTATGTTATTAATGTTTTTTTTTAGTTTTCGATAATTTTTTTATTATTTATAATAAATTAATTGTTTAACAAATAACAAATTAAAAGTATTAAATAGTACAATATATGCAGTGGGAAGCAAAAGTCTTAGTACCCCAATATATTTTTGGACACTTTCATGAATTTTAACTAACAGTTTGTATAAAAACTTGAATTTTTTATATTTGTTTTATTAACTTTTTTCTGTTTTATTATAAAACAAAATTTTTAGCGTTTTCCACAAAACAAAAGTAAAGTAAAGAAAAGTTTCTGATGACTTCATGTTTTTGCACCGCAAAAGTGTAGGTACCTCTAAGAGAGAGTAAATTAAAGATTCAAAGGACTAACATATGAAAATGCTATCCCATATCTTTAGTAGGATATCCCTCCCTTAAGGTCAAACCGTCCATTTAACCCATTTGAAATTGAATGTACCAGTTTTGTTTCGTGTTTTTTGGTGATATTTGCCGCCATGCACTCTCAGGAGTAAGTTTTTCGGTTGAATTTTGGTTGAGGTTTAGCGACTAATGTAAGCGTTGTTTCCAATCATCTCCTAAATACTTTCTTTATAGTCATATCGGGAATTTGTGCAAGAGTATTAAGCGTGTGGTGACTTTGGTGGGCAAATCAAATCTTCACATTAGGAGCAGTATGATTGGGGGTGAATTTGTTCTTTCGAATGTTTTCTCAATAAATTGTAAACTGTCCACACCTGGTGCCACAGTATTGATTTTCCTCGTCCATGCTTAAATGTTTCATGCAATTTC
Source organism: Sarcophaga variegata (assembly GCA_932273835.1). Taxonomy (NCBI): domain Eukaryota; kingdom Metazoa; phylum Arthropoda; class Insecta; order Diptera; family Sarcophagidae; genus Sarcophaga; species Sarcophaga variegata. The sequence goes on from OW026358.1 coordinate 98,373,413, forward strand.
TACGGATTGGGTTCCATATTTTTCTTTCTCCATACTTAAAGCATATCAAATGAGAATTTCAATAATGTGTGTGTGTCTTTTGACCGTTCAAAATACGTCATTTTAACTCGCACGGATGTACTTTACTTCATTCAGCATGGAGGTAGAAAATAAATTCCGAGCTCGATCTCAAGAAACTGTTAAACATGGTGGTGGTACTATAATGAGTATCGGCACTAGGCGTGGGCAGTTTGCAATTTATTAAGAAAATAATTAATAAGAGGGGCTGTTTTATACAAACTGCTGGTAAAAATTCATGAATTTGTTAAAATCTAATGGAGTGCTAAGACTTTTGCTGTCCACTGTATGTATATTTTGTTTAACCATTATTGGCTATGAATGGTTAAATTTTACAAGTGTTCACATTCACATATAAAACTCTTTAAATATAAAAATAAAGATATTACAGTCAACGAAAAAAGTCTTCATATACCACTGTATGTAGACTTTTATCCCGATGATTTTTATTAAATTGAAAAAGGTGTTCTAACGTTATTTTAAGGCAGTTACAATTAAGAATGTTTGAAGACAAAAAAGAAATATAAAAAAGAATATATAACATAAAAATATGTAGAAAACTACAAAAAAATTAGCAGCAAAAAGACTACATACACCGCTGTATGTAGACTTTTTTCTGTGACTGTATATCGTAAATTTAAGAAACAAAATCTTTAAAGAAAGCAATCAAATGCAAAGAAAAAATTCTGCGTACAGTGGTGTACTTACAGAGGAGAACAAAAGTCTTAGTACTCCAATATATTTTGACAATTTGTAATAATGTGTGTGTCTTTAGACGAGTCAAAATATATCATTTTATTACTTTAGTATGGATGAAAAAGAAATGATGAGTTCGATCTCAAGAAACGTTTAAACACGGTTAAACTGTTGGTTAAAATTCATGGCATTGCTAAAATGTATTCGGGGTAGTCAGACTTTTGATGTCCACTGTATGTAGAGTATTTTTTCTTTGGCTGTATGCTAAAGTTACAGAAAGGGTTTGAATTTTTTTGTGTTTTTAGGTATTTTTTTTCAAATGTTTTCGATAATTTTTAAGTCGTCTTAAAATTAAATTCAGTCTACTGTTGGTTTTTCTTAATTAAGCACGCCCTGGTATAATATCTTCTTCGGATTATCTTCTTTGTTTTGTGCTGCTGGTATTGTTGTTGTTGCTGGCGTAATTGCTGCTGCTGCTGCTGTAGCTATTGCAGTTGTTGAGCATCTCATATTATTGTTTGCATGATAATTATTGTCATCCATTTACTGACTTCCTCTATCCATGTTGTCCATGGCATGATGTCCATTATATGAAACATTTTATGCATAACCATTGGTATTCTGCCTGGATAGGATACAATTTCAGTAACCCAAGGAAACCATTGGTATGTTGTGATCGATAGACAGGAAAATATTTTTATTTCAAGCACCGTGTACCGGCTACACGATCGATAGTTCTCTTTCACTTTGGTTGTGTAAATTGGCGTGGCTCTATAAAGAGATATAAAAACAGACAAATATCAATAAAATATTTTCAAATTTCATATGGACATACAGTCAAAGAATAAAGTCTACATACAGCTGAATGAAGGCTTTTTTTCCGGTGATTTTTATCAAAATAAAAGAATTTGTATATAAAAAAGCTATGTATATACAAGGGTGTATGTAGACTTTTGTCGATGACTGTACATATATAAAGAAGTATCTACTGTATTAAAACAAAACAAGCAAATCAAAGTTATCATTTTAAACTTTATGTAAGTATATGATCTTAAATCGTAGTCTGTATTGACTAGCATTCCAAGAAGTTAACGACGGGTATCTCGGGTAATCGATTTCTTGTTTTTAGCTCTGATTAGTGAAGAATGGCTCGTCTATCAATAGAGTACGTCTTCGTACGTTCACGTACGTCCAAAATATACTTCTTGGTACTGGTCCTTATATGATAATAGTTATTTGAGACATTCAATTCCACATACATTCAATATGTGTTTTTCTCATTTTTCCATTTCCTTTCTCTTCCTTATCTCTAAATTACCTATCCCCTTTATGACTATTTTTAGGTTCGACAAACATTTCTTAAGGCAACCAAAATTAATCGTCCTCCTAACGTACCTTATCTAATGAAGTGCATGTTGACTAGACACATTCGGTTTGGACTTCAAATATTTGAATTTGGAGATCCTTTAATAGATTTGTTTTGTTTATTACCACAGTGAGTGTATTACAGTATTGTTGACATGTACGACTAACAACTAATCACTGTTGTATTGTTTAAAGGTCTCGACTACCGGCTACACTCCCAGGCATACCTGAATCCAAAAATTAACAGTCATTATTACTTAAGGGAAGCCATGAATTTTAACTCGGTTTGTGTGAGTGTAGTCCTTGCATGAGCGTGTGAAGATGACTGTTGTTACCACCACAGGCCATAACGATGATTGTGATAATGGTGCTGATAGTGTTATTTGTTCCCCAGATTTGTTCATGAATTCAGGTATTTTCCTATTAATTTTTGTTGGCCACAGGTGAGTATAATATTGTCTACAAAATGAAAATTTTATGCTTAAAATTCTATTTCATTATCTTTTCTTATATCGTATTACTAGACTTTATGTGTACTAAACCACCAAATTCAGTAACATTTTCCAGCCATAATCTCACTTGTCGTCGAGATGTCTTCCGTAATGTACACGTTCACTATTTAAATAAAAATTAAAAATGCAGGGCCTACAGGTAAGTGATAAAGGGAAGGGGGTGAATAAGTGGGTGCAAATATGTCAGATGATTGCTCGATTACGTATGTGTGAATAAATAATTTTATTTTTGTATGTAAACAGTTTTCGACCTGGAGTCAAGTTTCGTTAGAGGCAATGATAACGACGACAATGATGATGAGGATGACTTTATTAACAGCTCACACTTAATAGCTGGTACTTAAAGTTGACAATATCGAGTAGTATAAGTTGGTACGAGTATAAAACTGCTACTATTCATTGTCGTACTCGTACTTGACATCCTTGTAAATTAATATTTAATGAGTGTTTAAAGAAAATTATGTAAACAGGCAAAAAGAATATTATTTCATTTGATTTCATTTCGTTTAAACAAAATTTAATTGCCGTCATTTATAAAGCTTTGCAAACAACGCCGGCAAATGTGTTGACTATGATCTTCCATAGTCCTTTTAAATATGCGTGTATTGACACAAAAAAACTAACAGTGGATGCACACAACGCCAGTGAATGTCATTGAAAATCGTTCGGCAAAGAACAATAAATATTTCACATCTTGTTTGTACTGTTGTTATGGAAACACGTAAAACTCCATTCTTCTTTTATTTTCACCACTGCTCAGAGAAGCATGTAACTCCCATAAAGCATTTCTCTCTTATATGGTTCTTCTCCATTTTTCTCCAGGTTTTTGTGCTCGATTACAGGTTCGTCAGCCATGAGCACCTTCTTTGTAACAGTGTTGGTCTTCTCCCTGATGGTATGGCCGATCCTCTTCACGGTTGTGTAAGCTCAAGGGATTTGTATTTCTGATGGTGTTGAGTCATAATACCCATCGAATGGAGGAAGAGATTATCTTTCAATACATGTGCCAATGCCAGGCTCTTGCTATAAAGACGCAAAGGTTCTTGACCTAGTTTTTTATAGTTTTTGTCACTTTTGACTGAAATCTTCCGTGTAAAGGCAGAGATTAATGTTCCCATTGTTAGTAACTAAGATGACTACTGTATCCTCATATTATAAAACATGCCAGTTTTTATGGCAAATTTTAGACCAATTGCTGGTAGTCCCCGACTTACGACTGTTCGGCCTACGACTATTCGCACTTACGACAATTTTTTTCCAATTTTTTTCATAGAAAATGCTTAAAGACGACAAATATATAGTTGAGGGAAATCCCTAAAATATATGAGAAAAATTAAAAAAAAACAAAGTAAAAAAGTTCGATTTGCATACACATTTCAGTACAAATAGTAAATTACGTACATTAGGTAAGTCAGAATTTTTTAAGTGAATAATTTTATATCTTCTCAAAAATGACTGTAACTGAGCCTCAAAGTTAGTAGTACAGTATGTATTTTTTTCTTAAATTTTTGTATATGAAATTCGACTTACGACTTAATCGACTTACGACCTATGACCAGGAACCTATCTCGGTCGTAAGTCGGGGAATACCTGTATTACCTTTTATTAGCTAAGAGCGTTTTTCCTAACTACTGAGTATTTAGATGACCTTTACAGTGTTTGTCGCTAACTCCACTAAAACATCATTCTCACGTTGTATTTCATGGAACATGTTAAGGATATACTTCAGTGAGAAATCCATGTATTTCAAATGCGACCACGATGTAAAGATAGCTGAGTATAGAAATTCATCTGCTCTGGGAACCATCTCTTGTTTAAATTGAATGAATATTTTGCCTCTCATAGAACTCATAGAATTTGAGTAAAGCAACAAAAAAGCCTTCATTAGAGTTCAATAACAAAAACGTAGTGCCTTGGCAGCTCAATGAATTTCACGAAATATTTTTAACAGTCCAAGAACTTATAAACAAGAAGCAAAAGAAAAGAAATCTTTTCAAAATGCATTACAAATTGCTTCTATTTATAATGCATTGTTCGGAACACGATAATTAAATGAAGCGAATATTTTTTTCTTTGGAATGAAAACCTTTAAAATCGTCTTCTAAGTAGGCAACTCGCAATTGGTAACATTTAATAACTGGTTGCAGATTCTTCTTCCATTTCGAATTCTTATTAATAATGGCAAATGGAAAAATATTTCACGATTAAAAAACACAAAAATAAATTGAAAAAAGTGGAGAAACAATTCCGAAAACATTTATTTTTACACTTACAAGTGTGGATTATCAAATAATCACTAAAAACAGATCACATGCCTCATAAAATCATTATTTTTTTATTTTTTATTGTTACTCTGTTGTTGCTGTTGTAGTTATTCTTGTAATATCTATCGAGTAGAGAGAGAAGACAAATGGAACAGACAGACAGTAATAAAAACGTTGGAGCTGTATAATCCCAGAGAAGTATGAAAATCATGGAACGGCATGTGCAAACACAAGAAAATGTTCGTAATGAGAGGTTGTCAAGTACAAATACGTGTATTGTACTGTGCGTGTGGATATAGAGTTTTGACAATTGAGAGTAAAAATATAGCAGAGATGTGGAAGTAAATGATTTAGAAAATGCATCTACTCTTTAGAAGAAATTAGCAAATTTGCAAGGAAGGACACACTGTTACAGACCTTTTGACTCATATTTGTAACTACGGGTCAAAAGTTAAAGCAAACTTAGTTTCTGCTCATGTGTAATGACAGCTTTTGCGTTAACTAAGTCTCAAGATAGTTTCTGATCGAAGCTAAAAAAATTTTTGTTTTACAAATCCTTTCTTGCAACAGCGTCAAAGCTAACCACACGCTACAACAGACATGTTTGAATATAAAACACAAGCCGGACTACAAATCTTATTGGATTTGATACAACGTAACACAGATGACAACACAGCTTCTACTAATATTAAGAAAGCTTATAGATTTGGCAGAAATTCGATTTGTGCATCATAGGTTTGCTTAGGATAGATGACGTGTCCTCCTTTGGGGACAAGGTCCCACATTAGACCAACAGTTAGGCCCATTGTAATACCACAATTATTATTCAACCCAGGGATACAACATTACGTAAAAGAAACCAATACCACTCCTGAATAAGAATATATTGCGGCATTCTTAATAGTGGAGAGTTCTATCACAGATGACAAAAAATGAGAGGTCTCTTCTTCATGACAGGCACCGGCACATAAGATGACAGACAATCTGAGACCCAAAGCTACTACAGATGTTATTTGAGATCGTTACTGTCGCGCAATAAGCCAGTAACCCGTGAGAACTGCAGTTATGCGATAGTTGGTAATGTGAGTTAAGGACAAAAGACTATCGGCCTCTTTTTGATCCATACAAGTCCAGCATTGTCTTATCCTCAACAGAGGACAACGTAATTCAGACTTCCCGTAAAACAAGTGGAAATTAGCCAGTTTAACTGAGGCAATCCGAACACCTATGACCTGTCGGAGATTAATAGCTCTGTACCGTCTCTGGTCCAGAATTTCAGCATGCTCAAGAGTCCAGGTTGGGCTAGAATTTAACCGTAGATCGATAACCGTAGATGATACATTTCTACTTTTTAGACTACATAACTTTAATTCAGAAAAAGTTAGATGCCTGATATTTTTATAATTCGTTAGTATTGTTATCGCCATTATTTTAACCCAAATAAAAAAGAAAATTTCAAACAGGAGTTACAAAATTCAAAAACTTCATAATTCTGTCGTATATATCAAAAATGATACATACGACTTCCTAGAGATTTTTTGGTGTTGTGTATGTAATTGTTTTAAGATTTCAAAAAATTGTGTGAAGTTTTATCGTAAATAATACATTTTTTATGGTATTTGAGAAATAATTGAAAGTTATGTAAGTGTGGGACGAAAGTGAAAAGATTGAATTTTATATTCTTGATACGTTCTTGATATTGATTGAAGTAGTCGTAGTCTAGAATGTAGCGTGTTACCTTATTAGACGTCAGGCCAAGGTTCAAAAATCAGGTCAGACATTTCCAATTTATAACGAAAGGTTGTAATGACCGATTAAATATGTACATATATATATAATATTCCTGCTGCTAAAGGCTTTGAAGAAGAAGAAAATAGAAGCTCGTCTTATGAACTGGAGAAAGTATTGGCAGCAACAAACATAACAACAGGATGTTTATCGCCAAAGATGGTACTACTTGGAACAGAAGAAACTGCCTTTAGTATTTTGGGATGAAAAAATCTAGTAGTTTCTTACTGCTCTTCTCATATTTGTGTCACGTGGCAGACAAACATTAGAAAAATGCGTTTCGTCCTATGTTTTATTACAGATGATAATATTTCGGTCAACTACGTACGTATGAGATAACAGAATCATTCGTTTTGATAATGATATTTATATATTTATTTATATATTTATTTATTAATTACAATACAATTACAAATTATATTCTAATTATATACGAGCTGAGTAACTTTGACCATATGCTCGGTGTAGTGTCACAGACCAGAGTCTCTAGTGGGAATCGAACCCACGATCCTCAGGCTAATAGTCTAGCACACTACCCACTAGACTACCTGGGCACCCTGATAACGATATACATATTTACACCCATTACGCCTTTTCGAAAAATGAGCTAAAAGTCTTGCAGCCTTTAATAATCATGCTTAAAGCCTTTTTTTGAAATTCGAATGAAAAGGATTTTTTTTCTAAAAAAAAAATATATTTATCTTAATTTTTTGTTAGAAAACTTTAACCATTTTCATAAAACCTTTATCACACAACTTGTAGTTTTATGTAAGAAATAATACTGTATAAATAGTTTGGGAGTAGCTATCATACTTTCAGAGCAGCCCATATATCCTTTTTTTAAGATTTTTAAAAATTTAATTTCTTGTTCGCCTAAAAGGTAAGAAAATTAAAGAAAATATATTTAAATAATGATGTTTATGTTTTTATGTTCCTTTTTGGTATATTTTCATCTCAAATTAAAGTTTTTTAGCAACAGAATTCAAAAACTTTTTAGATTTATTGTGAGAAATGGAAATTTCCTCCAGCGATTTTAATTGAAATTTAATACTTAATGATGGAATACTTACAGTGATTGTCAGGGAAATTAATTTAAGGATGTTTATATAAATCAAGCTTCATAAAGAGATTTACGGAGTAATGCTTGGTATTGATTTATGTTTTCTTTCCTTTTGTTTTGTGTTATTACCTTTTCGAGTCATATTTAATTTTGTCGCTGTAGATTAGTAACTAATTGAATTTGATGGTCGTTATAAATTTCGTGGTCCACCGAAGTCGAATTGGCAGTTTTAGATTCAAGTACATGCTACGTGCGTAGCAACTACTTACAGTAGTATTTGGCGAAACCCGTATCCGGGAAACCAGAGAGGAATCAACGAGAGAAAATTGTTATTGACATAATCGATGTACTATTGCAACGTAGAAACTGGTTTACCTTACATGACGTTGACAACAAATATTTCTAACGAATCACAAGAAGGGTTTGTACCATCAGGTTTCAGCCAGACCTCAACTGAGAGTGTTACTGATGCGACTGGCAGTAAGCTGTCCTATCTAAGCAATTGGAAACTTATAAATCGCCACAAAGCAGGGTGCTAGATGTCAAATTATTACCATTTAGAAAGAAATAAAACCAAGCTGACATGAAGTGCTTGATTTTTATGTAAAAATGTATGCAGCAATGTACATCATGTCAATAATTTTGGTGCAAGTTTCATAACAGTGATAATAAAATGTAAGAATAGTAAATAAATAGTTTTATTAAAATGAATTAAAATATTTAATTTTTTTAACAAAATCTACCAATAATCGTGACAATTCCATGTACTTACTACAAGTATGTATCAAAAGTGATACATAAGCTGGAATTATGAAGTTTTTTTAAGGCTCGATCTACGGTTAATTGTATTGAACCTTATAGCCACTAGCTCAGTTCTCTGCTTTATTAAAATGTCAGAGGGAAGCCAATTGTGTGTGGCAAAATAAGCCCAGGTCAGGCATGAAAAGTTTTTCAATAATCTGCTCATACATATATAAAAATTAACGCACACAACATAAGTGGTGTGAGAAACTAGGTCGTTATCCTGCCTAGAGGGTTGTAATGACCAATTGTGTATGTAAATAAGCCTTTCGCCCTTGTTCGAGTGGACAAACTGCACTGATTATATGATTATATACAGCTGACTGCATACGAGTCTGCATATCAGGCGGCAATTGTTCAACGTCCACTATACTTCAGCACCGTAAATCAATCTACCAAGGCCTGATAGAGGCAGTTCCTGATAGCGGCAATGCAATCCATGTTTAATTTGTATTACAAAAATTTATAAAGTACTCTAGGAATTTCATTCTCATCCTAATTCGTTGAAAAAGTTTTTTCGTTGTATGTCGAATCACTGTATGACACAATCGCATCTCTCACTAGAAAAGCCTGCCTATTCAACTTATGCTTTGTGGCAAAAAAGTTTCTCAATGTGACTTTGTGAAATCTCACCCTATACTCGATCAATGTAGTGACTAGCTAAATACGAATATCCCTACTACTATTTTTATCCACAACTGTTATATGCATACGACCATAAATTTAATGCCAAAATAATCCCAAGAAGTGAATAAAATGAAGAGAAATCTTTATTTAATTTAATTTTATATGAATAACAAGAAGGAACATTGAAGGCCATCAACTACGACTCAGTGATACATTGCATCACAATGATCTTTTTGGAATTTTTTCTTGAGTAGCTGCAGCGGTATTTCCTAATTCCGATGCGAGATTGTGAAGTGAAGAAATGGGCAAACGAATGCACTTGTAAGGAGATCAAATTGAACTCGAAATGTTCTAACTGTGCCTTTTCACATGATGGGAATGTTTGAATGTGTGAATCTACTTTTGAATCCTTGTGTCATATGCAGTACAACACATGCTTTACCAATTGTAGGACATAAAAACAAGCAACATCTTCATCATAACCATCATTCTAAATCATTGTGATATACTCCAGCTATTAATAGTAAAAGAATAGGAGCTCAATGGAGAACCAATAGAGCGTAGATATCTCTTTAGACAAGTATTATAAGCTCATAAAACTGAATATAAAACAACAACAACATAAAAAATGAATTTATTTTACAATTCTTCTAAAACACTTGCAGTTACTCAGATAATTGATTCGATGCCATTATTCTTTGTATTACTTTTCGTTTTTCTTGCATTTATTATGGCATAAAAGAAATGGAAGAAATTTTAAATCCTCAAATTCAACCAGAATACAAAATCCATATGGACTCCTCTTTTGAACCATCCACACATAATGAAGTTCCAAGCCAATTATTAAGCAAAAGCAATAGTAGATGAAGCGTTCCAGTAACACGATACAACTCATCTTTAAATCATAATGAATGGCCATGGAGAGTACAATTTAAAACTGAATTGAACAGAAAGGATAGAAAAATTTTGTAAAAGTTTTACAAGAAAAAAATTATTTTCCTTGGTACACAGAATCATTAATCTTTGAAAAGCTTTAGAATGCAGAGGCTTAAAAGTATTCAATCCATAAAATGAAGAAGGACGGAATGTGTTCACATGAAGAGAAACGGGAAATTACAATTTCTACAAAAGTCTTCATGAAAAATATATATATATATATATATATGTATATGTAAATACAGTATGATATTGCCATACCTCCACTCAATTTTCTCAATGTCCATCATTGTTCCCAGACAAATAACAATGTCCGAAATTAAATCCAATGTCGTTTAAATCAACTATATATTTATGATTTTCCTATAATGTCTACGCTACTTTTGGATTTTTTTTTTATTGTTTTTGTAAAGTTTTTATTGTTATTGGCTTCCATAAGCGAATTCAATTAATTAACAACAACAGAAAAAATTATTTATAAACGACACCCAGACACCCTGCTGCGGCATGCTACTATATACTCGTATTTTTGTTTTACTAAGGTTTTCCAATCAGTTCTTAAAACTGTAGAAGAAAAAAATGTTCGAGAGATGGGTGCCGCGTTTCTTCATCGTAGATGAAAACAAAATTCAGAAAATGACTAAAGGCAGGCCTTTAGTCCTTAAAGAATCGAAAAGGAAAAAGAAAAATATTATACATCATCGGCTGAAAAGGAAAAACCGTCACAATATTTTACTCTAGAAAATTCTTGTTTAGGGAATACCAAATTCTTTTCTCATTGGCACAAAGCCTATAAAAACGTAAAATCCAATAGAATTGTAATTATAGAGCAAAAAATTTTCTTCTGTTACATTCTCGTCTATCATACCATTGTGCTAACTAGACAGAAAAAGAGGCTCACAAACATGAAAAAAAGAACGAAAATGGCATAAAAAGTTCATCTATATTTGTGGAAATTTTTTTATCACTACCATTCATCCCAGTCATATCAACCATCACATTCATACCAGCCAGCCACCAACAAATATTTGTAACCGAAAAGCGAATAAAAAATTGAATTTTTTCCTAAAAAGTCAAAAATCTACGAAATTTTTTTTTCGTTTTGCCATTTCACGGCAGAAAAAATAATGGTCGGGAACATATGGACAGAAGGACGACACATGCACACACATCATACACAATTATACAACATGCAAAAGTTCAAGCTTTTGTAAGCGTGTAGTTTGTATCCAAATGAATGGGAAAAAAGAGAAGAAGCAGGCATAGTAATAACGAGAAGAATTCGCGTATAGGAGTAGTTGGAGTAAAAATTTCAGTGATACGATATTGTTTAAGAAAAGGTGACCATGTAATTTAAATAAAAGATAAATCATAAGTTCTTTTGCAAATATTAGAAAAACACAGACATACTTTAAAACACGTTCTTCTGAAAATGGCTATACACGTCACATTAAACCCATGCAATAATACTGGACTTAGTATATAAGACAGTACTAGTTCTGCTTAAGCCCATCTTCATTTAACAACGCCCTAGACAAGGCTTTTATATAACCAGTTATTATTTGCAAGTAATTAATGGACTTCGAAAAGGTTACATCGCTTCAATCTTAAGGATTTCGCTTTTATGTGTACAGCTTGCGTTTATTTAATCCAAAGACTGTGATTAGAGTTTAAACGCCCTATTCATCTACTTTTAAAATAGTTGCATGTCAATTGAGTGTTTTTCGCTTGCATATCATACGTGATATCATTGTTGCATACATATATACCATAATGTTCAAGCCACTCTGGAGCTAGAAGGCAAGGAGAATCTATCCTACAGTGGCACTAGGTATTCTGTTGGATTTAAAGTCACTGCTCTTGCTAGTGAGAACCAGATCTATGGAAACTGCGGTTAAGACATTGGGATACAATACAATACAAGAATCATCTGGAGGCAATGTGGCTTGACAAATCGAGTGGCTGACAACTTCTTTCTTAGCTTTCCCCTGAAAAATACCAATATACTCTTCATTATAATGAAATTCTTTCCAATGAAGCTGAGTAATACGACAGGATGTATAAAGGATGGGACATAACAATACTAGCTGGTAATAAGCTTAAAATCTGCGCATTCTGCTCCTATAAGATTGACTTGCGAATAGAATGGGACTGCCTGTGATAGCTGAAACAGCTGGACAGGGAAAATAGAGTCACTATCTGCTTAATCCCAGATAATGTGGAGGGCACTTGCATGCCACTAATAGGGTCAGAGTCTTTCTTTGTATTAGAAGGATATATTTGGCAAAAGAGAATATGGAGAAATGCGAAAACGCTTCGTTTGAGAAAATCTAAACTTTTTCTGTGTAATTACAATAGGAAGAGAACTGAGTTATGCATGAGACCTACCAGAACTAGCTTGAGTAGAATCAAATATCACTTGATAGGGATCTGTTTAAAGTGGATATTCTGTCTTAATGATAACGAATCATCAGAGTATATATTTGAAACATATGCTGCGAAAATCCTTCGAGTTTATCAAGTTCTAAGCAGGTACTCTGGGCAGCTTTTGAGCAGCAATGAGCATTAGCGAAAATATATCTATTTACGGTACAAAGGCCAATACAGTAGATCGTATGGTCACAGCACTCTAGCTATTCTACACGACGAAAGGACATGATCGGTGAAGGCGATGCGAAGTTAAACACAGTTAAAGAAGTTCCATTAAGAAGCTATCATCCTTCAATACTGTTTTACATTAGTAAGGTAAGTATAAAGAAGCGTGAAGCCCATATTTCTTTGAAGTTTGAGAAATAGCAGAGACTAATGCTCAAGAGATTGCCTACTACATAAGCGATGAAATGTAGTGGAGTTTAAAAAGTATATTGCAGTAAGGATGAAAGGGGGAGTATAATGTACGACAAATAAGTGTTCATTTTTTTATTACCAGTGATCTTTTTTTTGCAATGGAATGTATGCCAATAGCATGAATATGTGTTTGTTACCAACGGTACAGATATTCCAAATATGGCCACCTTATCCAAATACTATAAAGTGCGCACGTTTTGATGACAGCAAACAGTTGCAAAAGCAATACCATTACTACGAGCCCATTGATGGTAGTCATTATAGTACTTTTCTACTACCAATATAGTTGTATATTCGTAGTATAAATAGTATGTTGTTGTAGTTGTGTTAATAGTAGTATTGTAGTATTAGTACGTACTCGTAGTATAGTATTTTAAAAGTTTTCTGTAGCATGGTACTGCATTTGGTGATGACGATTTGAATGAAATTGTAATCATTTAATTGTAATAAATTTTTTAGTAAAGCAGGAGAATAAATACGAGGTAACTTAGTCAGACTCCTCTTTTTATTATTATAGTAGCAGGATTCTGATATTTATTTTGCCAGCCTGCATGTCTGCCCGCCTGCCTTCATTGGTTTTGTTTTCAGTGATTTTAGCGTATTTTTTCTTGGGCTTAATAGAGAGGCAGTCATACTTGTTGGGGGTCTATTAGGGATTCTTTGGACTACAATTCCAATACAGTATGATGTTGCCATACCTCCACTCAATTGTCTCAATGTCCATCATTGTTCCTAGACAAATAACTAAGTCTCAAATTAAATCCAATGTCGTTTAAATCAACCACGTATTTATGAAGTTCCTATAATGTCTACTCCAATTCATTTGGCATATACAAGTAACAAAATTATACGGAGCCATTTAAAGTTTGATTAGAATATTTTTGTGTGTACTTGTTGAAATCAATAGAATCTTGCTAAAATATGTAGAATCACGCAGTTGTTTACCAAGTTTGTAGGATTTCTGTAAGAAAAATATAATGTATAATAAAATCAAAGTAGCCTTAGAATGAATGGCAATAAGTTATCAAAAGATTCGGTGTTCATTTAACATACAGAAGTTGTCAGGGATTTACATAAAGTATATAAAATAGTCATATACACTACCTACATCCAAAAACCCCTAATGCTCTGAATTCAGTTTCTGTTCCCAGTTAATTGGCTTTCAAAACAAACTGAGTATCCACCGAGCCTTTTAAAGTAAAACTTTATCCAATAGGTAAATGCAGTTCAACTACCATCCATGAGGAGGCTTTATGTCAGTTACTCAAACACTAATCGAATAAACAACACAATAAATGATGAAAAAATTAAAACAGAAGAAAAAAGTTTAAAAAAAGAATTTAAAAACGGAATCAACACTTCTCAGACATTTATGGTTCAATTATAGAAAACAATTGAAGTTTGGATTTTATTTTTTTATTGTTTTTATAAATATTTTATTGTTATTGGCTTCCATAAGCGAATTCAATTAATAAACAACAACAGAAAAAATTATTTATAAACGACACCCTTTGCCAAGTTCTTTCGTTCGTTTTGTCTAAAAACACAACAAAAAAGAAAACATAAAAAACTGCAATTAAAACAATAAAAATGTAAAAAAAACCATGAAAATTGAAGCAAATTATGAAATACGAGCACAAAACATATTAAAATGTTGTACAAACTGATCTTGAGGCATGCTACTATATACTAGTATTTTTGTTTTACTAAGGTTCTCCAATCAATTCTTAAATCTGCAGAAGAAAAAAATGTTCGAGAGATGGGTGCCGCGTTTGTTCATCGTACATGAAAACAAAATTCAGAAAAAGGACTTAAGGGAGGCCTCTAGTCCTTAAAGAATCGAAAAGGAATAAGAAAAATATTGTACATCATTGGCTGAAAAGGGCTTGTTTAAGGAATTCAAAATTCGTTTTTCATTGCCGCAAAGCCTATAGGCATCATATCGAATAGAATATTTATAAACGAAAAACGAATAAAAAATATTATTTTTCTTCTAAAAAGGGCAAACAAATCTAGGAAAATTTTTTCGTTTTGCCATTTCACAGCAGAAAAAATTTCTCTGCTTTGAAAAGGCTAGATTTTTTATCTAATAATGGTCGGGAACATATGGACGGAAATGAAAGGGAAAAAAGAGAAGAAGCAGGCATAGTAATAACGAAAATAATTCTCGTGTATAAGAGAAGTTGGAGTAAAAATTTCAGTGATACGATATTTTTTTAAGAATTAAATAAAAGATAAATCATAAGTTCTAGTGCAACTGTTTGTTGGGAATAACTCAAACTTTATTTAACAAAGCACTGGACAAGGCTTTTATATTACCAGTCATTATTTCCCAATAATTAATGGACTTCGACGAGGTTACATCGCATCGAATCTTTAACAATTCGGTACTATGCTTGCAGCTTGTGATTATTAAATCCAAAGACTGTGGTTAGAGTTTAAAAGCCCTATTCATCTTCTTTTAAAATAGTTGCATGTCAATTGAGTGTTTTTCGCTTGCACATCATACGTGATATCATCGTTGCATACATATATACCATAATGTTCCAAGCCACTTTGGAGCTAGAAGGCAAGGATAATCTATCCTACAGTGGTACTAGGTATTAGGAACCAGATCTATGGAAACTGCGGTTAAGATATTGGGATACAATGCAATATAAGAATCATCTGGAGGCAATGTGGCTTGACAAATCGAGTGGCTGACAACTTCTTTCTTAGCCTTCCCCTGAAAAATACCAAAATACTCTTCATTTTTGTGAAATTCTTTCCAATGAAGCAGAGTAATAAGACAGGATATATAACGGATGGGACATAACAATACTATCTGGTGATAAGGTTAAGATTCGCGCACTCTGCTCCTATATGATTGACTTGCGAATAAAATGGGATTGCCTGTGATAGCTGAAACAGCTGGACAGGGAAAATAGAATCACTATCTACTTAATCCCAGATAATGTGGAGGGCGCTTGCAAGCCACTAATAGGGTCAGAGTGTTTCTTTATATTCGAAGGATATATTTGGAAAAAGAGAAGATGGAGAAATGCGAAGACGCTTCGTTTGAGAAAATCTAAACTTTTTCAGTGTAATTACAATAGGAAGAGAACTGAGTTATGCATGAGACCTACCGGAACTAGCTTGAGTAGAATCAAATATCACTTGATAGGGATCTGTTTAAAGTGGATATTCTGTCATAATGATAACGAATCATCAGAGTATATATTTGAAACATATGCTGCGAAAATCCTTCGAGTTTATCAAGTTCTAAGCAGGCACTCCGGGCAGCTTTTGAGCAGCAATGAGCATTAGCGAAAATATAATATATCTATTTACGGTACAAAGGCCAATACAGTAGATCGTATGGTCACAGCATGGACTCAGCGATGAAATGTAGTGGAGTTTAAAATCTATATTGCAGTAAGAGTGAAAGGGGGAGTATAATGTACGACAAATAAATGTTCATTTTTTTTTTATTACCAGTGATCTTTTTTTGCAATGGAATGTATGCCAATAGCATGAATATGTGTTTGTTACCAATGGTACAGATATTCCGAATATGGCCACCTTATCCAAATACTATAACGTGCGCACGTTTTGATGGCAGCAAACAGATGCAAAAATAATACCATCACTACGAGCCCATTGATGGTAGTCATTATAGTACTTTTCTACTACCAATATAGTTGTGTATTCGTGGTATGAATATATAATATATCTAAAAGAAAACCACTGGTAAACCTTAATAAATAATCTGATTACAAACATAATCTAACCAACGATTCTGATAACCCGAGAAATTTAAAATCGTCTTATTTTTTGTTTTTATGTTTTTCAATGAAATTTCGGTAAGCATTTACGTTGCTCTTCATATGCTAAAAATGTACGTTCCGTTCCGTTACGTTCCGTGGACGTTCCGCTAATGGAGGCTTTATAAAAGCGAACTTTGACAACAAAACACGACCTGATGAGAGAGTAGAGTTTTGCTATTTTAGTATTTAAGGATGCCGTCTGTTCTTTTGGTTGCAACGCTTTTCCAATGTTGAGAACACTGCTAGTGTCCTTTACATTCTCTTCTTAACTCCTGTTCAAGAATAATCCACTCACTTATATTGAAATATTTTATTATACATGATAAGTTATCGCTTGGCTTTCTAGTTTAACACCCTGTTTTATGAAAAACACTCAATTGCTCAAATTATGTTTGGTCATATGAATTTCGTCTGAAATCGTTGCAAGAATAGGAGACAAGAAATTGTAAAAAGTCGCCATAGATCTACATAATTGACACATGACAAATGGACTGAAAATTGCATATGGTAGGGTATACGTATTTTTTTGGAAACAGTTATTTGGGATCGACCAATGAAAAAACAGAAAAATTTTTAAAATTCTGTATTTTTGGCTCTTTGTGGTCATTCATTTAATTATTCTGAGCGCCTGGTAATAATCCCTGTTTGGTAAAATCATCAAAAGAGTGTGTGACAGCAGCTATACAGGGCGCGCACGTCTTTACATGGTAAATCCCTTATCACTTCCCTAATTGACTAATACGATAAATTTTTTAGAAAATAATTTTTAATTTTTTTTTGTTGGTCCCGAAAAATTTTTATATTTAAATTTATATCTGAGTTATCTAGCGAATATTACATACTGTAGGGTATTCAAAAATTTTTAGGAACAGTTATTTGGGATCGACCAATGAACAAATAGAAAAATATTTAATCTTTCTCTCTCTTCCTATTTTTATGGTCATTCGTTTGATTATTCTGATCGCCTGGTATTAATCGTGTTTGGTAAAATCGTCATAAAACTTGCACAAGTCATAATATACAGGGTGTACAAGTAAGTACAAAAAGTAAAGCAAAGTTAACGAGTAAACTTATTGAGGAATATGGTATATGAAGAAAGTGCCATCTATTGAGCGATAGCTGATCGCTGAGGTCATTGCAGTAGTTATGAGTGAAACAATGCATTTTTTTATTTATTTTTATAAACATTTTATTCATATTTATTTATTTATAAATTAATTGTATAACAAGTAACAAATATATATGTGTGTATATAACAAATAACAATATTATTATGTTATTAATGTTTTTTTTTAGTTTTCGATAATTTTTTTATTATTTATAATAAATTAATTGTTTAACAAATAACAAATTAAAAGTATTAAATAGTACAATATATGCAGTGGGAAGCAAAAGTCTTAGTACCCCAATATATTTTTGGACACTTTCATGAATTTTAACTAACAGTTTGTATAAAAACTTGAATTTTTTATATTTGTTTTATTAACTTTTTTCTGTTTTATTATAAAACAAAATTTTTAGCGTTTTCCACAAAACAAAAGTAAAGTAAAGAAAAGTTTCTGATGACTTCATGTTTTTGCACCGCAAAAGTGTAGGTACCTCTAAGAGAGAGTAAATTAAAGATTCAAAGGACTAACATATGAAAATGCTATCCCATATCTTTAGTAGGATATCCCTCCCTTAAGGTCAAACCGTCCATTTAACCCATTTGAAATTGAATGTACCAGTTTTGTTTCGTGTTTTTTGGTGATATTTGCCGCCATGCACTCTCAGGAGTAAGTTTTTCGGTTGAAGTTTGGTTGAGGTTTAGCGACTAATGTAAGCGTTGTTTCCAATCATCTCCTAAATACTTTCTTTATAGTCATATCGGGAATTTGTGCAAGAGTATTAAGCGTGTGGTGACTTTGGTGGGCAAATCAAATCTTCACATTAGGAGCAGTATGATTGGGGGTGAATTTGTTCTTTCGAATGTTTTCTCAATAAATTGTAAACTGTCCACACCTGGTGCCACAGTATTGATTTTCCTCGTCCATGCTTAAATGTTTCATGCAATTTCTACGGATTGGGTTCCATATTTTTCTTTCTCCATACTTAAAGCATATCAAATGAGAATTTCAATAATGTGTGTGTGTCTTTTGACCGTTCAAAATACGTCATTTTAACTCGCACGGATGTACTTTACTTCATTCAGCATGGAGGTAGAAAATAAATTCCGAGCTCGATCTCAAGAAACTGTTAAACATGGTGGTGGTACTATAATGAGTATCGGCACTAGGCGTGGGCAGTTTGCAATTTATTAAGAAAATAATTAATAAGAGGGGCTGTTTTATACAAACTGCTGGTAAAAATTCATGAATTTGTTAAAATCTAATGGAGTGCTAAGACTTTTGCTGTCCACTGTATGTATATTTTGTTTAACCATTATTGGCTATGAATGGTTAAATTTTACAAGTGTTCACATTCACATATAAAACTCTTTAAATATAAAAATAAAGATATTACAGTCAACGAAAAAAGTCTTCATATACCACTGTATGTAGACTTTTATCCCGATGATTTTTATTAAATTGAAAAAGGTGTTCTAACGTTATTTTAAGGCAGTTACAATTAAGAATGTTTGAAGACAAAAAAGAAATATAAAAAAGAATATATAACATAAAAATATGTAGAAAACTACAAAAAAATTAGCAGCAAAAAGACTACATACAGCGGTGTATGTAGACTTTTTTCTGTGACTGTATATCGTAAATTTAAGAAACAAAATCTTTAAAGAAAGCAATCAAATGCAAAGAAAAAATTCTGCGTACAGTGGTGTACTTACAGAGGAGAACAAAAGTCTTAGTACTCCAATATATTTTGACAATTTGTAATAATGTGTGTGTCTTTAGACGAGTCAAAATATATCATTTTATTACTTTAGTATGGATGAAAAAGAAATGATGAGTTCGATCTCAAGAAACGTTTAAACACGGTTAAACTGTTGGTTAAAATTCATGGCATTGCTAAAATGTATTCGGGGTAGTCAGACTTTTGATGTCCACTGTATGTAGAGTATTTTTTCTTTGGCTGTATGCTAAAGTTACAGAAAGGGTTTGAATTTTTTTGTGTTTTTAGGTATTTTTTTTCAAATGTTTTCGATAATTTTTAAGTCGTCTTAAAATTAAATTCAGTCTACTGTTGGTTTTTCTTAATTAAGCACGCCCTGGTATAATATCTTCTTCGGATTATCTTCTTTGTTTTGTGCTGCTGGTATTGTTGTTGTTGCTGGCGTAATTGCTGCTGCTGCTGCTGTAGCTATTGCAGTTGTTGAGCATCTCATATTATTGTTTGCATGATAATTATTGTCATCCATTTACTGACTTCCTCTATCCATGTTGTCCATGGCATGATGTCCATTATATGAAACATTTTATGCATAACCATTGGTATTCTGCCTGGATAGGATACAATTTCAGTAACCCAAGGAAACCATTGGTATGTTGTGATCGATAGACAGGAAAATATTTTTATTTCAAGCACCGTGTACCGGCTACACGATCGATAGTTCTCTTTCACTTTGGTTGTGTAAATTGGCGTGGCTCTATAAAGAGATATAAAAACAGACAAATATCAATAAAATATTTTCAAATTTCATATGGACATACAGTCAAAGAATAAAGTCTACATACAGCTGAATGAAGGCTTTTTTTCCGGTGATTTTTATCAAAATAAAAGAATTTGTATATAAAAAAGCTATGTATATACAAGGGTGGATGTAGACTTTTGTCGATGACTGTACATATATAAAGAAGTATCTACTGTATTAAAACAAAACAAGCAAATCAAAGTTATCATTTTAAACTTTATGTAAGTATATGATCTTAAATCGTAGTCTGTATTGACTAGCATTCCAAGAAGTTAACGACGGGTATCTCGGGTAATCGATTTCTTGTTTTTAGCTCTGATTAGTGAAGAATGGCTCGTCTATCAATAGAGTACGTCTTCGTACGTTCACGTACGTCCAAAATATACTTCTTGGTACTGGTCCTTATATGATAATAGTTATTTGAGACATTCAATTCCACATACATTCAATATGTGTTTTTCTCATTTTTCCATTTCCTTTCTCTTCCTTATCTCTAAATTACCTATCCCCTTTATGACTATTTTTAGGTTCGACAAACATTTCTTAAGGCAACCAAAATTAATCGTCTTCCTAACGTACCTTATCTAATGAAGTGCATGTTGACTAGACACATTCGGTTTGGACTTCAAATATTTGAATTTGGAGATCCTTTAATAGATTTGTTTTGTTTATTACCACAGTGAGTGTATTACAGTATTGTTGACATGTACGACTAACAACTAATCACTGTTGTATTGTTTAAAGGTCTCGACTACCGGCTACACTCCCAGGCATACCTGAATCCAAAAATTAACAGTCATTATTACTTAAGGGAAGCCATGAATTTTAACTCGGTTTGTGTGAGTGTAGTCCTTGCATGAGCGTGTGAAGATGACTGTTGTTACCACCACAGGCCATAACGATGATTGTGATAATGGTGCTGATAGTGTTATTTGTTCCCCAGATTTGTTCATGAATTCAGGTATTTTCCTATTAATTTTTGTTGGCCACAGGTGAGTATAATATTGTCTACAAAATGAAAATTTTATGCTTAAAATTCTATTTCATTATCTTTTCTTATATCGTATTACTAGACTTTATGTGTACTAAACCACCAAATTCAGTAACATTTTCCAGCCATAATCTCACTTGTCGTCGAGATGTCTTCCGTAATGTACACGTTCACTATTTAAATAAAAATTAAAAATGCAGGGCCTACAGGTAAGTGATAAAGGGAAGGGGGTGAATAAGTGGGTGCAAATATGTCAGATGATTGCTCGATTACGTATGTGTGAATAAATAATTTTATTTTTGTATGTAAACAGTTTTCGACCTGGAGTCAAGTTTCGTTAGAGGCAATGATAACGACGACAATGATGATGAGGATGACTTTATTAACAGCTCACACTTAATAGCTGGTACTTAAAGTTGACAATATCGAGTAGTATAAGTTGGTACGAGTATAAAACTGCTACTATTCATTGTCGTACTCGTACTTGACATCCTTGTAAATTAATATTTAATGAGTGTTTAAAGAAAATTATGTAAACAGGCAAAAAGAATATTATTTCATTTGATTTCATTTCGTTTAAACAAAATTTAATTGCCGTCATTTATAAAGCTTTGCAAACAACGCCGGCAAATGTGTTGACTATGATCTTCCATAGTCCTTTTAAATATGCGTGTATTGACACAAAAAAACTAACAGTGGATGCACACAACGCCAGTGAATGTCATTGAAAATCGTTCGGCAAAGAACAATAAATATTTCACATCTTGTTTGTACTGTTGTTATGGAAACACGTAAAACTCCATTCTTCTTTTATTTTCACCACTGCTCAGAGAAGCATGTAACTCCCATAAAGCATTTCTCTCTTATATGGTTCTTCTCCATTTTTCTCCAGGTTTTTGTGCTCGATTACAGGTTCGTCAGCCATGAGCACCTTCTTTGTAACAGTGTTGGTCTTCTCCCTGATGGTATGGCCGATCCTCTTCACGGTTGTGTAAGCTCAAGGGATTTGTATTTCTGATGGTGTTGAGTCATAATACCCATCGAATGGAGGAAGAGATTATCTTTCAATACATGTGCCAATGCCAGGCTCTTGCTATAAAGACGCAAAGGTTCTTGACCTAGTTTTTTATAGTTTTTGTCACTTTTGACTGAAATCTTCCGTGTAAAGGCAGAGATTAATGTTCCCATTGTTAGTAACTAAGATGACTACTGTATCCTCATATTATAAAACATGCCAGTTTTTATGGCAAATTTTAGACCAATTGCTGGTAGTCCCCGACTTACGACTGTTCGGCCTACGACTATTCGCACTTACGACAATTTTTTTCCAATTTTTTTCATAGAAAATGCTTAAAGACGACAAATATATAGTTGAGGGAAATCCCTAAAATATATGAGAAAAATTAAAAAAAAACAAAGTAAAAAAGTTCGATTTGCATACACATTTCAGTACAAATAGTAAATTACGTACATTAGGTAAGTCAGAATTTTTTAAGTGAATAATTTTATATCTTCTCAAAAATGACTGTAACTGAGCCTCAAAGTTAGTAGTACAGTATGTATTTTTTTCTTAAATTTTTGTATATGAAATTCGACTTACGACTTAATCGACTTACGACCTATGACCAGGAACCTATCTCGGTCGTAAGTCGGGGAATACCTGTATTACCTTTTATTAGCTAAGAGCGTTTTTCCTAACTACTGAGTATTTAGATGACCTTTACAGTGTTTGTCGCTAACTCCACTAAAACATCATTCTCACGTTGTATTTCATGGAACATGTTAAGGATATACTTCAGTGAGAAATCCATGTATTTCAAATGCGACCACGATGTAAAGATAGCTGAGTATAGAAATTCATCTGCTCTGGGAACCATCTCTTGTTTAAATTGAATGAATATTTTGCCTCTCATAGAACTCATAGAATTTGAGTAAAGCAACAAAAAAGCCTTCATTAGAGTTCAATAACAAAAACGTAGTGCCTTGGCAGCTCAATGAATTTCACGAAATATTTTTAACAGTCCAAGAACTTATAAACAAGAAGCAAAAGAAAAGAAATCTTTTCAAAATGCATTACAAATTGCTTCTATTTATAATGCATTGTTCGGAACACGATAATTAAATGAAGCGAATATTTTTTTCTTTGGAATGAAAACCTTTAAAATCGTCTTCTAAGTAGGCAACTCGCAATTGGTAACATTTAATAACTGGTTGCAGATTCTTCTTCCATTTCGAATTCTTATTAATAATGGCAAATGGAAAAATATTTCACGATTAAAAAACACAAAAATAAATTGAAAAAAGTGGAGAAACAATTCCGAAAACATTTATTTTTACACTTACAAGTGTGGATTATCAAATAATCACTAAAAACAGATCACATGCCTCATAAAATCATTATTTTTTTATTTTTTATTGTTACTCTGTTGTTGCTGTTGTAGTTATTCTTGTAATATCTATCGAGTAGAGAGAGAAGACAAATGGAACAGACAGACAGTAATAAAAACGTTGGAGCTGTATAATCCCAGAGAAGTATGAAAATCATGGAACGGCATGTGCAAACACAAGAAAATGTTCGTAATGAGAGGTTGTCAAGTACAAATACGTGTATTGTACTGTGCGTGTGGATATAGAGTTTTGACAATTGAGAGTAAAAATATAGCAGAGATGTGGAAGTAAATGATTTAGAAAATGCATCTACTCTTTAGAAGAAATTAGCAAATTTGCAAGGAAGGACACACTGTTACAGACCTTTTGACTCATATTTGTAACTACGGGTCAAAAGTTAAAGCAAACTTAGTTTCTGCTCATGTGTAATGACAGCTTTTGCGTTAACTAAGTCTCAAGATAGTTTCTGATCGAAGCTAAAAAAATTTTTGT
Organism: Sarcophaga variegata; assembly: GCA_932273835.1. Lineage (NCBI taxonomy): Eukaryota > Metazoa > Arthropoda > Insecta > Diptera > Sarcophagidae > Sarcophaga > Sarcophaga variegata. Next base: position 98,397,668 of record OW026358.1, read on the forward strand.
TTTACAAATCCTTTCTTGCAACAGCGTCAAAGCTAACCACACGCTACAACAGACATGTTTGAATATAAAACACAAGCCGGACTACAAATCTTATTGGATTTGATACAACGTAACACAGATGACAACACAGCTTCTACTAATATTAAGAAAGCTTATAGATTTGGCAGAAATTCGATTTGTGCATCATAGGTTTGCTTAGGATAGATGACGTGTCCTCCTTTGGGGACAAGGTCCCACATTAGACCAACAGTTAGGCCCATTGTAATACCACAATTATTATTCAACCCAGGGATACAACATTACGTAAAAGAAACCAATACCACTCCTGAATAAGAATATATTGCGGCATTCTTAATAGTGGAGAGTTCTATCACAGATGACAAAAAATGAGAGGTCTCTTCTTCATGACAGGCACCGGCACATAAGATGACAGACAATCTGAGACCCAAAGCTACTACAGATGTTATTTGAGATCGTTACTGTCGCGCAATAAGCCAGTAACCCGTGAGAACTGCAGTTATGCGATAGTTGGTAATGTGAGTTAAGGACAAAAGACTATCGGCCTCTTTTTGATCCATACAAGTCCAGCATTGTCTTATCCTCAACAAAGGACAACGTAATTCAGACTTCCCGTAAAACAAGTGGAAATTAGCCAGTTTAACTGAGGCAATCCGAACACCTATGACCTGTCGGAGATTAATAGCTCTGTACCGTCTCTGGTCCAGAATTTCAGCATGCTCAAGAGTCCAGGTTGGGCTAGAATTTAACCGTAGATCGATAACCGTAGATGATACATTTCTACTTTTTAGACTACATAACTTTAATTCAGAAAAAGTTAGATGCCTGATATTTTTATAATTCGTTAGTATTGTTATCGCCATTATTTTAACCCAAATAAAAAAGAAAATTTCAAACAGGAGTTACAAAATTCAAAAACTTCATAATTCTGTCGTATATATCAAAAATGATACATACGACTTCCTAGAGATTTTTTGGTGTTGTGTATGTAATTGTTTTAAGATTTCAAAAAATTGTGTGAAGTTTTATCGTAAATAATACATTTTTTATGGTATTTGAGAAATAATTGAAAGTTATGTAAGTGTGGGACGAAAGTGAAAAGATTGAATTTTATATTCTTGATACGTTCTTGATATTGATTGAAGTAGTCGTAGTCTAGAATGTAGCGTGTTACCTTATTAGACGTCAGGCCAAGGTTCAAAAATCAGGTCAGACATTTCCAATTTATAACGAAAGGTTGTAATGACCGATTAAATATGTACATATATATATAATATTCCTGCTGCTAAAGACTTTGAAGAAGAAGAAAATAGAAGCTCGTCTTATGAACTGGAGAAAGTATTGGCAGCAACAAACATAACAACAGGATGTTTATCGCCAAAGATGGTACTACTTGGAACAGAAGAAACTGCCTTTAGTATTTTGGGATGAAAAAATCTAGTAGTTTCTTACTGCTCTTCTCATATTTGTGTCACGTGGCAGACAAACATTAGAAAAATGCGTTTCGTCCTATGTTTTATTACAGATGATAATATTTCGGTCAACTACGTACGTATGAGATAACAGAATCATTCGTTTTGATAATGATATTTATATATTTATTTATATATTTATTTATTAATTACAATACAATTACAAATTATATTCTAATTATATACGAGCTGAGTAACTTTGACCATATGCTCGGTGTAGTGTCACAGACCAGAGTCTCTAGTGGGAATCGAACCCACGATCCTCAGGCTAATAGTCTAGCACACTACCCACTAGACTACCTGGGCACCCTGATAACGATATACATATTTACACCCATTACGCCTTTTCGAAAAATGAGCTAAAAGTCTTGCAGCCTTTAATAATCATGCTTAAAGCCTTTTTTTGAAATTCGAATGAAAAGGATTTTTTTTCTAAAAAAAAAATATATTTATCTTAATTTTTTGTTAGAAAACTTTAACCATTTTCATAAAACCTTTATCACACAACTTGTAGTTTTATGTAAGAAATAATACTGTATAAATAGTTTGGGAGTAGCTATCATACTTTCAGAGCAGCCCATATATCCTTTTTTTAAGATTTTTAAAAATTTAATTTCTTGTTCGCCTAAAAGGTAAGAAAATTAAAGAAAATATATTTAAATAATGATGTTTATGTTTTTATGTTCCTTTTTGGTATATTTTCATCTCAAATTAAAGTTTTTTAGCAACAGAATTCAAAAACTTTTTAGATTTATTGTGAGAAATGGAAATTTCCTCCAGCGATTTTAATTGAAATTTAATACTTAATGATGGAATACTTACAGTGATTGTCAGGGAAATTAATTTAAGGATGTTTATATAAATCAAGCTTCATAAAGAGATTTACGGAGTAATGCTTGGTATTGATTTATGTTTTCTTTCCTTTTGTTTTGTGTTATTACCTTTTCGAGTCATATTTAATTTTGTCGCTGTAGATTAGTAACTAATTGAATTTGATGGTCGTTATAAATTTCGTGGTCCACCGAAGTCGAATTGGCAGTTTTAGATTCAAGTACATGCTACGTGCGTAGCAACTACTTACAGTAGTATTTGGCGAAACCCGTATCCGGGAAACCAGAGAGGAATCAACGAGAGAAAATTGTTATTGACATAATCGATGTACTATTGCAACGTAGAAACTGGTTTACCTTACATGACGTTGACAACAAATATTTCTAACGAATCACAAGAAGGGTTTGTACCATCAGGTTTCAGCCAGACCTCAACTGAGAGTGTTACTGATGCGACTGGCAGTAAGCTGTCCTATCTAAGCAATTGGAAACTTATAAATCGCCACAAAGCAGGGTGCTAGATGTCAAATTATTACCATTTAGAAAGAAATAAAACCAAGCTGACATGAAGTGCTTGATTTTTATGTAAAAATGTATGCAGCAATGTACATCATGTCAATAATTTTGGTGCAAGTTTCATAACAGTGATAATAAAATGTAAGAATAGTAAATAAATAGTTTTATTAAAATGAATTAAAATATTTAATTTTTTTAACAAAATCTACCAATAATCGTGACAATTCCATGTACTTACTACAAGTATGTATCAAAAGTGATACATAAGCTGGAATTATGAAGTTTTTTTAAGGCTCGATCTACGGTTAATTGTATTGAACCTTATAGCCACTAGCTCAGTTCTCTGCTTTATTAAAATGTCAGAGGGAAGCCAATTGTGTGTGGCAAAATAAGCCCAGGTCAGGCATGAAAAGTTTTTCAATAATCTGCTCATACATATATAAAAATTAACGCACACAACATAAGTGGTGTGAGAAACTAGGTCGTTATCCTGCCTAGAGGGTTGTAATGACCAATTGTGTATGTAAATAAGCCTTTCGCCCTTGTTCGAGTGGACAAACTGCACTGATTATATGATTATATACAGCTGACTGCATACGAGTCTGCATATCAGGCGGCAATTGTTCAACGTCCACTATACTTCAGCACCGTAAATCAATCTACCAAGGCCTGATAGAGGCAGTTCCTGATAGCGGCAATGCAATCCATGTTTAATTTGTATTACAAAAATTTATAAAGTACTCTAGGAATTTCATTCTCATCCTAATTCGTTGAAAAAGTTTTTTCGTTGTATGTCGAATCACTGTATGACACAATCGCATCTCTCACTAGAAAAGCCTGCCTATTCAACTTATGCTTTGTGGCAAAAAAGTTTCTCAATGTGACTTTGTGAAATCTCACCCTATACTCGATCAATGTAGTGACTAGCTAAATACGAAGATCCCTACTACTATTTTTATCCACAACTGTTATATGCATACGACCATAAATTTAATGCCAAAATAATCCCAAGAAGTGAACAAAATGAAGAGAAATCTTTATTTAATTTAATTTTATATGAATAACAAGAAGGAACATTGAAGGCCATCAACTACGACTCAGTGATACATTGCATCACAATGATCTTTTTGGAATTTTTTCTTGAGTAGCTGCAGCGGTATTTCCTAATTCCGATGCGAGATTGTGAAGTGAAGAAATGGGCAAACGAATGCACTTGTAAGGAGATCAAATTGAACTCGAAATGTTCTAACTGTGCCTTTTCACATGATGGGAATGTTTGAATGTGTGAATCTACTTTTGAATCCTTGTGTCATATGCAGTACAACACATGCTTTACCAATTGTAGGACATAAAAACAAGCAACATCTTCATCATAACCATCATTCTAAATCATTGTGATATACTCCAGCTATTAATAGTAAAAGAATAGGAGCTCAATGGAGAACCAATAGAGCGTAGATATCTCTTTAGACAAGTATTATAAGCTCATAAAACTGAATATAAAACAACAACAACATAAAAAATGAATTTATTTTACAATTCTTCTAAAACACTTGCAGTTACTCAGATAATTGATTCGATGCCATTATTCTTTGTATTACTTTTCGTTTTTCTTGCATTTATTATGGCATAAAAGAAATGGAAGAAATATTAAATCCTCAAATTCAACCAGAATACAAAATCCATATGGACTCCTCTTTTGAACCATCCACACATAATGAAGTTCCAAGCCAATTATTAAGCAAAAGCAATAGTAGATGAAGCGTTCCAGTAACACGATACAACTCATCTTTAAATCATAATGAATGGCCATGGAGAGTACAATTTAAAACTGAATTGAACAGAAAGGATAGAAAAATTTTGTAAAAGTTTTACAAGAAAAAAATTATTTTCCTTGGTACACAGAATCATTAATCTTTGAAAAGCTTTAGAATGCAGAGGCTTAAAAGTATTCAATCCATAAAATGAAGAAGGACGGAATGTGTTCACATGAAGAGAAACGGGAAATTACAATTTCTACAAAAGTCTTCATGAAAAATATATATATATATATATATGTATATATAAATACAGTATGATATTGCCATACCTCCACTCAATTTTCTCAATGTCCATCATTGTTCCCAGACAAATAACAATGTCCGAAATTAAATCCAATGTCGTTTAAATCAACTATATATTTATGATTTTCCTATAATGTCTACGCTACTTTTGGATTTTTTTTTTTATTGTTTTTGTAAAGTTTTTATTGTTATTGGCTTCCATAAGCGAATTCAATTAATTAACAACAACAGAAAAAATTATTTATAAACGACACCCAGACACCCTGCTGCGGCATGCTACTATATACTCGTATTTTTGTTTTACTAAGGTTTTCCAATCAGTTCTTAAAACTGTAGAAGAAAAAAATGTTCGAGAGATGGGTGCCGCGTTTCTTCATCGTAGATGAAAACAAAATTCAGAAAATGACTAAAGGCAGGCCTTTAGTCCTTAAAGAATCGAAAAGGAAAAAGAAAAATATTATACATCATCGGCTGAAAAGGAAAAACCGTCACAATATTTTACTCTAGAAAATTCTTGTTTAGGGAATACCAAATTCTTTTCTCATTGGCACAAAGCCTATAAAAACGTAAAATCCAATAGAATTGTAATTATAGAGCAAAAAATTTTCTTCTGTTACATTCTCGTCTATCATACCATTGTGCTAACTAGACAGAAAAAGAGGCTCACAAACATGAAAAAAAGAACGAAAATGGCATAAAAAGTTCATCTATATTTGTGGAAATTTTTTTATCACTACCATTCATCCCAGTCATATCAACCATCACATTCATACCAGCCAGCCACCAACAAATATTTGTAACCGAAAAGCGAATAAAAAATTGAATTTTTTCCTAAAAAGTCAAAAATCTACGAAATTTTTTTTTCGTTTTGCCATTTCACGGCAGAAAAAATAATGGTCGGGAACATATGGACAGAAGGACGACACATGCACACACATCATACACAATTATACAACATGCAAAAGTTCAAGCTTTTGTAAGCGTGTAGTTTGTATCCAAATGAATGGGAAAAAAGAGAAGAAGCAGGCATAGTAATAACGAGAAGAATTCGCGTATAGGAGTAGTTGGAGTAAAAATTTCAGTGATACGATATTGTTTAAGAAAAGGTGACCATGTAATTTAAATAAAAGATAAATCATAAGTTCTTTTGCAAATATTAGAAAAACACAGACATACTTTAAAACACGTTCTTCTGAAAATGGCTATACACGTCACATTAAACCCATGCAATAATACTGGACTTAGTATATAAGACAGTACTAGTTCTGCTTAAGCCCATCTTCATTTAACAACGCCCTAGACAAGGCTTTTATATAACCAGTTATTATTTGCAAGTAATTAATGGACTTCGAAAAGGTTACATCGCTTCAATCTTAAGGATTTCGCTTTTATGTGTACAGCTTGCGTTTATTTAATCCAAAGACTGTGATTAGAGTTTAAACGCCCTATTCATCTACTTTTAAAATAGTTGCATGTCAATTGAGTGTTTTTCGCTTGCATATCATACGTGATATCATTGTTGCATACATATATACCATAATGTTCAAGCCACTCTGGAGCTAGAAGGCAAGGAGAATCTATCCTACAGTGGCACTAGGTATTCTGTTGGATTTAAAGTCACTGCTCTTGCTAGTGAGAACCAGATCTATGGAAACTGCGGTTAAGACATTGGGATACAATACAATACAAGAATCATCTGGAGGCAATGTGGCTTGACAAATCGAGTGGCTGACAACTTCTTTCTTAGCTTTCCCCTGAAAAATACCAATATACTCTTCATTATAATGAAATTCTTTCCAATGAAGCTGAGTAATACGACAGGATGTATAAAGGATGGGACATAACAATACTAGCTGGTAATAAGCTTAAAATCTGCGCATTCTGCTCCTATAAGATTGATATTTGAGTAGAATCAAATATCACTTGATAGGGATCTGTTTAAAGTGGATATTCTGTCATAATGATAACGAATCATCAGAGTATATATTTGAAACATATGCTGCGAAAATCCTTCGAGTTTATCAAGTTCTAAGCAGGCACTCCGGGCAGCTTTTGAGCAGCAATGAGCATTAGCGAAAATATAATATATCTATTTACGGTACAAAGGCCAATACAGTAGATCGTATGGTCACAGCATGGACTCAGCGATGAAATGTAGTGGAGTTTAAAATCTATATTGCAGTAAGAGTGAAAGGGGGAGTATAATGTACGACAAATAAATGTTCATTTTTTTTTTATTACCAGTGATCTTTTTTTGCAATGGAATGTATGCCAATAGCATGAATATGTGTTTGTTACCAATGGTACAGATATTCCGAATATGGCCACCTTATCCAAATACTATAACGTGCGCACGTTTTGATGGCAGCAAACAGATGCAAAAATAATACCATCACTACGAGCCCATTGATGGTAGTCATTATAGTACTTTTCCACCAATATAGTTGTGTATTCGTGGTATGAATAGTATGTTGTTGTAGTTGTATTAATAGTAGTATTGTAGTATTAGTACGTACTCGTAGTATAGTATTTTAAAAGTTTTCTGTAGCATGGTACTGCATTTGGTGATGACGATTTGAATGAAATTGTTATCATTAAAAGGCTCTCCAATGTTGCTGCATTTTTTTTTTTCAATTTCCATCGTTAATGCCAGTCTATTAGAATGAGATTTTTTATTTTTTAGTAAAGCAGGAGAATAAATACGAGGTAACTTAGTCAGACTCCTCTTATTATTATTATAGTAGCAGGATTCTGATATTTATTTTGCCTGCCTGCATGTCTGCCCACCTGCCTTCATTGGTTTTGTTTTCAGTGATTTTAACGTATTTTTTCTTGGACTTAATAGAGAGGCAGTCATACTTGTAGCAGTTAATATCGCTGAACGTGAATTTGTGTTTGGATTTGAATTTAAATACGAGGGAGAATTACGTTTTTATTTGTTGTTCGTACAGTGAACTTTCTCACACTCATAGCTACTGATTCCGATTTGTTGACCGGCTGGCTGTTTATCTGCTTGGTCGTCTATATTATGACCCAAATGACTAGCAGTTTGTGGAGCTATTTGAATTTTGCTGAAGCAAATACCCTGAACGAATACCCGTCGTTGGCTGTGTATCTCTTCTCTCGTTAGTTGGTTTGTTAGTAGCAGAATTTTAGTAACATTTGCTCAACCAAATTAAATTGAGTGTTAGAAACTGTTGTGATTTTTCCTTCCATCCTTCATATCCCTGCTACTTGTGTCCTTATGGCTGTGCTTTAAATGTGAGATCTACTAGGAAAATCTGTTGTTATTCTTAAATTAATGAATTGCGCTGACAATTGCCTTAGAGGGATACGTTTTATTGTGTTCTACAATACGATACCATTGAAACACCAGACGGAATCTTTTAATAACTTTTTATTTGATTTATATTTTCAAACAGAGAGACCAAATTAATTAAATTAAAGGAACTAATTAATGCCGCATTTTAGGAATTTTTAAGCCGGCACCAATGGCTTGAAGTCATTCATCTCCAGACATTCAGAGGGTACATAAGGCAAGGTAGAAGAGTTTGGTGTTAAAGCCAAGTACACACATTTGAAACTCAGATAAATGAACAAAGACTAACCATAGAGTGTTTAAACCTTTTAAGAATCCCTTACAGATTTTGAAAATCAACACAACCAAAAAAGAGATGTTGTATCACCGTATCAACCGAATCTATTAGACATCCTCGTCAGTTGCCTGTCACCACAATTTCTCATAAAGAAATCAGTTACTAGTTCCAGTTTGTCTCGTGACATTATTGAGTACTAATGTCGAGCTGTCAATAGATGACCAAAGGTCCCTAGCTGCTTGTCAAGCCGACGTCTTTTCTTCTTCGTCTGAATTATAATTGCATGATATGACCGTAAACATTACATATTTGCAGATTACTGTATTCCGAAGACCAACATAAACTAATTCAACCAGAATCATAGCCTGCTCTATAGTAGTTACAATCACTAACTATTCACGACATAAAAGAATAACTTATGTAGTCCGCTCATGAGCTGCTAAATATAGACAATAACATGTTAACTGGGGATCTTCAATAGCCGAACACTGGTCTTGACGAGCCATCTTTCTAAGCTAAACCGAAATACTTTCATTAAGTGATAGTGTGGTCTTCTTGTACGCGCTCTAGAACGTTTAACTCCCTCTTTGGTTGTAAAGCTATTGACGTCGGCTATGTTCTGAAAGTTTATAGAGTATGTCATATATTGGGGGAGTTTTAATTCGCTGAAATTCTGTTTTATTGATGTGACCAACCTTATGTGATTGATTGATCACAATAATATTTTCGGCGTACTCAAAATTTAAAAGGCTATTCCAGTTATAGTTCGTTTAACTTTTATTACGTGAGCTGATGATGATATGCGAGAGCCATATACCATGGCCAGCGTAATCACGATTTTTCAAGCATTCATTAAGTTGCCAAGGATTACTATTTTGTTGGTTGTGTTGTTAAAAATTTCCAATACACTATCGTGCACAGCAAGCACTGTCCAGTTGGAAAAAGAATCATTGCCTTACACAAGAGGTGGAGTCGAATGATTCGCTAAACTTATCGCTGTGCGAAATCCCAAAAAATACCTGAACAAATTTAGACATGATAGCTCCCTTATATGCCAAAACAGTGTGGATGAGGATGAAAATGCGGGGCATATTTTACTATGCTGCCCGAGACTTAGATGGCCCAAGGAAATGAATTGCATACCGAAACAGCTTATAAGGGAGATGCTGAGTTTTAAAATTCTATGAAACCATTACAGTCAGCATATGGCTGAAGTTGTATTGAAACTAAGAAGGTTGGATCAACAGGAGCAAAAGGCGCATATGTGAGAAAGTTTTAAAGCTAATCAGCCTTAAGCAAAGTAACACCCAACGCCAGTCCTGTGGAGAGCGGGTGGTTGGGGTTGGGTTAAGTATGTAAGCACCGGCGATGGTAAGTTTTGCACGCTTATGGTGAAACTGAAGTATTATTTCCATCTTCGGTTCAGAAAAAAATTAAAATAAAAGAAGCTCTGGGTGATGTGATACGTTTTTTATAAATGCTTCAGATGTGTTATCTATTTTCTAAGTAAAAACCTCTAAACGTCAAGAACTACTTAAAGTATGTGTGCATTGTTCTCTGTATTATTCCAAATTGAATTGCTGTTCTGCTACTTTAATCCCTCTTCCAATGATTTCACAACAGTCTTTTTCAATTTGAGAACAATCTTCACATATCATTTGAACTTATTTTCACTAAAATTCTCCGTTTAATAGAAACTAATCGGCTGTCATAGAAAATCCTTTTAAAAGTAGAAACTGAATTATAAAAATTTTTGAGAAGAAATCTTTTAAATTTTAAATACAATCATCTGCATAATTTAATCCAATTTTCTTAGACTCTGTAAGAATATTAGCCAGTCAAAGAAAATCCTTGTTCCTTATCCTTTATCCCATGCCCAGACTATTTTGGCGAAGTTAATGCGAAATAAATTCCTCAAAAATAATTCAAAAAGCACAACAGAATTGTGTCACACACAATATTTTCCAGTCGACAGCTTTCTATGATCTGAATCTATAGAACAGCTTCAATTTAATGAAGGTGAATCTCTATTATCCACTATATCGGTATTCATTCCTTTTTCAGCAATTGAATGTCTGCTTTTGAAAAAAAAAGAATGAAACAATAACAAGAAAATGTAACAAATGAAAATTGAAATCGCCCCCTTTTTCAATTTTCACACGGTGAAAAGAGTAAAGGATATGAAAGATTTAAGTTTTCATTATTAGAATGAATGAATATCATTTCTTATGTAATGTATGAAATAAGGTAAGGAAACGAAGAACGAGTAGGTGAATTCAATCCCGCCGGATGCCGGGAAGCAATACGACGTTTTCAATTTTTATAATCAACAGGAAATGCATGTGCTGCACATTTTTTTTACATTTCGTTTCGGTTTTATTACGTTCTGTCTGCGTTCCTTCTATCCAGTCTTATGCTGGTATTTTTGGTAGTAATAAGAAGGACAATGATTTTTTTATAAGAAATCCTTCTCAATTATAGGAGAGAAAAAAGAAAACACAACAGCAGGCGTTTTCTACTGGCTTTTAAATATGAATTTTCTTCAATTTTTTCCATCAGTAAAATTTAAAAGAACTAACCAAACTGTATACCATTCGAAGACGTATGGTGCATATCATTTTCTCTTAATTTTAATGTCTTGAATTGGCTTTTACTCCCTAGCGTAAGACCACGACAAAAAGACGGTGTGAGTAAGATTTTGGATGTAAAGAAGCATTCATTTATGGTTGACTGCTGGCTGGTAATTTTTTAATTTAAATGATATCCTCGAAAAAGATCTTAATTTTCTTCATTTTTCACATTTTGTTAACGTTTGTTTTTGGTGGTCCTGTAGTTTATATTCTTCAGCTGTTTGCCATTTTTCCTATTCCACTATATTTTCCTCATGTTCTTGTTTGTATTAGCTCTTCTCCTTTTCTCCGAAGCCTTGACATTTAGTGTTTTTTTCATTTACCTCAAATGTCGGAGTAAAAATGTAACCAACCAACCGCTTCACAACTGTAATCTTAATATAGGGTCTTTTTAAGGCCTACCAATCTATAATTTTCAATAGAACAAAGTTTGTGTGAAACATCAAAATTTTTTATTCGTTTAAAGTCCAGTTGATGCCGTCATCTGAAATGTTCAAATTTCCATGACTGATGGCATGGGTTATATTGTTTTTTAGGGCTATTGTGGCTCCAATACTGCGCCCCACGAGAAATATGAAAGATGATTCAGGGTAAAACTCGTGAGTATGTTCAAACGGAAGTCTATGGCATCGAAAAATGTTTTCAATTTCACTCGAATAGGAGGTGCGAAAGACGTCCCATAAAAAAATTATCAGACAGTCAAGCCGCCATTCGAACAATCTGCTTTTATGAGGTTAAATCGAAGATAGTATGGATCCGTCTGGGAAATTTAACCGGCTGGTTAAATAATATAAGCAAGCAGAAGAGCTGGGGAGCTGGTATTTAGAAAGGTATTTTCAACGAAAGAAAAGTTAAAGAGAGGCAAACCAAGGGGGTTTGAAGCAATCAACACTTTAGTTGATGAATTACAATAAGATGGGATCTGAGTTAAGAATCAGACTATCCAGAATTAACCTGAGGTTGGTAACCGGCCTTTTGACAGGACAATATAGGCTATCAAGAAATAACACAGGTTGATACTTGAATTTTTGACAAGACGTTGTAGACTTCAGGTACATTTATGTAGAATGGAGGTTGTCTCGTGCACTATATGTAAATTATGTAGCGATAATAATGAGTGTTCCTGGGGCATTAATGCATCACAAAAGGAAACATTTGGGAGCATATCAGGTGCTCGGCTGGGAATTGTCATTGTTATTGATACCGATCAGTATCTTGAAATTTATCAGGGTAATATGAATGACGTTATAGGGATACGTAATTAAGTGAAGTGCATTTGAATGTGTGGTTGGAGTAATAAGGCACCTCAAAGAAAAGGCAAAGTGAAAGGAGTAAAATATTGTTTTCAAGAGCTAATACACTATTGAAAAAGGCACTACAACTTGAATATCCATAAATAACCACAGCTGTAAATTAAATTAATCTTCGAAGAAGAAACATATAATGTAGGCGAATATAAAAAATCAAAATTTATAGGAATTTTTAAAAACTCACTTTATTTTGTTAACAATGTTCTCTTTCGAAAGTTCCGATCTCTGTCTACTGTCTTCCTCACCAGTTGCCTATTGCAGCAGTTGATCGTATTATTCTATGAATTTGTATTTGACTTTCTTTGTTTTTCCGAGTTTTTTTTACTTTAAATTCAAATCTGTCTTGCCGGTTTAATAAATATTACGCTCATAATAAAAACAGAGAATATGTTTTCCCGTACTTCTATTTTTTATTTTATTGTGATTTTAATTTTTAATTTTTATTTTTTGTATACAAAACTTTGCATAATCCTACACTTGCTTTCCCGCACCCAAGCACTAAAATGCTGGCAAACTTCCCTGCAAGCCTGGCAAATGCGAGTGCAAATGCAAATGAGACGAAAAAAATAGTGGAGTTTCACTTCTTGGTTGGCAAGAATGCCGATGCAAATTCATTCAATGCACTGTTGCTCGAATTGCCACTCTTACTTCCGTCCTTATATAAGTGAATAGCTGTGTATATACTAGAATGTGTATATAATAAATAAATACTCATTATTTATTTGTATATGAAAATATGAATGAAGTTGTAAGATGGGTACGAATGTGCACTGCATCGTAATCTTGTACTATTGCCGCAATTGTTTTTTTTTAATTTTATGCTTTGTTTATTTTTGATTTGAACTAAACTTTTACGCGCTATAGTTTTTCTCGTAATAAAAACATACACTCAGGTCCTACTCCCACTCCTATGATTACATTACATTTATAATTTGCATGAATACTGCTATCAGACCGAGCCGTTTGCCGATGTATGAAATCATTGTATGCATGTATCTGTGTCTAAATTACTATGAATGGAAAAAAGCATAATTTAAGGAAAAATTACTACGTGCATGCCTAACTATTACTAAATAAATGTACAGTAAAAGTAATTTCGATTTTAACTGGAAATAAAACTCCGACAATTCTAGATAGTCCATTGCTGGAAATCAATAGAAAAAGGAGCTTTGGTGGATGAAATCTAACAAACAATAATATACGACAGAATGATTTTTGAAATTTTCCGCCTCTTAACTGAAAGGGTAGCACTGTGTCGGAATTTTAACAAGCTGGGTCGTTTTGCTTGTGTTTGACAGCCATTGAGAGCATACTATTACGTGATTTAAGCTAAAATAAAGGCAATAACAACTAAGAATTTCTCTCTCATATTAATTTCAGGCTAAATTCGGACCATAATTAGTCTTAAACTTACGAACTTATTTACCCATATTTGTTGGTAGAGTGTAAAGCTTCTATATTCAAAACAATTTTTATTTGGTGATAAATGCCATTTTGTTCTTCTTTGGAGTAAAACTATTATTATAACAGCGTAAAACCTCTTGGGGTTACTAAGCGAAAAACTAGTTCAATTGCACCGGCAGATTAAACAATTCGGCAGTATTAATTGAATTGCTTACTTTAGTCTCGTTAACTGTTGACTGTAGAGATCAGGATCAAACGTTTGACAAGGTTGTAAGACTTCATAATGAAGTATTCTCTCCCATTCCCACCGTAAACATAGAATATGTTGCCCCGCTGCATTAATATCATTGGAATGCAGACTGTATTCTCTCTTCTAGCATTTGATGGCAGTAGGCTTAATGGCAGTACGCTTAATGGGCAGTTTCGCTACGTCTAGTATTCTCTGCGGGTGTAACCACATCATGAGTTCCGCGAAACGATTGTACCCTTTAAACATTCGAATAATTTAATTTTTCGTGCATTGATAACTATATATTGATAACTATAGCACTTGCCGCTGGGCATTGTTTCTCCATTTTAAAAAGTCTCCATTAGAATTGAATATTTACTACGAATTACTTTTTCCTCTAAATCCCTACAGGAATTTCTGGTACTACTTATGCTGTATTCTAGACTTAGTGTATTGCTGTAGAATTTGCATTTCACAGTATTTCACCTCTCCCCTTATCTTTGTCTTGTAATTGCAATTGAATACAGAGAATCCTTAAACAAATAATCCTGTGTTGATCATTTGCAGTCAAATTCACTGTCTCCTCCAATTGTTTATTTTCAGTTTCAATTGAATTTCAGTTTATTTTATTTTTTCCAATCTTTTTTTCCTTTTTTCCAACTATGAAGGATTTATCTCGCAGTTTATTTAAATTTCATTCCCCATTTCTATTTCTTTAGTTGTGATAATGTGTTCATAATTATTACACTCAACTAAAGCTGATTCTCTTCACTTCTCATTCCTTGTTTTTCTTCTTTTTTCTATTTTTCTATTTTTTTAATATTTTCATTATTTTTATATTTTTATTTTCTTTTTTGTTCTTTTTTATTTGTTCATGATTTCATTTTCCACATGGCATTTGTTGTTTTTGCCACTTTGGCTTCATTATTTACATTCGTTGTCGACTGCCGAAAGTTAACAACCTTTAATTGTTAACAACAATTCAGCAACAATTTTGTTGTTGTTCGTTACAAGAACAAAATGGCTTAAAAGGAAGGGAAATTACAGAACATATTTGTAAAAAAAAGATTTTTTATGTCGGAAAATTATTATTTTTTCTAACAGAATAGTTTGTAGTCCTTGACAGATTTTATTTCTCTTCGAAAAAAGAAGAAGCATGAAGAGAATAAGTAAGAGCATTCGAGACTTAATTGAATCGTTTTAAATAATTTTTAATTATAAAGTATTTATTTGATTATAGGGACTTGTAACTTTTATTCCACACCACTTATTCTAAAATAGGAATTTAAATCAATAAAGAAGCATGAAGTCTTGTTTATTATACCGCAATTGGGGCCACAATAGTTGTCCCTCTTACCCTTAATTATGTATAACACCAAAGGGTTAAGTTATTTGTAAAGGCTTTACATGAGTTGGTCGGTGGGAAGGGGTGTTGTAGTAATTTCTCTGTTTGTTTTTAGAAATATAAGGCGCGTTACATAGGACCGCAGCATTGGAATTAATAAAGCATTGGACTGACTGACAGGATTAATTAAATAGAATACAAAAACTGGTGGATTTATACCAACGGTTTGGCCAGGCTGTCAGCTGTTAAATATAATTCATTTATTTAACGGGTACTTAAGACCGAGTCACACTTCACTTCATAAATTTCAGAAATGCAATGGAACCAGATCGTCCATGTTTGGAAGTGTTTTAAGAGCTTTTATCTTTAAATTTAAATAAAACAAAGTGTGTGTGAAATATCATTGAAATTTTTTTATTCGTTTCCCCTCCTTATATCATACCTTTGTATGGACTTGAGCTATATTAGTGCTGTGGTCTTTATCTCCATAATAATTCACAATATCCAATATCAACAGCTACAGTATAACCAGTATTGGAGTTCCAATTCCTGTCATGATCATCGTAAGGGTTTAGCAAACAATAAGAAATTTTACACTTTTTAAGGCATTTAAAGTTACAAAAACACTAAGAAAACAATTTTCCATTTAGTTGCGGAGACCAACATTTTGTCAGTGGGAATTAAAGGTATAGGCAGTGACTTGGTGTTATCAATTCATGTGTGTTTTTTTTAAAAGTCATGAGAAAACAATCGTTGTGACTCCTTGATAAAACTTAACTCTGGAAGTTTTGGGTAGTACTGTACAGGTTGTGGATTGGGGATTCTTAATTGGAGCTGGTATTCTCCCGAAGTTTGTTGTGAAATTACGCTGGCCGCTTCCCTTTATTTTCACTCTTTATGTCTCCCCCTTCTTTAACGTCTTCCTTAACATCGGTGAATGTCCTGGATCTCATAGCCTCTCTAAATTCAAATATAACCTATTGCCAGTTTATACAGTCCGATTTTACTAAAACAAGAAACGTATTGGAAAAAGCGTGTTTAGTTATCGCCAGAAATGTAAGTGTAATTTGTACGTTTCCATAGAATTAACACAAGTCATATAGTCAAGTATATCTGAACAATTTACTCTTTTACATTCTGAGTCCTCAGAGCATTAAAATTTGCCCTCCTTTGAAAACTTAAAATGTCAACTCAACAGTAACTTATGGGAACAACATTCGAGAGTAATGTGCACAGCACATTTTTTTAGTGGGTGAATTGAATACGATTGATTCGATTTCTCAACAATACTTAAGAGACTGTGTATGTATATGCAGCACTATGTCATGTTCGAAATACAAAAGAAAACAATACAATGGCAGTGTATGGGAATTGAAATGAATTGACATACAAGTTCGTGTACGTGCAACATCGAAAGTCGTATTGTATTGCAATCTCCTTACATATCTGTTGAACTCCAGCAGTAGTGTTGAACTGTAGCAGTGTTATACACACACATCGATAATATCCTAAAAGGGGGAAATCAAAATAGCCGTAAACTTTATGGAAATAAAACATGAAGCACGTCGTTCTTTCCTCCTCCGTTTACAAATTCTTCTTCATGATTTAAAATTTCTGGTTTTTATTTTAATTTGTTTTCATTGTGTTTGAATTTTACTCAGCATGACAGTGGCGCTAAATGATATCAAAACTTTATGAATTTCAAAATAAAAAAATAAAAGGAAACAAAAATGACAGTGGCATTGCACGTACGAAATATACGGACTATTTACATACATAATTGGCCATTACAACTCTTCAGTCAGTATTACTGCCTAGCTTCTCACACCACTCATGTTGTGTGTGTTAATTTTATACACGAGTGGCGGGACCTACAGTTTAAAGTCGACTCCGAGCGACAGATTTTACAGAAACTTTTCATGTTTTCAGAGTATTTGCTAAAAATCTGCTGAGAGGAAGTCACCGAAGAAATACTTTTTTGTATCTCGTTCTGATGTCTGACCACTGCTTTGAACCTTGGCCTTACGTCTACTAAGCCAACACACTACCTACTAGACTACGGCGACTTCACTGACTATTTAACCATTCTTATTAATGGTGATATTTTTTTTTATAAAACTAAGCTTCGGACATTTAGTTTTTTAAATTATTCCAACATATTTACAGGGCTTCAGGATACTTAGCCTAGGGACATCGTCCTTAAGGGCTCTTCTACACAGGACAAAATCTAATGAACGATGCAATTTTATGAGGTTGTTAATGCCTTTCGTCGAGCAATTCACCTTATATCTGCTTAGTTGTTTTAGCGAAAGAAACATTTGGATGCAAAAATGTTCCGCTTCTACTATTACGAGAACTGTGAAACCTGGTTAGCCTGGTATAAGATTTAGAAATTGATGTTTTCGTAGAAACTTCAGATTCTTAGGACCAAGAATTATATTCAACAAACGATAACCATTGAAATACAAAATCGTGAACTGCTGTACATTCGCCACGAGATGGTAGCATATACAGCAAATTTTTTTTGGGAACTTGGCCTTCTTATGTGTATTCGGAAAGCACAAAGTATATGGATCGACATCGCACTCCTAATATTTGTATAACACTGAGTAAGTGTAGTATGTTAGGTTAGGAAGAATTGGTATTGGATCCAATTCGACATACTTAGAGTCTCAGTTCCATTGTGATACCACAATACTCCAATTAATCATTGTTGCCCTTTAGAACCAATTTTTGCTATTTTGGAATAGTTCCAGTTGCAAATCTTTGATATCAGATAGGTCTGCAAAAGCAATATATCCAATTTTCGGTACCATATCACTGATCAGGAGATGTTCTATATACTCCTCCTCAATTTTATCCCCACATCTGCGCCGCCTTATGCACAAAAAGTCCAACGTCCCGAACAAAGCGAAATATCAAAAAGCATCGGTCTTCTAGCAAAAACCCTCACAGTAAATAAAACTGCTATGAAAAGTTTATCAGAAGTCTTTTGGTCGAAGTGGACTATATAGTGAGCAGGTCCCGCCACACATGAATAAAATTATAACACACTACATGGATAGGTTGTAATACTGATCACCAAAGCATTGTAATGACTAAATTAAGTAAGTAAGAAGAAAGTTCGTATACATTGACCGATTAACGATCACTTTAAGCTCTATAATCTAATAATCCTCTCAGAGTAAAATTTCTAACAAAAGATGAAAATTTTCAAGCGTTTTAAATGAAATCAGGTTGGACAGTTGTTATTAAATTTTTTATTTATAAATCGCTTAGATTATTCGCATTTATTTCTATAAGTGTAGTGTTTCATAAATTGTTTGTATTTTTAATTGTTGTTGTATTTTTGCATTTTAATTTCAATTCATTACACAAAACGTCCCAAAAAAAATGGAATCTTTGTCATTATCATCATCATTCTTTTTTCAATTTATTTAACGTTTCTCTTCATTAATTTTTTTGTCTTCCCATCGTGTTGTTGTTGGTACTTAAAAGACATTTTTCTGTTTTCATTGTCCCAAATAATATGAAAAAGAAAAATGAAAGAAATTTTAATAAACAGCCAAAAATCTAAATAAACTTGATCGAAGGTACTTCTCAAATATTTTAAGTACTTTTTTTTATTTGAAAAATAATTTTTTTTTATTTTGTTGGATTTAAAGTGGCGCCGAAATTTAAACCCGTTTTAGATTCTTTTTTTCGTTTTTCTTTCAGATATGTTGTCTTTTGTTATTTGTTGGAATCTAAGAAACCAAATAAAATGTTTTATTGTGTATCATCCGTAGCTCCATACAGACTGTCTACTGTCATTATGCAATCCTTTTGAGGCCAAGAAAGCAAAAAAATGAGGACAGAAAGAAAACAATAGACCATATCATCTAAATTTTAGTGGTTCTTCGATTTGGTCATCACGCTTAGTTCCCTGTAGAAAAGGAGAAGAACGAAGAACTTCACACAATTCAGAAGACTCAAAACGATTTGAAGATGAAGTATGAAAAACGATTCATTCGAAAGTTACCAGTTCAACTTGTACGAGAGCTTCACATAATTATGAAGCTCGAAAGGTGTTTATTTTGAACAGCAAAGAAGTTTTATTGTTGATACACCTTTAGTTCCTTTAGGATGTAAAAGGTTATCACAAAGAATAGCAGATTTAATGCATCGATCGTGCTGTCATCGTCAGATATCTCAATCTGACGAACTGGATATGACGGATATACAATGACTTGTGGTTAATAGCGATGTGGTATTGATCAAAACGGTGTATATCGATTGATGTTTTTACAGATCAACCACGTGAATTAATTAATATAGAGTCTTCTTTATACCCGCTGAGATGTGAACGAAAGAAATTGAATTAAAGTACAAGGGACAGAATCCTTTAAAGAAGCTTCGAAGACCTTTAGCAGTTGTATGTAACTCAATAGGCAATGTCTTGCGGGGATAGGAAAGGGATTGCTATTGAACACTTTTTTGCAGAATATCACGTTAGTGTCCGTCTAATCATTTTACCATCGATTATCCTTTACTGAAGAGAATGCTTTACAGGTTAGTTACACCCACGTCACATTTAGAGGCCCCTAAAAGTCGTCGACAACTAGCAGCAGTAAAACGTTGAGTCTCTCAAGGAACTTGAAACTGATTGTGAGATATTTATCCGTCATGACCCGTTTAGAAAATTGTCTGCTTTTATTATAGTTGTTTCCCCTGCTGCTGTTGTTATTTGACATATGAATGCAATAAAATAAATTTTATTTTGGTTTTTGTCATTCAAATTGCATTCGAACACGTTGACAAACGTGTCGCAGGTTTCATACAAAACTTGTGAGGTACTTAGACAGAGGGAGGGAATGAGTTTCCCTTTGCCTTTCTATCAACTACTGTGGTTTGTTAACACGACCCTAAATACAAAAACAAGAGAAGGAATTGAATATTCAAAATTTGTCCTCAAAATTCACCCATTTTTATTTTTTTGGTTGTCTTTTTTGTTTGAATTATAAGTAGCGGAAGTCTTAAATTGACAAGATTTGATAAAAACGTCTTTTCAACTCAAACGGAATGTCTGTCTGCATTATTAATTTTTTTAAATGAAGTGCTATAATCTGGAACTACAAACTGGATTAGTGGCGGGATCTAAGGCTTAAAGCCAACTCCGCATGACAGATTTTTTTAAAAACTTTTTCATGACAATTTTATTTACTTTCAGAGTTTTTGCCAGAAATCTACTGAAAGGCAGTTGCCGAAGAAATATTTTTTCATTGAAACTCCGATTGTGGTTATTACGCTCTCCAGCTTGCAAAAGGATTTGACATCCTTGTGTTCCGCATAGCTATTAGGGTAGCCGGTGTATTTCGATATCGAACGCTGTTTGATATATTCGGTTCAATAGGCAATTACAATCGACATTCATAATCTACTTATCATGTTTCTTCTAATGCATGTATAAACGATTATTGAGGTATAAATGATTTACGATTAAAAGCTGTGATAAAATGTCTCCCTGGCTGTAGCCGTAACCTACTAAGTAGTATGTTTGCTTATTAAACCAGAGCCCGTTGTTTAAACCTAAGCTCAGACATCTCTAACAAAACGAAATATGAAAAAAGTAGTTCATTCGGTGACGGCCTCTGAGCAGTTTTCTAATAAAAAGTAATTTAGATTGCAATTAAAAGTTTCTCAAATCCGTGGTTCAGAGTGGAAGTCAAAATGCAGTTTCCGCCACTCATGGATAAAATTAACACACATATAAGTGCTGTGTGAATCTGGGTTGTAATAATCACACAAGTAAGTAAAAGTATCTCCCAGCAGCATTTCGAGCTGTTCTCGGCTTACTGAGTTGCGATACTTAAATATTAGGGAGTACTCGGCCTCGTTCTGTTGTTAAAAAAAGACGTTGAAAAACGTATTCGCTTGCTATTTGTTTCTAAAGATACAGAAAGTATAAATGGAAACAAGCTTTATATGTTTAAACATGTTTATACAAAACAATATTATCGTTTGAAGCCACTTTTTTTTTACCAATTTTAAATTAGCAACAACAAAATTCGGAAAGACGCCATTTTTATTTTAATTAATTTGAAAAATTTTTATAAAAATTTGCAATTGGTTTGAAACCCTTTTCTTGAAAAAAAAACCAACACAGACGCTTTAAAAAAATTAAGAAAAACAATTGAAGAGCTCGACATCAACCCTTCATTGATAAAGGCAATCCAAGTGCAGCAAAACACCAGCTCTGCTACATGTTTAGAACTCCTGCATGAGGCAAAATGTCTGTATATACAGAGAGATAGACAGACTTGCATACAGCCATAATATGTTTGATGCCTCTACTCATAAATACGAGTAGAGGCACGTAGTTGCATGTCTCTTATATAGTTGATGATTCTGTGCCACATTTACTTTTATTATTTGTTGTTATTATTATTATTGTAGTTGTTATTTTAATTATTGTTGTTGTTTGTATAAGAAAAAGCATTCAACCATAAAATTTGGTTTCAGCATTGTTTTTCCATGCTGCTAAAGACAACAATAGAGACTAGATATTAACCATATCATTCATATACAGTTCAAATGTCTGCACGTATGTACATTGTATGTGTGTGTATAGTATATAATGCATGGAGATGTCCTCTGTGCGTGTGCCTTGTATAATTATTTGTAAAATATCCTTAAGGTTCATGCACGTGTATAGTATTATAATTGTTGTTGTTATTTTTATCTTTCTGCCATACTCAAAAGGCATTAAAGAGCAGCTTATTATTGTGACAGATTTTAAGCAACGAAAAAGTAACCAGAGAGACCTTACTCCATAAAGAAGTAAGCGCTACAATCATCTGAAAAGTCCAAAACAATTCTAAACAAATCGTTGAAATAAAACCCACTGCCATTACTGGAAACCACAAAAATATTTACATTTTTCCTTTTTAATTTCGTAAACCTCGCTTAAAATTCAATTTTCCAGCAGGCAAGGCCTTCGTATTTAATTGTTAAGCCAGTATTGTAAACATCAACCCCTTTGTCTGCCTATTCGTACTAGAAAGAGACACTGGCGGTTCAGTTGCATCTGAATGTCAGAAGATGTGGAACTATAAGCAAACGAGACCATTAGTGTCACTACCATTAGTTACAAGCTGTAAGTACTGGTGGACGACTTATATCGATGTTTTGAAAACATTCGATTTAATTCATCGACCCATCAACGATTTTATGTTTTCGTCACTGATCAACATCGATATTTTTTAATCGATGCACCGATGTTAAAAACTTAGTACAAATGCTTACACATTGTATTTGTGTGTGTACATTGAAGACAGCTCAGGTGGAGTTAAATAACATGCAGAGACCAGCTTGCCTCCGTATAACTGTAGCAATGAGAAATTGTTTGATAACTGCGTTGCAGTCTTTATTGCATGTGGTTGTGAGATTCAAGGCCATGTAAGCAAAGATTAGGTAAATTGCAGACAAGTTTAACTTGATATTTATCAACAGGCATGTAAATTGAATTGCTGTCCCCACTCCTCTTAATTGTCTCCTGGACAGTACCTGTAAACTCTAAAATTTTTAGAATCATTCGCAACAACATACTCGTCCAAGATAGGGACCATTTTATGCAGATGTGAGTAGACATATAGAAAGACAAAAGCTAGGTGAAGTGAAATACTCAGAGCCCATGGGGAAACTCGCAAAATGCTTCCGGCATGCTTTACGCGATTGAAAATTGTGTTGCGTTATTATTCTATTACATCTTCGAGTGGCCAGCTTACTGTCTGCTAATCTGTTATTGACTTTTTTTGTTCTCATAAGCTTTATGCCGGTTAAACTGTAACTTTTCCAACTGAGACCAGTTTTAAAACCAAAGTGCTTTCTTTCATTCGGTATTTTTTCGTTAACGTAATGCATAAAGTTGAGCAATTTTTGACATGCGTTAAGTACTTTGACAGCCATCAGCTGGATTTTTTGTGTTTACTTTCTGTAAATTTTTTAGATGTGTTCAGGAAAATTTTAAAGTAAGTTTTCTTAAAGTGAGTTTTTATTCATGTTTTATAATTCATTGTTTAATTTAATGTAATGCAAGTTTATATTTGTGTTACACCAACAAAGCCTTATCACTTTTTCTTAAGTTATGTGGTGGCTCTGAAAAGAACCGATTGGTTACGATACTTTTATATTGGCTGTTATGTTCTTCTGTTGTTGTTATTGCACCTGAGGAAAAAATATGTAAAATTTATGTCAACATTTTTACAAAAATTTTATTCTTCTTACATTTTAAATATGCACAATAGTTGGAGTGCTGTTAAAATTTCAGTTATCTCGAATTGCTCGCAGCTCATTCAGCAACTTACGGTTTGACGGACGGATTAGCAATTATTAAAAAAACAACAGGAAATTTTGCCGAGTGCAGCTTTGATATCAGTGTGTAGAAAAATTTCTTTTGACATTTTGTAGTCAAGGTCATAGAATACAGGCTGCTTTCATGATTTTCACAACTTTCTACCCATAACTGCCTTGACTTTGTTAGTCGGATTTCAAACGACAGCAGTAGGATACTCGCATACTCGCATGAGGTCTGTACCTTCATTCTGTAGAATGCTTATATATTTTGTAGTTCAACGACATGTCTGTCGAGCGTGTGCTGCATGAATTCTATTGATGTTGATAGGATCCTCCTTCATGCATATCGCCTTAGAATTACGTTGAGGAAAGCCTTTCTTTTACAAATAATCGTACGCTCTCAGGCCAGATGCATGTAAACAAATGGCATTGCAGATATCATTCCAGCTCCAATACACATTTCTGGGAAACATCAAATTTCTTATTAGGCCCATCTGTAAAAATGTTCAGCATTTTTTCTATGACAAGACTGGCTTGGTCTTTTCTCTTGGTATTATTATTGGTGGTAAAGCTGTCATTTATGGGTTCAACAATATATCCATTGCGCAGAAGGAATACACATTTATGCTGTTTAGAAAATATATACGTATATGCATATGTATATAGGAATCTATAACGAAAATTTGTAACACGAACTTACTCTGCAGGCTACAGCATGTTACTGAAAGGGCAGCTTGAGAGGCATTCGAATTGCTTACTTATTTTGAATGGTTCTTTCAAATATCAAAAACTGTTTTATGTGCTGCAAACGCCATACAAATTAACATGTATTCTCCCAATAGTTTATATTTAATTTCTATTTTTTAAATCGTAATTTATATGCCAGTATATTATACTTACTTTGCCAATCCTGCTGATCCTATATTATTGGCACAGCACTATTGGCATCCAAATAAAACGGTGCCCGGTTGTCTGATCGGCTGAAATGGCCAATCGATGCACTTCCGAGATTTGGGGTGTAAATACCATACCATGACAAATATTATCCCTGTTTTCGTCTTCTGTTTTCTATCATCCTTTGACTCACAAAAAAAGGTAAATTTTTTTGTAGTTTTTTTGTTGTTAATTTTTAACCTAAGTTTGCATGCAGTTGAGTATTGATTTGAATTATTTTAAAAGACAATTTTGACTGAGCAAATATATTTTTTTCTTAATTGTTTTGTAATTATACATAACACGCAAATTAAAATACGAAATTAATTGCAAAACAAAATAAAAAAAATACATTCTTTTGACTACTTAAAACGCAATTAGAAAATGCGAAAGTTTGAAAATCATAAAATTTGGCGAAAAAAAATAAACTCTGGACAAATCGAATCGAGTCCCACAATTTGGCTTTTTAAGTTCACCTTAAAAATTAAATCCCCTTTGATCCATTGGTATAGAGAGCAATATTCCGACCCCATGCGGAAGCTCTCAGCTCTGTTTCAAGTAAAAGCCCATGTCATCGAAAGATGTGCTCAATTCAACTTGTATAGGAGGTACAAAATACAGGCCATAGCAATACTATGTGCCAGTCAGGCCACTATTCGAGCTCTCGACTCTTATTACGATAAATCGAAGAGAGTATGGCACTGTTTGCAGAAGATGAATCGACTAGGCAAGGAAAATAAAGTTATCCTCTGCCGGGTCGCAGGACATGTGGGAATTCTCGACAACGAAAAAGCAGACTTACTTGTTATAAAATGAACTTCCACGCAGCTAATGGGACTAGAATTGTACTATGAAGTAAAAGAAGTTGTTTGGAAAGATATGCACAAACAGGCCTCATTTAAATTTGACACTCAAAATCCATAGCTTACTGGGGTTATATTAGATTCTGGTAAGATAGCCATCCTTTGTCTCAGGGTCCGAAGAGCCAGTTTTTCAATGCAAGTTTTCACTCTGCTGGACCTCGGGTAATGTGGGAATTCTCAGAAACGAGAAATCAGACCTATTTGCCATGAAGAGAACTTTAACGCTGCTAATGGGACTAGAATTGTATTGTGGAGTGGCAGAAGATGTTTGTGTGGTATGCACAAACATTACTTAAATTTGAAGCTCAAAACGCATGGCTTACTGGTGTTTTTTATAAAGCGGTAAGGTACCCATCCTTTGTCTCAGGTTTTGAAATTTCAGACAACGTGTACACATACATACATAATTGGTCATTACAACTCTTCTGTCAGGATTACGACGTGGCTTCTCACTCCACTTACTTACTTACTCTCAGGGTTTTTGCCAGAACTCTGCTGAGAGGCTGAGCCGTGGCATCATGTCTAATAAGATAACAGACTATCTACTAGAATACGGCTCCTTCATTATGGATGATTAATAAATTAAACCATCAATCACAACCTCATGAAATGCACTGACATCTGAGAATCTATATAACATTATTACTGTGACCAGTTTATATTGTAATAATATTGATTGTGTATGTGCTTGTTTTTGTTAGTTTATTTTATCAAATTATAAAAAAATTAAATAATAATTGCAATCATAATAATATTCATTCATATTTTTGTATTATATTGCATTGGGTATCTAAACGCTACAATATTACAAATTTCGTTAGTTAAGTTTCGTTTAGTTTTTGGCAATAATTTTTCCATTAAATTAGCTGCAAGCAATAATGGGAGTTAATCAACAGTTTAAAAGCCATTATTTTATATACAGGCAGCAGCATATGGTATTGAATAGTCAATAAGTTTTTGAAAAAACAAGCGATGTAAGGTATATGTTACTACGGCAAACATCAGCAGTCATCAACCATTGACAACAATCATATGAAAATTTGAACAAAAACTTTAAACTTTTAAAATGATAACGATGTACGGTTATATTACTCATCATTATAATTATAACGATAATGATGATTTCAATAATGATTATAATCAATTGCCATTATGATGATAGTAATAATAATGACAGGGATGCTGCACTATAAATGTTGTCGACATGTTGTTTGAAAAACCAAGTATTGTTGCCACCACCTCATTATGTGGCCAGTAGTGGCTGACAAACATAAAGCAGTTGCCATATTCAAATAAATTTAAATGATATCGACGCCTCCATCCTATAACGTACGTATAACAATGTGTACTTAGAACGTTTTTAATGGTCTTGCATTTTTAAATTCTACGTTCTCTAACTTAAATACTGTCAAAATTTGGATAAGATGCGCCGATCCGTTCCGAAATTATAGGGAAAAATCTACTTAGAATACACATATAGTCGTATATCGCGTGAAAACTTTGAGAGCTCATAACTCAAAATACACTTTTTCGACTTAGAATGTTATAGAACGGAGGCGTCGATATTTCCTCTCCGGCCAATAAATGGAATTTAATTTTAAATTTGAAACCAATTTTACAAAAAAAAAGGAAAAAGAAATTATAAAATGAAGCATATTTTGTTATATTAAATAAATAAACTATGCAAGCGTGTCCATGTTTGTTTATTTATTGTTATAAAATACATAAATACGTGAATGTAAAATAACTTCTAATTAGTGGTTTAATTCTGATAACTGATAATTCAGTATCATACATATATACATAGTTGGTCACTACAAACTGACTTCTCTCACCCCCCATGTTATGTGTCTTAATTTTACCCATGAGTAGCTGGACCTATAGTTTAAAGTCGACACCGAACGACAGATTTTTGAGAATCTTTTCATGGCAATTTTATTTTATTCTCAGAGTTTTTGTCAGAAATCAGTTGAGATGAAGTCTCCGAAGATATATTTTTCAAATTTCGTTTTATTGGAGGTTTAATAAGCCAACATACTATAGTATATATTATAGTACGTATACCTACTAGACTACGACGACTAGACTTTCGTTCATATGGACAGTAAATACAACAACATGAAGATGAATCAACAACAAATATTATTAACTAAAATATTGCCTAAACGGCAACATTATTTATGACAAGCAACAGGCAACAATAATTGGGTTAATGAGCTTAAAACTGTTGCCATGATTTATTGACAACAACGTCATTGCGAACGAAAATAAAAACAGTAAAGATGTATTGAAAAAAGGGAACAACAACAAGTAAACAATAAATGGTCAAAACCTTAAAAATTTCAAAATCCAAATAGCGATTCAAAGAGAGAAAAAAGAAAAAACACTCACCAGTTAATTAACCCGCATCGTGAATGCTTGAACTTGATGTTAAAAAGTCGTTTACTTTGCGCCAACCTTTACTATTCCAAAAACTGCGAACTTTAGATTCAATGGATTCGGTATTTAGAACAACGGGACCGGGATCATCGGCGGCTCTTATCTTGGCACAATTTAAAATACGGCAAGCGCAAGGGGCACGCGTAAAAACGCCCGAAGAACTATGCAAGTCGTTGTTAATATGCTGTGACTGCTGATGTTGCTGTTCTTTATGAAGATGATGATGATACAAGTGTTGTTGTTGCTGTTTTGTATTCTGGTGTATTTGCAGTAAATGTTTAATAGACCGTGCTGAAGTTGTTGCTAACACTGCAGATGATGAGGATCCAGATGTTGCAGTTGCATTTGCATCTGCAATATGACTGTCGACTCTTTGACAAGAACGACAACGTTGTGTGTCATAAGCAGAGGCACTTTGTTGACTTTTTGCAGCTGCATTACCACCAGCTGCTGCAGTCGTTGTACTTGACAGGTTATTTGCACGTGAACTCTTAAGGGCATTGGTCTTGTGCAGGCGCAGTGAACCAATGTAACTAGCACCACTGGAACCACTAAAACCACTATCGAAATCAGCCGCTAGACAAGAGGATTGCGAAAGACCAGCACATACCGTTGCCGAATTGGGTAAGGGCGAGATAAAGTCATCTGCTGGTCCTCCCGCCAGTGCCGTATGACATATATTGTCAGCCGGTGAAGAAGTCAGCCGCAAAGGGTGACCTGAAGCTGTGGTAACACTAACCGTAGGCATTGGCGGCTCTTTGACTGTGGGACTATTATTGGGCGGACTTTCTGGCATAAGCATGGCCTCTACGGACAAATTAAGCTCGCCTAATATCTTATGATGTCTATTTTGTACTCTTTTAAATTCCTCCTCTACGAGAGTTTGGGTCAGTGCGCCATTCGAATGGGAAGAAGCCCTCCGCTGGTTTGGACTGGTCATGGAATTAGAGGAAGATGATGTAGATGAAGCGGAAATTTCTTCGTAGTAATTTTCTGGTGTGGAAATATTAGCTGAGGCCATCGCGCCAGCTGCATTATGGCTTTGTTGTTGGGTAAGTCTTGTCTGATATGATTTTCGTGTAGTTGGTGATACCAACAATTTGTTCTTTTTGCCTTTCAGAAGAAGAGCTCTTATGGAATTGGGTGCCGGGGGAATGAGATCTTCCTCTTCATTTGCGCCCCACACAAGCTCAGCATGCGGTATGTTGGTATGTCTCATGACGGCACCCGGTTCATAGTAAGCATATGAATAGTCGTGTTGTTGTTGCTGTTGCAGTTGCAGCAGTTGTAAAGAGGTGGCCTGGGACTTGTTAGTCCATTGCCCATGCTGATCCTCAATACTGTGATGTTGTTGATGCTGATGAGTAAAGCGTCCCAAAGTCATGGCTTGCCTTAACAGACCACCACCACCCTCAAAAGAGACAGGGAGTTCTGGATCCACACACACTTCAATGGTATCTAAATCAGCTTCTAGTTGTTCCTGATGCTGCTGTGGTTGCCTGTTTATCTTACGAAATGTTTTGACATTCGCATTGGTCACGATGCCAGGTGTGTTGGTGGGACTTACGGTGGAGGGTAACGTTGGGGTATCCTCTACCGTCACCGTATTCTTTTGAAATGAAATCGTTTGAGGCTGTTGTTGAACAGCTCTGCCAACACCACCTGTATTGTCATTTGCTGTAGAAATCGATGGTTGTTGCATATTAGCTGCTGTTGTTGCTGATGGCCCTGTATTTCGATATTTAGGTGTTGTCGTACTTGATATTGATGTTGCATTGTGTTGTACATTTTTCTGTTGTTGTTGTTGTTTCACCAAATGACTTTCCTCGTCGTACTGCTGTTGCTGAAACTCTGTTTTCAGTTCCCCAACATTTGTGGTTTGTCCACGTGCTACCAGATGACGTTGATTTTGAGGTTGGTGTTGTCGCGTGTAGTAGTTTTGATTCGTTATAATTGCTTGTTTTTGTTGTTTCTGTTGTTGCATTTTTGTGTGTTGCTGCTGGTGTTGGTCTTGCAGCTTTAAATCCTTATGCTGTTGCTTGTTTAGATTACGTTGACTGCGATCTAAACCCAAGCAAGCCGCCATGGCACATGTTGTTAATTTTAATTGATGACAGTTTTTTCAAACTTACAACAACACAAATACTGGGTTTTCTTTCGGTTTTTCTGTTACGACCTGTTCAATTGATTAGAAGTGCGTGATTAAATGCTTCATATTGACCAGATGATCGTTATCAGTTGATGGCTGTAATTAAAATATTGAAAGAAATGTGTTTAAAGGAAAAACAACTTATTGAAACTAAATTGTCTGAAACTTAAATGTGATCTCTTGTAGGGAAAATTAGTCTGAATTCATTTAGACGTGCTAAAGCAATTACCATCAATCAAAGAAGCCAGGGGGACTACTATTTAATGGTATAAACACTGGCTATTATTTTGGTAGAATTTAAGAGTTATTGTACTATACATACCACGAGTATACAATATTTCTAGAACCCTCTAATTGCATGCAATAAATATTAAACATTCGTTTTGTGAACACATTTCAACAGATTTCTTGTGATAAATCGTGGCAGTTAAAATTTTGAAAATTAAAGACAAAAGAAAAGAATTATTCATACGCTACATCCATCATGAACGGTTAAGGCATATGGTGCTCTTGTTTTCATTACACTCTTCCATACTAAATAAAAATGAAAATTGGCTTCCTATGTTTAAGAAATGAAGCTATATTTGGTTTCTAATAAGCATAACACATTTTCAAAAATCGGTTCAAAATTAAATTCATTCGCTACCAAAAATTCTGACGAAAACCAAATTCGATTAATGCCAGCAAATTTGTGGCTCAGCAGTCACTAAGTGGTCAATCTTATGAAAATCGGTGCATAATTGATTATGTCACATAAAGATTTAAAAACTCTTACGTAAAGTGCATGTTGTGCTCTGTAGAGTATCATAAAGTCTTCTTG
Organism: Sarcophaga variegata; assembly: GCA_932273835.1. Taxonomy (NCBI): domain Eukaryota; kingdom Metazoa; phylum Arthropoda; class Insecta; order Diptera; family Sarcophagidae; genus Sarcophaga; species Sarcophaga variegata. The sequence continues at coordinate 98,428,619 of OW026358.1, forward strand.
CAGTTTCCACAGTTTCTGCTGAAATTTGTGTCTTTTATAAATGAAAACAGCATTCATTATAAAATATTTGTCAAGGAACTGACAAATAAATTGTTAAGCAAAGAAGACAAGGGCTGCATGATCGCCTTAAGAAAAACAGTCAATACGAGAAACATTCATTCTAGGTAGCGTTCCAACTTTAAAACTTAAAAGAATCTCTGATAGATTTTTGATTGTTGATTGAAAATATTTTTAACCTCGCATTAAAATTTCTCCAAGAAAAAGTCTTAGTGCGCCTAATCGCATGATCTCAAGCTTAAAATCCACACCATCCAGAGACTTTTTGGATGTGCTGGACGCTCTTGGATCTCATTTGGGTTGGCATCGTCTCAAATTAAACAATTTTGTTTATTCATGTACTCATTCATCCAGAAGTAAACCTTATCGCTGAAGATAAATTTTCGATAAAAATTTAAGTCAATTGTCAACTGCTCCAGGGTGGCCAATGGACGTCCATGATGATTTGACAAAACGGTATAAACAACAAATTTGACAGTTGTAGCTTCAACAAGATGGCTTTTATCAACTTAACAAAAACAGAAGTTTTAGTTGATTGGGCAATACAACCCTTCAGTCAGGATCACGACCTAGCTTCCCACACCATTTAAGTTGTGTGTGTTAATTTTATACATGATTGCCTACAGTCTAAAGTCAACTCCGAGCCACAGCTTTTTAAAGACTTTTCATGACAATTTTATTTACTTTCAGTATATAGACTTGGATCGAATAGATATCACTTTTACTGGGTCTTAAAATAGGGGTAATGTAACCAATTTGTTGGGTGGGAATATGTAAGAAGAGGGCTTAGTTGACTGTGGTGCCTTTAGCTGGATAACTAGTTAATGTAGAAGGTAACATTAATACAGAACATAATAGTGCATGGATTCAGACATGAGATTACAATTGATGTGATCCTGTTCTACTTGATTACTTTTGCTTAGGCCACGTGAATCAATTGTGAAAACATTTGACGACAGAAAATTAATTTTTATTTGTTTGTTTGCTCGGCATGTACGGTTTAGAGTTATTTTTCTAACAACTTTAAAAACGCCGCACAATTAGAAATTATGGGGGACTGGCTTATATTAAATGTACTAAAGTAACGACAAACTGTGTATCGAATCAAAAATACCCTTTGCTTAGCAGTTGTGGAAGCGTAGTGAAACTAAAATTTGACGACAACATTTATTGTTCGTCAACACAACTTGCAACCACCAAAAATTCTAATTAATTTAAGCAAAAATAGAAAAATTACCAGCAACAAAATAGAATAAAATTCGACAAAAAAGAAAATTAACAAATAAACAGCAATAACTACATAAAATACTAATAAGTTGCAACAACAATTTTTTGTGTTGAAACATTTATTTATAAAAATTGGTTGCAAGTTTTCTAAAGCAGTCGTTTGTTTGTAATGAATTATGTACAATATTGTTGTTTTTATTGTTGTTATTATTGTTGTATTTTCAATAGTTGACTCTCATTCAGTCATTCGTTTAACACGCATGTGACTGCCCAGCGACTGGCTGACAGGATGTCTGCTGGGCTGGCTCACTGACAAAGTTATAAAGTTGCTATGGTGATTGTATATTTTTGTTTAGGGTTGTTTTTGTTGGTATTATTTAAAATGTTTTTTATTTGGTTACTTTGGCTGGAAATTGTGGTTTCTTTTCGTTGTTGCACGAATCACACAAGAGGCGAAAATGTAACGAAAGGATTCAACCAGCAACAGCTTCCAGCAGTAACAACAGCAACAGCAAAATAGTTGACACTTCATCTTTTTGTTATTGTTAATTGCAGAGCAACAGAATTTGCAATGTGGCACAAACAACTCAGCACAACGCACTTTTAAAGCATGCTTCGTTAATGCGAATTGAGCAGCACACTGTGCCAACACAACAGCAAGGGCGTGGGAAATCGCATTTTGTTGTATAACATTCGAAAAGAGTTGTAATTTAAATGTAATTTTTATTATATTTTGAGAGTACTTTGTCCATTCTTTCTCCCATTCTGCCACACACTTCCTCTCTTTTAACTTTTTGGTGCATATTGAGTTATTTGAGGTTTCAACTTTAGTGTGACACTTTCGCTTCCTCGAACATTAATTAAAAATGTTGAATTTTTAATGTACCAGAACAAACACATTTAAAAGAAAAAAGAAGAGTGGAGTGCAAGTTGTTTGTTGCATTTGTTCTTTTTTTCTCTGCTTTACCTATCTATTGTATTACAAAAGATTGTGGCAGGAAAAGAATATTGTTTCTTAGAACATGGGAAAAGCCGTTGTCAGAAGTCCCGAATCGCATGTATTGATTAATTACCAGCTCGCCCCAAACAGCATATGTTTAAGAAACAAAGACAAAATCAAAATGAAACAACGAAAATAATAACAACGAAGGTATTTACTATGAAATATAGATCGCGAATATATGTGGAACGAATGATATGTGGAACGAATTTTTTTGGATAGTCCAACTACGAAAAATTGTCTGCACATATAAGTTACTGCTTCGCATCTCAGAAGTCAGGTGGTCAGACTCCAGAGAATTCCCTGCTTCAAATGCATTAGAATTTTTGTTATCAGAAAAACTAATCGATCAAGGAAGGGAATCGTCGTTTGTATATGGGTAATAATTGAGTCAAGCTAGGAGCGTTACGATTATGCAATGTAATCCATCAACTGATTTCTCTTCGCTTTGGAGAAAAAGGAGGATTTCTACATCAGTTTCAATGCAGTCAAAGGGGCAAAACTGTTATCATTCAAGGCGATTTCGAGGGCAGTGATAACAGCAGCATGGGTCAACAAGGAATCGAGAAATTTTTTGGATTAGTCGAATTGTCCATTAACATACCGAAAACTAAAGTTATAGATATATCGCCTTTGTTTTCTCAAAATAAATCCTAACATCTTGGTTAAGGAGACGTGAGCACAAGCCTCATCTAACGGAATACTTTTAATATGGCCCAATATAGTGAAAAGGTTGATTTAATCCAAGAGTCTGTATAACTTCATCAGAGAATATATTGGTTAATGGTTTAAATCCAAAATGTCTCCTTTTTTGGGCATATCTCAACAATTTAAATCCCCTTACTGTCATTACTGTTCCCAAGATTCTTCTTGGACTCTCCTGGCCATCAACGACGAACATCATAGGCAGAGGAGATAACGTCCTCTTCTTGGGAAAGACTAGGAATCAAAGAGCTAAATTTCTCAGTATATTATATCCAATACAAAAACCCCAACATATCGAATCTTTCATTAATCATCAATTGATGCCATTATATGTGGAATATAATATTGTTCAAATGTCCGTCACTGTTTATTTGGGTAAAGCTCATCAAAAATGTTTAAATTTTCTTAGCTCTGGCTTAGGCTAAATTTGATGGATCGCATGGGGTTGCATTCAGCATACACACATTCAGCATAAACACATTGTTCATTGTAATTTGGCAAAATAGACTGAATAAATGACAAATAATTTGACAAATGTTGCTTTAACAAGATGGCTGTTACCGACTATCAAAGTTGGAAAGTCTCTATGGGCACCAAAATTAAAACAGAGTCCGTCGTTTTTAAGCAACTACAAAAACTCAAACAAATTTTAAGAATATGATAGAAAGAAAAAAATACTCCTCTTCGGAAATAAGGAGAAAGTTGTCTGTTTCTTCCAGAGTAGCGTAAAAATGTCTCCCAATTTCTTTTAGTTTTAATTGGCGGCCTATTTGTTAAGATATTTATTTAAGCGACATAATTATTATTCCCATATTTTATTGAAATATGTCTGAGGATGCAAATTAAAATTCCATCACTTCAGCTGCAACTTCATTTCAATTCATTCGATTAAAATGAAAACAACGTTATCACGAGTATTTATCAATTTCCTGTCATCAATTGAACTCCGCTGCTTCTGTGAGTCAATTGTTGAATAATAGAAATGTTGCAAGTAAAATATTTTTACAAATTGTTTGTTGCAGCAATTGAAACGCACACGCTGGGGCACAAATGTCTTTCAAATGCGTGTCTGATTTTAATGAACACAATACAGCGTAACAAAATGCAAGCAAAGTATGCGATTACAAGACTTGAGGGACAATTGTCATAGTCATTGCAGGCAATGCAGCAACCAACACAAGGCCGACAGCAAGCTTGGTGAACGCACGTACAAGGGCAAAGCAACTGAAACAAAGAAAATATGTGATTTTTTTACTTCTTGTTGTTGCTGTAATTGTTTGGCTAAAAATTCGTTTAATTAGCAGCAGTGTGGTTGTAATTCATACTTCTCGGTAACAATATGGCAAAAATAAAAAAAAATAAAAAAACAACAACAATAGCAAAAAGAATGACTGCAAAAAAGGCAACAAAACAATGAAAAGCACGAACCAGCAGCAACAAATCACGTTGAAATTGTCATGCCGGTGTTGCTGCCTGTTAAAAAGGAGAACAAAATCGAATAAAAGAATGCAACAGAAAATACATAAAACACATGCATTCGAAGGCATGGGCTTGCAGTGTATGCCGCATATGAATCAGCGTACCAATGTTGGTTGAAGTGCATCTCTTGCTCTCTGGTAGGGTATTGCGTTCGCCCGTTGTTTTTGTTTATATGTGTTGCTGCTGGACGACGCATATTGTCGTGTGATGCAAGCATGGTAAACGTTTGAGTTGATGATACAACGATGAAGGCTATCACTTGCAACATGAAAGTGCACTCCGAATGGTTGTTGTTGTTTTATAACTGCATGTTGTACCAGTCGGTTATTGTTGGTCCTGGTTGTTGTCGATTACATTTACTATACTTACAGTATTGTAGTGTGTGCGATGTCTACACTCTAGAATGTGAGAAAACTATTGTTTGGTGACAAAAAATTGTTTTCATTCATTCCCTTTACGGATTTGTTGCATATGTTGTTGGAATCTTTTACTATTTTTTTCCTCTAAGCGCATAGTCAACATCATCTCTTTAGAAAGTGTTGATAGTTGCTGTTGCTCTTGCTGCGAAAAGATAGTGTCAGCACGTCAGTATATGAAGCGTGAATAGGAGATTATGAAACCAACTAATAACACGAAAAGTCCCCAATAAGCGATTTTCCGGAATAACCTGAAAGTGTGCTCAGACTCCTCTACCCAAACGAAATATGAAAAAATATTTCTTTCAGCAATTTCCTCTCAACAGATTTCTGGCAAAAACTCTGAGAGTAAATAAAATTGCTATGAAAAGATTGTTATAGAAAATGACTTATAAGTGACTTTTTAGAAGAGTCGCCCGTAGTCCCTTTTTTCTCCCGACAAAAGAGTCTTTTATGATTAGAAAATGGGCGCATATTCTAGCTTTTTAATCGCGCAGAAGAATCAAAAATTACTCGAATTTGATTAAAAATTTTCAAAAATGCTGGCTTGGTAATCGTAATAAATTATGTACGTATGTACGTATGTATGTATGTTCTGAGTGATGCATTAAACTATCAAGAAATAACCTTAGGTTGAGAACCCATTCACTCATTCACAAGAGAGGTTGCCCTCAACCCAACATGTAGATCCTTCTTTAATCACGTGATGCATTAATGCATTTCAGAAAGTACTGAGCAAGGAATTATCATTGTTGCCATGTTGCAGCATTCAAAAGTTTGTCAAGGATATAAACTTGGAGGAGACTTTTTAGAAATATCCTCTAAAGTATAAGGGGAGTACAATACATCGCTTGGCTGCAGTATTTAGCCAGATCTACTCTACAATACCACAATATTAAACATACATCGTATAATTAAGTGCAGAAATTCATTTATGGCTGGAATTGAGTAAAACATTACCGGTTAATTTACTGAACATTGCGGGTCTTTGGAAGTGATGAGTACGTCAAAGTTACCCTTATTTGGCATTGCAAAGGTAGTACCTTGATAATCTCTTATAAATCAGAAATATGATTTGTGACAGCCATTATTCGAGAAACTCATCTTTGCTGGTCTCTCTTTTAAAGACCAATGCGTTGCAGGCGAAGTATGCTATGGTTTCGTATTTTATCTGAGACATAATAGTTAAAAATGTTAAAGATAAGCATAATAATTAGACAACAAGCCGACCCTCGGTCAATTTCAGCTTAAGATGTGATTCAGAAAACGATCACATTGAAGAATGTTTTAAATACAAGTAAAATACAATATTTTCTTAATGAGTGCCATTAAATCCTATTGAAATACGAAATAAACAAGCCAAATTTAATATTTCTACTCAATAACAATTTCCAATCAAACTACGATTTCTAATCACCCGTCTTCGATGCACTGCTTTAGGAATAAAAAATTAAAAACCGTGGACTTTATGTAGAAAATTTCAGTTAAATTTGTGAATAAATTTTTATGTTCATCTAGGCATTTCTACCTTAAAAACTCAATAATGAAGTGTGTGTGTACAGCATGCAACACAGTTTAATTGTAATTAACGCAGCTGAAATTTATGTTTCATTATTAACAAGCAGCAACACATGTTCAGCTCAACACAATAAAATTTAAATTAGAATTTCGCCGCTAATTTATTATTTATTGAAGTTTCAACTGAAATTAAATTCCCCCACTGATCCTTTTTCTGCTCCCTGTAGGAATTATGATCTTGTTTTGAAATATCATTCTCTGCGAATTAACATGGGGAGGAGTTTCTAATGCAATTTAAGAAGACCAACATTAAGCGCTTCGTTATTATAATAGGCTGCAGTTGTAACAGGATTTCTATGTTTGTTGTAATTATTGTTGTGGTTATTATACAGCATTTAAATTATAAGTTTATGTCTGCAACATTTTGTTGCATTTACAGCCGCATACACATGCATAACTACTCATAGATTTACTCTTTTAATGTTTTAATGAATTTTAGTTTTCATGGGAACTATTCGTGGACTTTAGGGAATGGTAGAGGAAAATAACAAGAACAGTGTCGCAGTATCAGGAGTTTTACTAAATATTGGTTGTTAACCATACAGACTCACAGCCACTATTGCATTTCGAATTTCAATTTGTTAGAAATGATTAAAGTGGAGAAGAATTATAAAAGTAGTGGAACGGAGCGTTTAAGTCAGTTTAAGGCTGATTTTTTGCAAATTTTAAATCACAATAAAATACTTTAAAGAGTTTATTTGATTGAAGTTAGGCAGTCTTCTTGAACATAACTCACTTGAAAATGGTAGGAATTTCTCAATTATCCTCAAAATGTCATAAAAAACGAATTTGATCAAAATCCGTTCTGACTGCAAAATCTACTTTCAGGGTTCCAAGTTTTGGATAATTTCTTTCAGTCGCTTTTATGAGTCACTCTTACTGCTCTGATTATGCAACGAGAGCTCTTGTTTGACGTATTTTGAAAAAGTTAGATTTTTTACGTATTTCGAACTACAGTTCTTGTTTACGACAATTTTTTAAAAACATGTCGGATTTTAGTGGAACTTAAAAATTACATTCCCTTGCTTGTTGTTTACTGGGCTTTGTTGTTTAAAGTGTCCTCAGTCGAAATGTTAATACCGTTTTTGCTGATCATAACATCTTATACAACAAGATTTCTGAGAAAAATTTTTTTATTTGCTTGGATTTTCGGACCAATGACTTTCATATTTTAAAAATATATTCTAGGTAGTACTGCGCCTGGCTTTCAAAATTTTAACTTCAACGGATGGCTGTTGAGAAGATCTTTAGTGGACATAAAAAAATCATTTCAGTAATAAGAAATTACCGTTCCTTAAAAAAGGGTAGAGAATTAAATTGAAGCAAGAGAAACAGAAAAAGATATTCTACTCTGGCATAAGTTATGAAGGAGCAGAAGGCATAACAAAAATTTAACATGTAGTTGTCGTTGGGACCAGGTACAACACACGACATTAAAAACATTAACAAGGAAATAAAACAAGATAATATTTGTAAATTATTGGTGTGGTTGTTATTGCTTTTTTATAAATAGTGAATCAAGAAATATGAACACAACTACAATACATTTTTTAATCAAATAAAGGATAAACAAGAAACAAAAGTTATGAAAAATTAAAAAAAAACACAGAAAACTGAAACACACTATAAAGATGACTTTTATGCCTCTTGAAATATTTAAAACAAAAGTGTGCAGCAATTAAAGAACGGGGATTATTTAAGTAAGAAGAAAAAATGTTTTCATAAGTTGTGGTTAAATTTAAAACATGTTGACGATGAGATAAGATTTCGAAAATAAAATTATTAATTTAATTAGTAATTATTATTATTATTATTAATATTATTATTATTATTATTATTATTATCATTTCTTTGATCTGCCATATGCTATCGATGACCACTTACGGTTGTTAACCAAAGACAAAAAGGTGCAAACAATAACAAAAATATAAAAAAAAAAATTAAAGAAATCAGAACACTCAGGTAATTTTATTTCATGTAGAAAATGGTCGCAGTGCTGGAATAATATTTTATTATTCACTTTAAAATTGGAAAGAGGAACAATTTTGAAAAATTAAAATTAATTAAAAAAATTCAAAGACTATTCTCAAACCAAGTGGGGTTAAAGCAATCAAAACTATTTGTGTGAAGATTATTAAGAAATATCCTAAGGTTGGCAATCGGCATGATACGGCACTGTGGACTCAAGGCGCACTTATCCAGAATCAGGGTTGTTTCGAGCCCAACATGTAGATTCTGGTACAATGAGAATGAATCATCAGAACATATTCTTGGAACGTGCGAAGCATTAATGCATCCCAGAAGAAAATGTGGAAGCATATCAGATGCTATACAGGCCATACTATACCGTTTTTCAATACCTTGAGGATTTTACATAAGTTCGCATAACATTTATGTGCGTCACCTTATAGCCATTCTGTGGCCGAAGGAAGCATCAGTGAAACTAAGCACAGAATCTATGTATGTGTTATTCGCCTGGGAAATGTAAAAATTACATCCAAAACTAGGAGATGAATAGCAAATCTTTCTTAGCTTTGATTGAAAAGTAGTTTCCTGTTATATTGCTATATTAAGTGGCATTAGATTCAGAATAGCCTTTATGTGGGTAAGCCTTGAATTTTTAAACCTTTTCCCTGAAACTCCAATCGGTAAACGAATCTGTAAAATATAACCTTGAATCGCAGTTAAAATGCAAATTGCGAAAGAACAAGACTTTTAATACCGGAATTTAATCTTTACTTGGGAGATCTTATTAGAAATAGAGAGAAAAAACTATTGACAGGTAAACTGAATTGTAACACATTCGATTAAATGGCTTGAGCCATAATCTTTTTCTTACTAAACTGTTGGATGAACTGATTCAATTTCTTGAAGAGTAATGCTACCAGTCACCAATTTATCGCTTATTGTACTGCCTGTTGATGAGCAAATTCTTAGAAGCTTAAATGGTTTTCAACCACATTATCTATAATATTGGAAAAGGCGGAAATAAATAGCAGCTTTGCAAAGGGAAAAGGCAATATGTAAACGGTTTGCCATCTATTCCAAAAAACAGGTTTCTGTTGAGATCCACAGCAAACCTGATTACATAGCGTAGCGTTTAAACCCAGATATATTTTTTAAAAAGTTGAAATGAAGGGATATATTTTTGATTTACTTTTAATCTCTTTTTGATTATAATTTTCAATTTCCCATATAATTGCATAGTCACCACTTAACATTTATAATTAATGACATTTGCCTTGGCTCAGACCAATTGGCTTTTAATAGAAAAAAAAATAAAAAAAGTTGACTTTTATATTCTAAAATGTCAACAGTACGAATGCAAACACAAAAAGGCATTAAAAATATTAAAACATTGTACTGCCTGTCGAACCGTACATAAATTTAACTGTCTGTACAATGGTAATTTTATTTTTTTGTTTGCTATCCCCTGTATTTTTTTATCGTGTTGAAAACAATTGATTGTATTCGATTGAAACGATATTTGTCAGTGGTCAGTGTGTAAAACATGTGTACAATAGATGTCCCCCTGCTATATGACTCGGGGAAAGTGGCGGGCAATTGTATTGAGGCACGTTAATGTGTTGTGTGTGGATTGCTCGATCACTCATATTGTACTTACTTGTACAACAATTAATTGAATTTAAAATTTTCATGGATTAAATATTCATATGGATTTTATGAACTGAGAAAGAGCTTTATGAAAGGAAAAAACGAGAGCAAAAAACGATTTATTACAGTACAGACATAAAGTAAACTTACACTTCCCGCAAGTGTTTTAAATACATTATTTTTTTTCTTCTGGCATTGTATTAATATTTGCATAACATGGATAATAATCATTCAAAAGTCTGGTTTATCCTTTTCGTTCAATGATATCATGAATGATGTGTATGCAGTACATAAGATGAAGTTGTTAGTGTCGTATTACTGAATACAAAAAGTAAAATTGTTTTTTTTTATCGATTTCTATATATATGTATATATTAATTTTATTTTGTTTTTTTCTTATTTGGTATGCGGTAAAGTTTCCATTAAATTTATGCATTACTTTAAGCATAGGATCAGAAAAATCCTTTCAAATACAATGAAAAGTAATTGCAAAAATAATAATTTATTCCACAAAGTACTCATAAATATCAGATGCTTCAAACTACTTTATCGGCAATAATCATGAGATTATGACGACAATTTTAAGGCAATTTTTTTAGTACAATACCTAGGAAAAAATGCTCGCAATTGTTACAAATTTTTTTTTTTTTTTTTGGTTGGATAGCAATGGGCGTCTTTTTTTTAATTTATTGAGGAAAAGATCGATTCAATCGTGCATGGGTATTTAAGACATACTGTAGGGTTGCAAGAGCTTTATGCCCATAGATCAATCCCATAGGAACGAAAATAATTCTAAGCTTGAGTAGGTGGGAGTAACAGTTGTTTTAGGAGTATTAACGAGGTGTGATCCCTTTAAACAAAAGACTAGTAGATAAAATAAGAATATTTCTGATTTCTGAAGGCTGAAGCAGTGGATTATATTTTATGCCTATCCTATCTCAAAAACCTTTCTAAGATAGAAAAAAATACATAAATCCAAATTATAAGTAATGTTGTAAAACGAAAAAAAAATTATAAATCTAAATAATTATTTCTGATATTAGAATTAATTTCATAAATCGCATGCCACTTAATTTTCATTTCAATTTGACCTTTAAATAACAAGACTATCAAATAAATTTTGGTAATAAAAAAAAAACATTCAAAAAAGTAAAAATACATGAAATCAAGTCAGTAGCCAACCAATACTTGTTAACCAACTGGTGTTTTAGTCAAGTTTTTACAATTTGTTTTCAAACTCAACTCCAAAGAAACCAAAAGAAAAAACGAAAAGTTCCATTTCAATTTCAAATATTGACTGCGATAATGTAGTGGCAGTAACATGACTTCACATTGAGCTGTAGAGTACCGAAAATTGTAATGAAAACTTTATCGAAAAAAAAAGAAAAAAAAATTCTGATCATAAAACAGCAAAAAATTTTCACGAATTTTTTCGTGGCTATCCATTTTGGCGTAACTTTTAACAGACAAGATAATGGAAACGAAATGAAAATAGAAATATAAGAAAAAAATCGAAAAAATACATGAATTTACTGTGCCATTTTCAAAGTCGGCAACATGTTGTTGGATGAGAATGAACTACGAAAAACGGGAATAAAATTGGATTGAACAGATAGTGAGTTGAGAGTTAGATTTCACGTTTTATTTTAGTATTCAAATTAGGTGAACAAATTTGCAAATTTCTGTTGTTGAGTTAATATTTCGACACACGCGAATCAAAATAAACAAAAGAAAAGAAGCAAATCTGGCTGTTACAATTAAAGCCAGTGCGGTGCAAAATAATACAAAAAATTTACGAATTTTTGAACACTTTACCTTTACTTTACAATGATCGTGGAGGAGGACATCATGTTAAACATATTATTTCAATGGAATCCAAAGAAAACAGGCATCTTCGTAGAAGTCTCTTAACTTACTTTGGGCATGATTAACAGTTTCATTAGCCAATTTACAAAATATGCCATACTCAATATCTGATTCACTTCATGTCATATTGACTTTCTTAATAAAGAAGAATTTGACTGGACACCGAGATGGTGTTATGCGATGCTTAATTTATCAAATGTATTCGGTACTAACGTAGGAACGTATCACAATAAAGGTTTTAGGCTTGGTTAAGCAGTTACATCTCCAGCATTTACAAATGGCAAGGACGGTTAATTAATAAATTTTATTTCTCTGTATTCATTGGCCAATCAACCACACAAATTCGGTGTGGAGCACATTTATCGGAGTACAAAACAGACAAAACCTATTATTGACAGTACAGGAAACACAGATGCTTACGCAGACGTGCCATAGCTCATAGAACGATCTTACGAGAAGCTATTTTTATAATCAGTGGCTCAATCCAAATACATTTAACCGAGTTTAAAACCTCAGGCAACAGCATAAGAAATGGAGTAATGGTAGCAGTAGAAGAGAGGGAGAGACAACAAAACTTACATTTTGTCCGGGAAATGATATTTCTGAAAATTTTTCTGTGGAATTAGAAACGTTGAAGGCCCATGTTGATTATATGGGACCATTTATAATCGAGGATAGAATAACATGCGCCTCTATTCGAAGTAATCCTTACGCAGGCACGAATAGAGAAATTCTTAGGAATCGCCACATACTTCATACCATGACATCCAATGATTCGAATAGATTTTCCTACCCCAACCAAAAAAAAATATTGCTGTCTACTGTGAAAGGGTAGATATAGGATTGGAATTTAAAGAAAGAAAAAAATCCTTAAATTTTACCTCGAATTGGACTCCATCTGCAAGAATTTTTAAAAATATGTTTGTAAATAACTCTATACTAGTCGAGAGAATCGTCATAGTCTAGTAGGTAGACTGTTGGCTTATTAGACGTGAGACCACGGTTCAAACTCCAGTTCAGACATCCCCAACAAACTGAAATATGAAAAAAATATTTCTTTGCTGACTTTCTCTTAGCAGATTTCAGGCAAAAACTTTGAGAGTAAATAAAATTGCCATAAAAAGTTTCACAGAAATCTGTTATTCGTAGTCGATTTTAAAATGTAGGTCCCACCCCTCATATATGAAATTAACACTCACAACATACATAAGTGGTGTGATAGGTTAGTTTGTAATCCTTATTGAAGGGTTGTAATGACCAATTATCAAGAGATTAATAAACCTTCTAAAACTATCGTTTCATTTCTAACTTGATCAGCAACATAATTATCAAATGCTTTTATTTTAAACTGGAATTTATTTCAACAATTTAAATGAAAATGTCATCCGCAATAAATTCAGAGTTTTTATGTATTGCCGCCTCCAAATAATCGCAAGCCTTTAAAGCCGTTTTGTAGCATTTTTACTTATTTATATTTGTTGCTATTGTTGTTAATGTTACGATTTAAGGTTTTTTCAAATGAAATGCAATAAAAATAAACAAGAATTTGGGTGCCCTGGTAGTCTAGTGGGTAGTGTGCTAGACTATTAGCGTGAGGGTCGTGGGTTCGATTCCCACCAGAGACTCTGGTCTGTGACACTACACCGAGCAAATAGTCAAGTTACTTCGCTCGTATATAATTAGGATATAATTTGTAATTGTATTGTAATTAATAAATAAATAAATAAATAAATAAACAAGAATTTAAAAATCTGTTTTAAAGCGAAACTGTTTTACGGCACACTAGACACTATGCTTTGTAGCGTTTTAATATCACATGTGAGTGAAACTGCAAACGAAAGGCGATCAAAAAAAGGTGACCAACAACCAAACGATTTGAGTTTTATTGTGTAGAAGTGAAAACATGCTCTAAGTCTCGACTAGTTGGGCAGTTACACTAAAAAAAATTTTGTGTTTGTAAAACAATATGGAAATAATCAAATGAAAAAAAATTGGGGGAATATTAGGGAGAACCAAGTTACTTTTTTAGTCGTTAAGACAACAGGTAGATAGAAAGGACAACAATACTCCACACCGAGAAGGGCTACAATCTTCCATTTTAGGATATAGTAGTCGTAGTCACTCTATAAAACAAGAGTGTTCTATGAAATCGCACACCTCATCCAATGCTTTAAGTGATACAATAAAACTGGTTGTCCAAGGGTAGTCCCCTTGTTTAAGTAACCATAGCTTGTTCCACTTATTAATCATTTTCTATTATTAAACTTAGTTTTCATAAAACAAAGTTTTGAAAATTTTTTTCGTACACACTCTTTATTACCCTGTTGAAATATGGTACAGAGAGTATTCACCAAAAATGTTTAAGGATTACGTCTCCTTAAATTCTTCTCCATATAGTACCCAGAGTATGTTGTTTTTCTATGTTTCATTTTCTTTGTTGTAGTTGTTATTGTTAAGGATTTTTGTGGTTCATGCTTTAGTTTTGAATTGCAAATTGTAGGTGTAAATAATGGCAACGTAAATGAACATGTAAATTGCTTATGATATTCATTAATAAAACAATAATAGCAACAACAACAACAACTATAAACAATTAACAATAACATTTAAAAAACAACAACATGTTTAATAAAAAACAAAAAAAAGGAAAAAATTAAATGTGCGTAAAAAAACGTTGAAGATTTATTGGAAAGATATTTAAAATAAATTATGTACAGCAAATTAGAAAAATAGGAAAAAACCGAAATTTAAATTTGTTTAAATAAAAAAAGAAAACAAAACGGGAAAAAGAAAGAATATTTTTTATTAATAATTTTAAATTAAATGACTATGATGTGAAGGTGTTTCGGCATCTACAACCACCACATCCACATATTCAAAGGGTGTATGATATTAGCAGAGGTTGTAAATGGCCAACGGAATTAACATTAATGCCGAAATAAGTTCACGCCACAACTAATAACTGAATTTTTTTTAGCGATTTGATTAACTTGTCCAGATATTGTAGCCGTATTTTAAGGGCGTGTAAGTGCTGTTTGTACAAAAAGAAAAAGTTTCAAATCGATATGTATATACAAGACATTGTCAGCAGTCTTCTGGCAAATCAAGAGTAAATAAAAATGTCGTGAACAGTTTTTCAATTCTGTCCATGAGTAGCAGTTCCCCTATTCATGGAGAAAAAATACACACACAACTTGGGTAATGCGAGCAGGTTGGTTTTAATACAGAATAAAAAGGTTGTCATGATTAATTGGTCATAATTAAGTAATTAATGAACATTGTTATTATTAATTTCGATTGGTACAGACTTTTGATTGAAATGTTTCCATAGACCTTTGTTCGACGATTGCAAGAAGGTTGGTATTGGGATTTAAAGCCTCCTTTGTCTATAAGCACGAATGGTGCTTATTGTTCTATTATTTGTTCTAATGTCGTTTAATTGGACAGTAACAATAATAAATAAATTAATTAATTAATTTACTTTATAATGACCATTTAAATATAAATAGTTCATGTTGTAATCATGTAATCAGATGTCTGCATCTGAAGCAACTCATTATTTAATATCGTCATCCTATTTAATTACGATTTCATTTCGCTTGCATTCCAAATGAATAAGTCAAGCGTTTAATTGCAATTTCTTTTACCTCTGAGATCACACACACGCACACCCGGATTGTTGCAAAGTAGAATCTTTTGCATTGCTTATGTTATAATTTGAAATTTATTTGAAACTTATGTGTGGGTTGTCGTCGTCGTTGTTGTCGTCTTCTTATTTGGATCTTCATTCTGCTGCTTGTCAGAAGCTGTCATCAGTCTGCTAATTTTTTGATTTAATTTCTTTTTGTTTTTCGTTTTTCCTCATATTTTGTCCTGATAAATATTTGAGTATGATGCGATGTTTAATTTATTTTTTTATTGATTTTCTTTTAAGTTTTTCATTAGACTTTAAGCATAACGGAGTAGTTTTACCAGGCGATGATGATGTGATGATATTTTTTAGCAGACATGTTTGTAGACCAACAAAAAAGAAGAAAACTAAAGAAGACTGCTGGAGAAACAAGTGTATTATCCTTAACATTCCAATTTTTGTATTTTAAACCTTCCTAAAAGATTTTATTATTACTGGGGGTTAGTGTCTTGCTTTATTGTCTGCACTTTAATAAATAATTATGATTCTCTGTCTTCCCAAAGGAGAAAAACACAAAAAAAAAAACAATTTTTATGTCTTCATTTCATTGTTGTGTTCAATTAAAAAATAATTTGATATTCAGGTAAGAAATTCAGAACACAGATTCAGGCATAACCCTTATCTGTGTCAGTTCAATCTTCACTTGTGTTTGCATACATAAAATAGTTTTTATTTTGGCTCCTCAAATACTGTTTTTTTTTTAAAACTCAGTGAGGAAGCTTCCAAAATTAGCTGAACTCAAGTATAGATGAATAGAGAATATAACATCATAGGTTGGATTAGGTAAACTAAAGTGGCTAACATTCATTGCCTAGTAAGATCCCATCTTAGACCCCTTATGATACTACAAAACAATACTCATACCAGTTCTTAAAGGTACCAATATGGTTCCATAATAAATATTGCGGTGTTCTTTATTATGAAGAAATGAGTCAAAGGTAACAGGAAGTGAGAGGCTACAAATTTAAGCCTCTTCATGGCAAAAGCCAGGCACTAACACATAAAGTGAATGATAGCCTCCTTCTCAGAATTCCAAATGGAATTTGAAAACGGACTTTCAATTTGTCAGAGTAGATTCCCTCACGAAAGCCAATTCAAACTCTAATTCCGGATCATTTAAAGGTAACTCTTATATGGGTTCTAGGACATCGAAATACCGTTGCAAATTGTTTTGATGATGTACTGCCTAAAGCTGATAAAGAACTTACAATCTCCGAGATGTTACAGGTAAGTGTTCTGATTGTCTGAGTTAAACTCGATATGCTCTTGTCGTTGTACAGTGAGGTTTAATTTCATTGGAAGTGTGAGGGTATGTGCATTACTGTTAGGCGCTCTTGGGCTGATATGAATAAGAAGAGGACTGATTGTCTTCTTTCCTGAAATTGCATGGTCATCCATTGCAATGCTGTTGTTGTTATAATATATGAAAGACATAACAAGAGAGTTGGCATTACTTCAAATGATTTCTGGATAAGCTGTGGATCTTAAGAGGAGGATCTTTATTTCATCATCGGTAAAAAATCGGTTTCCTAAAATATTTGATCCCTTAATTAAGTATGGCCTTACCCATGCATCTAACCTAAGTAGACTAGCTCATCATGACCGCCTTATTAAACACTAAAGGCGTAACCATTGTATGTAATAAACTAAAGAGAACAACACAAACTTAAACCTCTACTTCAGACACAAAGGAACAACTTGGAGCACTAATGCTTTTTGTACCAAAGCATTAAATTATTCAGTTTTCTTAAAGCCGTTCAAAATACTTCATAAATTTTTTCTATTTTTTTTTATAAAATTAAAAACATGAAGGAAAAATAGCTTTATTTAACAGGAAATTGTTGATTTCTTTTTTTATTACACGATGACTTTGTTTTAAATTTTTTTTGTTGCTCATCTTTGCCGTTTTTCATTTTGGCCCTCTTAACACACAGCACAACACTGTGCAGCACAACTGTTCCGTTTCGTTGAAAAAGAAAACATAACACACAGGAAAATGCAACAAGTTCAGCATAAAGTTGCAACAACGACAGCGCATAATGAGGCAGCGAATAGCGTGTGTGCAACAGACGTAATGTAAAGCATTTGAATTTAATGAGGATATTGCATCACCTCAAGTTATATGGGAGTAGAAGAAGAAATGCACTTCTTCTTCGTTTTCTCTTTCTTCCTCTTGTTTTTCTTATTTATGCCTGTGTGTTTAGTGTGCTGCAAACACCAATATTTACCAACTCCTTTCACTTTGGAGACATTTTACTAGGTGACACTTTTATAAGCAGGTAACGTGAACTACAAGTGCTCCTACTGCAATTTGGCTTAAATAAAACAACAAGAAAAATAACAACAACAGCAACAACTTTTCTATTAAATTTTAAATAAAATTTTTTGTTTTTTCATTTTTCTGTTGCAAGTTGCATGAATGCATAGAATGCACAACAAAAATACTGTGATGGTAGTTGCCATGGGCCACCCAAGTTGTTTTCTTAAATTCACAATTGCCCTGAATAGCGGGGCACGTTGTTTTTGTTCATTAAATAAAGATGTTTTAGAATTATTTGGCTCGAATACTAAAGATTTGTTGCAACTACAATCTCAGTGGCATTACATTAAATTATGTTTGGATTATGAATTTTGTTACATGTTGTAACGACTTCAACCAGTCAATTGCATGGCAAGAAAGTGTACGAAATTGTGTTGTAATATATGGTAGGCTGTTGCAACGATTCATTTCATTTTGAAAATTAAGAAAATGGAAAGGGGAACGAAGCAATTATTGAAGTAGCCTCATGGCGCCGCTGCATCCTATGCCAAAGGCAAAATTAAAATTGAATTTGAAACTATTGATTTGATAATCAAACCTATTTAGATTGAAAACTAATCCAGAAAGAAAAAGAAAGAAAGGAAAAAAAGAAGAAAGAAAGGAAAGAAAAATCTGGAGATTAAGAGAAAATACCAAGCAATACACGATATCTATCGAATAGAGTAAGTAGGGAAACGCAATAACCCAAAGCTCCAGAACTGGATGGTATACATGACAAAGTCCTGGTTGTTTTGTAAAGAAGGAGTCTGGATGTGCAGGTCGCCTTTTAACTGCTTGAAATAGAGTGTATTTTCTGCCTTCATTCTTCAGAAATTAAGCTGAATTCTTGCAGATCCTAAAATCTTGTGTAACATAAGGAAAAACACAACTCCCTGCTTAAATCTTTCCAACTATAGTCAACAGACTTTGGAGTGGCTATACCATACAGCTGACATCGGTTGAAAAGCCAAGGAAATCCTCAGTAATTAGTACCGTATCTTAAAAGCGACTTTGAGTATTTCATTTAAATGTTCCAGTGTCATTGGCTCTCAGGCCACTAAACAGATGTTTTCTAGGGCCACTACTAAAAATAAAAGGTGGCTTAGTAAGAATAGTCCTTCTTCTCTATAGCTTCAACCTGTCCTCCTCACTGAGACGAGCTAAGTCTGATATTGTGTTGTCCTTAAAATATTGGGATCTCGCTTGCAAGTATACTTTGGGAGGTTGCCATTGCGTTCTCTAAACGCAAAGGAAAAAGTGATCATTAGTGGCTTAACTGAGTGAAAAAGACTGAGAGCACTGAGTGAAGAAGATGACCACCTGAAGTAGCTAACATAACTCAGCTTGTGCTCATTACGTCACAGGTAACAGAGATTTAAATAAAGAACTGCGGTATGTTTGCTAAGAGATTAATTTTCAATTTATAAGATTTTTATTGAATTCACACACATACCCATAAATACATACACACACGTGTATTCTTCTTTGCCTTTAATGGCGAATTGAAATCATTTAAAATCTATTATCCTTTAAATATAGAACAGACTGATGCTGATGCTGTTATTGACTATTCTTCCTATTGCCGTATAATTATGAAACACTTAAAAAGTGCTGCAGACCCAGTTGCTTTATTATTATTTTATTTCCTTCAGATTGTTTTCTGCTGCTATTGTTGTTGTTATTCTTATTGGGTTTTCTTTCCTTAATGATGCAACCATATGTTGCTATTGTTTTAGTTGCTTGTTGTTGCTGATGTTTGTTTACTTAACTATAAATATTGCTAACATACAGAGAGCCATACACACGCATACACAAACGTTGTAAGTTAAAAGGACTTGGTGAAACGTGAAACATTGTTGGTGATAGTTCTATTAGTGTAAGAGAGTTTGTGTGGCAAGCAGAAATATAAAGTGAAGAAATGCAGAGGATGAAAACTAAATACTGCCTGTAAGCAAGTCATTGCCATCGTCAGCAACAACGATGGTAGTTATAGCTACCAACTAATATGCAGCAACTGTAACCATTCAAGGCAGTGAAGTAGCAACTACTTCACTTCCCAATAATGCTTTTAGTATATCAGTTTGATAGAAAACTAAAGTGAAACAAAAACAAGCAATCAACCAAACAAAGCAAACCAAGGAGTTGCAAACTTCTCAAGTATTAAATAAGTTTCTCTTGATTTGGTTTTTCGTTCGTTTGCACAAATTATTTGTTCGATTGTTTGTCCAGTTGCTGCACGACTTTATTGTGCAACTTTGCCAAAAGTAATAGAAGGGAAGTGAGTTATTTTTCACAAAAAAAGGCGAAATAAAATTGAAAAAAAAGGATTTCATTGTACTCAATATTGTTTAAAGGAAAATGTGGCAAGTAGTTTAATTTGCAACATTTTGCAAATTTAACTTACCCATGCCACAAGTAGTTTCTACTTTCACTTTCAATCTGTGCCTTTTCAAACACCACAACCATATGATGTTTTTGTAATTTTCCTGTGTAAGTCGTTTTGAAAAAGAAAAATTCCTCATGTTGCATGTGGAAGAGGATTAGCAGTAATTTTTATTACCCTACAACACTTCTTAGGAAAAATTCAGTTAATGTTTGTAACACAGAAAGAGAGACTTATGCAATCGCCATCAAATAAGTCGATTGTGGTGGTAACACGTTTTAAGTCGAATGGTGTGTGTAAATTTTATTCGTAAGTAATGGAACGACCTACAGTTTATCGTCGACTACGAACGGCAGAAATTCTTCTCATGGCAATTTTATTTACTCTCACAGTTTTTGCCAGAAGACTGTTGATTGGAAGTCGTTCAGAGAAATATTTTTTCTCCCGTTTTTTTATTCCGTTCGTTGGCGATGTGTGAGCTAGTCTAATATGCATATTCTAATAATTCTCTAAGCGATTAGAGTTCCCGTCTAATATTTTTCTAGGAGTCGTTTAGTCAAAGATAAACGATTTATTCAAAATTTGTATATGCTGTATCATAGAGCAACATATAGTCAACTTGACGTAAGACAAGTTTTTGTTTATGTTTTTCACGGTTTTCTATTTTATTGCTGACATTTAATTTATTTCTTTTGATATCCTGTAATCCAAGGATTTTCTCTGTTTAATATTGCATGGCAGGATAACAAAATTGTTATGAAGACACATGAAGGGATGAACTTCATTTTAAAATTTGCCAAGGCAATGAAGTGAAAAACGATATCACTACTAAGGCAATATGCACTACGATAAGAAATGAAATTTCGAAAAGGGAACATCAAACATCAACGTTATTAAAATCTTATTGGAAAACCAAAAGGCACTTTTATGACTTCTGAGTGGACTTTAATGAAGTAATATTAAGTGGCATGAAAAATAATGTTAATGGACAGACAAATAAATCGAAATAAGTAAATTTAAATAATTATACGATTAAAGTCTTTACGTTTCCATCACTAAAGAGAATAATTTCAGCTAGTGAGATTCATAGAAAATTGTAAGAAATTTATAACTTATATTTGGAGTTTTAAAATTAAGAGGCTTTAGTGCAGAATTAAACAAACTTGCTGCTTCTATTCGACTGACAGATACTTCTGCTTATTCTGTTAGCTCAGAATATTTTTCGAATCTAGGCTTTTAGATCTTTATCCGAATATTCCAGAATTTGCGTTCATATAACGCTTAGAGTTTGAAGGATATACTTTGGCTCATGTAAAAGGTATCAGTCGACTAAATAAGAATGCGAAAGGACCCTTGTTGGTTATTTTGAGTTTGAAATTGTAATCCATTCTCTTCGGTTGTCATAGCCTAGACAGAAGAGTGATGGCCATCTACTCACGAAATTTACATTTCGACCCCCATCTCTGACATGTTGAAAAAAAGAGAAAAAAATTCTTTGAAGACCATCTCACTGCTGCCTTCTAGCAAAATCTCGGAAAGTAAACTGCCATTATCTCAAATCTATCGTTTGAAATCGATATTAAATTGTCCCCGATATCCATGGACAAGATGAACACATACAAAGTAGGAGATGTGTTAACCTAGGCTAAAAAAAAAAGAGTTTAACGGCATCAAATCGCATTGTCCTGATAGCCAATTGATGTCGCCAAAATCGATTGAGTTGTGTGGCTTTTATCACAATCTTGTTAAAATCGCATAAAGAGCAGTTACTAAATTTAAACAAAAGATAAGGGCAAAAATCAGTTAAAACGAAAAAGCACCAGAAGAGCAACCCAGATGTGTGGTAACTTAAAATGTGTGGTATCTCTATAACACCACTGTATATAAATTTAACTTGTTTAACTTTGTTTGAGATTCTGAAATATCAGTAATCTTCTGCGATTTAAAAAACATGAAAAACAATTTGGCTTCAAATCCTAATTGAGGGCCTATTTATATTAAATTCTGTGGAGAAGAGCACAACAACTAATACAGTTTTATCTTATTTTGATATTTTCCTTTCCTTTTAAGAAACATGTGAAGATTAGTTTAGATTAGGTTGCAACACCGATATTTCCAATTCCGTCAAATATTATCAGGACCTCCTGGTTGCCGTCTCACCGCCCTCCCGAGATTTTATGAAGGCGTGAATTTTATTCAAATAGTCTTTGGAAAGTCGCCGTATTCTAGTAGGTAGTGTGTTAGCTTATTAGACGTGAGGCCACGGTTCAAACGTGGCACCTCCAACAAAACGTAATAAAAAAATATTTCTTCGGCGACTGCCGCTCAGCAGATTTCCGGCAAAAACTTCTTTCGGGAAAAAATTCTGAGAGGAAATAAAATGGCCATCAAAAGTTTCTCAAAAACCCGTCGTTGGGAATAAACTGTGGGATAACTGCCACTTATGGATAAAATAAACACACGCAACATAAGTGGTGTGAAAAGCTAGGTCATAATCCTTACAGAAGGGAATTCTTCTCCTTATATTCCCTATCACAGATTAGTTATCTTGCGGTCTTCACTTCTTCCTCTTTCTTCCATATATTTCTAGTCTCCGGACTTGTTCACACAGAAACCAGTGTGCCCTTACAATTACTGTGCAGTTTCCAAAAAGTTAACTGGTCACCGAAATATTTTTCGCACACTCGACATAATAGAGGGAGAATACGGGACGCTGCAAAAAGCAATAGCAAGAATGAGATTAACAGCTGGTCGGGCAGTTAGATGATAAGCGTAGACATATAATAGAATTATAATGGACAGAACATTTGAGCTTAGCATTCTGGATGTCCTTCTATTGTAATACTTAAAACGGGGTTTTGGTAGGATCTCAACGTCTGACACTGGGGTGATGCTAAGGGGGAGAGTTCTCATACTGAATGAGGCATTCAGTGCATAAGCATAATGTCTTAGTTGTTAGGTTTTATATTTGTATTGTAATAAATAAAATAAGTAAGTAAATAATAACATCCCTTTCCGGTCCTATCGTGCGAAAAGCTGTTAAAACACTTTATTGATACCTAAAAACTAAAAAAGAACAAAAAAACCACAAATTTTAATTCATTCTAATTGAAACTTTGAAATTATTTTTTGCTTTTGTGTTTTTATTACTGTTGTTGTTGTTTGTTGTAGACAAAGTTGCTCTGCGAATGTTACTGCCATTGAATGGTTTTACATGCCTGGGTGTAGTAAAGACAGAGGAATTATTATTTACAATTGGTAGTGAAATGTTGTCTGAATTGGTGTGGTTGGCTTGAATTGGCTTGTCTTGGATTATTTTGCTTTGGATTGGTTTGAATTGATATTGTCAAGAACCAAGTAAAAATTTCAAAAATGTTGTTTTTATGCAAATTGTATTGCTTTGAACCATTGTTGGTTAATTTTTAAATGAAACAAAAACAACAAAATAATGCAATATTTTTCGTTTTTGTGCCAACAAAACCATATCCTTGCCAATAAACGTAATAAAATCGATAGCAACAAAAATATTTTCAAAGATTTGTTGATCTTTCGCTGTTCATTTGCAATGTTTAGAGACACAAAACTCAAGATTTTTTCTGATTGTTTTTTATGGAAAACATTATTTTTTTAAAGTAACTTTTAAACAATTGCCATTGCAAGCGGGCTAAAAACGATTGCTGATATAATTCTGTTACTCATGGCCTAGGATTTCATATCGTTGGTCGCAATGGTAGCAGATAACCAAACAGCCAACCATTCGACAAAGGCAACGGTAGCCATAGTGACAACAATATTATGTGAGTTTTGCTTATGTTAAACGTTTTAACTTGAAAAATCCAGTCTCGACTATTGTTCTTTTATCCCTGGCCACTACAAAGTAGTGCTCCGAATAAATTCAATAAAATTGTCTTTTTTTCGTATTTTTTCTATGTATACAATAACACCATTTTGCCACTTTCAAATACAAACTGACGGATCTCAGTACATATTATTTTATCATTGATGTTGTTGTAATTTTTACATAAATTAAAATTTTACATAAAAATTCGTCATTTTTTCTGACATTTTTAAAATTTTATTGCTGTTTGTTACACAGCATAACAGTTTCTTTGTGTTTTAATTTATTTTTGGTTTGATGTTGTTACTTTTGACATTAGAAAACATGGCATGCAACGGCAACACAAGGACATCAACCATTCGCTTTGACATGATACAATGCAGCGAAAACTGACTTATTTTGAACAGAAATAAATTATTTTTACTGTTTTATCGTTTGTTGGTGTTCTTTGTTTATTTCAAATTAAATTAAATTAAATTAACAAATGGTTTTAGGAAGAAAGAGATATTCCAGTTGCAGTTTCTGGGTATTGTCTCTTCAAAGGCCAAATAACTATCATACTTGGAACTATGCTTTCTTACTGCGAAGAAAATAAAGCAAAACGTTGAAGCAGAAACTATTTATGGAATGATTGTGCATTAAAACTTAGGAACTAATGTCTGAAGAGAATATGACACTGTGCGAAACTCATCTACCTTGCACACCAGTTTAAATGAAACGATTTCTGCGAAATAAATCGTCTCGAAACAATTTTTTTCTCGAATATACTCAAATTTGTTTTAATAGATCGCATCTTCACCGTTATTATCATTGGTTTAACTATTCTCCTACATCTATTGCTATTACTGACTTTTTGCTGCCAAGTACGGATATCTATTATCCCACGGTGTTCTTCAACGTAATCCTTTCATTTGATTTTTGTCTACGCTCATATGATCCCATAGTTAACTATCGTCTTCTGACATCTATTGTTATACATACATGCCCAAGGAATATCATACCTAACATAGCCGTTTTGCTATGACGAACTTGATTATCTCCTCTCCATTGAGCACTTCATAATTACTTAATTGGAAATAGCTGGCATAGCAGACTGGCAAAATATTTTTTCGCTCAAATATTCTCAGACGAAGTTGACCACCCACTGCTGGGCACGTTTTGCATTGACTTGTGGTGGTTGATCTGACACTATTTTCATAAATACTGATATACCGTGGGTCAGATCACTTTCAATTATGTGGCAGCTAAACATAAAGTTCAACTGGCCGAATCTTTACCCTCAGGCGAAACGGCTTATTTTTCCCTCTCGACTTCACAAAAAAATTTTTGTTTTTGTATATTTTGTTTCGATATTCAATTTCGTATTTATATTAGTCATAAACCCTCATATGTGCCGCATGTATCCTTAACGATACGCACTCTAGAAATTCTTTAGGATTATTATTTTAAGGCCAATCATATTAAAATTTTTGCAAGATGATTAGCAATATTTAAACCTTTAACACTAAATACATATACAACCTAGATTTACTATATTTATATTTATTTTGACGAGAGTGATGAATTACACAAAAAAAAGAATTCGGTCTCTCCAACTAGGTGCATAAACTATGGCAAATAAGAAATAACGTTTGCAGCTGATATTTTTCTTGATGACGATATAAAAACATGTTCTTTAAGTAAAGTGGAAATGTTATTGACTGCATGAATTAATTTTTTTTAAATTTATATGTGCTGCACTATTGTGTAATTTAGCATGACATAAAAATCATAAGAATTTTCAATATATAAAATTTATTTAGTTTTTTTAATTGCTTTAACTAATTTCCTATGGAGGTTTGAGGGTTAATTTTTTTGACAAGCTGAGTACTTTTTAAGAAAAACAAAATGCCTGTTGTTTTTGCCTTATTGTATTTGTTGTAGAGTTACGGTCACCTTCTATGAATTCGCCTTGGGCACACCTTTTCGTGATATTGACAGTAAGAAGAAGAAACCGGCTAACACTTAATATGTCCAGCAATCGTATGAAAACAGAGCGAACCACGTTATATCCCTGACGTAACTCTCTGAGTTGAGTCAGAGAGTATGAGTGGCATAGTAGAAACCTCTTAATGAAAAATTTTACGAATCTTTAAAAAAGAAAAAAAAGAATACATTCTATTTTTTCAAGATTTATTGTGTCAATTATTGATCACATTTCTTATTCTGATTCCCTTTAGTGAAAATGTACAAGTACTTTTAAGATTTCTATTACATACAATATTAATAACAAAAAAAATATAATAAAAATATTTTTAATTCGATTACATACATACATAATTGGTCATTACAACCCTTCAGTCAGGATTACGACCTAGTTTCTCACACCACTTATGTTGTGTGTGTTAATTTTATACATGAGTGGCGGGACCTACAGTTTAAAGTCGACTCCGACTTTTCATGGCAATTTTATTTACTCTCAGAGTTTTTGCCAGAAATCTGCTGAGAGGAAGTCACCGAAGAAATACTTTTTGTATTTTATTTGATGTCTGGCCTGGGGCTCGAACCCTGGCCATAATTCGATTATGTTTACTTTATTCCTAATGTAAGGTATCTTTCGATATTTAATCATGCAAAGTGCAACAAGTTTCTTTAACTTTTTTAAACGATTAAAAGAAAAAATTTTTCTGTCTTTAAAATATTTTTTGGTTTTTCTTGTTTGCCAATGTTTGAAAACAATGAGTTCATTAAACAATACATTTTCCAAAAAAGTGATCCTAAATTAAATTCAAAAATTCAAGAATAAGGAAAAAATCGAATTCTAAAAAACAACATGAAAACAAGGTTGCAATTGGCAAAGGTCGACTATATTATATTCTACCATGTACTACCCGGTCTCTACATTCCTAGATATAAAGTCTGCTTTAAAAAATAACAGTACATTTTTTTAACACACCATTTAGGGTAACATTTTTTAAGAAAACAGTTCCATAGTTCGTCGCTCGTGTAAAAGCTTGAATTGTAAATTGATTAAATATATTAAGACAAAGATTTTTAATAAACGGAGATGCAGCCAGTGAACATGACCTCAAGAGTGGATTTTTAAAATACATTTCGAAAATTTCTATGTGAAAACTGTAACTCACTTTGGTCAGCCAGTCACTGGAAAACTGTTAAAAAAAACTGGTATGTAAACTATACGGAGATAGAGAAAGCATTTAACATCGGTCACATGATAGCTTAGAATCCAAGAAGTTCTATGTTTGTGTGGCTTTTGAGTTAAACTATAGAAATTTCATGAACCGAGTCAGAATCTGTGAATCGCTGCTGGGAATCGAATCATTATTGAAACAACTTATAATAGGCAATACACGTAATTTGCACTTCCATTCCTCGAGATCATTGCATTGTGGGAAAGAGTTTTTTACCGAAATAGTGTAACAATCGTGCTCGAATGTTATGGAATTATGTTGCGCTTTCTGAGAGTTGTTGTTAAAGATATTTCACATGATAATCATCTTCTCATTTTTATTTTTGTGCCAACAAATCTTAACACAAACACTTAACGCAGAAGTCGTTAAGACTGTAATGTCAATCGACTGGTGGCTCTCCAATAACGACTTTAAAGCTTGGTTTGCTGTCACATAAAGTAATATTGAGCACATGATGAGATGAAAATATTTTTATTACGGTTTTCTAATTTTTAAATTTCAAAGGCTTCAATTCCTCCTTAAATATTCCATCATGTAATGTACGACCAGTGAGAATAACACTGATTTTAACGGACACCAAAGGAGGATCAAACAGACTTCTCTTCGGAAAGAGCAGGAGCAAATTTGCCTACCACTGGATTCCATATAACAATTCAGTACTTTTTCACAAAAGATATTGTTTCTATGCAACGATAAGAAAAACTTGATTCATGATATTGAAATAAAGGCCCGAGAAATAATAAAAAATTTGGTAGGCCTTGCTTTCTGAGTTAATAGAAAAAAATTCTATTTATAGACGTCGAAAATGATTATATGTATTTCATCCTAAGTTTATAACAGCGAGTTCTTCATTTAAACTGTTTTCATTGTGGTTGCACTTTACATCAATTATTAAAGGAGTAAAAGAGTTGGGTCGTGACTTTTACTAAATTTCAAAAAGTCACTTACTTTCCATACGTAATGAATTGGACTCATATAACGATTGATATACGAAATTTATTACCAAACTTCAGGTGGAACTGTTTACTTAAAATGTTTCAAACATCATTCTTAAAGTCTCGATGGGGTGTAGCATATAGGGTATAATAAAATTAAAGTTTAAAAGCAATAACATTTCGGCACAAAATCTAAAAATTCGAATAAAAACTTATACCAACAACAGTATTGAATCCAATCAAGGAGTTCATATTCACATGAATTTCTATTTTAACTTTATACATATGGCAACTACTTTTAATTACTTTTAAACTTTGAATTTTTGAACAACTTTTTGAGCAAAAAAGAAAAAATAACTTCAGTAAGCCAATGAACAGATTCTAAACAGGGCAGTGAGTCCTAAACTTTGATTTTCAATTTGCAATTTTTGGTTTTTAGAAATGAAAAGATGCAATAAGTAGTACTAAAGTAGGTAGATTTTTGAACCAGATTCAAGATTTCGAAAATAAATGTTGCGATTATAAATAAAGAGCACGCAGAATATAATTTAAAATCTCAATTTGTTTTTCTTGGGAATCTCTGACTAATTTCTCGCCAGACATAAAATATTTTTTATTATTTTGTTTAAAAAAATTCGTTTTAATTTCTGTGGAAAACATAACACGTACCCCCTTGAACTATGGAATGGAAAACAGCAACCGTTTCAATCATTTATTCAAAATCTTTCTCAGTGGTTGGTGGTCGGCATTTTATAAAAAAAAAGGTTTCTTCTGTGTTACGGAATATTTTGTTTCTTCGTTTTATTAGTTTTTCAAGTATCATAAAAGAACATAAACTGGTGTATTATGCTACCAACTTGTAAGTGCTACTAAAAAGCAAAAACAAATTTAAGAACGATTTTGAAAATGTTGCACATTTGGATTGACAGAGCTTCAAAGGCATGTGATAGTAGAATGATATCCGAAATAGCGATGGTTAGCAGTGAGGAACGAAAATTTGTTTACATTAGGAAAAGTTCTCAGGATTTGGAGTTGTGGAGACAGAAAAGAATCTGACGGAAAGTGATGGCACAAAATAAATTTAAATGAAGGAATTTTATTACAGACCATTATCCTAACCTGAAACTAAAGGAATTGATATATTCAGACGATACATTGAGGAGCAGCAAGTAATACGGGTCAATGCATCTGGGCCAGTAAACAGTGGGAAAAAAGATTTAGATAAAATACACAGAATGCAGCCTTAAGGAATCTTAAGAGCAGAATGATCCTTATGGAATACCGATGAACATTAAGTGGACTAACTAATAACACTAAAATCAATAAATGATCATTGAGACATGTTACCAATAAAGTGGGAGGGTGAAAGGAACTATATAACATACATTATTGATTATGTATGTTATGTATATTGCGTGCGTCAATTTTATACATGAGTGGTGGTAAAAAGTCGACTACGAACGACAGATTTTTGATGATCATGGGAATTTTATTAACTCTAAGCGTTTTTGTCAGAAATATGCAGCAAGAAGAAGAAATATTTCTTCATATTTCGTTTTGTTGGAGTTGTGTGAACCGTGGCCTCACGTCTAATAAGGCAACACACTACCTACTAGAATACGGTGACTAGAAACCTTATTAGACATACGTAAATTTAATGCGAACAAGTCTAACAGGATTCCGTCTAAAACAACTCCTATAGCCGCGTTCCTGAGAAATTTAAGTGTTAATTAAGAGAGTGACTAACGACAACAAAAGTAAAAAACAACGATAAAGACCCTCTGTGTAATAATCTTAAAGATGTCTCGAGACATTATCTCACTCTCACAGAATACTTGGACGAATGCCACCATTATATTGGATTGTTTACAGTATGTAAATAATATTTACAATATGTGAATAATGTAAACAAAATTTAAACCGTTAAGAAAATAAAAAATTAACAAAATTCAACTTTTGGATTTTAGGTCTTAAGGTTCGGGTTGCTATTCTTCGCTCCTCTTAAAAAAGCTTCCTAAAATATAATACGAATTTAGAAAATAACTTCTGTTCCTTTCTTTCCCTCACCATATCTTTACTCTTAATTTTGTCAGACACTTCAAATAAAATAAAAAATGGCATTACTATAGTAGTGTTGCATAAATGGCAAAGGGTAAACAGTGATTGTATCTAGTTTGGTGTGTGTGATTGTATACAAATAAAGTGCAACAAGCAGCAAACGTAGAAAAGAGGAAAAGCAAAAGTGTTAAAAGCAAAATTCATTTTTTAAAAACATAATAGAAATTTATCGACTGTGAAGATGTAATAAAAATGGTAAAATTATCTTTTACATCCATATCCACATCCATATGGATATTTAGAGTAAAAAATATACTTTAATACAACAAGATTTTGAAATTAAATTGAACAGAATGAATGCGTAAAAAATTCATAAATAATTAAATTACATGGTGTACAGTGTAATAATATGCATATAGTTTACATAATAAATATGTGTTTCTAATGAGAATACATTATATTTTACTAAATCAGGGGAATTTGCATAATTTCAATAACATGTTATGAACATACAATTCTAAGAATCTCAACGAACCAATTGTATGAAACTACAGTGGCCACAAAAGCACCGTTTTATTACTTTGATTAATTTTCACCACGTAAACAATATTAATTATAGACTAAAATCCCTTACTTTAAGGAATATTATATAACCGAAGCATTTTAAATGATGACATAAAGTGTGCTCAGTCCTTATAAGAGTTAAAAAGGAATGAAGTTCCTGTAAATAACTTTTATACTCCATATATATGTATATATGTATTTGTCTAAAACTCATGAGCTTTTCTTCTAAGAACACATACACGAGTGAAATAGTTATATGCTTTCTGCACTACAATACTTTCCTTCCTTCTTCTAGACATTCCCTTTTTAATTTATCCCTTTTAATAAAAATAACAAATTAATTAAACTATGTGTTAAAACTTTACCTCATGCCATCACCTTTTCCCTTTGAGCTATTCAATAATGTTTTATGCATTTTACTCGCTAGTCAAATAAAGAAAATTTATTGTCTTCCTTTTTCCATTACTTTGTATAGTGGTGGTTGGCAGTGGTTGCATTTTCTGTTTTATGTTTTTCATTTTCGTTTTTGTGAAAAGTGAAAAGCGAAAATTGCAACACATTTTGTCGACTTCCGTTGGGCATTGTATTCATTGGAATCTCTTTAGGTTGAGCTGGTCGTTTACTGAATATTATTTTCTGTAGGTGATGGGCCAGAAGTAAAAGACTTTCATAGGTCAGAGTCTAACTTGAAATCGCCGCATTCTTGTCTTATACTCCAACATAAGACAAGAGCCAAAGCGTTAACTACCTAAGCGGAGACGTCCAGAACGAAAGGAACTATGAAAAAGATTTTTCTTCGGCGACTTAAAGCAAACTTCTGCAAAAAATTCTGAGAGTTAATAAAATTCTTCTTAAAAATTTGCTAAAATACTATTGTTCAGTGTCGGCTTTAAACTGTAAGTTTCGACAGTCACTGATAAAATTAACACACGCAATTTGGGTGATGTGAGAAGCTAGGTTCCAATCCTGACTGAAAGCGATGCAATGAGCAATTAATTAAGTAAGTCCGCTTTTGTCAACCTACTGAGTGGGATAGTATATAATAATGATATTATTAAGGAATATTTAAATGGACCGAAGTTAGAATTATTATCCAAGATTAGTCTGTCGTGCCAAAAATGCAATACAACTGCTTTGCACAAGATGATGCTTAGAAGACTTTGAAGCTTTACAAAGCTAAACAGATTTACTTTCCGGAATCGTATATTTTATGTACTTCTAGACTTTTTAGAAACATATCTGATCGTAATACGTAATGAATTAACCGGTGGATCCTACACAACGTTGCCAACAGAATTTTTTCATTTAGTTGCGCTATTCCTACAGAAGTTTCCAATCTATTATGCGTTTTATCACCGCATCCAAGTCTAACTTTCTTGGACACTGCCTATATTTTCTCTTCGCCCAATAAATATTTTTCTAGTTCCCGTAGACTACCCTAGTCATAGAGCTATTAGTAATTAAATTTAAAAACTTTGCCAAAAAGTTATTGGGCGTTTAAATACTGAAATTTAAGTGCAGCACCAATCATCGCATCGCTTTTTTGTTCTTGAATGATTTGCCATTTAACAATGGAAATATTGTCTTTAACATTGCCACATAAACGATGATTATGTGCAACACATGGTTTGTATGTAATTTAAACTGAAGTAGAGTCGAAATCAGGGAAAATGCAGTTGCCTTTGATATCCTTTCGTAATGCAAGAGACAAGCGCGAGTAATAGATGAAATTAAGACAAAACGAAAATGCCAAAATAACAAAATCGGAATCTTTAAATATTCTATTTAATAAGTCAGCATAATGCAACATTTTGAGTACCTTAAGATTCCTTTCGCTTTCATCCCCAGATTCTCTTTCCTTTTTCTTCATATAATACTGATGAAATGTAATCATCATAATCATACAATTCCTTTAAATCATACAATTCCTTGGAAATCTCTTTCTTTTCTTTCTTTCTCTCCGTTAGAAAGGGGTTCAATAAACACATAAATGCTTCGTGTCTTCTGGTGTTACTCTATTTATCGTTTGTAACCCAGGTCCTGTGCAAATTTCGAGTTCCAAAGTAAAAGTGATTGTAAAAGTACGTGTTTAAGTGTTAAAATCCGAAATTTATGTTTAAGAAAACGTAGGAAAGGGAAATTTTCAAGAAATCGAAAAGAAAAGAACAATTTATTTCAATTTTAATTTAAAATTTTTAATGAATTTATGCGAGAAATATTCATGCTATTGTTGTTGTATTTTATTTTCATTTTATAGAGTTGTAAACTTAATTAAACAAACCGTAGTGCCGCCAAGTCTTTTTAAAAGAATTCTATATCAGGGAAAACTTTTAAATCTGCAGTGCTTTAAATCACTGTATAATTTATTAACAAATATTCGCCGGTTGTTGCACATGTTATTTCTTTTTCTTACAAGGTGTACTCGTACATTTATGGGTACATGTTTATTATTCGGTTTGTTTTTTGTTGTTTTTTTTTTAATGATTAACAAACATTTTATTCGTTAGACGTTTTTCATTTTTTTTAAATATTTTTCGGTTCTCGTAAAAAACATTTACATTTTTTTACTGTGTTTGACAAAAGTGAAATTAAATTGTTAATGGTAATTTAATGTGGTTGTTGTTCTTGTTGCTGCCTTTTAATAGTCGCATGTGACACTCGTTTCATGTTCATGTTGAAAATGTCACCTAACGGAACACATTCATAAATTAAAACTGAGACGTGTGCGCTACATTCCACACTCACATGCCGAAAAAAAGGCTCCTTTTTTCCTAATGATCGAGTAGAGCAAGTGGAAATGGTGTGACGATAGCAGCTAACAGACTATAACAACTTGGTCAGGAGAAGGGGATGGGTTCGATGATTGGGGTAATAAATTCATAATGGTTTTAACAGTTAATTAAAATTTTGAAAGAAAAAAATTGCAAAAAAGTGATTTCTTAAGTAATATTGCCATTATAAAATTAAAAAAGATGCAAAAAAGAAAAACTCACCGTTAACATTAGAATCTGGAAATAAAAAATAAAAAACAAAGTTATTTAAAGAAAATTGATTTATTTTGTGTAGTTAAAATAAATATTATTACAGGAATTATCGCTCTTTTTGAACAAATAAAAAACCTGCAAATTATATCCACAAATTTTACATACTATGGGAAAGTAAGAGACTGGGAATGTAAGCACAGACTACTATCATATGTAATAAGACGTTTTCTTTTGGAGATTCATAACTTTTTATTAGAAACTCAACTTTATTTGACAAACCATTTAACATCTGTTTTTGTTTAGTTTGTTTTAACATTTGAGATAGACTTACGTACACCAGCGTAACGCTAGCAAATTATAGGATTTTTTTTTAGCCAAAATAATGGTTTTGTTCATCAAACTTGTAGTGCAATTCATCTGTTTTATGGCGTTCATAATCGTCCTTTGGAGGGGTTAATTCGAATAGCAATGAATCCTTTTCGGACCACGTTTGCTTTTACTGCTAATCTGCATTCAGTAGAATAGTGCATACTGAAGAAATTGTAATCGCTATACAGGAAAGCATTGAAGAAGATCCAAATCATTCAATAATACGTCGTTGTCTGTAATAGAGTCAATTCATGTTATGCAAGATTTTTTGAGAGGATCTCGGCTTAAAAGCTTTCTAAAAGAATATTATAGTGATAGTAAAAGCAAGGAGTCTGCAGGACAGGGCTTTAAAATTATATAGAGAATCAGGAATCTCTTCCCACCCAATTTATCCCCAGCTTCGTTTCCTAGTACTCTGCGGTATCCTGCTATCGAATACAACTGGATTCAATTCTCAAGTGCTAGTTTCTGCAACTTTCTATAGCAATCTTTTTCAAGTTGTAGTATTATACAGTGAGAGTCAAGTACCTTTAAGATAGCCCTGCAGTTTAAGGAAATATGAATGGTTTTACGCTTTGAGTCCACCACTGTCTTCAGTAAATATTGCAACGGTTATTGTCTCAGTCTGCACAAGACTTTTGCTAGTTAAATCGTTACATTTGTGGACTCCGTGAACAGCAGCACTGATGCCCTCGATGTAGTAATTTAAATCAAACTCGTTCCAAACTAAGCTCTCAACAGGCAAAGCTTTCCGTTCTGGTAACTTAACCTGCCAGAAGACGTCTTCAAACACGTGATAGAAATTGGGGTATCAATATTCCTGTGTATTACATTATAAATGTATAACGGGGAATTTTGCCAAATAGATTTACTGTCGAACGAGCAGCCACCCTGATAATATAGACATGAAGAGATGTTGTTCTCTATTGTAAAATCAAATATTTTCCCAGCGCCCAAAAACTTAATGACTTGTGTTGAAAGTTCACACCTGTTAATGCCTCAAATTCTCACCTCATTATAAGATTAGGCACCAACAACTTAAACATTTTAAATATGAGCAGCAACTAAAGCTTTAACTTTAAATCGTAGAAAAGCCACCCAAACCGAAGTGGAGGTATTTATGAACAATCAGGACAGAGCAGTATGGCGGTAAAAAGAGACAAAAAGTGTGTTGCATTAGCATTTAAGTGCCTCTAAAATTGGGTATGAAAATTTTGCAGTTTGCGACGTGTTTAAATACAAAAGCTTATAGGCATTAACAAACCATCCATTCCGCTTTGCACTCGGCGGTAGTGATACCTTTAAAATTACAACATTTAATATGAACGTACATACATATATGGAGCTATTCTGCACATGTAAGCCACATACCGATGATAATGGGTTTGGCATTAACGAAACCAAAGGAAACCTTGTTACTAAGGAATGGTACGGAGCAAAAAGCCCATTTATTGCACTGTAAGGGTTTATGAATATTTTATTAGGCGCCAAATTGATTATGTTTTAAAAATTTGCATGTTTTAAAAACTTCATACAAAAAATAAAACAAAAATTATTGAAAGGCAACAACAAGCACAACTTAAGCCCAAATAGGCTGTCACTAGTTGAGCAATTCTGTTAGTTAGGCAGACAGTTTGCTGTAGAATTAATGCTGGCTGGCCACTTAGGCTTTTATGTTGCCCGTGTGTTTCTGTTATTTTGTCCCTCTGCCTGGCATAAATGAAGCAAAAGCTGCTTTTAGCTGAAAATTATATTTTGCAACACCGTTGAGTTTCAAGTAATGACCAGTTTATTTATGTGTCATATCGAACAACAAAAAGAAAAACAATTTCGTACAAAAATAGAGTTACCCGATATAGTAAATTTAAATCTGGAATATGAATTGATTTATTCTTATTTATTTTCTAATCGTAGTCGTTATTCAAAAATACGTTCCGAACTTAAGACCCTTTCCACAATGACCCACCTTTATACTTCAGAGCCATGGCAGCTACTTATGTTTCAACTCCTACGTCGCAATATTATCTATGATAACTATTATGTTGCCCAGGATCAAACTTATTTCATTACTTGATGAATATAAGTTGTCTCTGTTCTCCCTCCATAGCATTCTGCATTGGTAACATAAGCAATTTATAGAAATTTCAGTACTTTACTCTACTCCACATTTAAAAAACGCAGATCGGACTGTTTGAAAAAGTTACCTTATCTCTATAGAGGCGTACCAGTTTTTACTCCGTATTCAAATTTATTCACACACCTTGTTGGAGCATTGTTAATTAAAAACTGTATAATTATCAGGTAAATGACCAGACATAACAACGTGTGTTGAGGAGGATCTGGAACAGTTGGAAACTGATCATAATTTTCTCAGAATGATGCCCATTTCTGGATGAATGGATCGTAAAAAAAAAAAAAAAAAAAAATTTTAAACGACATCAATCCACATGATGTCTAAGAGCCCTTAATACATCCCGAAAAACTTGCCGTTTGGTGTGGATTTTAGGCTGGCGGTGTCATCGATTAATATTTCTCCCAGAGCGGCGTTGGCCAAATCTTAACTGTTGGCCAATTAGATAATATGTTGTCCAGCGATATGTGGTACGAACAGTGCTATGTGACGCTCAGCTCATGCCGCAATGAATATAATGTAAGACCGATTTGAAGTCATGGTCATTTCACAAGGTGATGTGAAAAAGTCACCGAGATCGCGTAATTTGTTGCAGGTAAAAGCGAATAAGCCATAAACCCCTGCAGTTCTTAAAGGCAATGTAACTCATGATAGCAGTAAAATCCAGCCTGATTTCTTTGGTATCTTTTTACATAGCATTCTGCATTGTCGACTCCGAATGACAGGTATTTAAGAAACCTTTTCATGGCAATTTTATTTACTTTCAGAGTTGTTGCCAGAAATCTGCTGAGAGAGGAAGTCGCCGAAGAAATATTTTCTTTCATATTTCGTTCTGTGGGAGATGTCTGACCTGGGTTTTGAATCATGGCCTCATGTCAATTAAGCCAATAATACACTACGCACTAGACTATGGCGACTCGTTTTCCTGCATTATAAGCACAATTAAAGTCATTGCTTTCTACTTTCTAAGGTAATATTTTAAACTTGGCAACCCTGACACATATGTTCAAAAATAAACCGAAAATCATTATTTAAACTTAAAACAATTAGACCGGCTTGTTCACTAGCTACGCTAACAGAGTAAAAGCAATAGACAGAATAGCTTTAAAACACAAAAAAATCACAAACTGCCTCCATTGGCATGTGCGCCAAATCCACTTAAATACGTATGTGCATGAAATCTTGACCATATCCATGAAACAGGAATGCATGGCCTCGGCAGTACAATACTGTGGGGATGTATTCTGGCGATAGATGTGAACAGTTTGAAATTTATTGAGAAAATAATGAATTAGAGAGACTATTTAAACGTTCTAAAGAACACATCTATCAAAATTTCGGAAGGACTAAGAATTTCTAATGGTCATTACTTCCAACAAGTCAATGAACTCAATCATACGGCTGCTATTGTGAACATGTGATTTGCCTTCCATAGTTCCCACAGGTTTAATACTCTTGCACAAAGTTCCGATATGACTCCAAGAGACTATTTAAGAGATTATTTGAAAGACGGGTTACGTAGGTGCTAAACCTCAAACAAAAGTTAACCGAAATATTTGCTTATGAGTGCATGGCGAAGATTTTTGTAAACAATCTGCAAGATTGTCATTAAATGGTGGCTTAAAAAATGGCAACAGCTAGGCTTAATCTCCTTTACCCTCTGTTTTAAATACGCATATGGGATTAAATTCTTATAAAAAAGCACTTCACATCTTGAAGATCCCCCATAATTATGTTCTTTAAGAAAAATTACTTCGAAAGCAATTAAAATTAATTTTTTAGATAGAATTTTATGCTTCTTTCTGTTGCTTTTCCCATCATTTTTTATTTTCTGCTCGTATACCTGAGAAAGCCTGGGTAAATGAATTACACGTACAATCTGGGCGATAAGAAACCACATGGCAATAACAAAAAAAGGAAGAAAGAAAAAACTTAAAGAATACTAAACAAATTCTTCCCCATTTGAATGAACAAATATAACCAAAAGGACCAACAAATTGCAAGCAAATGCACAGAAGTGGAAGCAAATAATAATCAAATAATAAAAATAATAATAATCAAAAACACAAAATAAAATACAATCAAATAAAATGGAATGGAAAATGAAATAGAAAAACACAAAAAGAACAAAAAATAAGAAAAAAAAACAAAAGAAGATTAAAAAAAATAAATTCCCAATGAAAGCTTTTTACTTTCGACGAATGAACAGCCAACAAGTCCCAAACAACCAGTGCAACATACTATCAGACATCCAACAAACGAAATGTATATAAAAATCACGTTCTAAACATATGTTAAACTCAGCTGGCTAAGAATGTTGCAAGCAACAACCAAAGGGCAATAGTAGGAGCAGCAACAGTAAGCAAATATGTTACAAAACTTTCACAGACAGTTGTTAAAGAGTTAATTGCAGCTTAAAACAGTAAAAAAGAAAACCAAGAAATGAAATTCATTGTACCACATGCTCGTCTGAAAGAAAGTAAGAACGTATAGATTCCTATGATTACACCGAGATGCTGCTGGTGCTGCTACTGCTTGTTAATGCCCCTTGTATTGTAGTAACGGGCCTAAAGGCATTTTGCATACTAACTTTACATCTTTTTCAACAACAATTTTTTTCTTTTTAACAAATAGTGAGTGTCGAAGACAGGCATCATCATAATGTTCATGCAGCATCACATCCGCTAACATGGATAAGCATTATATTAAACAATTCATTTCTTTTTTTTCTTGATTGTTGTCAAGCGAAAAAGTTTCAGAAAAAAGTGCAAAAAGATTGGAAAAAGTCGGTTTAATTCAATGGCATACAAGTGGCAAGAAGCAAATATAAGAGCAAATCATACAGCAAACACAAAAACAACAAAACTCGCACACAGGAATTAAGAAAATCGAGTTCTTATGTCCTTTTGGGATTGTTTATGTGACGTTATAATGCCACAACCACTTCAATTTTCTCTTAATGTTGTCATAGAAGATGCAACAAACGTTATAAAAAATAGGGATGTCCCTCTGCAAGCCAAATAAACGCTGCTATTCCTACGCTTTTTTCAGCACAACATAAGTGGCAGGAGTAGCAATAGTGTTGCCACTAGCATCATCATGAGCAAAAGCAAAAAAGCGCTTAGAACTGTAATGGCACATCGCCGGACCACGCTATTTTTAAGCCCATTTACAATATTAAATTCTGAGCTCTGGGTGCATCGTAATTCGAAAACAATTTAAAAGAAATATTTCAGAGTTATTGGGTGCACAAAGCAGAAACCTAAATTTCGTAGAGCGCGTTATAACAAGTAACGACAGTTGGTAGCCGTATTAGCCCAGGGTTTACTACACTAAATAAATCATTTTCTTAGTTGAAAAAGTTTAATTAAGTAAATTGAAGCGAACCAATGAAGTAAGTAGAACATGGTTGTGTCCTGTGTTCATCAAAGGAAAGAAATAAAAAATGCGATATTCGTACCAGATGGCGAACCTTTAATCTATGAACATGCATTTTGGACAATAAACATCAGCAGTCAGAGTGGAAGGACACAGTGTAAATAACACCTTACAGCCTCTATTCAGGATTACGAACATAATCTTTTTAAGGTTCATATTTGACGAGGTCAACTCGAATAAGGCTTGCTTAAGTTTGAAGTCTTAAGAAGTTAAAGATACGGAGTGCAGAGTCTAGGATAAATTCATAGCGACAACTACTGAAATACTTTTGGTTCTGAATAAAGTTATGGGAGATAAATTAAAACGAAGTTTACTGAGAGAGAAAAAAGAATCGCGGTCCTCTTTCACTTTATAATCTGAAGCATATACAAACTTTAAGTGTTTTTCCTACGCCGTACGCATACAATGGGGTGGTTGGCTTTTTTTATGCTACGAGATTTTAAAGGACTGAAATATTTAAGACGATGGGTTAAAAACTGAAAACCTGCCGCCACTAAATCTGAATAATTCAGCATAATTGCTTAAACATGCTCGGTCAGAACAGATGTTTTTGGTTACCGCGTTATTTGAAGCACACGTGACATACGTACACATCTTTACTAAATGGCAAGTCAACACCAATTTAACAATCTTGTACACTATAACTCTGGAAGAAATTTTTTGCTTATGTCTGTGCAACTGGTAAAATTTCAAAAAGCAACGCTGTAACCCATGTTCCATAATCGAGCAATGAAAACTATTGGATGGAATTGTTGAAGCTTGTATAGGTATTCGGAAGGGCTGTGTCCTGTGACCACTTCTATAGAATACAGTTCTGAAGGCGATACTAGATAGAAACACGGACAAAAGCTATCGCTGGTTGTGGGCTTTGCAAGGCTAAGTCAACAATTTTGATTAATTTGACGATAAGAAGTTACTGTAGTCTAGTAGGTGCTGAGTTGGCTTATTAGAGCTGAGGCCACGGTTCAAACACCAGGTCAGACATCTCCAACAAAACGAAATATGAAAGAAAATATTTCTTGGCCAGCTGCCTCTCAGCAGATCTCTGGCAAAAACTCTGAGGGTAAATAAAATTGTCATGAAAAGTTTCTCAAAAATATGTCAGTCGGAGTCGACTTTAAACTCATGTATAAAATTAACACACACAACATTAGTGGTGTGAGAAGCTGGGTCATAATTCTGACTGAAAGGCTGTAATGACTAATTATGTAAGTCTGTATGTTGACGATATCTGTCTTTCGGCTGATAGCTTGTTATATTATGTCGACGGAAGAGACTGCACTTATAAATTTCTGTATTAATGTGACGTTCCAGACTTTTTCTGTGGGATCAAGAACTATTCAGGAACTAGTGAATAGGACCGTCATATCATGATGAGAACACAGATCTAGGCCGACCTAAACAGCAGATACAAGGTCTCCTTTAAATTTATAAAAAGATTTAAAACCTACAACGTAGAGCATAAAAAATTAATTGCTTTAGTTTTAGTCGTTAACATTTATTATTTTAGGTGTGGCTGTTTTCTGTTGATTTTGTTTACAATTTTCTGTTTTTTTCTGTTTGTTTAGCATTGGCTCGTATGTATCACAGATAAATGGAACTGTATAGGCTTTTGTGCAGGGAGCAATGTCCTGTATAGAAACTTGAGTTGAGTTGTAAACTTTTTCTTTCAGTTCTGCTTTTCTATTTTTGTGTTCCAATATTAGTAGGAGTATCATCTGCACCATCATCATCATCACCAACGTCGCTATACAATGCTATGTACGGCTCCCCTAGCATGTAAATATCACGTAAGGAAAGAAGCATTTTGTATCAAAGGGAATGATGACGAAATGAAGCAAAAAAATGCATAACAAATCCAACACATATTTAAACAAATAATTTCAACAGAAATGTGTACTTCAAATACAAGCTGAGCTGTAAGCGAATCATCATCACCATAATCGTTGTCTTTATGCTCGTGCAAAGCTTCTCCCCTAGCAGAGTAAAACCATTAAATAGAAAAATATCATAAAACAAAAAAGAACTCAGAAATCATTTGAAAGGAAGCTACAAAAGTATATTTCTATTTTTGCACTTGCAAAAACAACACAAGAATACACATACCAATGCAGAAACAAATGGTGCAATTGATAAGTTACTTTATGATAGGCTTTTGTTGCCAAAACTAATAATCCCGAGGTTCCCAATAACACACTTGCAGTTTACACTGATGGCTCAAAGATGTGTGAGGGTTAAATTTGTTAAAGGTTCTGATATTAAATATTTTTATAGAGCACCTGACTACTGCAGTATTTTCCATGCAAAGGAAATGGATATTTTGAAAGCTGTGAAATGATTGTTGGAAGACGGAATTTTCATGAAAATCCTTTCAGTAACTCGGACAGCCCGGCTGCGATTAAGTCCTTAATAAACCTAGGATTTCACAGGGCAATTTTGGATCATTCAAAAATAATTATTTTATGGATTCCGGAACTTAGGGATATCGTTAGAAAATGCATTGATGATGAGCTACCGGGAGTCGGTACGAAGTCCGCGATTTCCGACAATTTACAGGATATTCCGATTGCTTCAGTGAGGTCCAATTCCGTTGGCAGCAGAAGGGAACGTGTAATATCGCTAAACTCTGCTCGACACGTATAGATAAGAAGATGACAGACTCACTCTTGTCCTTAAATCTCACGGTCATACATCGCACAATAGCATACCTACCGCTGTTCTTTTGGTAGGCATGCCAAAAGACTTGGCATTCTGGCAAATTACTTCTGCACGAGCTGTGCTTCTACGAAGGCGAAAGAGTCTACCTTTTAAATTATATGTATGTCAGTTCTCTGATATTGTCATGAAAAGATGGAGGTTTTTGATCTCTCACTCTCTGATATCATTGACTGAGTTCTCTTATAGAAAGATTGCTGCAATAGCAAGATTTAATTTGGATTCGGGTTGGTTTCCTCTTGAGAACTCCGTATTGAATATTGTATATGATATCGCAATGCGGGTTTAAGTGGAGGGTCCGCTGCCATACCTAGCCTAAATTAACCTACTACAGGAACAGGAAATTTTACAAAAAAAGTTTTGATTTTTAAACAGTAAGACCAAATCCGAATTCTTCTTAGTTGTCATACTGCATTTAAAACACTGATTGTGTTGAACAAAGTTTATCTACATTTGACACTAAGGGAGATGCTTGAATATCTGCCAGTTAAGACCCCTTTAATCAAGGTTACCAGTAGGTAGATTGAGAGAGAGAGAGTAGAATAGGGAACGTGTCCCCATTTATTAACTTAACAATTTGATCTCGTTACCGTACGTCACACATCAAAAACGTGTACATGTTTCGTCAAGGCAGCAGCAATTTTGAAATTGCCAATCTTTCGTCCTTCTTAATTATTCCCTTCATTTGGCATAATTTCATTCAAATCGGAAGACATCGATTTTAAAAATTGGGTCACTTGACACGAAATTGCCCATATGTATATATATTATACTGCATATGCATATGCACATACATATGGAATATAATTTCTATT
This sequence comes from Sarcophaga variegata, assembly GCA_932273835.1. Taxonomy (NCBI): domain Eukaryota; kingdom Metazoa; phylum Arthropoda; class Insecta; order Diptera; family Sarcophagidae; genus Sarcophaga; species Sarcophaga variegata. Next base: position 98,471,973 of record OW026358.1, read on the forward strand.
ATAAAGTATGAATACTAAAGAACTTAAAAACAAAATGACACATACTTTTGAACAACGAAAAAAAGGCTAGTTTTTCGTTTTTCTCTCCTAAACAAGCGGCTTCAGGGGGATTTATTACTTTTCAGGGTTTCTAGTGAACTAATAAAGCAACCCTATAAAGTAGCGTGAAAAATGGAGTAAAATGAGAGTGCACTAATTTCTGTAGATCTTGTTTTTTTTTATTCCAAGAAATTTAAATAATTAGTAACTACGGCAATAATATGGAAGTGCAACCTAATAAAGAGGAACTTATAACAAACAGGATAACAGTTCCTAATACAATACAATACAACTGCTACAACTAGTTCGTACTTGTTGTTGTTGCTGCTGTTTACGGGGAAAAGTATCAAGAACAAGAGACGTATAAGAAACCAAAGCAGGAATAAATAAATGGCCTCTCCGCTCATGTTCTTAACAAATTATGCGAAGTGAATCAGAAGAAACATCAACTCAACCCAAAACATCGTAACACAACAAGAACAACCAGAACAAGGAACGACTTTCTTAATACTCATAATACTCATACTCATATGTGAATTGCAACTCCTGCTACTGCTCCTATAGATTGTGTTAACAAAGACACAGCTATTCTAGAGATTACACGCAAAGAAAATAATGGGGGAGCGTTGTTCTTGAGTCGAGGTTAATGACAATATAATCCTAAAAGTATATGCAAAGGAGAGAAGGAGATTACAGAGTGGGTTTTCCCTTATGTTATAATGGCCGAGAATGGATTTCATAAATTAAAAGTGAAACAAGTGAAAACAAATGCAAAACGTCATACGAAACGACAAGTAAAAGCGCGCAACAATTCGAAAGAATCAAAGTTAACTCAACAGACAATCATAAGAAATACATGCAACCCAACCATCTATCCGTCCATCGTTCCACTCACTCACCCATCCATAAATTTGCTGGCTTTTTTTAATTTTTTGTTGTTTTGCCTACGCATTTTTACCCCCTTTTTAATTATTGTTTTATTCTTATTCTCTGTTTTCCTTATCCTTGTCGTTATTGCTCCTTTCTTTGGTACTTCTTCTACAGTGTTTGTGCCTATATTCTTGCATTTCTTCTGCTCTTCACTTCTATTTAAAAATTGGGTCTCTGCCTTCTGTATCGTTTCCATTCATTCCTTGCACCCTAAACAAGAAATTCTTTTATTTGTAAATAAAATCTACGCATAAATGCTAGAGAAGTAGAGGGGAGATTGGGTGTCACTCTTGCGTTTGACTCCAAAGACATGTGCATGTAACAAATTCTCTGAGGGTTTTTGTTGGAAGGTGGTGAAATGCATGCGTCAGTACAATCTTCTTTCAATGCAATGACATTTGAATTGTTTCCCACCCAATGTAACTAACGCTCCTATTAAGAACATTTGAAATGGTTCGTTTGCATATTTTATAGCTTTAGGATTCATTCTGTTGCATGGTGTTAATAAAATATTTTAAAGTTACACATTTCCTGCAAAAGTATTTTCAATTAAATTATCGATTGCAAATATCATGACGTTTAAAAATTATTACCAATTTTTGCCATCTTCGGTGTTAATATTGATGAGGTCTTCATGGCTTCAATATTTTAAGGAAGATAATTTTTAATCAAAGATAAACGTTATTTTATCCACTGCATTCAGTCCAGGAGAGAGGTTGTTGGATAATAGAAGTCAGTAATTTATGGTGGGTTATTCAAGCCTAAGCAAAATCTCAGTAGTCGAGTAAGCAGTGCGTTGGATCAGACAGCTCAAACAACGCGAAATATGAAGAAATATTTTTTTGCGTAACTTCCTCTCAGTAATCTTCTTATAAAAACTCTGAAAGTGAAATATAGTGGCCATGAAACAGCAGGTCCCGCCACTCGTAGACAAAGTTAAAACACACAACACGAGTGATGCGGCACGCTAGGATATTTCAAGTACAGTGTTTTCTATCGAAAACATACTGAAATGCGACTGCAGCATTGCTGCACAAGCTACAGTTATTACGCGTTCAGAAAAACCGAAGATGTAAAAAGTTTCTCAAAAATCAGTCGTTCGGAGTCGACTTTAAACTGTAGGTCGCGTCACTCATGTATAAAATTAACACACACAACATAAGTGGTGTGAGAAACTAGGTCGTAATCCTGACTCAAGGGTAGTAATGACCAATTACATATGAATGTGAACTACCATTCTAGGCTACTAAAGGGATTCCTTCAACGACAACAAAAAAACCATTTCAGATTTTTTAGAGAATATTGCGATATGAACCCTTTATGGGGAACTATAGAATTATTATCTCTTGTGGTCTGCTGAGGTCAAGTGGGGTGGCTATTTAAATAAGTTAGGAGCCGAGAGATGACAGAAAATCGTTATAATAATTTCTCTCCAGGAAACTTTCCCTATTCTCTGTCATTCCAGAGAGACTGACATCAAAAAACAACATCATAAGATTACCAGGTACACTATTTGTTATCAACAAAACATGTAACGCATTACTTTTGTCCACTGATTTATGGGAACCCTAGCATTCCGGAAACAATGCAACGAAACGATGATAGCTTGTAGGTGCCATGTGTTCCTCAAAGGAACAAAATATCTTCTAGCTTCGTGCATCATTCTTCAGAGTGAGGTTTACATTATGGTTAGTGCTTCGGCATTTATATTTTGTATGCAACAGAAATTGTAATGAGCGACTGGGGTAGAGAACTGTTTAGATATCGAAATGCTCGAGCAATCATGAGTCTGAAATACGTTGAGATTTATCGTATTCTTCAGTATAAAACTTTGAACACGATTGTCAATTGCGTCTCAAAGTAGAAGTAGTCTGGGAGGAGATTTAAGGGAGATTTTCTTGTTGTTTTATAAGATTATGTGAGTTGAAGAGAATACGAAATGAAAAGAGTACTGCAGGCTTTGCATTAGAAGTCCTAGTTAATCTATTTCAAACATTGTTTATTTCCAAAATGGACACATACACCATTATAAATTTTTTTTTATTCTATTGAGGCGTCCATTGTTATTATGGACGCAATGCCTCAAAGTTAACTACGCCCACCTGTGTAGAATTTTCTGCTTTTAAGTTAGTTTTTGCCTCACAAAGTACATTTATCTTCTATATATATAAAAATGAATGTTTGTTTGTATGTAATTAATAGAATCGTAAACTATACATTTGATCATGTTATGATCTTTAGCAAAGTTGTTGCGCATGAGCCGACGAAGGTTTCTAAGTTGGTATGACCAATTTCCGACATGTGGCGCCACTGAAAATTACTAAAAATTAATTAAATCGTAAACTGTGCATTTATTCATGTTATGATCTTTAGCAAAGTTGTTGCGCATAAGTCGACGGAGGTTTCTAAGTTGGTGCGATTAATTTCCGATAAGTGGCGCCACTAAGAATTATTCAAAATGAAGTGAATCGTAAACTATGCATTTGATCATGTGTAGTTCGGGCAAATACCAGACATTTTAGCATTTATCATTTATGATTTTAATAGCATTTAGTATAACTCATTCCCGTAAAATTGAAACATTTTAATTTTGGAAATTTTTTATAAATGCTGTTGGGTTCAATTGGATTGGATACATTGTGAGATTCTAATAAACTTAAAATATTTTTCACGTCGTTCCCGTGCAATCATGCCTCCAAAGCGGCAAGCAATTGGTCGACCTACACCTCGAGCACGGAAGAAAAGACCATTACGAGCCTCAGAATCAGACGGGCAACGAGCATTAAGACTGGAAAATCTTCGAGTACATGCCGCTGAGACCCGTTGGCATGAATCACTTGAACAACGAGAAGTGAGATTAGAAACTGGTCGAATGCGTACTAATCAGGCCTATTCGTCTGAATCATCTGGACAACGGGAAACAAAAGCAATAAAATGTTTCAAAATTAATTTGATATTTGTGTAATGTCTTTCCTTTTAATTTATTTTAGTTTGTGGATCAGCAACACGCGCAGGGTACAGCTAGTTTTATATAAAAAATCACAGTTGTTAAAAGAAATTAAAAAGAAACATAAGAGTTACCACAAAAAAGCCGATTTCATTATGCCACAACCCACTTGTAGTGTTTATGATTGCGTAATACTTCATAAAGAAATTAAATTCATTTTGTTTACCATACTTCGGTAAAATGATTTCCAAATATTTAGTAAACCATGTCAACAAATAATTTAAAAAAGAAAAAAATCGCAAGAAGAAGTTATTAAAGTATTAAATAAGAATCAAGCAATCAATAAGAAGTCCCAACCGCTGATGACGATGTCATAAAACGAAATTATTGGCTTCAAAGAAATATTTACAAAAATAAAGAAAACACAGAAAGAGCTAGAGAGAGAGGAAAAAAGAATCCAAAGAACGAACCCTTAATGGATGAAATTAAGCGGGAAAATCAATTAGCACAACGCCTCGTTTAAAGCCGCAGGCTACAATAAGTTGTAGAACCACTAAACCAGTGGACTAGTACCGCAGCATTGTTAAGGAAAAGAACCAGTTTGAGAAGCAATCAACAGCAGCTTAGGCTTTGGCCGGTCTTGTCTGTTCTGCTGTGGAATCCACAATTTACTGCAACACACATGGACTACTGCTGCACATTCCATGGTTTACTGCTGCATAAGTAACGCTTGGTTTTTGCAAAATGATCGTAAGTGTGGTTTGCAGTTGAGTTGTTTGAAAAGAGTAGCCTGCTTGCAACAGATTGTTCGCAGAGTTTATGAATATTTTATAATGAAATTGCTACGCTGGCCTTTTGAAATAAATCGATGTGTACAAGTGTGTACTCATAAATGTGGTACCCAGTCCATCACCATAAAATAAAAAAAGCAATATTAGAAACAAATAGGAGACAGAAGAGCAGAAGAACGGAGGGGTAAGGATAATAACATACGAGTACGAACGTTAACAACTGGCTACTGACAGTTTAGAGGCACAATAACTATGCCATGACACGTATTGAGATTTACATAATAACCCACTGGGGACGCATTTTGGCGCATTAACTGACTCATTATAGGTTTTTGTGTTCTGCAATAAATTTCTACAGTCAAAAAATAACTGGAGGGTGAAATAAAAAATTGCGGAAACCACTATACAATGGTACAAGGGTTTCTTTCCTTCCCATCTCTTCTATGTCTGGTTTATAAAGATAGACTCTGTCTGCGGCCTCCCATAGTTTTTTAGGATCAGCCTTGAAATGTTGCCTTTCTGCGAGAAAAAATTATAATTTCTCTCCTCACTATCGTAAATATTATGCCTTGATGTTAGCCTTGTAATAGACTTGATGTGCTACTGGATCTTTTCTCAGCATTACTGAAGTGAACATTTCTTATGTGCTTACCCTACTCCGCTGTTCATAGAATACCACCCTCAATCATTGAAGTATTGCGAAAGTAACTTTGAAAAGCCTTGAGGTGCGATAAAATAATTTGTATTAAAAGCACGGCGATTTTTTTGGGAAATTACTGTAACAGGTGATCTGAGTTATGCAGCAGGCTATAAAGAAATAACACAGGTTGATACCTGAATTTTAGACAGAGTACTGTATTTAGAGTATATTTTTTAAAATTTGTGTTTTTTTGAGTACAACATGTAGATTCTGTAGCGATGAGAAGGAATCATCGGAACACGTTCTTGGAACCTGTGGGGAATTAATGCATACCAGGTAGAAACACCACGTGCTGGGCAGACAATTGGCTTTGTTGATGTCGAATAGCATTCCGAAGTTTTTCAGGGCAATAGGCTTGGAAGAGACATTATGGGGATACAATAGATCGTTTGGCCGCAGTATTAAGTCGAAGAAAGGAATGTGGAATGTCAATAAAATAATATAAATGCAAATATGTTTAGAGAGGCTTTAAAAATGAGACAGTTCTTCGCTGTTAGAACCAACTGTAGGTCGTTCCTGTACAGAGGAAATAAGGTCTTGCAAACTGTATCTGCATAAGCCTATTTGAATACTTGGTGGTTCAACAGATTAGAAGGTGAATAGCCAAACTTTTTTATTTTCAGGTTGGGATTTGAAACATCGTTGTCTTAAATTTTTATGCCTTAAGGTGTTAATATTGAAAAAATTTTCTTTCACTCACATTTTTTGCTCATAAAAAATATTCTGCGTCTCCCCTTCAAAGACTTGGCCTTTTTTGAATTTTAAATTATTTTTAAAGGATTTTCTCTTCTTCTCATTCCTGAATGCACTATCCGCCTGCGGGTTTGTTTTCATGCTTCATTTCTTGTGTTTTTATTGAATTTAAAGAAATCAATCATTGGCGTGTAATTGTTGTCACCTGTTGGTCATAAATTATACACGCCAATACATGGCCAGTTGAAATTGGGCGTAAATAATAACTTCACAGGCTTAGTGGCGGTAGATAGATGGAAAGTATGGATGGAGAGTGCAATAAAAGATACTTCAGTTGTATAATTATGTATAATTTACCTTTAACTGTAATTTTTTTTATTTTATTGGGCATAATTACTGTGTTAATTTATGAATTACAGAGGCTTTCAATAGCGAAACCTATACTTTGTCTCTCTTTAAACTCATTTGTAAGTGCTTAAAATACTTCAATAGGGGGTATGTGTTTTTAGTTGTCATTGTTGTAATATATTTAACGAATTTATTAATTAATTTAATCAACTCTATAACAATAATGTTGGCTACAAGTAAAGATAAGTCTTGTAAATTTACAATCATAGCCATGGCATGAGCCCTGTATCCGCCATGTATTTAGGGGGTATGTATCTCATTATAAAATGTTTATCATTAAATTGAATTCTATGCTATTATATTGAAAATTCTAATAGTTTTAAATTTGAATTCAATGCTTGGTTTATATTTTACCATATGCTTATGCTTCAATACATTGACTTTCTTTTGTTTTGCAATATGCCACACACCCGATTGCTTAAAAGGCTAGTCATGTAGCAATCAAAGAATAATAATATTCCGCTTAATCAACTCATGAATTTATTTTGAGGGAAAATTGCTGTTGTTGTTGTAATTGTACTTCAATATTATGCAGGATATTACACTGTTTACGTAGGTAAATGCTGTTTGAAATTGAAAGTGTTACACAACTGACGGTTATTATCTCATTACCAGTTCTACGTTAGTATTATTGAAAAAGTTGGAAAGACAGTCTGATTGTTTGGCTTTATCAGGCTTATGGCAGTAAATTCATAACTCATCTCATCCCAAAAAAAATAATTTTCAAGTTCATGTTACATTTCCGGAACTTAACTAAATAGGACTCAAACATTACACCCTATATACTTGAAGCCATCGTAGTCTAGTAGGTATTGTATTGGCTTATTAGACGTGAGGCCACGGTTCAAATCTCAGGTCAGACATCTCCAACTAAACGAATTAAGATACAATATTTATACGGCGACTGCCTCTCAGCAGATTTCTGGCAAAAGTTCTGAGAGTAAATAAAATTGCCATCAAAATTTCTCAAAAATCTATTGTTCGGCGTAGACTTTAGACTGTAGGTCCGCTCCACTTAGGTCTCGCATCTTTAGCGGTGCTCCGTATTGTTAAACCTGTAATGACTACATTAGTGTCTCGCCCGTAACGCTTCCTAGTTACTGGTTTCTTTTTTGTATCAGAGGTGGAAACTTTGTAGGGATTCCACTTCGCTCTAGGTGTTACAATTTCAATGCCAGTACTCTACCTATATTAGTAGCCTGATTCTTGTGACGAACTAGAATGTGGAAGCGATGAACAAGTTCATGTAATGGTAAGTAACTACAAAGTGATACTAACGAGATAAATTTAAAACCAAATAAGAGAATGCGAATAATACTTTTAAAAGAGCACGCAAGCTTCGCAGACAGTAGTCTTGAAGATGTCGTTTTAGATGCTAAGAATCCAACCATTTCAAACACATCAGGGATTTATATAAGGTTTACGCCTTCCAAGATAGACTTAAAGTACCAGAATATGATAGAGTAGTGTAGACTGAAATATAGTAGACCATAGCATAACAAAAATGGGCAGGATAAAGAATAAAGTTGGATGAGAAAGTAAATAAAATTTGTCAATCATTAGGATTTGTTTCATCAACAAAAAATAATCAATGATTTCGAATAACGCGATTACAACTTTATTATCAAAAACCGTTTTTTGATCCACGCTACGATCACCCAGCATTTGAAATAAGGATTTACAACGTACTAAAAGAAAACAATAACAATAAAAACTAAGACTAAAATTAATTTCACTTTGATAGAACAACAATTCTGCACACACAGAACTTCTTCACAAATTATGACCTCCACTAAAAGCTTCAAGTCCTAACGTCATCATCATTTGTAATCCTTAGAATGGTTTAAGCCATAAACGCATTAAACGAGTATTTGAGTATTTGAATAGCTTTGTATGTAGAAAAGTTTTAGCCTTGTTTTGTAAATCGTATAGCTGCTTGCAAATGCATTTAAATGCATATTATGATTGCAACCAGACAGAGGCATTATTAAATTGTTGATGCTGCTACTGCCTGCAATTTATACACAAATTCGTTTGAACAGACAATTGTTATTTGCATTACATGCATGCAGTCTTTGTATTGTTATCGTTATTGTTATTATTATTATTACGATTATTATAAATGTTATCGTTATTTGATTTCGTCTGTGAAATCTTGTTATTGCTTTCAACTGCATGTGTACACCATTTCTAAATATGGTATTCGAAATATATTTCTCTGAAGGCTAGAACGATTACGCCTTAAGCAGTGTCTTTTTAAACGCATGTCTGTATGACAAGATATACCGGCGAGGTATTTCAAAGGTAAAAGCAATGGTACGACGAGGTCAAGTCAAAAATTTGTAAAATTGTTTTTAGAGTTAAGAGTTAGAGTTAAAGTGACAAGTGTTCAATTGTCGTTTTGTCACTCTCACGTATTCTTTTTGTCTTAAGTTAGGAGTTCTATACGGAATGAGAAATAACAGGGATTAGCTACCCCAGTCCAAAGTCCTGTTTGGAAGTACTCACACTCATAAAATCTCACTTGTGGGAAGTTCTGCTTAAATTCTGAGTTAGTCTCGATACATCTGCAATAAAAGATAAACAGCAAACAAATTTCTCATCTCAGGCTAAAATGGGTTAATCGTTCCTTCTTAATGTTTCAAACTATTAAAATTCATACTATTTGACCAATTGGGTTACATTCTCAGTATTGATTAGAATGTTGTATTAGGACCACATCGTCAAATATGCAATGATGCTGGTTTGTCTCATTCATGATTCATATTTTTGATTTGATGAATTGATTTGTCGATAACAGCGACAACAACAATAACAAGAGTGAATCAAAACCCTAAATTGTCATATGACGGTTACACTATTCGTAAAGGAATACACAGCAGCGTCAAAGCAACGCTTTTTAAAATTCGTTTTTAAAGTATTTGGAACAAAATGTGGCAAAAATCATAAACATTCCACGATAACCGCAGAAACAAGACAAAAACTGACAAGAAAAATTAAATAGAAGAAAAATACAACGACGATGGTGACGGCAACGGTGAATGTTGGCAACTAGAAAAGTGCGGAACTCCAGGAGCCAAACAGTTTCCTGCACAAACAAAAAAACCAGGCAATGTAAAGGCATAGCAAATCTTACTGATGTTGTATACCAATTATCATAAGAGACATGTACAAGATGCTATACAAAAAAACAGTGGCGTTCTGCCTTAAGTCGACGATGATTGGATTAGAGGACGTTGCCAAAACAATTTCGTAAAGCTTAGGAAACTTAGGAAAACGTGCTAAAATTGCGAACGATACAATTTAAGTTCAAGGACGATACATGCCTGTTTTTGATAATAATGTCCTTCCATTCGTGTCAAGGGAACATAAATACAGTTTCGTCTACATGCGATAGTATGGCTGCGGTGGCGTTTAAGAACTGAAGTTATAGAAACAGTGGTAAAAAAAAGGTTCTGTCATCAAGAAAACGCAGTCACACTTTCATACACTACTGTGATAGCCAAAGTTATTGAATTAAACTTCATTAGAATATTTTCTACTTTAGAATTTTGTTAAAAAGAATCCGTTGATATGAGCGAGGTATCATGGAAATTTTGTATTCGTTTGAAAGACTTATTGTTGACATCGATATCGAAATGTCCACTTTCCATAACTTTAGCGCATAAATCAGACCGAAATTGACCGATAGCTTCGGTAACGTTGTCTTTGAGGACCGATGTCCCAAGGGGTCAAATTATAAAGAGAACTTAACGACGGAATACGTACTAACTCATGTTCAGTTCTGGCGTTTGAACTCAAAGCTCATCTCTATTAATGCAACTCTCTACCCACTTATTTTTATAAGCACAAATGAAGACATTATTTAGGTGAAAATTATAAATGACTTCATAGCCAGACTTAAAGAGCAAAAAACATTTTCGAATGTTATTTTATTGAAAATGTAAATATTTGTGATTATTTTCTATGTTTTTAATACATTTTTTGCTTAAGCGTGCAAAACTAACAAATAAATTTGTTTTAAATATCAAATATTGTTGACAGAGAAATGGTGCAATTAAAATTGTATTCATTTGTCTTTCTTACCTTAAAATTATCCTTTAATTAGTCTTTCGTTATTGTTGTAATAATTAATGAATATCTGCAAGAGAAAATAAATTTACCGGAATTATACAAGCATGCAGTTTTGAAATCAAATTGTATTTAAAATATGAAAATGATGAGAATGGTCCAATTGAATAGTTCAGAGTTAATAGTACAAGATAGTGCTTGAATTGAAATTGACAGATTTGTAAAGTAATATGTTCGTTAAACAAAATACAACTGACAATATACATATATTGTTTTTAACCTTTTTTTTAATTTTTATATTCAGTCTGTTTCACGAAATTCGCGATCATCAAGCTTCTCTGACTTTATAAAGAGTTATTCCCTTCTGGGTTTTAAAACTAAAATTAAATAAGACACACAGAAAACAAAGAATCCATGAAACTTTCTCAGTGTACACGAAATACAAACAATGTCATTTAAATTAACGCCCCCGGTGCAGTTATAACAGTCCTTGGTTTTAAAGTGGCATCCTGGTGGTCACTTTAAATTACTGTTCCTGGAAGCTTCTCATGCGACACTGCCGTAATCGGTGTCGATCTCTTGCACGTGCCACCATCTTATTGAAACTTCATACCGTCCAGTTCATAATATTTAACCTCTGATTAAAAATAGTCGTTTATCATATTGTTTTCAGAATTATATTCGAAAAATACGGCAGAATGACACCTTCAGACAATAGTGAGTTCCAAACAGTCATTCTTCCGGATTCAATAGCTTTTCTACAATCGATTCTGGGTTATATGAGTCGTATGCGTAACAATTTACTTTTAGACGGTATCGCAGTTAATCGTTCCTACTGATTACGGAGTGAGCTAAGACTCAAAAAGGCAAAACTATATTCGCTTAACCTCGTTGTTGATGAGCACTTCCTGGGTTTATATCAGGGCACACAGAAATTGGAAGAAATTCAGTTTCAAAGGCGCCTGGCGTTTTTCTCATACGTGTAGGAGAATGAACCATCAAAAGTGTGTTGTTTATTGATTCATTTAAATTATGCTCAATTGATGACAATTGTTTTAGAATCATCGGTAAGGTTACTCTCTCTGTTCCTACTTACAATCCTATTTTATTCCTCTTTGTTGTGAGGCTATCAGTGATAAACATTGAGAAATATTCCTTGATAGAGTCTTTGAATAATCAAGGGTTTTTTACTTTCAATATAAGATCGATGAGGTGATGGTCATACGAGACTTTTTTTTAGAAAAGTAGATTAAAAATAGTCGTTTATCATATTGTTTTCAGAATTATATTCGAAAAATACGGCAGAATGACACCTTCAGACAATAGTGAGTTCCAAACAGTCATTCTTCCGGATTCAATAGCTTTTCTACAATCGATTCTGGGTTATCTGAGTCGTATGCGTGACAATTTACTTTTAGACGGTATCGCAGTTAATCGCTCCTACTGATTACGGAGTGAGCTAATACTCAAAAAGGCAAATCTATATTCGCTTAACCTCGTTGTTGATGAGCACTTCCTGGGTTTATATCAGGGCACACAGAAATTGGAAGAAATTCAGTTTCAAAGGCGCCTGGCGTTTTTCTCATACGTGTAGGAGAATGAACCATCAAAAGTGTGTTGTTTATTGATTCATTTAAATTATGCTCAATTGATGACAATTGTTTTAAAATCATCGGTAAGGTTACTCTCTCTGTTCCTACTTACAATCCTATTTTATTCCTCTTTGTTGTGAGGCTATCAGTGATAAACATTGAGAAATATTTCTTGATAGAGTCTTTGAATAATCAGGGGTTTTTTACTTTCAATATAAGATCGATGAGGTGATGGTCATACGAGACTTTTTTTTAGAAAAGTAGACACTGATTGCGATCATAAATTAGATTTTGTGATTCAATCTCTTATAGGCCTACTATTTTAATCACTAGCTCCTTGCGGAATTTCATCTCAATTTTCTAAAAATTCCCTAAGAAAATTTCAAACATCCCCGACCGAGTTTTTGAAGTGTAGCCTTCGAAGAATGAAACCAAAACGAAAGAAGAAAAAATACTTTTATACAATAATATTATATACATAATATTACATAATATATAATATTATAATATAATATTGTTATACAATACAATTAAATGTTGTAGCCCCAGTATGAGTGCAACAAGGCAACACGTACCACAGCTACAAGTTGGAAAATGTTTAGAAAATAGCCAAAAAAGGCTACTCATCAATGGCGGAGGTTTCAAGTGGTTGCAACAATTGTAAATACCAGACAAGAGCACATTTTTATAAACATGTATGTGTATGTTTGTCTAATACATTGAATTTTATGACAAGTATTTGTGGCTTTCAATGGTGAGAAGAGAAGGCACATATTATGTTTAACAAGAAGCACACATACGACCATAACACCAATTAACGACACCAGCAGCATCATCATCGTCGTCAGTAGCATCATCACCATTTTCATTATAGAAATACCAGCAGTCAATAGAAAACACAGAGAGCGCAACTCACAAATCAAGTGCCAGTGAAGATGATATTGGTGATGGCGATGATGTTGCCAATAGAATGAGTGTTTATTACGCACATTCCACAAATAGTTTTTAGGTTTCATTTTTCTTTAGTTTGTGATTATTTTTTCCAATCAAAACGCTTGCAGACGAGTAATCTAGAGGACAGTTTTGACAAGAATCTCTTTGAATAATTGATCACGCCGACAGGTGTCTACAGATCGTTGTGAGCAGTTTTAGTGTCAAACACTTATTTCTGTAGATTTCGTTAAGGCATTTGAAGAAGTATATTGAAAAATAGCAATTTCCTCGATAAGAGAAGTGTGTTTGTTGAATTTTTGTAGTAAAGTTGTGATTGACTCTGGTCCTTTTTCATTACGTTGACTCACTTCAAGAATTTGTAGAGCAATTTTCACCAGTTACAAGATAGAGGCGAACTGAACTGACTTCCAGTCTGATATTATTTCTATCCCACCAACATCGCTACAAAAGTCTTTCCAGTCTGATGTACCCATTTCGAAGTAGGAGTCCAAGTCAAGTATATCATGATCTTCGAGCATGGCTCAACCGCTAACTGTTGGATTTCTATCCGAAAGACGGCAGTTTGGAGTAACACACTTGGATGTTCAATTTGACCTTATGTTACCTAGCCAAGCACTTTAGGGGCACAATGGAAATAAGATGGAAAAGAGGGGGTCTGCGAGAATTATATCTTTAGACAACAAAGGGAGTCACCTAAAAGACGAGAGAATTGGTCAACATTCATCATGGAGGAATATTAAAACGACGCTAGTAGTCTTGAGGATTTCAAAAAGTTTTTCAACTTTAACAACAGAGGAATGGAGTTTGTCTTGAAACTAGACAGCAAAAGATTGCGAACACTTTCGGGAGCACTTACAGCTCGCCATGTCAGAAGGTAAACCTGTTCAGCATGCGCGTCTCCCACACAAGTGCCTGGTAAGAACTAGAGCACTTGACCACTAACTTTGTAGCACTGGAGCATAGTCAGTACAGGCTACTGTATGCAGAAACGCTGACTGAAAACGACTTGTTGATATCCCATTGTGTTACCTTGAAGTACTAAGACGTTGCTTGATAAGCAGATGTACAATGGATTAACGATAGCGGACATTGTGAAAGATAATTTTGAATCCTACGTTAATTCCTAATCAGATGTAGAGTTGATTATCAGGAACTGTAATTACAAAGATGATTTTCGGCCTGACCCACGTTTATTTCATTGCATCTTATATTTGCTAATTTCTCAGACATTTTCCGCATTAGACTGTAGTCTTTCAACGCTATTTGTACGATGAATTGGGGTGCCTACTAACAATCCTTTACAAAACTGTTAATATGTGCTTCTCGTGGTTGCTTTCTTTTCATACTGGTGTCGCATAAGGGATTAGCTACCTTAGTACAAAGTCCTATTTGGAAGTACTAACACTCATGACAGATCTCACTTGTGGGAAATTCTGCTTAAATTCTGAGTTAGTCTCGATACATCAGCAATAGGAGATAAACAGCAAACAAATTTCACATCTCAGACTAAAATGGGTTAATCGTTCGTTCTTAATGTTTCAAATATTTTAACATTTTGATTAGAAAGTTGTATTAGAACCCCATCGTCAAATATGCAATGATGCCGGTTTGTCTCATTCAAAATTCATATTTTCGATTTGATGAATTGATTTGCCAACAACAGCAACAACAACAATAACAACAATGAAACAAAACCCCAAATTGTTACATCGCGGTTGCACAATTCGTAGAGCAATATACAGTGGCAAAGCAACATTTTTTAAATTTTGGTTTTAAAGAAATTCAAACAAAAACTGGCAAAAATCATAAACATATCACGATAACCGCAGAAACAAGGCGAAAACTTACAAGAAAACTAAAATAGAAGTAGAAGACAACGACTGCAACGATGATGGCGAATATTGGCGAATGTTGGCAACCAGAAGAGGTCGGAACTCCACAAGTCAAATAGTTTTCTATACAAAAAAAAAAAAAAAAAAAACAAGGCAATGTAAAGGCATATCAATTATTCCTGATGCTTTACGAACGAATAGACAAATGTTGTTGTAACACATGATATATATGCTGGCAACATCAGGTAAATCCATGGGAATACTAAATATGTGCTGCACTTGCTCTTGTGTACAATAAAATGGCGAAGCAGTGTCTTTAGACAATTCTAAATACTGGAAATAGTTGGCTGGAAGAAGACTTACAAGTAATTTTAACCGACTTAAGCTCCACATTTTAGAGCTATTTTGACAAGCAATACCATTTCTATTGGTAGTAGCTGTAGCAGGAACTTCAGCATCATCTGCAACTCTAATGGCTGCAATTGGTTTTTACTCACTATCGTTGTTGTTTTTGCAATATCAATGACTTATTTGACACCACTAAAGCCATCATAAAAAGCTTCTGTTTGTTAGTTTCACTCCTACAAAACGAGTGCGGCAAATATGTTCAATGTGTCGAAAGTTAAAGTTTTATAAACATCACCACAATAATTATCATCAGCATCATCATCACCAACAGCATCGTGCATGTTTGTTCATGTCTCAACGTATGTTTACTTTGCCTTTAGACATTCTAAAGACTTT
Organism: Sarcophaga variegata; assembly: GCA_932273835.1. Taxonomy (NCBI): domain Eukaryota; kingdom Metazoa; phylum Arthropoda; class Insecta; order Diptera; family Sarcophagidae; genus Sarcophaga; species Sarcophaga variegata. Next base: position 98,487,674 of record OW026358.1, read on the forward strand.
TTGTCGTTACTTTCTCTTTCACCACTACACTCTTGAACTTTGAAGCTCAAACCGTGCAAAAACACTTAGCGGCTTTTAAGAGTTTCCCAAAGCTATTTAATATTCGAATACTACTCTGCTGTTACTTACACTGATACGGTTACAGCCACACATTGCAGGCGTTTGAGTCTCATTTCCAGCAGACGGGGATCTTGTGCAGTTTATCTGAAGCGGTTAAATAACTGGTGGGAGTCAAAACATCTTGATGTAAATCCCGATAAAAATAGAATATACTCTTTAGGTCGTCCATTAACTTGTACTCTCCAGAGTTATAGGTAGGCTTCCAAGATTTCCTTGGAGCCTAAATTTCAATTGCCATCAGTGCGAACAACATCTACATAAGAACTGCCTAAGCTCTACGTGTTAACAATTTGCTGTGCCTTTTTGAAAAGCGGTATGGGCCGTAGTCTAGTAGGTAGTGTGTTGACTTATTACACATAAGGCTACGGTTCAACCCCTGGTTCTGACACTTCCAGCAAAACGAAATATGAAAAAATATTTCTTCGGCGACTTCCTCTCAGCATATTTCTGGAAAAAGATCTGAGAATAACTAAAATTGCCATAATGTATGGAGTCGACACATGCACCAACACACTACCCAGTAAACTTAATATTTGGAAAAGTATGAATTTATTTGGAACTATGTCTGCTGATAGAAACAGCATTTTATAATCCGTGATTGTTCTCACCTCGTTTTAAGTATCAAACATGATAATTAAAACAAACTTGATCCGAAATGTTTAAAAGAGCCGACTGCTTGCCAACATGCACACTCTGTAATGTGAGTACGAATATCACTCTTGCAACATGTTTACTCGTATGTTTCTTTTGTTATAACTTGTCTTTTCGTTAGAACGTGCGGTGAAAGCGAATTAGTTGACGAAAATAAACAGCAAATAAAAGAAGAATAAAAAGAAGTCGAGAACTTATAACGATACTATTCGCATGACATTGGGTTTTTCTAGAGCCCTACACACCCAACTAGCGCACCACCATAGACTGTAATAGTCATTAAATTTTCGTTTTCTTCATGCAGAAGTTCTCAAGTGTTTTTCAAGAACAATGCGTTCGTCACTCGTTCGACACTTTTGCTCCACTCGATATTATTATTGCAGCCTTATTTTGTTATGCAGGAAAACTTTTTTCATTTAATAAAAGGCTTAAGCGGTAAACAAGAGTAAAACAAAAGCAAAACAACTTGCAACATTACAAGTAGCAAACACGACAAAAAGAAAGAAAATAGAAAAGTTTGGCAATATTTCAAGTAAAAACAAGAGCATGTGTGTGTTTGACTTCCAAAGAGTTATTGTTAGAGGGTAAAAGTGATGCAGGTACTGCTGGTGTTCGATGGATGGTTGTATTGAAAAAGTGGGAATTAGCAAAAACTGTCAAAGATTACCATAATGGGAGCCTTAAAGAAAATGAGTAAATAAGCTCAAAGAAACATTAACAACACATTACTTAGTGCAACTTATTGAAGAAAAAGACACACATACATACTTCATTATTTGAAATGTGCTGTAACCTGAAACCTATTATTCAACCAATAAAGCGAAAAGAGTATTACACGGTTTATAAAACACTAGAAAATTGTGTTTTTAAGTTGATGAACTCATAAGCATTCACAGGTGCAAAGCGGTATGGTCGCTTCTTTACCCTCCCACTTATGTTGTCCATCCATAAGAGTTTCGGATAGACGATACTTCAATACGACCTTTTCTGTAGTTTTGTTGTCCCGACCAAATTCGGAACAATATTGACGGAATAGCTTTATAACTTCAATTAGAACTGTTTTGATGTTTCACAATTTATACTCCTTTTATCTTTATCGACGTTTCATTAAAAAGTGATTGGCGTTGTGCCTGTTAACCAGGCTATCTCTGCAAAAGGTAGTTGAACAAATTTCAGAATTGTATTCACAATCATTTTAAGTGTGGCCATCCAACACATACAAAAATTCGCTCAAACGATCAAAGACTTAAACTAATCCGCTAAAAATAACGGTAATTAAAATTGAAGACATTTAAGAAATTTGAAAATCATGTCGAAAACTAAATTGACCACATGATTGAAAAGGGATTAATGCTGCCTCTTGTTGTTACAACAACAAAAACGTAAACAATATTCAAACAGAAGGTACTTAAGAAGTCAAGTTAACAGAAATTAAAATCCAATTAATTACCACAGAGTAGCACAATTACAAATACAACAACCACAACAAACAACAACATTTGCAAAGAAATCAAATAACAGGAGTAGCATACGGATTGACTAGAAATTACAGAAATGACTGCAGGAATGAATGATGAAGAGTTCTGACTGCAGTTTGTATGCAGCGTGGAAAGTGGGCATCATTATAACAAACCTATGAGTGCGTAAAGAGTGAAGCAAAATTCTTAACAAAACTAAACGCATTGCGTTCAAACTGAAGTGGAGTGAAGGGCTTTTTAAAGATTTATTCTGTCATTATTTTTGCATACGAACGCACAAATTTGCCTGCCTGCCTTAACAGAAAAGTTAAAACACTTTTGCATCCAGCGTTTGATTAAAAGCATGCGTTGAAGTGGGGCTTTCATTAACATTAACTTACGCACTAATAACATACGCAACTTTTCCCCCTCTTTACTATTATCCCCATTGCCAGGGAAACATGAATTCATTCCATCTGAGTTACTGCTTCCCCGTGAAATTCTAAAAGGTTTGTGTGCATATATTGTAGTGAAGGAAAAGCATTAATTTTTATGGCGTTTTTACTGCTGTTTTGGACTGATGTCAAAACGGTGACTGGTCGCAATCACTAGCAGCACTGTTGGCATTCCTAACTGACGTTATTAAGTAATTCAAACAACAGCCTACGTGAGCATTTAACGTAGGTTTCAGGACAAAAGGAAAATTCTGCGATTGTGATTGAATATCTTGCATGATTGCAGCAAATAACACTATGGAGGCAGTGAATTGTGAAAATTATTACGAATTCTTAAAGAGATTTGCTTTGATTAGAATCGTAATCGTAAGAATTGATTGGGATTCAGTAAACGGAATTGAAAATGAGCGTTTTTTGTTTATATCCTTGAGACGTTTTGAAACCGAAGCAGTAATAATGTGCTATAACTCGAAAACGATTATCACCGCAGTGGGTAGTGTGTTGGCTTATTGGAGACGAACCCCTTGGTTTAAAGCCCAGCTCAGATATCTGGAACAAAACGAAACATGAAAAAATGTCTCCGCCTCAACCATATTCCGGCAAAAACTCTTAAAATAAATAGAATTTCCATGAAAAGTTTCTGTATCCGCCACTAATGAATAAAACTTAGCACACATAACATGGTTGCTTGACTAAAGGAATAAAATGAAAAAATTGAGTAAGATTGTCCATAAAAAAATAATTTTAAACATTTCAAACAAACTAAAAGTAGAAAAGGGTGCCACAGTTTCCCAACTCATCACTTCATATAGGCATCTGACACAAACATCTTTTTTCCCTCACTAAGTCTTTAACAAATCAAGAACACGTTATCGATTCACATGATAGTTTATAAGTTTATCTAAGGCAATAATAGGTGAAACGTTATCCGAACACAACTCTAGATAATTTTTCTAACTTTTAGAAATCATGACACTTATTCAGAGCAATTATACAGCAGCCTACCTGCATCACTGCTATTCAGAACAAATAGGGATATGGATTGGATTTCATCGTAAAGGAAGAAAAAATATTGAAGGAAAATGCTGCATTCATGACAGAAATTGTTTTGGAATCAATCTGCTTAACTGAAACCTTACAAGCAACAACATAAACTGTTGATACAGCCTCTACTGCACTAAAATCCATCACTTGATGACTTCAATGTAATCATTGATCTGCATCTTTGATCAGCATAAAAACATCATCACCATAAACGTCATCATCATCATGGTAATAGCCTTAAATAAATCGAATCATCTTTTAAAATCATGTTCAACTGTCACTTATCGATAACCAAATGGGCAGCGAAGTGAAATGCAGCTCAACAATTATAGAATAAATTAAAAGAGAGAAATTGGCCATGAAACAGACATCGCAACAACAAGCGCTTGTCAATTGTGGCATAAATGTTATTACGGAAAAATAAAGCAAAAAACTAGAAAAATGGTCTCAAACATGTTTGGGTATTTAAGTGATAGAACACTACAAAGAAAAAGAAAAAAATGGGAGACACATTTGCCCCGGTAGTACTAGAGAATAGAATTTATAACAATATTCGCCAAATACTACAGCCGTTTTGTTTCCATTTTTTTGTTTCCATTGCTTGAGCCTAGGCTTTGCCTCAACTATGTGCAGCGGCGGTAGCTTGCCTCAACTTGATAACTTGTCAAGTATGTTGCATACTTGTTCTTGATTTCATTTTTTGTTGTTCATAATCTCGTTGTAATTGAAATGCAATTAAACTCTTATTTGTTGCTTCTTTCTTGTGTGTATTCGTTCGTTCGTATGTGGTGTAGAATTCGAAATATTTTTTCCTTCCTGTTATTCGAATTCTTTTATTTCCTATTACTGCTTTAACTTCTTCACATTTTTCCTCTTCATGGTGGTCAAGTATTTAACAGTTGTTTCCCACCACTATTAGTGTAAGTGTTTTATGAACTGCGAAAGACAGAGCTATTGTAGAATGAGATGATGCATGATGTTTTCAAGCTCATACTCTTCATTACAACTCTTCAAATCAACGTTTGAAAGATTGTTGCTAGTGTAGGGATTACAAAAGGCTTTTACGGTAACAAGACGTTAGAGAGTCGGTTGTACTTCCAGACTTTGAGAGTTGTTGAAGATATATCTGTCAAATTAGCTGCCTCTAGTCTGTATGTTTTGCCAAATCACAGTCGATGGATAAAACATTCAACAGTATGTGCAAATAATAAAATTGTTTTATCAAAATGTTTGTGTAGATAACACATCGTACAGTAAGCGCTTGGCCCGTTTTACAATCGCCATAATCTTGCGACGGGACTTGGGCCTGTACCTATACAAAATTCAACTGACTCAGGAACTGAAGGTGGACGACCATAGACAACGATGTGTTTTCGCTGAATAAAACCTGAAGCAGTTGGAAACTGATCTGAATTCTCATACAAAAATTATTTCAGCGATTAGGTCCATTTCTAAATGAATGTATGCATTAACAAAATAAAATTTTCAAATTTAGAACGACACTAATCCACATGAGAACCAAGAGCATCCAATGCAACCAGGAAAAGTCACTGTTTAGTGTGGATTTTGGGCTGACTGCGTCATTGGTCTATATTTCTTTGAGAACGTCGTTGGTCAGGCAATCACTTTTAACTGCGATTACTGTAGGTCGATGATTAACAAGCGACAGTTTCAACAGAATGGGACTGCGGGCCACACAGCTTTTGTCACATTGGTGATGTGAACTGCCCACCGAGGTCGCGTGAATTGACTTGTGCGATTAGGGTTTTCTTAGGTCGCAGCTTCATGCGAACCATAGTAGTTCTTAAAGCCATTAAAGGCAGTTTATATCCTCAATTGTCGAGGAGCCGTCCAAATCCGCCTCATTTATCTCTGCATCGAATTTCACCAACAAACTCCCTGGGAAAAAGGAACGAGTCTTCGACTAATCTGCTTTGAATGCGGATAAGTTAACGTTACGTTTTCGAAATGGGGAAATGTCTACTGACAATGGAACCAAAGACTATCAATACCAACAGAGTCTCCAATTTATCTGTAAATATTTTTCATGTTTTTAAAGGATAAGTAATGATTTAATTCTTTTGTTGTTCTGCCTAAACTGGATCCATTTAGAAGAATATAAATTCCATGCCATATCGAATAAATGACTGTGAGTGCGTACCTTATTTAGTTTTAACAACAGTCCAGACAAGTTTTTTTTTATTCCATACCCCTTATATCGAATACAATGTTGCATGCTGCATGCAGAGAGAAGGAGAGAAAACAAATGCTCACATGGAGTTGGTGCAAACCCAGACCCATAGACGAAGTGGCAAAAAATAAACGATTGGTGTACATGTACTCAAAATAAATAGAAAAGAAAAAAACAAAAAAAGAAAAGAAAATCTGAGGTGTATATTTAAATCACAATTTGTTGCCGTTGTTGTTGTTGTTCGACACATAATAGAGCTTCAGTTTCCGAGTGAAAACATACTAATGTTGGTCAAGGGTTAAAATGTATACCACACGACCATAAACGGTAGGAGCAGCAGCAGCATCATCATCATCACTGGACAACAATTGTATAACAATAGAAGAGCAGAAAGCAAACAACTAACATACCAGGTAAAGAGGATATACTCCTCTCCTCTCACCTATAATCTCTGATGCGTTCCGGCTTGAACGTTCGTTTATATAAACTATGTAAGCTGTTCTCCACTTTTAACAGTTTTATGCTGTTTGTTTTGTCCAGCTCCAGCCCAGCTATTTTTGTTGTGAATTTTTGCTGCTGCATCATATCCAACCAGCAACTCCAACTTTTTTCGTTTGCTCTGTTTATTATTGTAAAAATAGTTAAAAGTTACACTTGTGGGAAGGAGTTAAAGAACTGCAAGGACTGTTTTTGATTTTGTGGGGGATTATTATTGCAGTTTTTAATGAAACTATGAAAAGCAATTAGTTGTTCGTAATAAACATTAAAATAAACATTAAAATAAATATATGTACCAAATAACTATTTTAAATTGTTCCATTCCTCCTTTTTGTAATAGACTCCCCTCACTAGTCTTGGTTTGTTGAGAACTTAAAACATTTTTTTCTCCTTCCCTTTTTGGATTTCATTTAATCGACTTGAAATTCTGCACACAGAGCCAAAAGCTTTAAGAGGATTATGTGGCATTTTAATTGCAGGGAATCAATTTGTTTATGGCCAAATATTGCAGACTTAATATTGAGTAATCAAATCACCTCTCAGATGGCATTTTAATAAAAAAAATTTCTTAAGCTTGTTGCTAAAGTATAATTGCGTATAAGAAACACCGCAGCTAAGAGTTTTTTCATATCCTACCTATATTCAGAGAAGCCTACCTCAGCCCGACTTCTTATCCTATATGTGCGTGACTTCTTGAACGAAGCACAAGTTCGGAAAGTTTCTTAAATTTTTTTAGCTTCTTTCCAAAAGATTTGTATGTTAGAAGATGTAATCATCAAGTAGTAGTAGGGAGACTTTTAGCTTATTACATGAGAGTCCGTTGTTCAAACCTCATCCCAAACATCTCGAACACTACGCAATATTTTTTTCTTCAACTGTCTCCTGAGGGTAAATAAAATTGCCATGAAAAGTTTCTCAAATCTGTCGCTCGGAGTCAACATTAAACTGTAGGTTCCGCCACTTATGAATAAAATTAACTCACACAACTTGGATTAAGTGAGAAGTTAGGTTGTAATCCTGACTAAAGGGTTGTAATGACCAATTACAATACCGATTTCCTTATGTAACCTTTAAACATTTGTTGTTTCTTACTAACGTATCACCAGTTATAGCAGAAGTCTTGTAAACAAAAATATTGACTCTCGAATTATTTGTGGAAGAAAAAAATATGCTTTGAAGGTAGCACTAAATTAGCAAGGAGATTTAATGAGAAACCGAGCTTCCAGAAGATCGCTGTTTCCTTAAAAAGGAGATCCACATATCTAACCATGTGTTATATTAGAGAGAGATGGTAAAACATATAGAGCGACTGTGAAGGAGCATTTATGTTGGAGTATATATAGGATGGCAGAATTTTCGAAATAGGTTTTTAATTCAAGAATGATTTCTTACAAGATATAATTAGTCAACATACTACTCAGTAGTAGAACTCATATATGTATATTCCCCTACAAGACTACTTTTTAAATCGAAAAGCAGAATGGAATTCAACAAACCATAGGTGATCCAACATACCTGGTTGTCGAGTTTCAAATGTGGAACAGCAGCGAAACAACTATCTATGTTCGAGAACAAAGTACGCACTCTATAGGAATTCTAACGTGACACTAGGCTATTAGCAGTTTCGTTGACAAGATCGATCGCCCCATCAGGATTACTGCAAAATTTGCCATGTTTTCTAGATGGATTCGTAATTCAAGAATGATTTACTAGCTCTACGAGAGATAATTAGACCATTATTAACATAATCTATGGTGGATATTAATGGATTGAAGGTGCAACATCAGAATATCAAGAAAGATTTAAAGATTGCTCTGTCTAAGACGAAGCGGCGCGACAAGGATGTCACCAAGGCATAGAAAATGATTCCATCTCAGCAATCAATAGAGTTATGGAGATATTTGAAGCAGGTCTTTAGGCCAGTCAGCTTGAAACTAAAGAGATGAATTTGGTAAATCTAAGACAAAGTAAACTGAATAGATGGATGGGTGTCTTATCAAGATACTCGATCAGACAGATACATTTGAGATGGATAGGTGCTGCAAATAATTGCGAATGCAGGACATGTAGAAAGGATATCGAAACTAAGGAACACTACCTGCATCCCTCCCAGGATGTGCGTAGGTTGAAAGGAATTGATGAAATACGTACACGATATGAGGTTCCTATGAATTTAACATGGTTAATATCTTTCATTTATGAGGACGATATCAGCTTACGCGATGGTATAATTATTTGGTAAAAACGCGTTGGACGCTTCACACGATCCATTTTCTATGTATGTACCACAACTAAGTCAGTTGTTGCAATAGTATACGGAATAAATAAAATCATTCGTGTTAAGAACACTACTTCGCCTTAGTCTAGTAAGTAGTGTGTTAGCTTATTAGACATGAGGCCAGGTCAGACGTCTCCAAAGAGGCGAAATATGATAAAATATTTGTTCGGTGACTTTCACTCAGCAGATTTCTGGCTAAAACTTTGAACATAAACAAAATTGCCATGAAAAGGTTCTCACCAATCTGTCGTTCGGATTCGACTTTTAAATGGGAACCTCAATTGCCATAAACTAATGACACTCCTTGAATCTCTCCACACTACACTCATTTTAAAGCAGCCAAATCGTACGTGGCTATGTAAACAAACAATAAGTAACACTGTTGTTCCTGTTAGCTATAACCCGCTTAATTAAAAAACATTTTTCCAAAAATATTTCAATCCTTAGCACCACAACTTGCAACTTTGTTTCTCTGGCGAAAAGCGTATGAAAAACAAGATGAAGGAGAAAAAATAAAATTTAATTTCATTATCACTCTATAAAATACAAAATGAAAAGGAATGAATTCTAAAATGTAGCACAATATGCGAGGGATAATAAAAGTTCATTAGATCACGACTGTTCGTACACACGAAATATTGCAAAGAACTGAGGAAATCCGCACGACCATAACGAAAACAAAGGCCGTGTGGAAGAGTAGCCGGTAGACTAATAATTTCTTGTGGTGCTGGAAATGAGATGTCTTAAGTCATTAAAAATCCAACAGACCTTATGGGAATTTGGCATCTATACCAAGTTATAACTTTTACTCTTCCCAAACTGATGAGTCAATGATCGAATTTTATTTAATATCTTCGCATAGTTTTCATATGCCTGTTGAAGACTTTTGTTCTTTTGAGTACCGAGGATGTAGCCGCTTTCCTTTTGGTCTTCTCACTTGGCAAACTCCATCTGGGTTTAGTAAGTTAAATTTTGATTCAAATTCAAACAAAAATGGACCGTTTTGTTTACAGAGACATTTTGGCCACTCACATGTTTAACTATGCTGAGTGGGAAATGCCACTTCGATGGGTGTTTCAACATGACAATGACCCAAAACACTCATCGAAGTTGATCAAGGATTGGTTATCAGCTAATGGGGTTCAAGTCTTGGATTGGTCACTTCAATCGCCAGACTTGAATCCCATAGAGAACCTCTTCGCCATTTTAAAACGGAGAGTTGGAATTCGACGCTTTAAAAATAAACAGGAGTTGATGAACTGTCTAAAATCAGAGTGGGAAGCTATACCAATATCTATTCTATCAAATCTTATTGAATCTATGCCCAAAAGATGCGCTGAGGTCGTAAGAAACAAAGAATATCATACCAAATATTAAAAGTTGCTTAGGTTTTGAACAGCGAATTTTTAAGTTAATTTTGTTTTTCTTTTATTATAACTTCCAAAGAAATGGTATTTAATTTTTGTTGTTATAGCCACATTGTGTAATAGTAAATAAAATAAATATTTTCTATAAATTTATTTAAGGATAAGATATGAGTCTATTATTACTTAGTGGGAAAAAGTTGCTTAGGTTTCGAACAATACTGTATATGTATGTGTACTGATATGCAATGCGGCAGCTTTTTTAACCACTTTGCAACGTATTTAACACCAAAAAAAGATGCGACCATGGGTAGTACTACCTTCTTTACTGAAGCCATTGCATTATTCTTGCGGCATTCATTTGTGGCAAATCATTACCATGAAGAGGGGATGACCATTTGCTGTGAGTTTTTTCTTTTCTTTAAAAGTTTTGCAGTATAAGTGCTTATAAACAAGCGAACAAGAACTGACGACGAACGGGAAACAAGTTCGATTTCAATATGTTGAGTGACTGTATTCCTTTTTTACTTCATATTTATGTTAATGGCGATCGTTTGTAATCTTTAGAGCGGCTCAAAAAAAAATAGTTTTACTAAATATGAAAAATCCTCCATTAAATTCGCTTAAGAACGTAGGAACTCTACAATATACAACTTAATTTTTCAATACTATTTGTTTATTTTTATTCGGACAACCGAAACCTTGTATAGCTTTCTTCGCCCAATTGGAGACTTTGCTAAACACACCATTGTGGATGGTAATCATGCATTCGAGATAAGCGTGATTCTTTAATCGATGATTCGTTCAGAAAGAAAGAAAAGTCTTATTAGACGAGAGCCCGTGGTCCAAATCCCAGCTTAGGAATCTCGAACAAAACAAAAGGATATACAAATTTATTTCGACAACAACACGGTCATGCGTCTATCAAGCCAAAACACTGCCTTCAATAGTCTCATTAGCTATCACCTATATCACCCAAAATTTTGAAATGCAAGCACGGGCGAATCCAAACTTTCCAAGTAATCAGACTGATGGCGGCCAACACATCTAACCAAAACTTGACTGCAAACTAAAGGGCAGTGAAACTTACAAAGTACACAATATTTCTATCAAACATCTGCCCCTTATTAGTCAATCATTCTCAGACAATTTACGCGTAAAACACCATTCAAATACAAGAATTTCGTGTAAATTTTTAAAACGTTTTTATAATGAATTACGAGCGCACTGCATGTTAAAATTCAAAGTTGGAGACGGTCTATACAGACTATGTGCACACTTTATAATTCGAAGTCAAATTACGTCAATTAAACGTGAATCCTATTAAAAAATTTAAAAAAAATCTCTCTCGAGGATAAATCACATAAAGTAGGGCATGTGAGAGAGCAGGACTAGTTCACGCATTCTTGTGATTTCAGTAAGTAATCCTGTTTTTCGCTCAAATTTTTAACTATTTGGCATATACAAAAAGAGACCTAAAGTGTGTACAGAAAAAAGATTCTTTCAAGTACATGTTAAAGACTAACGACCTGGTTAGAATTTTAGATACAGAACTTCAAATAGAATTAAAATTAAAAAAAAAATTAAAAATTTACAAGCTAATCACTACTCTAGTAGTATCAATAGTACGCTTACCACAGTAGAATTGTGTTTTAAGAATTTTTTCTTTTTATCTGTACAACAGTTTTTAGTTTAGCGACTTACCTGAAAAGAAAGGAAAAAGTAAGAAAGTTTAGTTGTGAAAATATAATAGCAAGCAATGATTTAATTTGAAAAGCATGACTAAAAGTTCTACACAAATATATTAATCAGATTGATTGATCAATTGATTCATATCTTAAATAAAAACAGTGGACTAGATTGAACAAATTGACTCCAAAGAAGACAAAAACAATTTCATCTGCAGGCAACACCAAGGAGTCTGTTTCTTCAGATAAGCGCTGGATAATTTTTATCGAGTAGAATTGACAGACGTCAGATCAGGAACCACATGTCAATGTGTGTATCACCTAATTAAAATGCTAGATTGAGATACCTAAAAATGTCACCCGGGACACGATATCCCACATGTGTCCCAACAGCTATTTTAGGCCATGGAAAAAATGGTTAATAGGAACATATGACTGCGGCAAATACTTTCTTATTTACGATAAGATATTTCCGTATCCGTGTGCTTCTTTCATATGGGGTCTTTATTATGGCCTCAAATTATGCCCGAACGAAAATTAACTATAATTCTCATGTTTGAGCCATTTCCGTGAAGTCTATTTTGAGTATTTTCTTCCGCACAAGATACCAGTACGTAGGCATAATAATGATTGTATATTTAGTCTATACCCTTACAGCCTACGTATTACTATACTGGAGCTTTATATTTATTCAGGCAGTATGAAGAAAAAAACGCAATACTAACAAAATAAGAAAGATATTACGAGAATAGGAATAAACACAAACTAAATTAAATCAATTATAGTAAAAAATAATAATAGCAACAACAGTAAAGTTCTAGAAGTTGTCAGACCAAATAACATAATAACAAATATAAATAGAGGACAACGTAGTATAGTCTAGAGCCAGTAGTTTAAGCCCTGGCTCAGGCATTAAAAAAAAGAAAAGAACATTTCTTTCACCGACTTCCTCCTAGCAGTCCTCTAGCTAAAACTCTTGACAGCAAGAAAAATTACAATGAAAAGTATTTTATGAACTATAGGTAGGTACCATCACTCATGAATAAAATTAACACACAGTAGTCGTAATCCTGACTAAGGGTTGTAATAACCTCTCAAGTAAGCAAGTCAATAGTTTGAGAACGAAGAACCATTTTCCTAATTTCTGCCAATGACCATGAGAGTTTCTGGGGCATTGACTTAAAGAGAATATTTCTAAACTAGCAACACAAATCCAACAAACGTTGCATATGTGAACTGAATGGAATAATTTATCATTAAAAATAAAGGATTTTTATATCACGACTAATATTAATTTATCCACAGCAAGACCGACAATAACTTTCTAAATAATTTGACAGTACTTCTGCGCAGTACAATCTTAATATCAGGTTATCTCCGGTCGTGTTATCCTTGAGGGCATTAGTGTTATCTGGTGAAAAGAAAATGATATGATAACACTTTAGTTTTTAATATCTACTCAGAGATAAGTAAGCTTTTGATTGTTATTAATGGCCATAACCATACTCTTCGATTTTAAAATTATATTTAAAATTATATTTAAAAAAAAAAACGAAAAACTTTATTAAATCCTAAATAGTTAGAACTTTAAGCTTTTGATCTTAAACTCATGATTTATTTATTTTTATTTATTTATTTATTTATTTTCTATCATAGTAACATTAGATAAGTGATTTTATTTACAGTGTTTTGAGTTTCTATCTTAAGGATATTTCAACAAATTATCACATTTTGATTATTACTAAATACTTATTAAAATTATCTATTTAATAGGAAAAAGATAGTAAAAAACCTAAAATTTAATATCACATATGAAAATTGAGAAGCTCTAAGACAACATCTAATGAATGCTATACATAATAGTATAGCTGAAATTAGAAGTTATCCAATTAAACCTCTCAGATGGGCATAGTTTGACCTTCTGCATTTTTCTCCAAATGACAGCGCCAAGTCAGTTATAAAGTTTTCAATCATCTGGATGTTAGCCTTTGAATGCAGTTCAACAGTAGGAAATCTTGAAGGCAGATTGTAAATTATTTTCAAATTCTTATTCTGTATTACTTGTAACTTTTTCAGGTGTGACCTGGCACAATCATACCAGATTTGGCAGCCATACGTAAGAATTGGCCTTATACACATTTTGAATAAAAGTAATTTATTTTTAAAATTCAATTTTGACTTCCTATTCAGAAGAGGATATAAAGATCGCCCGCACCTGATTGCTTTAAGACATGTATTCTCTAGGTGCTCTTTAAAATTTAGTTTTTGGTCTAATGTAATTCCTAGATATTTCACGGATTTCGCGAACTCTATTTCATTGCCTTGAATCCTAAGTTTCCTACAAGGAATTCTCTTAGGTGACTTGTTGTAAGGAAACAAAATGGCCTGAGATTTTTCTTCATTGATTTTAATTTTCCATTTAGAAAAATATTTTGCGGCTGATAACAGAGCGTTCTGAATTTTCTTCACAATAGAGTTAGAAACCTTACCGTGACAGATTATAGCACTGTCATCCGCATAAAATGCCACATCATTGCCTCTGACAATTTTGAAGTCGGAAATGTAGAGAGAATACAGCAATGGTGATAAAATCGAACCCTGGGGAACACCAGCTGGAATGTCACGCATTGTGGATTGACTTCCGTCAACATCAACCACAAACTTTCTGTCCTCAAGGAAACTTTTCATTAATTTAATTAGGTATAGTGGAATATTCATTTTGTGAAGCTTGAATATAAGGCCTTTATGCCAGATAGAGTCAAAAGCTTTCTCCACGTCAAGGAAAAGAATACCAGTAGTGTACCTTCGGTTTTTATTCGATCTAATCATGTTGACCACTCTCTTAATCTGGTGAATAGTGGAATGTTCTGCCCTGAAGCCAAACTGATAGGGATGAATTAGGTTGTTGTCTTCTACAAACGATTTGAGTCGATGATGAACAATTTTCTCAAATAATTTGCCTAAGGAGCTTAATAGACTAATAGGGCGATAATTGGATGGAAGTCTTTCATCTTTTCCTTTCTTTGGGAGTGGGATAACTTTTGCTAGTTTAAAAGCGCTTGGGAAGTATGATTTAGTGATACAGAAGTTGTAAATTCTAAGTAAGTAATTTAAAGCAGTATGAGGAAGATTTTTTAACAAGATATTGTTGATTTGGTCTATACCAGGCGCTTTGGAGCACCTAAGGCAAGAAATGAAAAATTTTATTTCGCCCAAAGACGTCAGAGAATGGACGTCGGTGAACGACGAATTGTCTCTTTCCAACAGATTAAATATAAAGTTAGCTTTATTTTCCATTGAGCTATAGGAACCCGCAGTAGTTAAATGGGCTTTTTCAAATTGATCGGCAATGCTGTCAGCCTTTTCTTTATTAGAACAAATCTCTTTATCATTAACTACTAAATTTTTTATAGGCTTATTCCTTCCTTTAATTTTCTTTGTAATTTTCCAGAATTTCCTGCTACCGCTAGGAATTTTGGACAAAAATTTTGACCACTGGGCGTTTCTTTCTTTGTTAATATTGAAGGAAATTAGTTTATTCAGCTCCCTTAGAATTGCACCTAAGGTTATTCTAGAATTTGGATCAGTACAACGTTGAAATTTTCGCTTGTACGTGTTTCTTGTTGATATTAAATATTTACAGATTTCATTTAATTTATAGTTATGAACTTTTCTAGGTTTGATGGGGATTGAATCGAAACATGAAGCTCTAACGAGATCAGTAAATTCTTTTATAGAATCCTCAATATTAAAGGAAGATATGTTTTCATTGAGGATTACGGAGGAGGTAATTTTTGAGTTTAATGAGATTTTGAATCTGTTCCAATTAGCATTACGGAAGTCTAGAAAAGATTTTTCTATATGATGAATGTCTTCATTAATAAAAAATAATATTGGAACATGATCCGAATATAAACTATGGGGACAGGTCACTAAATCGCTGAATTGTAGTGTGGAATTAGATAGCAGAAGGTCAATCGTCGATGCCTGTCTGAAGGTGAGATTTTGAGGTATTCTAGTGGGGTTAGGTGGATAATATATATAATAATTATTACTATTTTGGTGATTAAATAGAAGATTTCCAGCAGTATCGGATTTAGCGCAATTCCAACTGAGGTGATGTGCGTTTAGATCCCCTAGGATGAAGAAGTCGCCATTTGTAGATGTCATCAAGTCGAGATCGTGGATGAAGTCAGGAGTGTAACGAGGACAATAAGCTGATATGAATTTGACTTTAGTGTTAAGAAACTCCACAGACACGCATACGTTTTCTATCAGTTTCGTTGGAAATGACGAATCGACGTTGTGTTTCAATGTTGATTTAATAACTATTGCAACTCCTCCTCCATGAGAAATTCTATCTTTTCTATACACTTTGTACCCTGACATCTTAAAGCTGTGATTTGATTTTAGAAATGTTTCGTTCAATAGAAGAACATCGATAGAGTTTTCTTTTATAAAATTATGAAGTTCCACAGATTTAGAGTATGTAGTAATGCCTTGACAATTCCAGTGCATTACTTTAAGACTGTTTTGAATTTGATTAAATTGCATATTTTAGCATAGACATGATAACATTGAGTTGCTCCATTTTCGTTCTACAATTGCGTAGATCAGTGATGGCTCTTGTAAAAATTTTGAATAATTCATCGATACTATAAAGTTCAGCTGTTGAAGAACATTTTTGAGCAGGAGTTTCAAGTATACTGGCATAGGAGTTATTCAGGACGGTGGAATTATTCACGTTTGGAACAAATGAAGTTCTGTTTAGATGGGGAAAATCAGCAGCGGATGGATCGAAGACAGCGGGCAGAGGACGGTTTTTAGTATGGGATTTGTTCATTAGATGTTCGCGAATTGATAAATATTCTTTGCGGCTGGGGCAGCGTGGATCGTCGGCTCTATGATTATTGTTCTTTAAATTTTTTTTACTGCAATTGAAGCATTTGTAGACGGCGGGGCTGCCTTCAGGTACTTTGTTAACCTGGCAGTTGGCTACGTCATGATCACCCCCGCAAGCAATGCATACACTTTTGCGGAAACAATTTTTAGCTCCATGACCGTACATGGCACACTTTGTACATTGCGTCGGCCCTCTGTTTCTTTTTTGAGGATTTTTCCAATAGACTATAATTTGGCACAAACGTCTAATTTTCAACACTTGAGATTTTGAAATTATCGTGCGATCAAACTCAACCATATAAATAGCATCATCTACAGATGAGCGAGCTGTAATTATTTCCTTAATATTGACAACATTGATGTTGTAAGAGTTTTTTAGTTCTTCTTTAATGTCATTAGGATTAAGTTGTGGTAGACCGTAGAGAACCAACTTAAATATTTTGGTATCTTTGCACTCATGAGAGTAGAAAGTATAGCCTAAAGCAATAAGTTTTTTCTTTGCTTGTTCGAAGAGCGTAATTGATGGTGAGATAATTTTAGTACCGATGGACATTCTCTTAAATTCATATGATGGTCCAATCAGCTTGTAAACACATTGGAACTTATGAACAGCATCCACAATAATTGGGGGAACAACAATTTTATACTCACGTACTTCGCCCTCTTCTTCACTATACGTATCATCGTCATTAACAAGTGTTTGTAGAATGTTAAACCGGTTTTCATTGTTTTTATATTTTTCTTTTGGTGCTCTGCCTGACATCTTCTTTCGTTTCAATGAATGCATTGATCACTAGTAGTTGTTATTGTTTATTGTTATTATTTATTGTTATTGTTTATTGTTTCAATGTGAAACAGAATTTTACAGGAATGGAATTTGAATTTTGTTTAAAGTAATTACACTGATTTTTGTTGGTATGGTAGTTATTACTACGCAACGGAGGAGAAAAAAGAAAAAAACGTCTGCTTACAATCAATGATAGCATAAGACTGAAACTCATGATTTTCCCATCATTAACACAAAAGAAATTGTTGGTATTTTTATGCTTTTGATTGAAATCACAAATACGGAAAAAGGTGAAGAAAAGATATCGAAACAAGTATAAGCACGAGTACTTAAAAACAGCAAATGTCTATTAAATATGGTACTAAAAATTTATGACTTCAAGCACAAAAAGTACAAACAAAACAACACACAGCTTTTGACGCCAAAGTATTCCGAAAAAAAATCCTGTGGATAACAATTGAGGAGTTCATATTGCCCATAAAATCATCAAATTAAAGTTGAAATGAAAGAATGCGAAGAAAAAGCAATGAATAAAGGTAACTTTTCTGATTTTCTGCCTTATAATGTAACCGCATTTCCTTTTTAAGAAGGGCTACACTTCATTGCCCCTTTCTATTACGCCAAATAATAGTTTCGTGTTTTCGGAAAAGGGCGACAAATCAGCACTAACAGCGTTTTAAGGCACACTTAAAAACACATAAAAAAATAACAAATATTGTACGAATATTATGGCCGTCTGATGAAAAATAATAACCCAAAAAAGTTTCTGTCTCTTTTTAGGACAACACAAGGCTTAAGTACCAAAAAAAGGTTAAAAATATATGTACATACGTTGCTTTTAAAAAAGGCAGACAAATAGCCAGCCATCGAAGCTGTAGAGGAAAAAATCCATATGTGGGTAATAAACACAAAAATAATAAACAATTTCCAGTCATTCGATCAACTGAGGGATTAACATATCTGATGACTGCGGTTAGGAGTGTTAATCCTTTAGTATATCTCTTCTGCAGCGGAAAATACGTGCCCATTTAGTTGCGTTAGCGACCTTGATAGACATCGCCACATTATGGTCCTTTTAAAGCGTACTCTATCTTTAACTTTAAATAAAACAAGCCGTATGTGAGAAATCATCGTTTGAAAGACCTTTTGATATCTGATTTTGTGTGGATTATAACATCGTTCGTATGTCACCCTCAACTTCTTTGTGTAGAGCGCACCCGAATTCTCCAATTTTGTTTGACTTTGAGGAGCTCTGCGATTTATGTGCCGCATACATCTGGGACTTAAAGAAATCCCTTAAAAAGTTTAACGGGATGAAATCGAACAATCACGTTTCACATCACTTCTACGTGAAGTAACCATGTTCACCAAATGCCACTCTCACAGAATATTCAATGTGACATGAGTTGTGTGACAAATAGTGCAGTCCGGATGAAGCCACAAGTCTGTGTTGTCCAGATTATGCAATTCAGACCCAAAAAAGTTGGTAATCATTAACCAATTGCGGTCGCCGATGACCGATGAATAGCCTGGCCTACGTCGTTCATAAAGAAAATCGATCAATAAGGCCGCAAGCACAAAATTCACTGAATACAATGACTTTTTCAGAGTGTAGCTGGAGATGATCTTTGAGCAAAAATTAGAGCCATATCTCAACTGCTTCAAAGCCGATTCAGCAAACACACGTTGTTGTATATTGCCTTCCCCGGTGACTTGACAAAATAGACTGAATAAAATTTGAAAACTAATTTGACAGATGCGGCTTTATCAAGATGCTCGTTATTAACTGTCGAAGTTCAAATGTTCCAGTTGTAAGACCTTATAAAACAATCAGAATATTAATGCCTCTACTAATGGAAACTATAAGTCTGTTGATCTTTAGTAGATAATTAATATAATTTCTATCGGGCATAATTAGTAGGCATTGTACTTAAAAGCTGTCAATATGGGAAAGAGAAAGAATCAAAACAAGTCCTTTTGTTTGACTGGTCCACACCACAGGAGTCTGGATTTAGGCACTTTGGTACATGCTCCTTGCAAGATTTGGACTACTAAGTAAATCAGGTATAATTCGCTAACATATGAGATCAATTTCATCAGGAGTACCGGATGCATCTCGCGAAAATCATGCAGTGTTTGCATTCGGATTTGGGGGAGATTTTTGGTGGAATATTTTACCTGAGGCTGTATGGATCTTTAATGAACGGACATTGAACGAACACAAATTTTGCTTGACAATTAGATTTAATAGTTTTACTGAACCCCATAAGCTGGATCTATGTCAGCTCTCTAATTTTTTG
The DNA here is from genome assembly GCA_932273835.1 of Sarcophaga variegata. NCBI lineage: Eukaryota > Metazoa > Arthropoda > Insecta > Diptera > Sarcophagidae > Sarcophaga > Sarcophaga variegata. Next base: position 98,507,409 of record OW026358.1, read on the forward strand.
TACTAAAACATTATTTTTGGTGAATTGGGGATATTTTTTCACTTGGAGGGATTTTTTAGAAAGTCATGATCAGAAATATCATCTTTTCGTATGATCTCATAAAGTGGAACAACCGAATGTTGACACTTTTGGGTAACGACAATTATCTTTCAATATTCGAAAGGAGATTGAAGCTCTCTGCCTTTTCTTTTACAAGGATTTACAGAAACTTTTTTGCTACTGTAGACGACATAATATTACAGCAAGAAAGAGAAATACAAAGGGCTTCCTTAGCAGGATAAATACAAATTTTAACTAAAAATTTAATTAAAAAAAATTTCTAAAAAAAGTATTCGGATTACAAAAGAAATCAATTTGAAAATAATTTATTGTTAGTCATTCCAATGATTTCATTATTTTAAAGCTCTGATAATGCAATTACACTTCAGTTTCTTAATAATACGAATGAAACTGGTTAGAAACACATTACTGAACATTTAGTTTAAAGGTGTTTCAAATGAAATGGAACGAGCATGACAACGACACTAAAGATGGCAATAAGGAAACGATTTTAAAGTTAACAAAACGACGGCTCCGCATTAAGTAACAACAGAAACAACAGCGCTCGTCTTAACAACATACAAATTGGTTCTTGTATTTATTTAATACTTTCCAGGATTATGTCTATGCCCTCTCTTCCAAACGCCTCAAGGTTTCTTTGAACACATGACGATGGCATATAAAAGCGTGACAAAATATAAGAATTACGAGAATATCTTTTAAAAATGGTACTATTTTATTAAGCAGAGGATATTAATAATGAAAATAATGTAAAGAATGTAAAGAGAATAAGGGAACTGAAAAAGAGGAGAAGACATCATAAGATTTCTTAAGAAAATATTCAGAGAAAAGGACAAGAAATTTTTAATTTTTTTTTTACGAAAAAAAATGTCGTTTGACGTTTGGACCCGCATTTTTATTTTCTTTTCTTTTGGTGATAATCAGAGTGTGTGATACCATTTTTAGTTTCTAATAAATTCCCAATTCATTCTGAATATGGTGTAAATAATCATTTACGCTCTTGATTTGAAAAATACCCAGTAAATTGATTCATTTAAGAAAATAAATTTATTTTTAAAATACAGATATAAACACCAGTGAATATCTGTAACTTCTCAGTGAAATCATGACGATTACAAAATGGTTCGTAGGCGGCAGACTTTCGCTTAAACTTGCAATATTATCCTTTTCGTGGCCGTAGTACTCTCCTCTTGATGGAAGAATTCTAATGCAAGGCGTTCCCTTCCTTATCATTATTATCAAATCCAGGTGGTTGACTAACGGCAGATATTTTAAAGCAAAAGATCACTTATGTCCCACATTTCTCACAAATTATAAATCAACGATTACGACTGTATAGTTATCCGTCTGACGCCTTTTGTGTATTATGTCCTGTTAACCGCAATAGCACACCGGTCTCATTCGACTCAATTGTTCCCCAAAAAGCAACAGATGGAAAACGACGTACAAATTATAATTCCTGTACTTTCCGAATAAAGCCGAGTAAATCTTCAATAGGAGTAGAACAGATTTTTTCAGGAGTTAGTTGATACTGGTTGCAAACATGCAATCTGTTTCTAATCAGGGCAATATTACTTACTAGATTGGATTGCACCATAGTTTCTCACATCACCCACGTTGTGTGTTAATGTCATCCATCAACAGCAGGACCTATAGTTTAACGTCGAATCCGAACGACAGATTATTGGTAAACTTGTCATGGCATTTTCAGTTACTCTTTGCGTTTTTGCAAGAAGACAGTGGAGAGGAAGTCGTCGAAATAAATATTTTTCTTTCATATTCCCAATCTTTCAAGATGTCTGAGGCGGGTTTGAACCACAGGCGTTGGTCTAATATGCCAACACACTACCCACTAAATTACGGCGACTTCACCATGATATAGTAGCAAAAAATGTGCCGGCATTTATTCTTATACAGGAGACAAAACCTATTGAAATGATACCTCGGATAGCAGCGCCCAGATAGAAACCCTTCTTTCCACCTTTTAGCAATGTTCGTCTTCTGAAACTTCTAAGGGCTGCATCTCCTTATGACATTAAAACACATTAAAACACTATAACTCCTATATATTATATTGTGGGTCCCTAACTCGGCAATCTTTGAACAATTCCATCGACAGTGATATCGTAGTTGCCTGGAATACAGAAAAGTGAAACTTTGATTGTCGCACCGAGTTGTTGATTTTGTGTTAATCAAAGCACGCACCACAAACCGTAATTTCAATAAATATGAAGCGACTACTTCCAGTGAGACCTGACAATCCGTGGGTACCTCTGACCTCCACTAAACTTTAGTCAGGACACAGTGAAACTTAGTGGTATCGACATCCTCTTTTTAACTCCAACTCCACCTCTCTCTGAAACCCATTTCTTATGAAAAGGGTTCATATAGTGTGATCAACCTTGCAATCATATGAACCGGAATGCATGCTAGAACATGGATATCACAAAATACCTGAAGTTCTTGACCTGATGCGACTTGCATCCCCAAACAATCGACATAGGATATTTTTTTACATAGTAATGTGGGGGCAGGCCATTGTTTTTATGAACACGTATATCGAACAGCAAAAGAGCTGACATTATACCAAAAAGTAAATTTTAAATTTGTAATAATTGAACAGAATCTGTGGGGACCCCACAGCACTTAATATGTATATTGGCCCCTAATTTAAATTTTAAAATAAAAATGGGAATTTTTTATTGAATACATGCAAACCATTTCAATTGTTCCAAAAGTAGTTGTTCAGCCCTAAAAATTCTATTAAATTTTTTTTACTCATTTGGAAAGCCGTAAATCTCTGATAAATATTGTTTAAGTATAAACTATCTTTCCTTTTAATCCTTTGAATAAAAGGACCCCCAAATAAAAATGAAAACAAACAGACAAACAAAAACACTAGATGTACTCATATTCGTATGTCATTATCTGTCTGTAGGTAGATACTCCAAATATGATATTTTTCTTGGCACAATATGAGGCCGATAAACAACAGTAAAAACAAAATAAAATAGAAATAATCGAAGTAACGAATACCTGAACGTACATCAAGTAAAAGTTTATCACGTCCTTACAAAAATCCAAAAAAAAAAAACAAGAAAATCAATGCCATGAATGTGAAACTTGTGACGATTAATTAGCCACTCCTGCTTATTAACACTGTACGACAGATAGAGAAGGATAGAAAAGAGCAGCAGTTTCTGTTGCAAACATGACAACAAGTGTCATTAATTTAATAGCTACGATTTTTTGTTGTTCTTGTTTTCTCTTTTTAATACACATTTATTTTCGTGAGTGTAAATGGCAACTACAAAACAGCAACACCAACAATATTCATGATAAAAAAAATAAGAAAACATTTTTAACATCTGCCCTGTTTTTAAAAGCACCTTAAAATTTATGTGTATTGCTGCAACGTTTCTTATCCTTATGAAGTCAATATTGAATTGTACAAGTATTTACGATGATATTGGTGCTGTATGCCTCTTATAAGCATCTTATTCGTTTGCTCACTTTTTCCCCTGTGTGCTTATGGTATTCTTTTCGTATCATTTGTTCCCTTCTGTTCCTTCCTTTCTGTTTTCCTTTATTTTGCTGTAAATTCACAACAAATTGATTTAAAGTGTTGTTGTCAATTGTTCTTGCTGTGCTGTGGTAGTTGTGGGTCAAGTTTTCAAGTATATATGGGTGTATGCGTGCAAGTGAGGTATTTTGTAGCATTTAATTTGTGTGGTCTCTATATTTATGCAACATCAGCTTAATCGACATCTACAATGGCAGTAACAACTTTGAGGTGGCAAGCAATTTTATACTCTACACTGGCTAGGTTAGCATATTGTGTTACGCAAAGCAAATTGTTTTCTGGATTTTTTCTTACGAATTCATTCTATTTTCTTATTATCCTTCCAAAATTTTTCTATCATCTCTCTGTCTGACAAAGAAATCAAAGGAATTTATGAAATCATATTGTGCAGTGAAGTTTTGTTTCGGCAGTCTAATGAAAACAAAAGTAACCAGTAAAGTCATTGCGTGGGTTGTACTATTCGAAATATTAATTTTTCCCATCCATTATTTTCCAGATGAGCTTAGACACTCAGCTTCGGTCTTAAAATTCATAGTTGCTCGGTTTTGACATCACCATCAAGTCAGTTATGCTTAGGCGGATAACTGTTCTAAAAGTGTTGACTGTCTTTTCGACAAAGTTTTCGTATTTTCTTCTCTGACAACGTCAACATAAAGCGGCTGACGGAAGTAATAACAGCGAAATTGATCAAATAAGATTTGGGCCTAGTGGTCAAACCAGCCGGTCTATTCTATTTTTGTGGCATTTACAAAACAAAAAATATGAATCTCTCAAGGACAACAGGAAGTAAATCGAACCTTAGTATTGCGACCATTCCATGTATTCTATTACTCACCAATGCATGGATTCCTTCTGGAATCCATTAATCAGGTTTTATTATGATTTACAATCTGCATGGTGAGCTAGAGACAGCCCCCATTATGAATAAGTGCACTCTTTGTCTACATTGACCTATCAAAAGACCTGTTATCGAACATTGGTTAGTCTGATGCTCGATGCAGATCTCCTGTTATTGTTAATTCCCAACAAAAAATTTAATTGCTTTTAACCAATTTGCTTTGAGAAGAGTTCTTTGCCTCCAAATAAATTAAAATGTTCACATTCGCTGAAAAAACTTTTCGAAACTTACGCATCCTCGCTAAAGGACGGCTCGTTTGCTCACTCATTGCTGAGAATTCCCAAATCAACTGAGAGCTCGCAAAGTGTTGCCTTATGTTCCTTATTTAGCTGATTAAGCTTCCTCAGTCAGTACCATACTATCTTCGTAACCTCATTATAGCCGAGTGATCGGTTATCAGCTTGACTGAAAAATGCTAGTATTTATGCCATAACACGAAATATATTTTAATAATGCCTGCAACTTTTTTTTTTCTCTAGATCTGTAGTTAAAAGGTATTTCTGAGGTTCTCAGTGTTGAAATTGTAAAAAGATGTAGCTACGGATGCTAAAAAATTCCGCTAATAGCAATACTTTCTTCGATTCCTAACAGTACAATTTCCATAGAGGTCGCATTATTGATGAATTTCGGCATCACACTAAAGGGTGAAATCAATCACCATACTGAATCGTGTGTTGGGAATGCACGCAAGTAATGTTTACGGTTTTATAAAAGTGCGAAGCTGACCTGTTCCATTCGTTTTTTTTCATTTTTCCTGTTTAATTTTACCTCTTTTTTTTTGTTGTCATACAGTATTTAATTAAAAGATTTTTATTGGATTATTGATTTACTTTCATCATCACCAATAAAAACAAAAAAGCCACAAAATTAATAACAATTTGTGGTTTTCATATCAGAAATATTCGTGCATATATAATTACATGGCAGTATAAATAAAAAAAGTCAAAAGAAGTCAAAATTAATATTATCAGGTGCATGATATTATTGTGGATAATAATAATGATGATGCTGACGATGTAACCCGTACAATAGAATATTGTGTCAGAATATAACACAGTAAAAAAAAAATTAATAAAAATATTTGCAACATAATCCAACAAGTTTTAAAATATATTCCATAGCTTAAGGCCATCAGTAAATCAATAAAAATATAGTTTTTCTGTTAATGAAAATGTTGTTGAAATATTTGGATTAAAATAGCATGGATGTAAAAGAAGTAAGGAAAAACACATTTTGTTTAATTTTAATTAGAATCAAAATAATCATTGAAAATATTTCGAATATTATTGGATTACTTTTGATTCTTTTTAATTATTTTGTACTTGTCGCCAGTAATCTTGATTATTTTTTGATTATATTGTGATTACAATATCAATTAGTAATTATGCTAACCAAAAATAAACGCAATTGTTATCATTGCTTCCCCTGCTGAATATTGTCTTGACAGATGTTTGCACTCTCTGATTCCAAGTAGGGATGACTGGAATCCTAATACGGTCGTCCCCCCGGAAGTCCTGGATATATATACCGACGGCTCTAAACACGATAATGGGGTTGGAAGCGGTGTCTACTCTGGGAAACTGGACCTAAATATTTCTCTCCGCTTGCCGGACTACTGCAGTGTGTTTCAGGCGGAGGTGATGGCAATTTACCGGGCCGCTCAATGGATCCTAGTCAACGATGCTCCTTTCACTCGCGTCTCGATCTTTTCTGATAGTCAGGCCGCGATAAGATCTCTATCGGGTTTCGTGATTAACTCTAGGATCGTTAGGGAATGTCGCCGCTGTCTCGACCTTCTCTCGGGGCGCTTTACCAGTGTCTCTCTGGTGTGGGTCCCCGGGCACAGTGAAATTCCGGGAAACTGTAGGCCCGACGAGCTCGCCAGAGCTGTTGCGCTCCTTCCGGAATCCTCTTCTGTTGAATTGGGTATGCCACTTGCCTTGGTCAAGTTGACCATTGCGCGGAGGTTCTTTCGGGACGCCAACCTATCCTGGGTCAATGAGGAGTCCTGCTCCACTGCTAGACTCACCTGGCCCAAGATGGATAGAAGGCGTACCAACCGATTACTTGGTCTTGGTCGTGATGTCATCTCGACTACAGTGGCTGTGCTTACAGCTCATTGCGTCATGGGTAGACACGGGGAAAGAATGAGGCTCCCTTTCAACGACTTCTGCCGTGGATGCGGAATGTGGATGAGGAAGAGGAGACTGTTGTTCACTTTCTTTGCCAGTGACCGTCTCTTGCTAGGTGTAGATATAGGTTATTTGGCTCCCCATTCCTTTTTAGCCTAACGGAGCTATCATCTATTGACATCAAGGATCCGTTCATCAAACTTTCTGGCTTTTGTTGTGCAGCCCTTGCGCTGACCAACTTCTTCCTTTTCCCTGATTTTGGTGGAACTTGGTTAGTACAGGGACTGCGTTCACCCGTGGCATCACAACGGGCCGCTATGCGTGCTCAAGTGAGCTTTGTGATATCAGAGATACCACTTCGACCTAACCTAACCTATCATTGCTTCAAAACGTAACATAATTACTAATCAATGCGATTATTAATCATTACTTAACATACATAACTGAAGGCCTATTTGCCTATTAAAAAGGTAGATACAAATTTCATTAGACTTGGTTGAGTTTACTTTACAGTTCTAAACAAGTCAGAAAGTATTTAAGTTTACAATCCCGATATCCTTGTTAAGATTAAAAGAAATATGAATACAAGCCGTTAGTATTTAGGCTATTATAACAACTTTTGTCCTAATATTTGCCCAATCTTATGGAGAGAACAATGTCCCAATATATTACAGTATCCTAAGGAATATCCAGAACATCATTAAAACGAATTTTGTAAACTGAGGCCCTAATTCAATCAAGAGCCAAGCAATAACTGATAATGTAAATGTATGTATAGCCGAGTTACACAAACCAGATAGATTTTTCGGTGCTACATGAAAAATTTTATGAACAGTGTTTCTATTTAGCTATCGACGATTCTTGGCTCAATTTTTCTTCAGGTATTACCATAACCGGTGAATTACAGAACTAAACTTTTTTGGCCATGTAATCCGTCATTTCGTCCTGCAGGAAATCATTCAGTCTAAATCATAATAGGTCCCATATTTTTGCTAATTTCTCAATTGGAAATTATGTGATTGACGATTAAATTGCTTCCGGTGCAATCTAAGGAATGAAGTAGAGCAATTCATGTTGGCCGTGGCACTTGAAATGGCTGCTTAATCACAAAAGCAGGTCATTTTTATTGCATTGGAAATTTGAAAAATAAACAGACTGTTACTGAGAAAGAAAAAAACAGACATAACCCACATGGATTCTGTGCTAAAATACGCTCTTCTATTCCTTAATTAGGGCGCAAAATTATTGTAATTACCGGGTAATGTAATTGGTAATGTGTCTGCTCACAAATTTATTTCAATAATATTTTTCAATAAATTTCATTTCATGCGGCTCCGTCCGTTCTTTTTAATTTCAGTGTTTAAAACATAATTAAGGTAAATTTTACTACATTTTTTTATTGTTATTATAGTTATTGTAGTTGTTGTTTATATTTTACAACATTTCAGTTTTTATTTGATTTTCAAACATTTCATAATTGGATTCGATGGAGATGTTTTCGTTGGCATATTTTACCTGCCATTTTTATTGTTACTGAGCATTTGGCTCGAGGGTAATAAGATCCAAACGAGAAGATACCTTTTTGGTTTGGCGTAATAAAACTCAAAAATATTGTTTTAAATAAAAATAAATAAACAAAAAAATAATAATCGACTGCATTCATTAACTGAATGAGTAGTAGTTGTCGTTTTCGTCGTCGTGCTCATCAGCAGGCACTAACTTGGGCCAAAGCAGTTGTGGCCCCCGTCCGTCTTCATCAGTCATTTCAGCAGCAGCAAAACTTTGCTTCTTCATCATTACCGATCATGATGAAAGAAGAGGAGAGAGAGACAAAAACTTGTCATTATTAAAACCGCAAATTATTTAATTTCTTCGTTTTATTCGTTGCGAGTTTAATTTTTTGGTTTATTTTTAAGAACACAGATTTAGATTTAGTTTAGATTTAGTTTGGGGTACATTTGGGAACGGATATCATTGCAGTTGGACTGTGCTTGTGCCATTTATTGAAGACATTCATTATGACAAGTAAACATATTACTTGAGTTTCTGGAGATGTAAAAATAAGAAGAAAGATGACGTTGTAGATAACATCTTCAATTCCATCGGTAAGCACTGCACTTATCTTCTGCACTTATCTTCTGCAATGAGGGCATAAGAGTATGTGCTACACTTTTGCATTATAAAAGGGTATACAGCTGTCAGTATGATTCCATATTTTTCTTTAAGGCCGTCCAAAAGTTCTGTTCTAGTCTGTGTTGTGCTGCTACTCCTGCTGTGTAGCTATTCATCTATACATTCTAGAATCCTCAGTATCAAGTTTTGGTCTCATTCCCATCCACTACAATTTATTTACTCAAATAAACTAAGAATAAACAAAAAACCTTCATTTTTCGCACACATTTTGTAATAAAGACTAAAAAAACTGCCAGTAATTCGTTATCCTAGACGCCAAAACGACGAACAAACAAAACACAAATCAACCTGGCCAAAAACCCTAAGAATAAAAGCAATGCCGAACAACAAGTTTAACATGACATTTTACTTCTGATGCGCAAGCGTACATGTTTTTATTACAACTGACAACGCTGGCTTGTTATATACATATACCCGGCACCAACAAACTGAGGAGAGCTGTCAGCCGTATACCAGCCATAATGATATGAAAAAAGACGGAATTTGCATTGCTACAAGTCAAGGTCAAAAATAATTGCGAGTTTGGCAGCAAGTATTTCAAAATTAATTGACAATGAAATTAAATCAAAATGAACATCAACACACAAATGAAACGGCAGAAATCAAACTGAAGCAATTATGATTTTATTCATCTACACATACTATGTCTACCATTTTCGAGTTTGGGTCAGGTGGTAATTTTTGGTGGAAAGCCAACGTAAACAATAATAGTTCCTCATTGGCGATACTGACCAGTTGATTTGTTTGTGATTTTTAGTTTTTCTCTTCCCCTATTCGATTTTTATCAGGATATTTTATTTTCATTCGTTTGTTGTCAAAGAGTCAAAGTCAATACACAAATGGTCACCCCTCATATGATACACACGATTTATTACAGCAATAATAGCAAAAACAAGAGTGATATAAAAAGAGTAGATCCTTATTATATAAAAAATATTGGGTGATTTAAAAAGTACGTGCGTCTTTTATGACAATAGGATGTGTTGACACTTATTTAGGGCATAACTTGAATAAATTATGTGGTATACGTACACATACATATTTGGAAGCTAACAGTTCAGGATACTTTTCTGAAGAATTCAGCTCCTTTATTTGTCATGCAAGCTAAAATTTTTATTGTTTCGAAGTAAAACATCTGAAAAATACAATATTTGAAGGCTGCTTCACTTGAAAAAAAGAAACGAGAACACGATTTGCATCATCACATTGTTTACTTGATCAATTTTTTGAATTTTTACTCTGGACTGCCAGGCCGACGAAAATCCTCTACCAAACTCTCCACGTGGGTGTCGGCTGGTAATGGTGGTTGCCCGATGGGGTGTCCACCAGCCAAGGGGGGAGTCCATATTCATTTGATCGTAGGTCGAACGAATTATGGCTCTCACCATAGGATAGAGGTATGGGCTGGACTAAGGTGTCATACGACCCGTGCCGATAGTCAGCCTGGCTGGGGGCCCATCAAAAATATCCCAGTCGTTAACGGAGTATCCTGGATACCGGGCGACCTCCAGGATTAACTAGCCTTACCTGGGCACAGCGGATCCCTGCTCAGGTGGACCTCCCCCTTATCCGCAACTCGTGGGACCAAAAATGAATAATGAAAAAGAAAATAAATCAATAAAGGAAAATCAGAAAACCGCCTCCACTAGTGAGGACGAGAACGGAACTCGTAAAAATCCGCGTACGGGTGTTAAGCCGACGCCCGTCTCCACGGAAGAGGGAAAAGACTTGGTTGATGCTAAGGCAGACCAAGAACCTAGTACCTCAAAAAACAGTAGAACACAACAAGCCAAAAGCGTCCGCCTTTCCAGAAGCAAGGTTGCTCAAAAAGCCGGACCTTCGTCCAGCAAGAGTGGCCTTGGTAATGTAAAGGTTGACACGGCTCAGAAAATGAAAGAATCGAAGCAGAGGTACAGGGAGCGATTGAGCGCAAAGCGGGTTCTAGACAGGATCTCCAAGATCCCAATAGATAACCGCACGCAGCGCGAAGTGCAATCACTGGCCTGGGCCAAGGAAAAGCTCGAAGAACTAGATAAGACGTCGACCATGGAGGTGGCTGTCAAAAGACAGCGATCTTCTGATGGAGACGCTCCAGGCGCTAAAAAATCACGCAGTTCGCATCGCACCAACACCTTATACAGTGAGGTGCTAAAAGACAGCATAGAAATGGCGGTTGTAGATCGCTCAGATCCAGACGGCAGTATTACACCGTCGAACTGGAGACTTGTAGCAGACGCCCTTGCGGACGTCTTTCTAGAAGTAATGGAGGAGAATCCTGGACCAGTTCCAGTCTACCAAATATGTGGCTGGCACCAAGGACACGTGAAGTTAGTAACGTGTGCCGATAAGAGAGCCCTGGATCTCTTCTCCATCGCTATAATGAGGGTAGGTGAAATCTGGAAGGGCGCCAAACTAGAAGTAGTGCCCAAGGATGCCATACCTAGCAGACCCCGAACACGCTCTTGGATACCTTTAACTCCAAAGGAGCCAGAAAAAGTACTAAGGATAATAAAAATGTGCAATCCAAAGTTACCAACACACAATTGGAAAATTGCAAAGTTGGAGGAGCGCCATGGATCTCGCTGTGCGACTATCATAATCAATCAGGAATCCCTGGAGCACCTGGCAAAATCCAATGGTGTGGTGGCCTTTGGATTTGAACATATTATCCTAAAAGTATATAAAAAGGATAATCGCCCCATGGAGTCGGGTGACAACGCCCCTCAGGGGGACAAGCCACAAGACGAACACATGGGCGCATCAGTTAATGAAGAAAAGGAGGAGGATAACTTTACAGCATCCTCAACGCAGATTCATACCCGGTCCAGAGTTAGCTCTCTCTCTTCCACTGGGTCGGATATAGCATCTGCCTTTGATATGCTGTTAAGGGAATCTGACCTCCTGGACGAGGCTGATCAAGAGGATTATGGCCTAGACATTACGATGGTGGAGAGGAGAGAGGATGAAACAGACCAGACCGAGTAATCCAAATAAATCTCCATCACTCTAAGGCAGCATCGGCTGCACTACTTCTCCGGCTGGCGAACAGAGGAGAAGACATAGCCCTTATCCAAGAACCATGGTCCATAGCCAATAAGGTTTGTGGATTAGGGCACAAAAATTATAGGCTGGTCCATGCCAAATGCGTAGGTAGGCCCAGATCCTGTATACTCATTAAGAACAAATTAATGGCATATTTGCTTCCTAATTTCAGCAATGAAGACCTAACCACACTAACGGCGGAGATCAATGGTAAGCAACATTGGATCTCCTCCAGTTACATGCCGCATGACCTAAGCAGTCACCCACCACCAGATCCAGTGAAGAGACTGGTTACAGAGGCAAAGCGCGCAAATGTTGGCCTGCTGATTGGCTGTGATGCCAACTCTCATCACACTATATGGGGCAGCACGAACGTCAACGAACGGGGTGAGTCTCTTTTTGATTTTATTATATCTAATAACCTATTACTTTGTAACACGGGCAATAAGCCCATATTTATAACGAAACAGAAGGGAGGTTTTGGACATAACCCTTACCTCCGGCAATATTTATGATAGTGTCAGAGATTGGAGAGTCTCGGAGGAGCACTCCTTTTCTGATCATAGGTTTATTGAATTTTCCCTTGGTAGGGGGAACAATACTGTAAGGGCGATTAGAAATCCTAGAAACACGAATTGGGATCTTTATGATCGCCTTGTCAGGCTGGGCTTGGACCCACTCACGAGCTGTAGAATAGACAGTATTTCTGGACTTGAGGCTACAGTAGCTGAATTCACAAAGGTCATAGTAGGGGCTTTTGAAAAAGCATGTCCGAAAAGGGTCAACAGGGGTGGAAGAAAACCACCCTGGTGGGACCGGAATCTGGACATTCTCAGAAAGGAGTCACGGCGACTTTTCAATGTGGCGAGAAAGTCCGGTAATGCGGAACAGTGGAGGGACTATAAAGTGTCCCTTGGAAATTACAAGAGAGTTCTAAGACGGGCTAAGAGGGACTCGTGGAGAAATTTCTGTGGCAACATGGAAACTATCAACGAAACTTCTAGGCTAAGGAGAATTCTCTCGACAACATCCTTTATACCTAGTGTACTGCAAAGAGAGGATGGCTCATGGACCAACTCTGAGAAGGAAACTTTGGATCTTCTTGTGGACACCCACTTTCCACCGGGACATGGTTCGGATGCGCGAACAACCGTCTCGGGGCGTGAATCACAGTGGGACTACTGCTCGATCATGTCTGCGGACGCGATAAAATGGGCGATAGACGGATTTAGACCGTTTAAATCTCCGGGACCGGACGGAATATATCCGGCCCTCTTGTAACGTCTGGAAATGAAACACATCGGAATGCTTGGGGCGATGTTTGTTGCCAGTATTCGGGCATATACCGTCGGAATGGTGTAAAGTGGGGGTAGTCTTCATACCGAAGGCTGGAAGAAACTCTCATACTACACCCAAGGACTTCAGACCCATAAGTCTATCCTCCTTCTTATTGAAGACTATGGAGAGACTCGTGGATGTGAATCTGCGTCAGACCTTGGATGGAAATCTCCTTTCCGGGGGACAACACGCATACATTAAGGGGAGGTCTGTTGAGACTGCCCTACATAGCCTGGTGTGCAGGATAGAGAAATCGCTGGCACAGAAGGAATATACTCTGGCTACTTTCCTTGACATCGAAGGAGCCTTCAATAATGTGGAAATTTACGCTATAACCAGGGCGCTGGATAGTCTGGGTGTACGATCCACTATAGTGAACTGGATAACTAAGTTACTTTGTGGGAGAACAATCTACCCCACACTTGGGAGCTCACAGACAACCAGGGCTATAGGGAGGGGAACTCCACAGGGCGGAGTACTCTCTCCTCTTTTGTGGAATCTGGTGATGAATGAGCTACTAGTGATACTAGAACAAAATGGATGTGAGGCAATTGCCTATGCGGATGACATTGTTCTTGTGATCTCCGGAAGATTTGTCGACACTATCAGAGATAGGATGCAACTGGCTCTGAGGAGGGTCTGCGTGTGGGCATCTGAGCGTGGTTTGGGTGCTAACCCGGTGAAAACGGAAGTAGTACTCTTCACGAGAAGGTACAAGCCACCGACATTTCGTCCATTGAAACTTAACGGGACGGAACTGAAACTCAAACAGGAGGCACACTTTCTAGGACTTATTCTGGATAGGAAGCTGTCTTGGAAATCGAATATCATCAACAGAACTAAAAAGGCTTCCATTGCCCTGTATGCTTGTAACAGAGTGTTGGGGAGAAAATGGGACCTAGGATGACACACTGGATCTACACAGCGGTGGTCAGACCTATCTTGACCTATGGATGCCTAGTTTGGTGGGAATTCCTTGAAATTAAAACTAATTCGAAACTAATACAGCGACTGCAGAGTTCTGCCTGTATTATCATTAGTGGTGCCTTGCGCACTGCACCTACGCCGGCACTTGAGATAATTTTGGGCCTCTTTCCGCTTGACCTTTTCTGTAGAGGAGTGGCTGCTAAAATAAGTAAACGTCTCTGGGCGACTGGACAGTGGCATGACTCGGGCATAGGCCACGCAAGAATCCTGAGGGAAGTTGGAGCTGTCGGGAGCAGTGACTACATGACACCGAGGTACGACTTCACGAAGAGATTCAGGACATCGGTTCCGGATAACGGGGCCTGGAAGGGTGGTGTGACCCACCTGTTTAGAGACTCCGTACAAATCTACACCGATGGCTCTAAGCTGAACGGAGCGGTTGGCAGTGGAATTTTTTCGGAATCGGTTGGAATAGCTCAGTCTATAAGACTACCAGACCACTGCAGTGTCTTTCAGGCGGAGGTGGTGGCCATACAGGCTGCGGCGAGTATTATTGGGGATGGAAGGGTCTCCAAGCGGAACGTTACCATACTTTCTGATAGCCAGGCGGCTATCAGGGCTTTGAGTTCTAACGTGATGAACTCCAAGACGGTGTATGGCTGTCGCAGATATCTCGACGAGATAGCGGAACGATATGACATCCATATCGTATGGGTACCGGGACACAGTGGTATTCTGGGCAACTGTAGAGCTGATGAACTTGCCAGGCGGGGCACGACCATCGAGCTCACCGCTGAGTTCTCGAATCTGGGCATACCAATGAGGAACTGCAAGCTCATAATTGATAATGCGATCGTCGATTCCGTCAACGACAGGTGGGCGGCCTCGGACACGGGTAGAACGGCTCGTAAAATCTGGCCAAGGCTGGATGAGGCGCGCACAATGAGTCTACTTAAACTCCAAAGAGGCGCGCTCAATGCAGTTGTCGTTGTCATTACGTGGCATTGCATTATGGGTACGCATGCGAGGCGCATTGGACTTGGACACCTTGCCAACGACTTCTGTAGAAGCTGCAGAGATGAGGAAGAAGAGGAGACTGTCTCTCACCTGCTGGGTACATGCCCGGCTCTATGCCAAAGGAGAAGGAAGTACTTGGGTACTTACTACATGGATGATCTGGAGGAACTGTCAGAGATTGACATTGGCAGCCTAAATCGCTGCATCAGGAGCTCCGAATGGTTTCGAGACTAGGGGACAACGGATGACTGTGGTAGCACAATGGGCCCAATGCGGCCTAAGTGTGTTCATCAACAAGAACAATTTTTTTCTTGGATGGGCAGCCACCTCTACCTACCTACCTACCTACTCTGGACTGCCAGTCAGTGAAAAAAGATGAAACTAATGGATCAAGCCCAGCTTGTAAGCTGTCAGTTGGAGAAGGCAACCAATAATCATCATTGGCATCATATTCCGAAGTAATAATATTTGAAACATCAAACCGTATCGCTTCAAGCTATACAAATACGAGACTACGAGATTGAGTCAATAAGACCTTGACTTCTTGATTTCACCCCTTTCAAAAAGTAAGATTTCTTGAGGCCATCGACGGAGAATTTTGTGAATATTCAAGCCAGGGATCCTAAATGCATATGTATGTATATGAAAAGAAATTTCTAAAAGCTCATGGCGCTAGATTGGTCATACTAGTACAAACGAACGATTCAACAATTCAAGCCGAAAAAAGAGTAGATCATCGCGTACATTGTACCATCAAATTTAAGGCAGAAGTTTCGTCACATCCCAGTATTCATTCAAACTTGAAACCACTAAGCTATGTATGTGAAATGTCTGTGGCTTGCACAATCTCTCTCACTTTTAGAACTTGAGAGGAGATTAGGGTCTACGCCGTTGACGGGTTGATAGTAGAGGGGGGAGGATGTTATGCAAGGAATACTCAACGAAAGGGAGGATAAAGGGAGTCAAAGATTGTTCTCAAACCAATTGGGTTTTGAGGCAATCAAAACTTTTGTTTCAAGAGTGGAGCTGAGTCATTCATCAAACGGATGCAAGGAGTACACTTATTCAGAATGAGGGTTGCCTAGAGCTCAACATGTGGATTCTATGATAATGAGAATGAGTCACCGGAGCACATTCTTGGAAACTATGAAGCATTAATGCATCCCAGCAGAAAATATCTGGGTGCATATCAGGTACTGGGCAGGGAATTGGCATTACTGACATCGATCATCGGTTTGGATGAGTTATTAAAGAGATGCCCTATAAAGTATGTATGTGTGAGGGCAGTACAGTACAACGTATGGTCGCAGTAATAAGATTTCACTTCCCTATAATAATGAGATGATTACTTATAAACTCAGTAAAGTAATTCACAATGCGACTATTGAAACGAATAGCAGTGAAGAGAAGGCGACCAGAGCTATTCAATAAGAAAAAGGCGATACTCTATGAGCCTGACACATATTCTTAATGATCCAAAAGAAATTTACTTGGAAAGTTTTGATGCGTCCACCGTATAGCGAGAACTTCACGGTGGGTATCCAAACACAGACATTCCTGTCTTGTTCTGCAAAACTATATTGATGGTAAAAACAAAATATTGACGAACTGAAAAACCGCTAAACTGTAGACCTTTATGGAGTGCTTTAAAATGTTCTACTGTGATAGTATTATGAAGCTACTTAGGGAACGTTAAAAGGTTATAGAAAATAAGGGAAAATCTTTAGTTGATTACAATTGATTGCCAATGAAGAAAATTTATGGATTAAAATTTAACATTAAAAACTCTCTAAAAAAGAGAAAAACGCAGTTACTTTTTATACAATCCAATACGTTTTAAAAAATACTCACATATAACACTTAGCATGTACACGTATATGTATTTGTATTTTCTGTTCACATGCTATTGAAGCAGATAAAAATCCTTCTCTATGCAACAATCAGAAGCAACACAACGAAAAATAGAGAGAAATATTTTTAAACGGATTACTAATGGATCAGAGCTGTGTGTGTACAAAAAATTTATAAATACATAAAACAGCAACGACAATAACAATGGCAAATACAACCAATAAACATTACCCAGGGAATAGCCATAAGCAATGCCATGCCTGGAAATGCAAAAGGATTGAAAAGGATAACAATTTATGGTTTTCTATTTTTGTTTTTGCAAAAATCTTATTCAATAGTTGGCATTGAAGATGAAATACAATTTAAAGTTGGACTGAAACTAGTCAGACAAAGTATTAATACCGAATTAAATACAGGCTACGGTTTTTTTGGATACCCAAGATATCTGTAAACAATTTTTCTATACTCCTTCTACTCTTCTTATGTATTCAAACTTGAATAAATAAAATTATAAGGATAACTTTTGGATCCATAGGTGGTCGAAAGTTGTACAGGAATTTCAAAATTTCAGCTCAGGAGTAAGCTAATACTAATTGAACATGTTATGAAAGGCACTGATGATAATCAAATATCTTGGATATCATTTAAGCGACACTTACTATACGAGTTTCTTTGATTAGAGAGTCATAATTAAGTTATTCCAAACTTTCATGTGATTGATGTTTAGTAACTCCTTTGCAATTTGCATTGGATTTGCATAGCTTTTCATGTGTACACACCGCTTTAATATTTATAATCTTAAAACAACAAAAAAGCAGATCATTAACCATAACTGCTGTTGTTTGTGGTCTTTTTTACAATTTTATTAAAAATTAAATTTAAATTGCATATTTTTATGAAATCATAGTATAAAAACGGCTGCATTTTATGGCTGAAATAAAATTAATTGTAAAGATATTTTATGTGCTTTCTTAATAGTCATTCCTTTATTTATTTATTTTTGCCATTTAACCGTATTAATAAAATTTTATTTTATTATTGCGGTCATTAATAAAATAAAAATTCTTTCTATAAAACAAAAAACATTCGATGACCTATGATTGATCAATACCGACCATAGCATATCTCAGAGCACAATACACAGCGTTTTAAAACAAATCTGTTTCTACAATAAGCGTACTTTAGATTATCGAAGCATAATCTAATACTGAATGAAACACATTCAAATGGTTGAGAACCGATTTTGAAATAATCAGATAAAAGCCCTGCCTTCGAATTAAATCGCTTTTGTGCGACAAACAATAGGAAACCAGTACACGCGCATATACGATCTATGTTGTTGCAGTCAATATTAAAGTTAGGATAGGTGTCACTAGATCGGTTATATTAGTAAACTTTTTAGGCTCTATGGCTTTCGAAAAGAATGTTGAACAATTATTGCAAGATTACAAGTATAGAAGATTGATAATGGCACCAAATACTGCGCTATTAAATCGACGAATGAGGCAACCGATATCGGTAACGAATTTGACTTCACAATATCAAGCCGACTTCAAGATATTGTTCTGTTCTTAAAATTTCACTCCAAACTATCCGATCACAGCAGTATTATTAAGACTGGAATTATTCAGGCGTTGCACAAATTTATGAAGGCATATTGAATAGGAATCTATACTGACTTCCTGAAATTAAAGAGAGGTCAATAGGTGCAAATATCCACATTATCCAAGAATATCGGTTGCCTCATATGTATGTAGTCTAGAATAGAATAGAATGGAACAGAATAGAAGCCAACTAAATCCGGGCTTTTTAAATGTTCGAAGTTAGCGAAAAATGGTTTCTAAATTACTTAATCGAGATAACTTGAATTTTAAAATTTAAGGAATCATCTTTCTATTTAACCTTTTGAACAAAATTAGTATCACGATATTCTAGGAACACCAACAAATTAATTGCAATTACCTTAATATAGGACTCCTAAAAAACTCTATTGAAAAAAGTTTTCATTCAACTCCCTTAGGCATACATACATATATACATACCTTGTAACCACATGTTTATGTTTAATGCTGCTCTTTTAATTTATAAATTTGAATTCATGGAATAAAATTGTATTTATTAATTACAACATTAACAGCAAAATAAGAACAGAAAAATGAATAGTCGAACAGGTTTAAATTTTAATTTTTCTTTTTTTATATAAAAAGCTACAATAAATTGAGTGACGAGTCTAGAAAAACAAAACAGCCACGGAGTTATAAATTTGTTTAAAATAAATTGAATCAATTAATCTTGTAACCTCTAATTGAAAATATTCTGAAATTTAATTGAGAAACGTTAGACAAATGGTCTTTAGAAGAAATCAATCTGTTGCAAGTTGACTATGAAATATTGTTCAAAAAAGTAACAAAAGTCTATGAGGCCTCACTTTATGATGCCCTAAATCATCAGCAGTTACGTGGAAGAACGCAAAACCAATGAAAACTGCTGAAAATAGATGGCAAGTACAGAATATTCATATCGGAACTCATGGCTTTGAGAGTGCAACGGCCTGGGCGTCCTGCATAGAGTCGACAACAGCATGCAAGACAGAAAGAAATTCTTCACGTCACAATTAATTTCAGAATTTACCAAAATTATACCAACTGTTGTGTAATGTCAACGTTAACCACCGTTAAAGTGTTTTAGAAACGAAATAAATTTACTAAACATTTAAAAGGAACATTTCAAGAGGAAGCAAAATAAAGAACCCTATATTTTTAGAAGCAGCTATACGAACTATACCAACTGGTTAACGCAATCATGAATGTCCTTAGCAAAACTATGTGCACGAACGGAAGATTGTCTCTATGAAAATGTGCCAAGAAAAGGGAAGACTTCTAATGGTCGATAGATATATAAAATAATTGCAGGCATATACAGATAGACAAATATAAGGTCAACTACAATTCAACTACAACTTATCAAGAGGCCTAAGGACGGACCATATTGTGTTCGACGGCTATAGATTTGTGGAATATCCTATGGAAATAGAGGCCGTAGCCTTACAGGTTCTAACAAATGATAATACTACAAAAGTGATACAGCTTTCCTTGAAGAACTGAAACGCAGACAATATCTCATGGAATATAGCAATAGTTAACGAAAAACTATGGGCATCAAAAGTTCACAAAGGCAGATGAAAAAGAAAAGAGAAAAGGAAAGTATGAAAAATCAACGAGGAGATTCGATAGCTAATCCGCGAAATGTGTTGCAGTAATTTTAGACAATTAGAATATTCAACATTCGGACATATCTGCTACTGATGGAATTCGGAAAACATATTGTTGAAGGAAGTAAAGAGGGCGGCGAACGGTGGACAAATTAAATTATTTTTTATCATACTTATTAAAATCAGGCATCTTTCCACTTCCGATGCGAAATATAATTAATTTGAAATACTTTTACTGTACAACAAGCATCAGCACTAAAATAATGTGTGTTTATTCACTCACCCTGCAACTGCTTTAATGCAACAATTTGTTATGCCAATCATCAAGCTGTTAACGATGATTAAATTCAAATCAAGACAATATGAAATATAAATGAAAATTGAAATTCTTTTCAGGCGTAAATACAAAAAACAAATTAAATCATTCCGATTTTTCATTCATTTCTCCCCTCACCCACTCTACGTACATAGCTAAATGAGCACCAGAATTGCATTCAGGAAATAAATACAGAAGAACTGAAGACACCATTGCAGTAGAAGACGGGAAAATAATTTCGTAGAATCAGAAGAAAAGAAGTAGCCGGAAAAAAAATATTGAGAAATTAATTTATGAACGAAAACCATCATTCCTGGGTGAAATGCAAATCAAGCACTTACAGCTCCACACTTACAGTGCACTGCACAAAGGGAAGATAATGAGAAACAGTTCCATTAAATACTGCAGAATGCAATTCAGTATGAACAATTTAAATACAAATAGCTAAACAGAGTTGCCAGAATGAATTTAAAAGACGGAAATTCAAATTATTTAAAAGGAGAATGGAGTACCTTACAAAAGAGTTAAACGGCCTAGAAAAAGATGGATAAGTTAAAAAAGGAAAGTAAGGTAAGCCTGCGAAGGTGATAATACCAGGAAATGAGCAGGCAGATGAACTCAGCAGAAAGAGCTGAGTTCAAAAAAGGAGGTATTTGGCGAAAGGAACGCCAGAGAGAATAGGAGGCACGTCTGAATCCAAATGGCTTTAAAATAATCTAAACTTATACTGGTGAGATCAGCACATTATACAGAAACATTCTTGGAATATACAGAAATTACTATAGGATGTGGAGCCATTGCCTATGCAGATGATGTGTGTGTACCACTTCGGGCAGATTTGTAAACTCTATTAGAGATAGGAGGCGATTAGTTCTACAGAAGGCCAGCTACTGTAATGACCAATTATGTATGTGTAATGTGAAAATGAATATGCATTAAGACATTGCACACATAGACACGAACTCATACTTCCGCATACAAATGTATGTAATAAGAAAATAAAATATTTACAAATTTCGAAACGAATATAAATAGACAAAAAACAGAAGTTATATACAGAGAGAGGGTGATACGGAGAGAAAGAGAGGAAATGAGTAAAATATGTTACTTTTTAAAGAAAATTTTAACAACAATTTTTCATTCTTTTCAAAAATGTTTCCTTATTTTTATTCTTCTACTCTTGTTCTGATTCTGCCTTGTAAATTTTCTTTTTTCCCACTTTAAATGGCACTTAAGCATTTTGCATTATTAATGTTTCTTCTTCACTTAGAACCAGAGTGTGAATTTTCTTTGGAGCTTAAACACTTAAAGATAAGCACATGTATTTTAAACGTATACACACAGCCACACACACTTAAAAAGCTCTTATATACCCTATCACATTTTAGTATCACTAACATACACCAATAGCTTGAGCCACGCATATCCAAAATGAATTCTTTACTCATTTTTCCTTTCTCATTTTTCTTTACGTCTTTACAAATAGTAAAATATTGTATTTGTATGCATAGAATACTTTAAAGTGTAGGTAGAAGACTATTTATTGCAGTTGTAATTCATATTTCTTACAAGTTCTCTTTAATGTTCTACTACATATAGACAGAGAGAATATGAAAGAACAGTTAACAAAACATTAAAACAGCTGAAATAGAAAAATAAAAACAAGAAGAAAATCTACAAAAAAAAAGCTGAAATATGAGTACATTAGCAACGATAATAATAACAATAGCAACAACAACAAAAACATATGCCATAAATAAACAAAATTTACTATTACTACCGTTGACTTATGAGCTTAAACAGTATTGCCAATACTACCATCATTATTATAGTTAATGTGACAAAATTAACAAAAGTCAGATTGAGAGGGAAAAAGAAAAAACCAATGTTTTCCATAAGGGCTGCGCTTTGTCACCACTAGACTTTTTCTTGTGAGGTTTTCTTAAGTTGCGTGTGAATGTTTATATGTGAGTCACACACCACAATCGGTCAAATTCAAACTGACTTATGCTCTAGAGTTATGGAAACTCGAATCCACATTCCTCTCGTTTAGTTCAACTGAAAGAAAAAACACTGCCCCTGTCAACGAGCACTCGTCAGTTGACTACTGAGTTTGACCCTTGTGTACTCATTATGTCACCACACCTAAACTTAATAAATACGATGATCATAAATTTGATTGATTCTCTAAATCGAGATTCTCAGCTCAAGCAATTGCAATACAGTGTTGGTCGATCGTAAAATGCATATGCAGAATATTGTTAAAACCATAGGCGACTTACGTATTGTAGGCACTCGTGGAAGAACATTACAGAAATCATATGGCGTGTGTAGGTGACAAAAAAGACTAAGCTATGTTTGACAGCCAATTAAATCATGACGATTGATTGGAATGTAGGGGTTATTACAGTTTGTTTCAATGACTATAGACTGCTTAATTGAATACTACCTCGTTATGAATATAGCTTTTGAAAAGAAAGCTCTTAAAATACTTCGAATTATACTTTTAGAAACAAATACAGTTCAAATGACGTCTTGTCTTTGCTTAATTTGTCATTTTTTGTGGATTGCTGTACTTCCACAAAGTTATTTTCAGTTTCTTTTGGATGAAGCAATTATCCATTGCACCTGTCCAGACACGGTACTTCAACCTTACCTTTCGAAACCTTAATTCATTGACTTTGCAGAAATAAAGCAAAAGATCCTGAATTCCAACTTATACGTCATCCTTTCACATGTACGTAAGGAATCAAATTCAATTTCTAACCCTTCCGCCTGCCGTTTCATAAAAAACTAATTGAATTTAAATTATAAGTCATAGTCACATAAATATGAGTACTTAGTCCCTTTGCAAATATCCAACTTTTTCTGCTTTTTCAGTCCTCCTTTTTGTGTTTATTTTTCCTATTAAAGACCCCAAGTTGTTGACGATACCGCCCCATTGATGGTGCTGTGAATTTCAGAAATGGGAAGACAATTAATTGAAAACAAAAAAAAAAAAAAAACGAATTCACTTGCATTTTACCACATATTTTAAACGTGATTTAGAATCTAGTGAAGTTCAACTTTATTTTTAAAAGCGGGGGGAATGTTCTATAAAACTACCAAAAACAAAATCAGTGTAAAAAAAGGAACCCGTAAAAGGGATTGGAGAATAAAGTTTCTCTTCCGTGGCTTGTATAATAATTTTGAGTTTATTAAAGTGAAACCGCCATTCGAGTATTTTGAGGTTTTCATTAAAATGGGCGTGATGAAAAACGTCCTGTGCTGCTCTTTGTGAAGGGCACTTTTATAAATTGAATAAAATTCATTATTTTTGCCATACTGGCCGGAATAAGAGCAAGAATAACTTTTTATTTCGACAAGGATGTCCTTTGCCACAGCAGCTTTGTTCATTGATTTTATTCGTTTTTTTTTTCTATTTTCCATTATTTTTTCTGCTCTTTTTTGTGTTTTTGTTTTAAATGTGCAGGAAATTTAATCTCCATAGATTTTTAGACAGGAGCTGTTAATGCCAGCACAAACATTCAATTCCGAAAATTAAAAGAGAATGGCAACATACACACACACAGTTTCTGTGTAAGTAAAATTTATATGTGGTTTTGTAATAGACTGTAAATGTTTATAAATGCGTAGCTAAAGCGTTATATTCAGACAGAGACATGCAAATAAATACAGAAAAGAAAATAGTTAAAGGGTTAACCGAGAAAAATGGAAACGAGTGTTATACTTTGTTCAGATATGCACTTTTATTAAGTCAATATTCAATTTATTGAGTACAATATTTTAAGTGTTCAGTCATAATAATATACGCAGTTCAGCTGCTTATTCAATATTCATTTGACAGCTGGTAAACAAATCAGCTGGTTATTTCAACAACATTGTTTTTATTTTGTTGTTTTGTTTTGCTATTTTTTTTTTGTTTGTCGTTGTTGACATTTGAGTTGTCAAATATCAACAAAAAGTTTTCGGTTAATTGTAATATGCCCACTGAACATACTTATGACAGTGCTGCATTTTAAGTTCTACTCAATATTATAACAATTTGCGTATTTATTGCGCGATAATTAATTGAAACTTCATATGAAATATTGAGCTCAATAATGGCGTTTATTGACATTAGGGATTCAAGAGTTTATTTCTTTTCCAATCAACATTGCCACACATCGTTACAAGTAAAAAATCAATTATTAGAGGGTACTGCTCTGTAGTACGGAGTTCGTACTTTGTATTCATTGACTTTGGGAATATATTTATCACCTTGCTCTTATATTAATGTTTTTGATAGAAGCGTGAAAAAAACGATCTCAAAAACGAATATAAACTTTATAAGCTCAAGGTGGGTTTAATTTTGGTTCTTTGACCTGGACAGTAAAGTTACTTTTCGTCGTATAATCGAAAATAGAACAACATCATCTTCAAACTAAAAAATTAAAATTAAATTATTAAAATTTCTCATTTTTTTCGTTGTGCTACTGTGGCACTTTAATTATTTTCATCACTGTTTGACCATCTACTTCATGCTGGCGTAATAGTTTAACTTGATAAATAATTAAAATTTAAAACTAATTGATGCTAACCAATACCAATAACAAGTGGCAATAAGAAGTACTTTGGTACTTATTTAAATTATTTTTTAAAATTGATAATTGAAATCAATTAGGACTTTGGAAAAAAACTTGTGACTTATTGTGACTCATAAAATAATACAAATATAAAAGAAGGCATCGATAGTATTTTAAAACGAAAATTATTGCAAATTTAGGCTGCGTATGTGTAGGATGAAGTCGCCGTAGTCTAGTGGGTAGTGTATTGGCTAATTAGACGTGAGGCCTCAGGTTAGACATCTACATGAAAATATGAAAAATATATTTCTTCGGCGATTTCCTCTCAACAGATTTCTGGCAAAAATTCTGAGAGTAAATAAAATTGCCATGAAAAGTTTCTCAAAAATCTGTTGTTCAGAATCGACTTTAAACTGAAGGTCCCGCCACTCATGTATAGAGTTACGACACACAGCATAAGTGATATGAGAAGCTAGTAATCGTGACTAAAGGGTTGTAATGACCAATTATGTATGCATGTATGTGTAGAGTCGATAGTCGTTATTAAAAAAATAAATAAATTTTGACGTTAATGACTAAGCGTCAGACAGCCAGAGCTTAGCTATTGCATTGAAATTCGATGTCATTTACATTTACTTTGGTTGCTCGGGTATTCATATACTGTCTAAGTCAGTTCTATCCTTATTCTTGGATATATCTATTAGAGCAGTACTACATGTACCACTATTTAGACCGAAGTAGGGACGTCGGAGTTGAGAACAGAGTTTCTAACCTCCTTCTGCACGCCGTACCTAAACTAATTTAAACAAGTGACGTTTAATTGACCTTTGACCTCATTAGCTCCTTGTTACCAAACAAACAAATTTTAAAATATGTATTTCCATAAATTTCTTCTTTTATTTATTTATCTCTACAGCATCTCTACTGCTTCTACGACTGCTTCAAAGGAAGTACGAAAAAAGAAAAATTTAAAATAAATTTTAATTTCCACCAGCATATCCTATCTCCAATGGAATGTTGATTCAAAGTGTATTTAATAGAATGGATATTTAAATATTTTATTTCTACAACTCTTAGCCTGCTGTACACAAAATCAATTTCCCTACACAAACCACACAACACAGCATTCGAAATAAGTTATTCAATACTCTGCCGAGTGTTGCCTAGCAGGGTATGTTGCAGTTGAAATAAAATCAAAGTCCTTTAACACTACATTTCCTTCAAATGGTTGGTAAATACCTTAGTCTTACTCTTACGCTATACGTATTGTGTGGAGGGTGAAATGGATATGGGGAGATGAGTTGGTTGAATTTTATAGCAGGCTAGACCACTGTTTCCATTGCTTAATATAACCACTACCACACCCCGTTTAGTTATTAAACTATACATCAGTTTATAAAGCAAAAAACCTTTAAAACTAAATTGAAAACTTAAAATTTATAGAAATAACAACAACAATAACAACACCAAGAGAAATATAAACAAAGCTATCAAAACTAAAACTTGGAACGGCAGGAGAGCAATGAGAAATAAAAAACGAAATCCAAAAGCTGAAATAGAAGTGAATTTTTATGGACATACTAACGAAAGAATATCAGAAAACGTATCCCAACAAAATCATCAGGAACCCCATCAACACCATTCTCAACATTAGCATAAGGGTCAGCTATAAACATTAGCATCAGCAGACTGGTTGCATGAATATTTCAACGTGGTTTCACTCATACTGTACGAGTAACGTTTCAACTTTTCGTTTTATTTTTGATTTAAAACTTTGTCTGTGTGTATGCTTTAGTTTCTATTTTTAATGTGGCTGGTTACGTAAAGGGATTCTCATTCTGATTAACAGAAGCCACATTGTCATCATGATTATCATTGTTATCATCATGATTATCATTATATTTCACATGGTTCCGGTACAGCATGCAGCAATTGCTGGGTGCCTATGTGGTTGGTGTTTTAACAACTTTTCGGTTCTTAAGGGAAAATGGCCAAATGATGTTTTGATTATCTTCTCAAAATACTCTCTGTTTATTACTACCGAAAATAGGGTTACCATAGTCGTTTAATTTAATAAGAACAAATGCTACAATTTTCTCCATCGTTTTCCCAATTGAAATTTTGTGAGAAACTGCTGCCCGCTTGCTAGCCAGTTAGTTCGTGTGCTAGTTCGAACTCATAATTGATTTTTAAATTTTGCGGGTATTCTAGTTGCGAATGGTCTAGCAAAGACTGATGTATATTTCCGATTTTGATTAAACAACTGATCCTCGCCTAAAGTGGAGGTTGATGGTCAAAAGAACTTGGACCATTTATCACGAGAAATCTTATGCAGTTTTCAGTGTTCAATGGGCGCACTTACTCTGCCTGCCAATAGCTTAAACATTAAATCCAATGACCTCATTTAGCATGTGTTTTTAACTTCCATAACAAATTTGCAGTTTTAAGAATTTAATGTAAAACGAAAAAAAAGAGGAGAGTGTTATGAATAGAGCTTTACAATTTTTCGCCCAATTAAATTTTAATACGAATTTTAATTACAATTTTATTGTATTGAGACTTGAGACTTTATCTATATATCTTTGTATATATATAGTGTTGTTGTTGTTATCTTTGCATTAGATTAAATATTTTGCTAATGAAACAAATCCTATCAAACTCAACAACAAAGAGAATCAATTAATTCATGGCAAATATTTAAAACACAGCCATATGTATGTACATATACACACGCAAAATAACTAAACAGACTGTGAGATAGTGATAGCTTTGGATAGAAAAAGAGAGAGGAACAACTAATTTTAATCTGCCATCACCATCAATAACAGTCAATTGGTTTTACGAAAATAGTTTCCCAAAGAAAAATTGAAAATTCATGAATAATTAATTGCTGCCTTAGATTGTGCGATAAAAGAGGCGTATTTAATGGTGAATTTAATAAATAATTAAAAGCGATCTTAAAAGCAATGAAATTCAAATACAAATTATAAACACGCGGCTTTTTTTTTTTGCCATTTAAATAAGTGAAGTAAAGTGAGAGGGAATCCTTAATCATTAATTGAATATGGAAACCATTTGAATTGGGGTATCAAATTGGATATAATGTAAAGAAACTATGATATGCATTGTTTTTTATTTTTCATATTTGAAATCAAAGAAATTAAGGAAAACTCAACCACGGCAATAATTTTCTCACTTCACACCCTAAAAAATTAAATGATGGTTCTCGCATTTCTCGGAAATTTGTGATTCATTGCACCATTACTGACTCATTATGACATGACTGACATTACTTCATAAACTGCAGAATAATGCAATAATTTTCGAACTTCAGCCTGTAAAGCTTGTAAATCTTTTACCATAAATTTAAACGAAAATAAATTCACAAATCATTGGTTGATCTTTTGGAAAAAACAGACAGTAGACTGTAAAAAAAATCGTAGCTGCAAAGCAACCGTCACCTCTTCCTTGTAGTACATTTTATTTTATTGGTCATTTCTTTAGCACGCTTAACAAAGTGTTTCCGGGAAGAGTGTCTCATAGAGCAACGAACATACACCGCCAGCACCACAATATTTAATTATCATCGATGACTACGAAACAGGGCAAACGAAAAAAAAGGAACAAAATCTTTCAATATAAAATGAGTTGGATTCCAGTAGGAATAGTAACCGTTTAACTGATTGAACTAATCAGCTGAAGTGGGACAAGAGAACGTCTTTTAATAGACAGAACAGAAACGATGTTTTCTGTAACGATGTTTCACAACAATCTTCAGTCAAGATTACACCCCAGGTTTTCATTCCCTAATGTTGCGTGTTTTAATTTTATCCATGAGTTTATGAGAAACTTTTCATGGAATTTTATTTACTCTCAGAGTTTTTGTATTAAAAGACTACTGAGAGGAAGTCGTCGAGGACAACAGTCTCGAGCTAATAAGCTACAACACTACATACTACACTACGGTGACCTCTAAATAAATGTCTTTACAATCTTTCCAAGTCCTTTTACCGTAGGTTATTTCAGAGGCCAATTTTACTATACTTTATAACTCTTCTTTCGCATTCTTCAGCTGTTAAACGTTGTCATACTCGCAAATCGTCACTGTTATCAACCAGCACCTTGAAGCTCTTCAGGGCCACAAGGGAAGATATTTTAGGGAGGTCCTTTACTCATCCAAAGCTTTATAAAAGAGTGTATGGAGGCAATAATTCAGTATCTCTCTTCAGCAATGAATAACAATTGGAATGGTCATGCAATTAAAATTTTGTTTAGACATGCGAGATGTAGAATTTAAAATCCTGTACAGCATTGATTTCCACATTCCACATTCTCGTTAAACTAAAGGAATAGTTGGTTGGTGCCAAAATATTACAGCCTTAACTATAAAGGTTTCAAGACACTTTAATAAAATTCCCGAAGGACCATATCAAATGACACTGACAATGGCTGCCAATAAAACCGATAGATTAAATTATGGAACATAACGAGCGAATAAGCTATTAAATTACAGCAACAATAACAACATCATCAAGCATATACCAAACGGTGATGGTATTTAAAAAAACACCAGCATAAAAAATGGGTGAAAAGCAAACGTTAAAAAGCGGTGAACGAAAAACTTTCAATTGACGTTGACTGTGCTTATATTTTAAAACTTTTTGGTCCTTCTCCAAAGACTGGTTTACAAAGATAGAAAGACACGGCCATTGCAAAAAGCTCTCTAGGAAGAGGTAAAGGGCTTAAAAGCATGGCAAGGCATGGTACAAGATCAGCCAAAACAATAATGCCATGAAGGCAACATAGTTTAGGCACGATGTGTTGCAACAATGAATCATTATCTTCGAAAGGCAACAAACGAATGCGAGAATGAGAGAAGCAGAAAAATATGTTACACAGCTACAAAAAGCCAACAACACTTTTAACAAATAGAACAACAACAGCAAAGGATATGATTCCTTAAGCGTTTGCAACTATAAAAATTCATTACAAACAAACAAACAAAAAACAAAAAAAAAATCCTTTTTTTCTCTTTTTGTTTTTGTTGTCGTTAGTATTTTTTGTTGTAAAAGAAAATGCATTTGATTACAAACCAAGACCAAGGGAATCTTTTCTGAAGTGGAATCGAAGAGAAAATTCTTTTAGACACACACACTGACACATATAAAAATGTCTCTCTCATCTTCATCAGATGCTGGATGGTCGTTTGGCTAGTCGTTCACTTGGAAGTATTAAACAAAGTTACAATAACAGCAACAACAACATTAAAAGAATAACAATAAATAAAAGATATTTTGTATTTTTCGTAAATTCTATAAAATCTTACAAAAAATATTGCAGAATTGTTTGCAATTATTGAGCATTTGAGAGCAAAAGAGCAACAGTGACTGTCAATAATTAAAATTTGAAAAGTTTCAAAATGTTGGGGTGACCATATCACAAATATAGCAATATAGTGGTGATATGGTGTGCATAGGTAATATGCAATATTTCGATCAATAGAGAAGATAAACCTTTTTGAAGGCACCAAATCGACGCCTGCGTTCTATAACATTCTTAGTCGAAAACGTGTGTTGTGAGTTATGAGCTCTCAAAGTTTTCACGCGACATACGACTATATGTGTATTCTAAGAAGATTTTTCCCTATAACTTCGGAACGGATCGGCGCATCTTAACCAAATTTTGACAGTATTTAAGTTAGAGAACGTAGAATTTACAATTGCAAGAGCATTAAAGTACACTAAAGTACATAGCACATTACATTACATTAAAGTACACAGCATTATATGTACACTTAGAACGTTATAGAGTAGAGGCGTCGAAATGTACTAGAATTGCACACAACAAATCTCAAGTCTACCGGTGACATCGTGTATCTGCACATAAACAAGTCTTCCGAGCCAGACAATATGTTAACAATGGGCCTAAGCGGCATTTTTTAATTAGTAATTTGCTTACCTTTTCAGTGCTTTATATATATATATGCCTTATACTACTTGCTGGAACTTTGTTTTTGTAATGGCAATCCCAAAAAAAGGTAAAACCCGCCATAGTGGTGACCTAATGTGCCGCGTGACACAAAGCGTTTGGAAGATTGTAGAGAGTAGAGGTTTTTTCGATTTTTTTTTTTGATAGCTGCAGTCACGTCTGTCAATAAATTTCAAGTGTTCTCTGGAAGCACACAATACACTTTGTTACCCTTAACACAGGACGAATTCAGGCGCATGTGAATGGCTATGAATTAATATTGATTGCAGTGATGACATCACATGATTGCATCATTATGCCTGTAGATGTATTATGATAATCCGTGTTTGAGCACAGTGGGGTATGCCCAAGTGACGATATTCGCTTTAAGCCATGGATATATCGGTCCCTATCTAGTTCACGGCTTATTAGAAATGGGGTCCCGCAAACGTTGATCCTATTCAAGTGAAAGCTATTGATAATCAGTTAAAAGCGTCTTTCACAACGATAAGCCCCCAATCATGTTCGTTAGGGCACTCAACATTTCCCAGTACTATTTTTACAGATCGATTACAGGTCTGACCATACTCCCACCTGATTGGCAGCAACAGTTATCGCATCCCGAATTCCAGGCGTTATATAATAAACAGTCCACTATACATCCAAGGGAAATGAAAGATCCAGTCAGAAATAGAAAGAAAATGTACTGAACAAATAGGAATATAGGTTGGAATAAGTTGGATTGGGTGTCAAAGCCTTTTTGGACTACAAGGCTCTTAAATGCAAATTAGATATTAGACAGATCAGTCAAGGATGTTAGAAGATTAGAGGTTATCCATACAAATCTAGCAGTGCTGTAAGTACCTCCCTGCTGCGAACAAAATTGAGTTTAACTGTGACAATCGGATATTCCTATTTCTAAGCCCTGTAGCATTTCGGAAATTGAGAGGTCCATACCGGACCTGGCCAGGATAGAGAACAATATCTGCGTTGACAATTATTTATTATGGCTAGTTATTGTTTTTCAAGAAAACCCAAGAGATAAGGATTATAGGATATATCAAATTAGCTAATAATAGTCGAATTAAATAGCAACAGTCCAAGAATAGTTCGACTTTAGTTCGGAAGAAAAAACAATTGAAGAAGAAGTACAATTCGAAAATTATATACAACACTCAGGCATTAGCCGGCATTCTGAAATCTATTACAAAACTTTTCGACTGCGTACAGGAATAAATAAAATAAATTTTCACTGCAAGGTAATTTGTAAACTACTCCTGAATATTTCACAACTTTTAACAGACATAACATTAGATTTCTATGGTGTTGTTAGATTTCTATGGTACTTGAATCGCACTGAATCTCAGATTACATTGGATTACAGCATTTAAGGTATTCCTGTCCATTAGCTATGAGTCGTACTCTCTTCGCACGTTGTATCCAATACTCAAGTTGTAGTGACAAAAACCATAAGTTATCTCGTATAATTGGCTCGAAATAAAATTAAAATGCAAAATTTATAAATCGGACCAACTTTATGGTCAGGAAAAACAAAAATAAACCATAAAATACCAACTGAAAGCAATCAAGTATGAATAGTATGATGATGATAAAGAATTAAATAAAAACACAAAACGAAAAAAAAAAAAATAAAAATATAAAAAAAAATTTTTACAATACCAACAACAATAACAAAAATAAAATATAATTTAAATCATGGTATAAGAAATATAGAAGGTAGTTTCAATCAAAATATTTTTCATAAAATAAGGTTTTTTGAAGTTTTATTTTCCCATAAACAATACTTGTAGCGTTACCACATTTATAATTTTGTTGTATATTCTCAATAAATTATTTATGAAAAATGTGTAACTTATAATTTTGTATATTTATGTACGAAAAAATGTTCTTCCAAGATAAAACCTTTTAACAATTTTTATATCTAAATTTATATTAGTTAAGTCCAACAAGTTTAACACGTAATTTGGACTAGTATTTAAAGAATTTCCTTAATTTTAAAAAAATTGAAAATGGGGGAAATTTAAAATTAATATGGTAGCATTATTTTAACGAAAACGTCAAAATCCTTAAGCATGTCAGATAGTGAATTTTAAAAAATAAAGAGAGAATGAAACTACCTTATATATTTCTTATACCATGATTTAAAATTAAATTGAAATTCTGAAATTTATTCTTATTGACAAACATAAGCATACGATAGAACCTCAGTAGATAGAACCATTCAAATATTATGGATATGATGTCCTCACTGCGTAAACAACACCTCTCGAGAAATTAGAGTGTTAGAGGCTGCAAACTAGTTTTAGTTGATAATTTGTAACGGTATTTTAATAAACAAATAAATATGATGCTATTAATTATTACTGGACATGATCTGTAGAATGGTTAAGTTGGCAGTAGTCTGTGATATTTATTTCTGTCGATGGTAATTTTACAAGAGAATTTTCTTTGCAACTACTCAGCACTAGAACCTAACATCCTAAGAAGGAGAATTCTTTAACACCCAGCTTTAACACGTCAAAGGTAATTTCAAAAGAATCCAAAACCTTCATAAAACTCGGGATGGTTGAGAGGTGCCTACCAAGGAATTGTAATTATATGGCGGAACCTTAAGCAATGCCTATTGAGGTGGCTGCAAATTCAACGAAACCTAACCCAAGTGCTTTCAATTTCTGTAGATTCTCTTTTCACCGCATTTTACTTAAAGAATCAAACTGAAGGTAACATAGATGGACCACAATTATCTGATATGAAGGTATATTTCTCACATATCTTCGTAACTTCCCCGGGTAAATAAATCTCGCGAAGCTATAACTAGAAATGGCCTTCACGCTATCCTGATTAAATCTTTATAAACATTTTTCGATGTATTTACCTTACCACTAAAATTTATGTCAAAAAACCGTCGCTTTTGCCGTTTTTAAAAGCAAATTTCTATTACGAAATAAAAGCCCTCATAGAGTCTATCCATCGAGTGATGTCGGTTTACATTTCCTATACTTCGCTGTATTTTCAGCAACACCAACTCTCCATTTCTCCCTCTTTCACTTATTTATTTGCTTAAATGTTTGCCTTTTTGATTTTTTTATGTGTTGTTTTTCTCTTCTTTTATGATTTTATTGTTGTTTTTTGTTTTTGTTTTACAGATCAAATAAGACTTTTATGCTGTGCAACTGGCAATTTTTTTTACTAAAAAGGATAAAGTCAAGTTAAAGCTTTGTGTTGTTGCTGTTGCTGTTGCTGTTCTAATTCTTGTTGTTTACGTCTTTACATTTCGATTTTTTAAAGCGGAAAAAAAACAAAGAAAAACAAAACTCTGAAGCAACAACATTACCCGCTCTCCATGCTTTCTATATCAAGGACATGTTTGTGTTTTATGTGTTGGAAACACTGCGCTGCTATTGAAGACAAAAAATCTTGTTAAATGAACGAAAACAATCGAAATTATAACACAGGCTATAATAACGTGATTAATGTTAAGAAATTCAAGCAAAAATTTTAGGAAAATTTCGTTCATTTAAGCAGCCATTTTACGAAGTATATTTTGAAAAGAGTACCTAATGGAATTGCAACATGGAAATTACACAGTGTTACATAAAAGCAAAGAGATTTCATAGCTTATTTATGCCATTTGGATCTTCGGTTTTCTAATTTCAGATTTTCTAATTCTCCGCGATGACATAATATAAGCAATCGATTCAAAACATAATCCAAAAATAGGTTTATGAAAGCATAACTCTGTAAATCAATTAATTCACTTGTCTGCCATTTAAAGTATACTAATATAGAACACACAACTCAGAACCTCATAGATTCTTCAATTTAAACTCAGGAGACTAACAAAAAATATTTGCCTAATTTATTGGAGTATTATGTCTAGAGATAGAATTCCGAGCCATGTGTTTTGGGGCGCCGTGATTGCTTGATACTTATGAGTTTCAGTCTTGAATAAGTCTGATGATGCTATCGGAAATCTTTCACTTAAAGGCTTCCCAATAACAATAATGTAACGGCACACAACAAATGACTTAGCGCCATTATTACAACTTGCCGTTAGCTAAAGGGAGGATTTTAACGGACAGATAAATTGTTTTTCGTTATTATGAGTATCCAATAAGATAGAAGTGATCGTTAAGCTAAAGGGAGGATCATCATACCTTTAACATTTAGAGGTCACTTTATGTTTGAACTTGCCATATTATATATTATTTTCATTATGGCAACTTCAAATTTGAACGAAGCCCGCGGTTGCCACTGCGTTAAAAAAAACTTATATAATTGAGCCGTTTTATCGACAATGCTCCGGCACTGCCATATTTTTGAAAAATTGTATCTGTAAGTTGTAATAACGAAAATAAGTTAAAGGTAACTTTACAGTTCCCTTTAGCTAAAGGTACCTTTAACTAAACCCAAGTTTAACGGCAAGTTGTAATAATGCCCCTTAAAATGTGAGACAATAAAACCCCAGAAAAACTAAAGAAGGGGTTCATTCCCCTACAAATAATCTACTGAACAAGATTCCTCAACCTTCACGTAGAAGATAACTTCAATAACGAATATCAGAAACTATCACCAATACAGTATTTTTACACAGAGCATAGTTTCTAAACAATATCAATTGGAAATAATATTACTGTAGGACCTGCTGCATTTGACCAACTGAGTGTATGTGTTTACAGATATGTTCGAATCAAAGACAAAAACCAAAAATTTTGTCAGAGTCAATCAATAACAGAGCAATATTAAATAGTCGTGTAATAATCACCGGAGCATGGGATTTTTGTCTCACCTTTTAAAAATTATTTTCCAGACGTTCCTAAGTGTAAAAGTTTTACTTATACACCTCAAATAGGTTTTAAAATTGAGGAACTTAGACGAACAAACTTACTTTTCTTAACCATTTCCTAGAGAGGATGTTCGATAATAAGGAAAAACAAGATTTGCTGCAGGTGTCTTACTATATGAAGATTATAGCCTAAGGGGTCCATTATAAAACATAATTCGATTTTTGGATTTGAAAATATCCGAATTGAAAAATTTTTAATTTTTCCTAATTCTCCCACTACTTCAGAAAACATAAGTCTCAGTTTGATCATTATTAGCTGTAAATATTTATGAATTTCTAAATATATTTATAGACTTTAACATATTTTACATATGTAAAGAATTATCAATTTTTCGATTTCTAATGTTAAAATTAAATAAAAAACACACATAAGGCTATGAATAGAATTTTTATTACTAAATCTTGCCAAAAAGATCAAACGATTTATATTCGTAAATGGCAAACCCTTCACGAAATAAATGATGAAATATTTCAACAGCTGACGCAGCTACTTTAAAGCCAGTAAATTAATAAATCCATACAATATGTTTCCTTAGCACACATGAATTCGTGCTACAGTTTTGTCTGATATGGTATGATACATAATCACTTGATAAGCTACGACGATAATAACATGTATAAAGTTTGTCAAAAGAAATCCAATATCGATAATTAATACAGTAGTTCTGTTTTATCACCTCTTCTTACTGACATAAATCAGACCAGAAATTAATGAAACTTTATTTTCTAATATTTTCTAATAAAAACAACCACAAGAAGAAAAACGTTTTCACTTTCAGTCCATTAGTTCTCTTCCTGTTCAGGTTCGTTTTTCAAAAACTAAATAAATGAGTCAAGGTTAATTTGGTAACCATCATCGTAATTAATTTTATTAACTGGAGAGCAAAAAGAAATAAAAAATAAAAAGCAAAAAACGACAAAAAAAAAACGATGCACAAATAATAACAAAACAAACATTGTAACTCTGCGAAATTCTCATTATTTACGCAAAGAAGACAAGACAACACAAGAGAGATAACATAGGCAGACAACAGCAACACAACTCTTGATCTAACGTGAACTGTATGGGGTAATGAGAGCGGGGTCACAAGGAGAATGGTGAGAAGAACACAAAACAACAACAAACAACTGCAGTGTTGTTTGACCATAGTGTACTAAATAAAGATGATGACAATTATTATAACGGTGCACAACAAGCAAATCGTATCCTTGTGGAGAGACAGTTTTCGGCTGACTCGTAATTATTTAATATACGCAAATTTTCGATTCTCGTAAAACAGCAACAGAAAAAAATCAGCACAAATAGAAAAACAATTCGATTAAAGAGAATACGAAGCAAATACACACTTAAGAAAATGAGTAAAAAAAACTGAAAGTATGAACTATTGGAAGCAAAAAAAAAAGAAAAGAAACACTAACTACGGTTATGAAATATAATCGTCATACAGGGTGTTTAAAATTCGAGTTTATATTTTGATTGTATTTTCCAATATACAGTGACTTAGCCTAAAAAAACTCAAACATATTCAAAAATTTAACCGGCACTATAGACATTTCAATTCCCTAATTCTAATTACTTAAATTCTATAAGATTGGTGTGTTCGCAATCTCCTTCGTGGAGAATGTGTTCTAATTCTAATAGAGAACCAGGAATCTTTTTACGTTTGGTCTTCAGAGGATGATATGTCTGAAGTCTACACTACATACATACGTAATTGGTCATTACAACCCTTCAGTCAGGATTACGACCTAGTTGCTCACAAACAAAAATCATCGTCAGTAAAGCTATAAATCCGTTGCTTTCCTTCATTTGATGATTTAAAAAATTAAAGTCGCATGTATACACATGACAGACGCTAAGATAAAACGAAATCAAGAATAACCAAAAAGAATGAGGTTGCATACTTAGTCCATTCAAACTCTCATGCCTTCCACTGAGAAGACATTAAGAACTACTGTTCAAGTACTTAAAAAGGTATCAAACGATATACAGGAAACCGTATAAAAAGGCTTCATTAGACAAATCTTCATGCAAATAACCCCGTGCCTGTTCTCACTCAATGTATTCTATATACAGTTTGGAATCATTGAACACATACACATGATAATATAGCAAGGATGGCAATTAATGATGTTTTCCATACAAACAGGCAAGCAAGTGAAATAGCCTGTGTTACATCACGTAAACGAAATCCGCACGGCAGCATAAAACTTGACAGCACCTGAAGAGGACTAACAGAAACTGAATTGCTCAGAATTAAAGCTATTGGATCATGACAGATCCCGATGGAAGAATTTCGTTGCGGCACTTTGTTTCACTGCGGAATCATAAGAAACAATATTTCTATTTACAAAGTTTTTAAAAGTGAAATCCGTAAGAAGACGTCATCTACTAAAATAGAAGACAAAGGAGAGAGCAAATAGATCGACTGAACATAGCTGATTTAAAATGAAACAAATTGCTGGTGTTAGGTTGGCTTGGGATAATTTTGAAACTGTGCTTTGTTTCTTAATGGAACTTCAGTAACACATAGGTAGTGATGCATTTACGAGTTTAAAACTAAAACTTTTTAACTAAATTTCTTACAAAGTACCTAGATAACAATTTAAAATTTTAATTGAAAAATCTCCAAACATTTTTGTAAATACCCTCCTAGTAACGGTATTATCAAAACAAAATTCTAAAATCACAAACAACAATAATGACAATGAAAAATGAAAAAATATTTGTTGTGGCTTAGAAAATTCGCCATAAATTCAGTTTTACACAGTTTCGAAACAAAATGAAATAAAATTTAAATGAAAAATTTTGTTTTGCCAAAACCTACAGCTTTTAAGAGTTATTTACCAACAGAGAGTGTAAAATTATAACACTTACCAGGTATTTCCAACAGGAAAATATCCAACTGGTGGCTCTTTGAGTAAAAAGCGCTTTTTTCAAATTTAACACAGCATGATTTAAAAATTGTTTTTTAAGTATTTAAAACACACACACTTATGTTAAATTCTAATTTAATTAAAAAAATAATTTTAAAAAATGTTTAACACTTTTCTTTCTACATAATATCACTTCATCATTTTCATATTACGCTCTGTTTTTGCCTTTTTTTTTTGTTTTGTACTCTTCTTTATATTTTCGGCCCTAAAATATTTTTCTAAGCCTTTTTAATTAACCGGTTTTCTATACGTTTGGGACAAATTTTTTTTCTTCCTGCACGGTTTTTTTTTCATTTACAAAGAATCTTTCTATCACTTGTAACCATATAATATAATTTCATTTGGAATTTCTTTATTTTTTCACTTTTTTACACGCCGTAGTTTAGTTTAAACGATTATAAAGCCTTACGCGACACACAACAAGGAAAAAAATTTTGCAAGTACACCCTCACATTAACATCGTAAAACTTACACTGAACAGCATGACTAAAACACAGACAACATGTTAGCGGGTAAACATAACGAGAAATGCATGCAAAAAGCATTTACAAACTCTCGCAAACACAGTTCTTTTTAGGTTTTTCTTTTTTTCCAAAACCACAAAACTTTACCAAAAGCAATAAATGCACATCCAATGTTTTAGAATCGGCACACACAAACACATATCCATGTACACATATGCTCTTATAAATAAAAAGAGAATTTTGATTACATTTTAGTTGTCTTTGCAGAGCTTAGGGGACAGTACGCCAAGTGGTAAATATAGTGAATCGAAGTTCTGTTTCTGTTAAATAAAACGAGTAGACTATGAATTTACAAGAATAACAACAACATTAAAATACAAATACGTCTACATTACAAGTTTAAGTAGTACGAGTAGTACTCTTACACTCTTTAGTTTTTATTTCTTACGTGTTTGCTCTTAATTACTCAATATATATGCGTGCTTGTGTTATAATAATAATAATATAATAATAATAATATAATAATAATATAATAATAATAAATTTAATCGTTTGCTCTATAACGAGTCTCTTTCGATTAATTTTAGTTAACGTCTCGTTAAATGCATCAGGTAAAGTAAAAAAGAGCGAAAACGGAAAATTATTAAAGAGGGATTATCATGTAAGTCTCTTTTAACATACACTCTTTTAAATGAACCGGCTATTCGTTACTTTTTTCTTCATATTGCCTTAAAACATGTGCACGTTGTTTTTCTTATTGGTTGTGAGAAAATAATTGTTGTTTATATTTGAGAGAATGTTATCTCGCTCTTAGTCTTTCTATTTATTGTTTATTTTTGCAAACCAACTTTTTCATTAACTTTTTTTGTGCGAGTGTTTTCTAATCGTTTAGTGAGTTGCTTTTCCTCACAATTTTTCAGATGGCTCAGTTATTAACCGTCCTTAAGGTTGGTTGCCGGCATTGTTGTTTAAACGACTCATGTTATTTACAGTCCTTAAGGCATTGTTTTATTTTAGTATGGGACTTTT
Organism: Sarcophaga variegata; assembly: GCA_932273835.1. NCBI lineage: Eukaryota > Metazoa > Arthropoda > Insecta > Diptera > Sarcophagidae > Sarcophaga > Sarcophaga variegata. The sequence continues at coordinate 98,547,806 of OW026358.1, forward strand.
GAATGGTTCAGCACCAAAATATGTGGTACAAAAAATATGTTGTACAATAATTGGGACGGCGTATAGGTGTTTAGGAATTTTTTACAAGATAGGCAAGAAAGGCTCTGATATATCCTTTTTGTAATTCGTATAAATTTTAGCATTGTATTAGTAATAAAAAAAATATTTTCTTCTGATTCTTTACTCCATTAAGATACTAAATAATAATTATGCGCTATTATTCCACCCGTAGCACGATGTACAAGCGTATTGTGTACAGCAGTAGTGTTTCATTCCAATGTGTTTTGTGTTTTGTAAAACATTCAATCTCTCTCTTGTGCTCTCTGGCATTTTATTAGTCTCTTTTGGGGAATCTACTATCCAGCATTTGGCGTTTAAGCAGCTGTTATACTCCTTTGGAGGAATATGTTTCTATGGTTGATATACCGGCATATTTTTTGTGTGCGTTTGTTGTTGGTGTTTTTGTTTTCTACTTCAATCCGTTGTTTTTCTCGTACGTACGTATTGACTCTCTAGAGAGTTGGTTTGCATTCCGTTTAATCTTTAGAATGAGACAGACAAAAAAAGAAAAGCATTTCAGAAATACTTAAATTATTAAAAGTTGTAAAAAATTTTATTTTTTAAAAGAAGTTTTATTTTTTAAAAAATAAAAATATTTCAATTATAAATATTTATTATTAATTGGACATTATTTTGATTTTATAAACATATTGGACGTGCGAAGTGATGCAGCCGCCTTTAAAATTAATTACTGAGCGTGCTGCTTGGCTTAGTGACCATTTGTAAAATATCTGCAATTTTAACAGAGAAAATAATAAAGGCAGATGGAGAATCGTATTTAATGTCGTAGTAAAGCATAATAAAGGTACTGGAGCTCCTATGTTGCACGGGGCTTACTGAGGGAAAGACTGGATGTGCTTTTTAAAAACAACTATAAGTTTTACAATAGCAAAATTGCCAAAACCTAAGTCGAAATGTACCCACTCAGTCAAATAAGCATATACAGTGGTGGTCACGAATTTAAGACACGTCATATGACTGATTTAGTTGTGATAATATTTACAATCCTGTAATATCAAATTTGATATTTTTTATTCTTCTATATACCCTGTAATATTAAGAAAAAGTGCCATTATTTTATTTTGTTTCTTTTTACATTTTGTTGCTTTTTATTATTGTAAAAACGTTTATTTGGAACTGGCCACGAATTTAAGACATTTCAGAAATATCTGGTTTTTAAGAGATTTTTTGGTGTTTTTTGAAGCTAAACGGTGAGCAACGAATGTTTTATTTTATTTTATGTTGGAATACATAGAAATATTTAATTATAAATGGTCAGAGGTACTTGGAATACCGATGCCGAGCGAAAACTGATCCAACAATTAAAATTTGATGGAAAAATAAAAATGGAGATATCCAAGCTGCTTAAATGTTCTAGATGCAAAATTTACAACGCGCTGGAACACATCAAGCAACATGGTACCATCAAAAATGTCAAACAGCAACCTAGAGCCCGAAAAACCACACCATAAAGTAGCTGCTAATAATCCTTTCACGAGCTCAAGTAAAATAAAAAATAAAATTGTATTGGATTTTGGTATTGATATTTCGTCTAGGGCGATAAGAAGATGTCTAAATGAGAAAAACTTGCGTGGGTGTATTGCACAACGTAAACCACTAGTGTCAAAAAAATATCAAATACCGACTAGCATTTTGTCTTGATCTATATAATATGTAAATAAAAATTCTTAACTAAATATAGGTAGCAAAATATTATTAGTTTTTCTTCCTAATATTACTAAAATTTTAAGAAAAATATCATGGACCTAAAATATTTTTGATAAGATGTAAAAATTATCACAAATGTATTTATAAGTAAAATGTCGTGTCTTAAATTCGTGGCCACCACTGTATGTATATGTATATATAGCAATGTATACAAGACTAACAGCAGAAGCAACACATTTAGCAATTATATACGTCGTCGTATTTCACAACAGAATAGAAACTGCTGTCGTGATAACAAATATGGGTGAAATATTTCTAGAAAAATTTATTGTAACGCTATAGTCGAGAGCGTGTGGTTCTATACTTAACACAAGTATCTTTAACAAGACTTTGATTCGAAATTGGCGTTAAACTGAAGGTCCTACCGTTCATGTGAGTACCTTGGGTGTAAACCTGACTAAAGGGTTGTAATAACATATTTAGTAAGTAAAGCGGTAAAGTATTAGACCCCTAGACACTGGGCCATGGTTGCATTCTGCAACGGTTGGAAATACTTCACAACTATTTTTTTAGCACTTAGGCATCTAAAGCCATAAAGCTGGCAATTTAACCTACCAATGATCGAATCCTTTTGCATAAACATTCAAATTTAATTGAATCCAACTAGTGTCCTTGTATAGAGTATTTTAATAGCATTTGTACTTATAAATGACATACAAATTCATATTTTTATGGACATTACCTTGCATAAGTCAAAAGTCTATTTGCCAATCAAATTACTCCGGCTCTTTTCATAATCGACCACAGAAGAACTGCTATGAAAACGGAAAATATTGTCATTCACATTGAAAAGTCCGGACAATTAAACCAAGTCGGCAATTTTAATCCATATAAATCCATAAAAAATGTTTATTGGTGTTATATTTACTGGTGTTCATTATATGGGCAATTTAAGATATCCTTGTTAATTTTATATCATTTGCTGTTCATTACCTTCAATTACCTTTAAAAACCATACGTACACAAGACCACACTTGCACATACACATGTAACATAATCTGCATCTTTAATTTAACTTTAAAACCATTACAAGAGAGACAAACACAAGCCATTTCATCATCGTCATTATAGCCATCACACATGCAACATTAATGCCGATGATCAGGATAATGTTGTTGAGCGCGGGAGTGCGGTAAATGTCATCCTTTAAACAATCACTGGCTATTAAAAACATCCTTTTTCTTCAACCTCTTTTCTTGCCCAAGACTAAAAGAGTCCCATATTTGTTTCACTCTTCAACATATTATTGCTGTGCTGTGTTGTCTTCCTTGTTTGTTTTCATTTTCGTATTGACTGAGCAAAACGAAATTCTTGTCACATTAAATGCATTTTTAAAAGCATCAAGTGAAAATTTTAGACGGCAAGGAGACACCAACAAAAACAACAATAACATCAACAACAACTGTTAAGAAGAAACTTCAACAAGAACTGCCCATGGAAGTTATGCAATTTTATACTCAAACCGCCTGACTCTGGCCCTTTTGAATCGCCCACACAGCAACAGCATAACTTCATTACAACCAACAACAAAATACCAACAACAAAAATAGCAACAAATGTGAAGAATGTTCTGCATTTAATTTTAAGCGTGAGTCCTCTTGAATGGCGGCAACAGTAATGCTCATATGAGAGCCACTCGCTTACCTACTCATGCTGCACTCATTATAGTCTGTACACAATTTTTATTAAAAAACTGCTTAAGGTTATCAGTTCGCTTGGGAGCAAAGGCTTTCAAAAACCTCCCCTGAATTATTGAAAAGCTGTCACCATGTTTTTTTGTGCGACTTCTGTAGGAGGTGCCATCCCCACTCTTGGTCGTAGTCACTGCCAGTTTCCTTTCAATATTTGTCGCCCAAATGATTCCGTATTAGCTGTTCTCCATAGAATTGCTAATGGTTTGCCACGTTCACGATGTGGTCAAGTCATTTACGAACGTCATTTCGATGTCTGTTCCGTGAATTTCCGTGTCGACGTTTTCTAAGGGAGATTTCGGTTCGGTCCAGAACGTAGAGATATCGTCGGATATTGAATTGCTGGCGAACTAGCGAGGCTGGTATAAGGCTAATAATTTCCGACATATTACAGGTCAAAGGTGACCTCAGTTAAATTGATTATTGTCTGGTAAGGACTGATTCTCTTCTTTCCTCAAATGGCAAGGTTATCCACCGAACTTTTGCTAATCTCATAGGTCCCACTGCTCTATTGAAAGTCATGCCGAATGACCTGGCATTCCTTCGCCAATTTTTTCAGGCACTCCACCCGGCTTAAAATACTGTTCACATCTTAAATTACCACCAGCATGCCTAATCGTTTTAAGGTTGTACTTTGGGTGATGCTCTAGACGTAATGGAGGACGTAATGTTTTCCATCCGAACTGAAGAAGCAAAACTCTGACTCTTAGCTCCAAAGTATGTTTTTCTACAATGTCATCGGTTTATTGCGTTGTTCTCTCGAAAACGCTAGGCAAGATTTGATATTTTTTGTTTCTGATCCACCTACGTTCTTCGCATTTAGATGTACATATCAGAGAACTGAGACCAATGATTGAAAAACAATCATGATTTAATTCATTAAACTGCTCATATATGCCTTAATACTCGTTCTGATTATTCATTTACAAATCAATCGGCACAACATCTTTTATGTGAGTGACATGCACTTTAAAACAGACACGTCATAAGTTTTTAGAGTGACAGAACGTTTGAAGGTATGGGCTTGGTGATAAGCATGCCACTAAGGGAGCCGGCCGCTTTCATACAGAGCTCGGGGTGGTTCAAACCCACCATCCACTAACGAATCATAACAAGGGGGTTTACGTCTATATTGTGTAAAAAATGGGCCATATTGACCACCAAGTGAACTTGCTGTGAACGGTAAGGTACCTGCTAACCTAAATCGAATCGATGAATTCGACTGGATACATTTAGACTGTAGCTAATAATAATTTTCGTGAAGGGCTAATGACATCTACAACACTTCCAGCCCTTGCTTAAACTTCTTTAAAATCTAGTCAATAATTTTTTGGTCATAAGTTCCTTGTCGTTTGAGTCATAACTTTAAGTAGAGTAGATTTTATGTATATTTTGAACGTGTTCTTCAGTTGTTATGTGACCTGACAGCTTTGTTCTTAAAACCACTAAATGGATAATCCTTTACAAGTCTACAAATAGGTTTGTTGCGAACACATAATATTAAGGAATGTGATTTAATTTCTTGCGTACGATTATTAGAGAAGTTACGTCATTAATGTTGTTTCAAATAACATGGTATTGTTGTCATTTCGGCCGTCGATTATTTTTGTAGAATAACTTAACGATTTTTCCAATGTTGGGATCCACGTTATATGTAATAAGTCCCCTTCTTTCTCTTTTTGTTTTCTGTTGATCTAGGACAAGCCACTCATTTCATTTTTATTTCATTTATATGAAATGAAACCCAAACGAGTTTATAAGTTATTTTCCTATTTGTTTGGTTAAGCTCTTTACATTTGAAATTGAAATATATTTGGGGTAATTTCATATGAATTTTCGTAGGCCTTTTAAGTTTAACCGCACCGTTTTACGAAAAACACTCCACACAACTACTCAAATATTTTTGAATTACGTCACTCATTTATATGAAAAGTCACTCATTTACTCATTGAAATATTTTTGGGGTGTTCTCATACAAACTTTCGATCGCCTTTTAAGTGTAACCCCCTGTTCTACGAAAAACACTCACAGCTCAATTGATCGAATATTTTTGAATTATGTTCGTACGAATCTCGTCTGAAATCATCAAACAAAAACGGGATACCAGAAAAATATGGAAAGCACAAACAAAAAAACTCAAAAAACACTGAGGGACCAATCAGCTATTGTGCGCAATAATATAGAATATATGGAACGCAATATGGTCGTTAAAAATTATTCAAAAACTATGAATTACAGAGCTATTCTAGGAGATGGAATGTTTATTAAACGAATGCTGATGACTGAGACAATTTTTCAATTACAAGTTGTAACTCAAAGCATAACAAGAAACTTGTAAATATTACATACGGTAGGGTACTCACATCACATCTTTTAGAAACAGTTATTTGGGATCGACCAATGAACACTCAGAAAAATATATAAATTCTGTCTTTCTGTCTTTTTGTGGTCATTGATTTAGTTATTCTGATCGCCTGGTATTAACCCTTTGCTCTCGGCACATTTTCGGCAACTCGACGCTACTTTTTAACAAAAACGTACATCCTTGAAACGTATACAGTATAATTTTAGAACCAAGTAAGGAATTGTAATGAAATTTGTCTTATATGAATACGTGGACATTGAAGAACACATATTTACCAAAAAAATATATCAAATAGTTTTTTCTATTCGACGCTTCAGTACGAACTGATATCTTGTATATTTCTTCTTCCTGTTATCGGATTTCTTTATTATCGTATCAAGTTTCCCACTTCATTGAGCCACACCCATGTGGCTTTGGACACCTAATTCACTATATCTACATATTCGTCAACGGATCAGAGAATTGTACAGTCCGCCATGAACGCATTTCGCACGTTCCTTTTCAACGTGTACAACGGTTGATTTATTTATCATGCATCTTGATAATTTGATCACATTTCGTTCGATTTTTTTGTGCCATATTAACAGAAAATTACAGGGAAAACGTGTTTCTTAAAAAATTGCGGTGGAATAATTTCATTGTCCGTAATCGCTAACAAACTATCATGTCCCCTCAGAGGGGACAACCAAGTGATATGCTAGACGTACGTTGTCCTCTCAGAGTAGACAACCGAGTGTAAAGGGTTAATCGCGTTGGGTAAAAGTCATCATAAGACTCTCGCAGCAGCTATACAAGGTGTGCACATCTGCGCCCCATAATACATCAGACATCGGCTATTACGATTATTCCGATATACTGTAGCAATTCGTTGTTAGTAAACGAGTGCTGTTCACGAAAAATATTTATACTACAAATTATATCTGAAATAGTTTACGAATATTGCATAAGGTAGGGTACTCACATTACATTTTTTAGAAACAGTTATTTGGGATCTACCAATGAACAAACAGAAAAATATTTAAATTCTGTCTTTCTGTCTCTTTGTGTTCATTCATTCAATTATTCTGATTGCCTGTTACTACTCGGTAAGGCAAATATTAGATGAAGCATCATAAAAGGAGCGCAGCGAGTATAAAGGACATGTATTAAGAACATCATGTCTGCATATATCTAAAAGAAAACATCTGATAAAATAATAAATAATTTTTGATTTTAGTCACAGGAGAAAGTCAACAGAGATCATCTAATCAAATATTCTGATAACCCGTGAACAATTTTAAATCGCTTTATTCCTTCAACACATATCGCTGCCCCTATGGCGTCATATACAGAATGTAGACATATATATAGAATGTATGGGGAACGTAATATGCCCTTTGCAATTTTATCAAAAACTCTAAATTGCTGAGTTACTCCAGAAAATAATTTTTTATTAATCAAGCGCTGGTTTAGACATTTTTTAACTTGATTACATATCATAACAATTAGTCTGTAAAATTGCATACGGTAGGGTACACGCATCACATTATTGAGAAACAGTTATTTGGGATCGACCAATGAACAAACAGAAAAATAGATAAACTCTGACTTTCTGTCTCTTTGTGGTCATACATTTAATTATTCTGATTGCCTGGTATTATTAGTGGCCATTTGTCTTTATAAAAGTGGAACTTCGACAACAAAATACGACCTGATGAGAGAGAGAGAGGGAGATTTTTTTTGCCATTTTTGTGTTTAAGGGAATCCTGCTAATGTTCTTTACTTTCTCTTCCTATCTTCTGTTCCTATGCGACAGTTGTGTTATTTCAGAAGTATGAAAATTTCAATGAAAAATCACATACATACTCACTGATTAAATATTTTTGAGCTATTTTTTTAAACTTTTTCGATCATCTGTTATCGTTTAACTTTCTAGATTAATTCCCCCCGTTTTATGAAAAACACTCAATTGCTGAAATGTTTTCAAATTCTGTTCGTTCATATGAATTTCGTCTGAAATCGTTGCAAGAATAGGAGACAAGAAATTGTAAAAAGTCGCCAGAGATCTACAAAATTGACACATTGACAAGAGAGACAAACAAAAGCTATTTCATCATCATCAGTACAGCCCTCACAAATGCAACATTGATGACGATGATCATGACGATGTTGAAAGGTTCGCGTTGTAAATTTCATTATTTTAACAATCACTGGCTATTAAAAACATCCTTCTTTGGTTAGTTTTTTGTTGCCCAGGACTAAAAGAGTCTCATTTTTAATACACTCCTCCATGTATTGTTCCCGTGCTGTGTTGTCTTCCTTTTCTGTGTTCCATTTCGCATTGACTGAACAAAACCGAAATTCTTGTCACATGAAATCCAATTTTACCATCATCAAATGAGGATTTCAGACGTCTAGGAGACGCCAACAAAAACAAAAATAACACCAACAGCAACTACTACTACCACTACATTAGGAAGAAACTACAACAAGAGCTGGCCATGAAAGTAATGCAATTTTATACTCAAACAATCTGACACTGACTCTGAATCTCTTGTATCGCCCATACTGCAATAACATAGCTTCATTACAACCCTCAACAAACAAAAACTGCACAAAATAACAACAACATCAACAATTACGAGGAATGTCCTGCATTTAGTTTTAACTGTGGGTCCTGTTGAATGGTGACAATAGCAGTTCTGGTATGAGAGCTACTCGCTTACCAACTCATACTGTGTTATACGCTGTACACAATGTTGTGTGTGCATATGTGTGTTGCAAGTACGGATGGTATGTGTGGCATGATTGGTAGACAATTATTTAAGGTCATTTGCAAACGTTGCAGACACTGACACACCCACAATACATGCAACTTAAATGGATATACCAGAAAAACATGATTATTTCGAAACCGCCAGCCCATTACATGTATATGGGGTTTATAGGGGACCGTCTTTAGCATTAAATATTATTTTTAAAGCACTTTTAAAATTCAATTTTTATTATAAAATCCTTAAGGTTATCACTCAACTTGGGAGCAAAGGCTTTCAAAGGTCTCTCCTGAATTATTGAAAAGCTGTCACAATGTTTTTCTTTAAGCGACTTCTGTAAGAGGTTCCATCCCCACACTTGGTCGTCGTCACTACCAGTTTTCTTTCGATATTTGTCACCCAAATGATTCTGATTTAGCTGTTCTTCATAGAATTACTGATGGTTTGCAACGTTTAGGCTGTGATCAAGTCATTCACGAACGTCATTTCGATATCTGTTCCGTGGATTTCCTTGTGAAGGTTGCTCAGGAAGATTTCGGTTCATCCAGAACGTAGAGATATCGTCGGATATTGAATTGCTGGCGAACTAGCAAGGCTGGTATAAGGCTAATAATTTCCGACATATTACAACTTAACGGTGGCCTCAGTTAAATTGATTATCGTCTGGTAAAGATTCTATTCTTTCCTCAAATGTTATGCACCGAACTTTTGTGAATCTCATAGGTCACACTGCCCTATTGGAAGTCATGCTGAATGACCTGATATTCCGTCGCTGGTTTTTTCAGGCAGTGAGGAGTGGCGTAAAATACTGTTCACATTACCACCAACATGCCTAATTGTTGTACTTGGGTGTACTTTGGATGATGCTCTAAACGTAATGGAGGACATAATGTTTTCCATCAGATCTGAAAAGGCAAAACTTTGACTCTTAGCTGCAAAGTATGTTTTTCCAAAATGTCGTGGGTTTATTGCGTTGTCCTCTGGAAAACGCTACAGAAAATTTAATATTTTTTGATCAACCCACGTAAGTTCTTTCATTTAGTCGTCTTCTTATCATCTTGGATGGTTATACATATGTATGTACATACCAGAGAACTGCAACCGGTGATTGAAAAACAATCATGATTTAATTCACTCAACTGATCATATATGTTTTAATACTCATTCTGATTAGTCATTTTTAAATCAATCGGAACACGTCAACAGTTTTCAGAGTGACAGAACGTTTGAAGATAAACATGCCACTAAGGGAATCGGCCGCTTGCATAAGGAGCAAGGAGTGGTTCAAACCCGCCACTAACGAAACATAACAAGGGGGCTTACCTCTACACTGAGTAATACAATGGGCCATATTGGCCACCAAGAGAACTTGCTGTGAACGGTAAGCTACCTGCTAACCTAAATCGAATCGATAAATACGACTGGATACACTCAGACTGTATAATTTTAGGCAATATGTATGAATATTGCGATAATATGAAGACCTAACGACATTTGCAACGCTTCCATTCCGTTTGAGTCATAACTTTGAGTAGAGGAGATTTTAACTATTTTTTGCACGTCCTCCTTGATTGTTAAGCTGACAGCCTTGGTTTTAAAACCACTAAATGGATAACCCAATACAAATCTAGCAATATGTTAGTTGCGAACATAATATTAAGAAATTTGTTCGAATTTCTTGAATACGTTTATTTGAGAAGTTACGTCACTAACGTTGTTTCAAATAACACGGTATTGTTGTCATTTTGTGCGTCGAATATTTTAGTAGCATACCTCAACGACGTTGGGAACCACGCTATGCGTATATAAGGGCCTGTTTCTGTAAGACAAACACTTGCACTTGCTTGTCTACTTACATGGAAAACACAAACAAAAATACTGAAGTCTCCTTCTCTTTTTGTCTCCTGCTTTTTTTAAGACAAGCCACTCTTTTCATTTATATGAAATGAAACTCACACAAATTTGTTTATAAGTTATTTTACTATTTGTTTGGTTACCTTTTTTATATTTTGAAAACACTCAATTGCACAAATATTTTTGAACTAAGTTCACTTATGTATATGCAAAGTCACTCATTACACATATATTGGAATATATTTGGGGTATTTTCATATAAATTTTCGTAGGCCTTTTAAGTTTAAACGCCCCGTTTTACGAAAAACACTTCGTTCAATTGCTCAAATATTATTGAAATATATTCGTACGTATCTCATCTGAAATCATCAAACAACAGGGACCAGAAAAAACACAAATTTCCCAGAGATCCTGAAGTAAAACGAGCGATTAAACACACGTTCGTCTGTTTATATGGAAATCAAAAACAAAAACAATCAAAAAAACACTGATGGGACTAATCAGCTATCGTGTGCAAAAATATAGAATATATGGAACGCAATATGGCTGCTAAAAATTATTAAAACACTATGAACTACAGAGCTATTCTAGGAGATGGAATGTTTATTAAACGAATACTGATGGCTGAGGCAATTTTTTTCAATTACAAATTGTAGCTCAATGCATAACAAATAACTTGTAAATGTTACATACGATAGGGTACTCACATCACATTTTTTAGAAACAGTTATTTGGGATCGACCAATGATCAAACGGAAAATTGTTAAATTCTGATTTTCTTTCTCTTTGTGGTCGTTCATTTAATTATTGTGATTGCCTGTTATAACTCGGTAAGACAATCGTAAGATGAAGCATCATAAAAGGAGCGCAGCGAGTATAAAGAACATGAACGTGTATATAAAGAACATCATGTGTACATATATCTAAAAGAAAACCACTGGTAAACACGTTCATCGTCATGTCAGTCATATGTGTCTGACGTACGCGATTTGGTAAATCACAAATGTCCAACGGAAATGACTCTGTGTTCAAAACAACAGGTTAATACTTGTTGTATCTTGTTTGTATGCGTCAGACATATAAGACTGACACTGCTTGTCGAAAAAAAGGTTTAAATATAGGGCCATGTCAGTCATATATGTCTGACATAAAAAATAGTGTTTTTCCGGGAATTTTGGCAAAAAAAAATTTCTGTGATTTTAACTAAATTATCTAATAAAGTTACCGTGGCCCATGTGAAAATTTTTCTAATATTATCATAGCTATGAACGTGTTAAGGACATCATATCTACATACCTAAAAGAAAACATGTGATAAAAAACCTCGAGAAATTTAAAATCGTTTAATTTTTTTCTCAATGTTCTTCAATTTAATGTAATATCGGTAAGCATTTAATTGCTCTTCATATGCTACAAACGTATATTCCGTTCCGTTACGTTCCGTGAACGTTCCGCTAACGGAGGCTTTATAAAAGCGAACTTCGACAACAAAACACGACCTGTTGAGAGAGGGGAGTTTTCCTATTTTTGTACTTAAGGTTGCCGTCTGTTATTTTGGTTTCAACGCATTTAACTCAACGAATTTTCCAATGTTGAGAACACTACTAGTGTCCTTTACTTCGTCTTCTTAACTCCTATTCAAGAAAAATCCACTCACTTATATTGAAATATTTTTAGCTATTTTGATAAAAACAACACTGTTTTATGAACACCCTGTTAAGCTCAAATATTTTCGAATTATTATGTTCATATGAGGAATATCGTCGCCGTGGTGTAGTAGGTAGTGTGTTGGCTTACTATTCGTAAAGCCCGGGTTCGTATCCCAGGTCAGACATCAAAAATGAAATATGAAAAAAAAAAAAAATATTTCTTCGGCGACTTCCTCTCAGCAGATTTCTGGCAAAAATTCTGAGAGTAAATATAAATTGCCATGAAAAAGTTTCTCAAAAAATCTGTCGCTCGGAGTCGACTTTAAACTGTAGGTCCCGCCACTCGTGTATAAAATTAACGCACACAACATGAGTGGTGTGAGAAGCTAGGCCGTAATCCTGACTGAAGGGTTGTAATGGCCAATTATGTATGTATGTATGAGGAATATCGTTTGAAATTGTTCCAAGAACAGGAGACAAGAAATTGTAAAAAGTCGCCAGAGATCTACATAATTGACACATAACAAGTAACTTGTAAAAATTGCATACGGTAGGGTACACATATTACATTTTTTAGAAACAGTTATTTGGGATCGACCAATGAAAAATCAGAAAAATATTTAAATTCTGTATTTCTTTCTCTTTGTGGTTATTCATTTAAATATTCTGATCGCCTGGTATTAATCGTGTTTGGTAAAAATCGTCATAAGAGTGGTGCAGCAGCTATACAGGGTGTGCACGTCTTTAACTGGTATTATTGCATCAGACTCAGAACCGGCTATTACGATAAATTTTTTCGATGCATATATTCAGTAAACAATTTTTATTAAACGAGTGCTGGTCACGAAAAATTTTTATATTGAAATTTATATCTGAGTTAGGGTAGTTAAGGTAGGGTACTCACAATTTTTAGGAACCGTTATTTGGGATTGACCAATGAAAAAATAGAAAAATATTTAATCTTTCTCTCTCTTCCTATTTTTGTGGTCATTCATTTCATTATTCTGATCGCCTGGTATTAATCGTCTTTGGTAAAATTCGACGTAAGAGCGGCACAACTCTTAATATACAGGGTGTGCACAGTTGGGCCCCATAATGCCTTATACATCACATACCTAATTGACTACTACGATAATTTTTTTAGAAAATAATTTTTAGTAAACGAGTGTTGGTCAAGAAAAAATTTTATATTACAAATTATATCTGAGTTAGTTGCGAATATTATATACTGTAGAGTACTCACAAAATTATAGGAACAGTTATTTGGGATCGACCAATGAACATACAGAAAAATATTTAACCTTTCTCTCTCTTCCTATTTTTGTGGTCATTCATTTAATTGTTCTGATCGCCTGGTATTAATCGTGTTTGGTGAAAATCATCTTAAAACTTGCACAACTCATACTAATACAGGGTGTGCAAGTAAGTGCAAAAAGTAGAGTAAACGAGTATACTTATTGAGGAATATGATGTATGAAGGAAGTGCCATCTATTAGGCGATAGCTGATCGCTGAGGTCATTGCAGTATTTATGAGTGAAACAATGTATTTTTTTATATGATTTTTATAAACATTTTATTCATATTTATTTATAAATTGTATAACAAATAACAAATATATATGTATGTATATAACAAATAACAATATTGTTTAACAAATAATAAATTAAAAATGTATTAGTAGTTCAATATACAGTGGAGAGCAAAAGTTTTAGTACTCCAATATATTTGTGGACAATTTCATGAATGTTAACCAACAGTTTGTATAAAAACTTGAAGATTTTATATTTGTTTTATTAACTTAATTCTGTTTTATTATAAAACAAAAACCAAAAAATTTAACGTTTTCCACAAAACAAAAGAAAAATAAAGAAAAGTTTCTGATGCGTGCGTGCGTGTGTGGTGGTGTGGGGAAGTGAGAAAAGATGATTAAGGCAGGCAGGCAGGCAGGGCAGGCATAATTTTAATACTTGAATTGTTTTTCTTTTTTTTTTGTATCGTTAAGGAATTTTTATTAACTGTTAATATGTGGTTGATAAATCAAAATGTTTTTTGTTTGTTTTTATTACAACACTATGTACATATGTGTGTCTACAGTACAGGAAATTGCAAGTTTGTGGTTAAAGATTAGCCCTAAGCACTTCAAAAAGAATCACATACAGAAGATATGTACATATATAAAAAACGGCGATGTTTTCTTTCGTTGCTAAACGGTAAATCCCCATTTTCTTTTGATAGAATTAAAATACCGGGGTTTTTAATATTTTAATGTTGGAAATTCAGTCTGTTGATAATATGAACTACTTTAATGGCCGTTAAAGAGCTCATTATTACTCCGCAAATCACTTGGAACCACTCGAAGAAAATTGCAATCTGAGTTCCTTGTCACAGGCAAATCCCGGTTAATTGTGTATCTAATAATATATCTAGTATTAGATCGCTTACAAATGTAAACGATTTCATGGATGCCCTCCCCATAATAATGGGGTCAATTTGTTTGTTTGTTTTTAGCATGATTTTTTTAACGTTACCAAACTTATTGTATATTCCAAAGAATTAATACAATAATAATAAACAATAAAAATAAGTATAAAGATTCTTTTGTTAAAGAAACGTGAGCGGAAATGCATTATTCTTATATTTTTACGTTAAAAATGCGCATTTTTGATTGTGTATAAAGTATATATGTACATATAATGCATATAAATGTAAGTAGGTACATATGTATATAAGTTTTAATATGCACATCACATTGTTTTATTGACTTAATTTTTCTTTATATGGTAACCTCGTGGTACCTCTAAGAGGTACCTCGCAGTGTAGGTACCTCTAAGAAGAACTCAGAGTAAATTAAAGATTCAAAGGACTAACATATGAAAATGCTATCACATATCTTTAGTAGGATATCCCTCCCTTAAGGTTAAGCCATCCTTTTAACCCATTTGAAATTGAATGCACCAGTTTTGTTTCGTGTTTTTTGGTGATATTTGCCGCCATGCACTCCCATGAGTAAGTTTTTCGGTTGACTTTTGCGACTATGTAAGCGTTCTTTCCAATGATCTCCCAAATACTCTCTTCATAGTCATATCGGGACTTTGTGCAAGATTATTAAGCGCGTCGCGACTTTGGTTGGCAAATTAAATCTTCACATTAGGAGCAGTATGATTGGGGGTGAATTTGTTCTTTCGAATGTTTCCTCAATAAATTGTAAACTGTCCACACCTGGTGCCACAGTATTGAACTTCCGCGTCCATGCTTAAAGGTTTCATGTAATTTCTACGGATTGGGTTCCATAATTTTCTTTCTCCATACTAAAGCATATCGAATGAGATTTTCTATAATGTGTGTGTGTGTTTAGACGAGACAAAATATGCCATTTTAACTCTCACGGATCTACTTCATTTAGCATGGAGGTAGAAAAGAAATGCCGAGCTCGATCTTAAGAAACGGTTAAACATGGTGGTGGTAATGTAATGAGTATCGGCACTAGGCGTGTGCAGTTTGCAATTTATTAAGGAAATAGTTAATAAGAGAGACTGTTTTATTGAAACTGCTGGTTAAAATTAATGAATGTTCTAAAATTGTATTGGGGTACTAAGACTTTTACTGTCCACTGTATGTATATTTTGTTTAACCATTATGGGCTATAAATGGTTAAATTTTACAAGTGTTCACATTCACATATAAAACTCTTTAAATAAAAATAAAGATATTACAGTCAAAGAAAAAAGTATTCATACACCACTCTATGGAGTCTTTTTTCCTGATGATTTTTATCAAATTGAAAAAGATGTTGTAGCGTTTTTTAAGGCAGTTACAATTAAGAATGTTTGAGGACAAACAAGGAATATAAAAAAGAAAATATAACATAGAAATGATTAGAAAACTACAAAAAAGATTGGCAGCAAACGCTGTACAACGCTGTTTGCGTACACCTCTGTATGTAGACTTTTTTCTGTGACTGTGTATAGGATATTTAAAAAGCAAAGTCTTTAAAGAAAGCATGCAATGCATTTTAAAAATATATCCTTCTTTCAATATACAGCCAAAGAAAAAAGTCTAAGTACAGTGGTGTACTTACAGTGGAGAGCAAAAGTCTTAGTACCCAAATATATCTTGACAATTTAAAATAATGTCTGCGTCTTTAGAGGAGTCAAAATATATCATTTTAGTTCAGTTTAGTATGGAGGAATAAGAAATGAAGAGTTCGATCTCAAGAAACGGTTAAACGTGGTTAAAATTCATGACATTGCTAAAATGTATTCGTGGTAGTAAGACTTTTGTTGTCCACTGTATGTAGACTATCTTTTCTTTGGCTGTATGCTAAAGTTACAGAAATGCTTTGAATTTTTTGTGTTTTTTAGGTTTTTTTTTTTCAAATGTTTACGACAATGTTAAGTCGTCTTAAGATTAAATTCAGTCTACTGTTAGTTTTTCTTAATTGTGCATGCCAGGGTATAATATCTTCTTTGGATCATCTTCTTCGTTTGGTTGCTGCTGGTATTGTTGCTGATGTTGTTACGGTTTATGGCATAATTGCTGCTGCTGTAGCTGTTGTTGAGCATCTCACATTATTATTTGTATGATAATTATTGTCACCATTTACTGACTTACTGTCCATGTTATCCATTGCATGATATCCATTATATGAACCATTTTATGCATAACCATTGGTATTCTCTTTATTAGTATGACTGGATGATACCATTTCAGCAGGACAGGAATTGCCGTTGATATGTTATCGATAGGCATGGTACGATTATTTTTTCAAGCACCACGTATCGGCTACTCGATTGATTGTTCTCTTTCAATTTGGTTGGATAAATTGGTGTGGCACTGTAAAGAGATATAAAAACAAACAAATATCATTAAAATATTTTCAAATTTAATATGTACACACAGTCAAAGAATAAATTCTACATACAGCGATTGATGGATTTTTATCAAAATAAAAAACTGAGAATAAAAAAGCTGTGTATATACAACGGTGTGTGTAGACTTTTTTCGGTGACTATACATATATAAAAAATACCTATTGTAATAAAACAAAACAAGCAAATCAAAGATATCATTTTAAACTATATGTAAGTATATGATCTTAAAACATAATCTGTATTGACTAGCATTTCAAAGAGTTAACGACGAGTATCTAGTAATCGCTTTCTAGTCTTTGGCTCCAATTAGTGAAGAATGGCTCGTCTATCAATAGAGTATATATTCCTACTTTCAGGTAAGTCTAAAATATACTTCCTGGTGCTGGTCCTTATATGATAATTGTTCCTTGAGACGTTCAATTCCATATATTTTCAACGTGATTTCTTGCCATCAGCTCAGACATGTCTGATTGTATCGTTTAATTAGTGTAATTGTTAAAGACCAGATAGTATATTAACGATGTTCACTAATGTTTAAAATGAGTATTTAAATAACCTTGACAATCTTTTCCGTGTTTATCAAACTCTACTAAAACTTCTTTCTCACGTTGAATTCAATGGAACATGTTGAGGATATCCTACAGTGGCAAGTCAATATACTTCAGCTGCATTTTTAGTGTCTAGTTCTCATAGAAAAGCATTGCAAAAACTTTCCTTAGCGTTCATTAACAAAAAACGTAGTACCTTGGCAAACCAAAGAATTTCAAGAAGTATTTTTAACGCTCCCAAGAACATTCAAGACAAGAAACAAAAAAGAAATCTGTTTTCAATTGAATGACAAATTGCTTCCATTTATAATGCATTGTTTGGTACACGATAATTAAATGAAACGAACATGTTTTCTTTGGAATGAAAACCTAAGAATCATCGTCTTCGACATTGGCAACTCGCTTTTGGCAACATTTAATAACTGGTTGTGGATACTTCTTCCATTTCGAATTCTTATTAATCATGGCAATTGGAAAAACATTTTTAAATAAAAATATGTAATACAAAAAAGGAAAAAAAAGGATGTGGATTATCAAATAATCACTAAAAACAGATCACATGTCTCATAAAATCATTCTCTTTTTTGTTTTTGTTTCTTATTATTATTGTTACTGTTGTAGTTATTCTTGTAACACCTCTTGAGTAGAGAGAGAAGACAAATGGAACAGACACACAGAAATATACATATTGGAGCTGCATGATCCCAAAGGAATATGAAAACCATGGAACGGCATGTGCAAATAAAAGAAAATATTCATAAATGATTGTGTTCAAGTACAAATACGTGTATTGTACTTTGTATGTGGATATAGAGTTTTGTCAATTGAGAGTAAAAATATAGCAGAGAAGTGGAAATAAATGATTTAGAAAATGCATCTGCTTTTTAAAAGAAATTAGCAAATTTGCAAGGAAGAAAAACACTACTACAGATCTTTTGTCTCATATTTTGAATTACGGGTCAAAAGTTAAAAAACGAAGTTTCTGTTCATGTGTAATGACAGCTTTTGAGTATTGAATATTGAATAATATTTGTTCAACTTAGCATCAAGATGAGCTGAAAGTCTTCCAGCCTTTAATAGTCATGCTTAAGGCCTTTTTTTGAAATTCGAATGAAAACGATTTTTTTCTAAAAAAAAAAAAATATATATTTTTTTAATTTTTTTGTTAGAAAATTTTAACCATTTTCATAAAACTTTTATCACACAACTTGTAGTTTTATGTAAGAAATAATATTGTATAAATAGTTTGGGAGTAGCTATCATACTTTGAGAGCAGCCCATATATCCTTTCTTAAGATTTTTAAAAATTTAATTTTTTGTTCGCCTGAAAGGATTAAAGAAAATACATTTAAATAATGATGTTTATGTTTTTATGTTCCTTTTTGGTATATTTTCATTTCAAATTAGAGTTTTTTAGCAACAGAATTCAAAAACTTTTAAGTTTTATTGTGGAAAATGGAAATTACCTCCAGCGATTTTAATTGAAATTTGAGACTTAATGATGGAATACTTACAGTGATTTTCAGGGAAATTAATTTAAGGATATTTATATAAATCAAGCTTCATAGAGAGATTTACGGAGTAATGCGTGGTATTGATTTATGTTTACTTTCCTATTGTTTTGTTTTATTACCTTTTCAACTCATATTTAATTTTGTCGCTGTAGATTAGTACCTAATTGAATTTGATGGTCGTTATAAATTTCGTGGTCCACCGAAGTCGAATTGGCAGTTTTAGATTCAAGTACATGCTTCGTACGTGGCAACTACTTACAGCAGTATTTGGGGAAACCCATATCCGGGAAACCAGGAGGAATCAAAGGGAGACCATTGTTATTGACATAATCATTGTTCTATTGTAACATTAAACTTTTTTACCTCACATGGCGTTGACAACAAATATTTCTAACGAATCACAAGAATGGTTTGTACCATCAGGTTTCAGAAAACACTCAACTGAGAGTGTTACTGATGCGAGTGACAATAACCTGTCTAAGCATTTGGAAACTTATAAATCGCCAGAAAGCAGGGTGCTAGACGTCAAATAATTACCATTTTGAAAAAACTAAAAGCAAGCTGACATGAAGTGTTTGATTTTTATGTAAAAATGTACATCATGTCAATAATTTTGCGCAAATTTCATAACAGTGATAATAAAATGTAAGAATAGTAAATAAATAGTTTTATTAAAATGAATTAAAATATTAAAATTTTTTAACAAAATCTATCAATAATCGTGACAATTCCATGTACTTACTACAAGTATACTTGTATGTATATATACTTGTACATATATATATCAAAAGTGATACACAAGCTAGTATTATGAAGTTTTTAAGGCTCGATCTACGGTTAATTGTATTGAACCTTATGGCCACTAGCTCAGTTCTCTGCTTTATTAAAATATTAGAGGGAAGCCAATTGAGTGTGGTAAAATAAGCCCAGGTTAGGCATGAACAATTTTTCAAAAATCTGTCGTTCGGAGTCGTCTTTAAGCTGTAGGTCCCACCACTCATATATAAAAATTAACGCACACAACATAAGTGCTGTGAGAAACTAGGTCGTAATCCTGCCTAGAGGGTTGTAATGACCAATTATGTATGTAAATAAGCCCTTAGCCCTTGTTCGAGTGGAACAAAGTGCACTGATTATATGATTATATACAGCTGACTGCATACGAGTCTGCATATCAGTCGGTAATTGTTCAACGTCTACCATACTTCAGTACCGTAAATCAATCCACCCAGGCCTGATAGACCCAGTTTCTGATAGCGGCAATGCAATCCATGTGTAATTTGCATTGCAAAAATTTATAAAGTACTCTACGAATTTTACTCTCATCCGAATTCGTTGAAAAAAGTTTTTTCCCCTACATTTTCAAAGAAGGCGTTGTATGTCGAATCACTGTATGACAATCACATCTCTAACTGGAAAAGCCTGCCTATTAAACTTATGCTTTATGGCAAAAAGTGCCTCAAGTGTACAACAATTAATGTGTCTCTGGGAAGTCAAACCCTACACTCAATCAATGCAGAGACTGGCTAAATAGAAAAATCCCTACTAATTTTTTATCCACAAATGTTATTTGCTTAGGAATATAAATTTAATGCCAAAATAATTTCAAGAAGTGAACAAAATGAAGAGAAAACTTTATTTAATGCTCGTTTTCATAACCGAAATCTATAAATAACAGGAAGGAACATTAAAGGCCATCAACTACGACTCAGTGATACACTGCACCACAATGATGTTTTTGGAATTGTTTCTTGTATAGATGCAGGCTTATTTCTAAATTCAGAAGCGAGATTGTGAAATGAAGAAATGGGCAAACGAACACACTTGTAAGGAGATCAAATTGAACTCGAAATTTTCTTTGGACTGCATCTGAATCCCTAACTGTGCCTTTTCACATGATGGGAATGTTTCATATATCAAATGAATCTACATTTGAATCTCTATGTCATATACAGTACAACACATGCTTTACCTATTGGAGGGCATAAAAACAGGCATCATCTTCATCATCACCATCGTTATAAACATTGCGAATATTCCAGCTTATAATAGTAGAATAATAGGAGCTCAATGGAGAACCAATAGAGCCTATATTTCTCGTTAGACAAGTATTATAAACTTATAAAACTGAATATAAAATAACAACAACATCAACAGCAAAATGATTTTTCTTTAAAATTCTTCTAAAAAAATTGCAGCCGGCAATTGACTCGATGTTATTATTGTTTGTATTACTTTTCGTTTTTCTTGCATTTATTATGGCATAAACGAAATGGAAGAAATTTTAAATCCGCAAATTTAACCAGAATTTAAAATCCATATGGACTCCTCTTTAGAATGGTTGAACCATCCACACATAATGAAGTTCCAAGCCAATTATTACGCAAAAACAATAGAAGATGAAGGGTTCCAGTAACGCGATACAACTCATCTTTAAATCATAATGAATGGCCATGGAGAGTACAATTGCAAACTGAAATAAACAGAATCGTAAAACAAAAATATTGTAAAAGTTTGATAAGAAATAAAAATCTGTTTTCCTTGGTATACAGCACCATTAATTTTTGAAAAGCTTTAGAATGCAGAGGCTTAAAAGCATGCAATCGATAAAATGAAGAAGTAAGGAAGTAAGTTAATTGCAGTAGTTGGTTGCATTATTCCATTAAATTATTGTGATTTTTCTTCCTTAAAATTAAATACCTCGTATCTGTTTAATGGATATCACGTTGTGTTGGTTACGTTAATTATGCTCATAATAAAAATAGTGAAATTGCTCTTCCATACTTCTCTTCTTCTATTCTTTTTTGCATTTCATTTATAATTTTAATTATTTGTGTATAAAAAAATTTGCATATTCCAACACCTTTCCCATAGCACTACAACACCCTTCCCAAGCACTAAAATACTGGCAAGCTTTACGGCAATTCGAAACGAAAAAATTGCTGGAGTCGCACTTCTTGGTTGGTAAGAGTGCCGATGCAAATGCATTCAATGCACTGTTTCTCGAATTGCCACTCTTACTCCCGTTTCCTTTTCCTCTATACATACTTACATAAACAAATATGTATGTATGAATGTGCCTGTGTATGTAAATGAGTATTTATTTATTTGTGTATGAAATTGTGAATGAAGTTGAAAAATATGTACGAATTTGTGCTGCATCGTTTGTAGTATTTTACTCCTGTAGCAAATTTTTTATTTTTATTTTCTTTTTCTTTTTAATTTTTTTTGTTTTTTTTCACCCTTCACTCATTGTTTTTATTTTTGTTTATTTTTTGACTTGAAGTAAACTTTTACGCGCTCTCGTAATGAAAACATACACTCAGGCCCTACTCCTCCGAAATACATTACATTCATAATTTGCATGCATACTGCCCTCAGACCGAGCCATTTGCCGATGTATAAAATTGTTGCATGCATGTATGTGTATTAAAATTACAATGAATGTAGAAAAAAAACATCGCTTACAATTGCTACGGCTTCACAATAGAACTTCTCGTCTAACATTTACTATATCAATGGGTGAGAGGAAAAGTAATTTCGATTTTAATTGCAAACATAACCATTCATCAACATTCAGAGAGAGTTTGAACTTGCCACTTCTTAGCGGAAAAGGCACACTGTACCTACTAATAAGTATCTGTTTCCTATTAAGGTTTGAAGAATACAACAGGATTTACTTCATTTATCAATTCGCAGATACTTTATAACCTAAGCATGGCTCTCGCAGAATTTTCTGAATAGTGGGCGATATATTGTTGTTATTGTCATCAATATTATCACGTTGAAGAGTGCTTAATTCAATCGTTTGACATTCAGAATAGTTTTTTTAAATTGATTCTTTGATATCCTCACAATCGCATCTTTTCACATCCCTCTTTATGTGTTGGCAAAACGTTTCTCTTCTTTCTCGTTGCCACAAAGTCATAGACAGATACTATTAGCAACATAAATATCTTAACGATCGAGAACCCGATACTAAATTAAACCAGGAAAATGGACATGGTCGTACTGTCAAAAGCAAAGGATGATTTTTTAATTGTTTGAATTTTTAAAATTAAAATAAACATACACAAAAAATGTACAAAAGGTAGCGAATGACATTCTACCCTCTCAACTTGCGCTGTATCGTCTTCTCTACGGTAGCGTTGATTTTCAAGTCGTGGGACAAATTTTGAAAGGTTACTACAGTACTCTTCTAGCATTTTAGACAGTCAATTCTTCGTTGAACTTCAGTACAGCTCTTGCCATTTTTTTCTTGGAAATGGGCCATATGTTGTAACAATATCAATGGAATGTAGATTATACCCTCTCTTCTAGCATTGGGTACGTCTAATATACTCCACGCATTATTTAGGCTGCCATTATTGTATAGAATTTACTACGACTTACTTTTTCCATAAATCTCTATAGGAACTACTAACATTGCCTATGTTGCATTCTATACCCGGTACATTGTTATTGTAAAATTTACATTTCACTGTCTCTCCAACCACCTCTCCTCACCCAGCCTTTGCGCACGGCTTGCAATTGCAATAGAAAGCGGAGAATCCTTGAACAAAAATCCTGCGTTGCTCATTTATAGCCAGATTCACTCTCTCCTTCAATTGTTCATTTTCAGTTTCAATTTAGTTTCATTTTATTTTTGTTTTTTTTAATATCTTTTCTTTTTTCTAACTATTACGAGTTTTTCCATTTCTCTAGTTTAGATAATATTTTCGTAATTATTACACTGAACTCAACTCGACTTGACTCTGTTCGCTACTCATTCCTTGATTTTCTATTTTACTTTTGTTATTATTTTTTCTATTCATTATTTGCATTTGTCGTCAACTGCTGAAAGTTAACAACCTTTAATTGTCAACAACAACTCAGTAGTTGTTTTGTTATTGTTCAAGGCACAAGTACAAAATGGTTTAAAAGGAATTACGCGACATGTTTATAAAAAAATCAATTAAAAAAGGATATTTTATGTCGGAAAATTATTATTTTTCTTCTTAACAGAATAGTTTGTATTTCTTGACAGATTTTGTTTCCTTTCAAAAAAAGAAGAAAAATGAATAGAATAAGTAATGGGAGTATAAATAACTTTTAATTATAAAGGATTTATTTGATTATAGGGATTTATGAATTTTATTTTTTTTTTATTTGAAGTCGCCGTAGCCTAGTAGTTAGTGTGTCCTAAAAAGGGGGCAAATCAAAATAGCCGCAAATTTTGTAGAAATAAAAAATGTAGCACATCCTTCTTTCCTGGTCCGTTTACAAATTATTCTTTAGTATTTCAAATTCTACCTTTTTGGTTTGTTGTAGTGTTTGAATTTTACTCGGCATGACAGTGGCGCCAAATGATATCAAAACGGTATGACTTTCAAAATAAAGCAAAAAAAAACATCAGCAATATTTTAATGGTATTACTAGTTCCAAATATACGTACAATTTATACTTTCTTATTAATCATCATCCACCTCATCGTTCTTTTTCTCAATTTATTATTAACGTTTCTTTTCTTTACAGTTTTTTTTTTGTCTTCCCTTCGTGTTATTGTTGGTACCTAACGATATTTTTTTTCGTTTTCATTGTCCCAAATAATATGAAAAAGAAAATTAAAAGCAAAAAACTTAATAAACAGGAGCTACTCTTGTAAAATGCTGAAAATTTTTATCAAATGATACTTTCCATACCTTTTAAGTACTTTTTTTATATTTGAAAAATTATTTATTTTGGTTTTTAGGATTTAAA
Source organism: Sarcophaga variegata (assembly GCA_932273835.1). Taxonomy (NCBI): domain Eukaryota; kingdom Metazoa; phylum Arthropoda; class Insecta; order Diptera; family Sarcophagidae; genus Sarcophaga; species Sarcophaga variegata. The sequence continues at coordinate 98,572,578 of OW026358.1, forward strand.
GTGGCGCTGATATTTAAAACCATTTCAAATTCTTTTTTTTTTTAATTTTTCTTCCATCAGATTTGTTGGCTTTTGTTTCAGTCTGTCTACGGTAGTTTTGCAATTCTTTTGAGACCAAGTCACAAAAAATGAGGACAGGAAGAAAACAATATAAAATCGTACTGAAATATTTGTCTGACCATACGACCATCTAGATTACATTGGTTTCAATTTGGTCATCACGTTTAGTTCACTGCACGAAAGTAGACGAACGAACTTCACGCAATTCAGAAAACTCAAAACGATTTTAAAATGAAGTTTCCAGTTCAACTTGTATAAGAGGTTCATTTAATTGTGAAGGGAGAGAATGGAAATTGTACCTTTCAAGTAGCTTCGAAGACCTTCAGCAGTTATGTATATTTGAGGTACTTACTGATAAACCACTAGACAGGGTTTTGCGAACATAGGAGCATTATATTTCAAGAATATTACGTTAGTGTCCGTCTAGCCATTTTACCACCTATTATCCTTCACTGAAGAGAATGCTTTACCGGTCAGTTATACCCGCGACGCATTTAGGGGCTCTCAAAAGTCGTTGACAACTGTTGAGTCTCTAATTAAACTTAAAACTGATTGCGAGATATTCATCCTTCATGACCCTTTTAGAAATGTGTCTGTTTTAGTATTGTTGTTGCTGATGTTGTTGACTAACATTTGAATACAATAAAATATATTTTATTTTCGCTTTTTTTCTTTCAAATAGAAATTGAATACGTTGACGAACGTGTCACAAGTTTCACACAAAACTTGTGAAGTACTTAGAAAGAGAGAGGGAAAGAGTTTATTTTTGCGTCTCTATCAACCACTGTGGTTTGTTAACACGACCCTTAAAAACCAAAAAAAGGAAAAGGAATTGAATACCGAAAATTTATCTCTAAAATTCCCTTGTTTGGTTTTCTGTTTTTTTAGATTATAAATAGCGGAAGTTTTAAATTGGCAAGATTTGATAAAAACGTTTTTAAATTCAAACGGAATGTCTGTCTGCAACATAATGAATTTTGTAAATGAATTGTTTATGGAACTAATAAAATATTAGATTAGTAGCGCATTATAATTTGAACTTCTGATAGAAGATTAATTGAAAAATTTTAATGATACAATGCTCCTTCAAAAATAAAAAAATTACCATCCTGGACCAAAAAAGCTACGACCCGATAAGAGCTGTTATAGAGTAACGTAAACTATAATGTACAATAATTTTGGATACGGAAGTATCACTATGGTTCGACTGTATTCACTGTAGTAAGTCTAGCATTAATTGTTATGGACAAAGTAGCTAAAGCTGCTATTTGCAGGTTATGTTAAAAGTGCTTTCTCAATATAAAACAATATAAACCGGGGATACCCGAATTCAGAAACCTATTCTAGTGCAGTCCATTAAGATTTTACTTCGGACAACAAAAACAAAACAAATATTTCCAGAATTACTTTCCATACATTAATTACGGGGTTTATACGGACGTGTATTACAGAAAAAATCGGTGAAAAAATTCGTGACAAGATTATAAAGAAAAGTAACTGGATTCGTATTCACTGATATATAATAGTTGTTGCTAGTTGCTAATGGTGTGCTGCTAATCGAGGACGATATGCATCGATGTTTTAAAAACACTCGTTGTAACTTATTGAAGCAATTCCATTTTTTTTGAATTAATCAACATCGATGTATTTTATTCGATGCATCGAAGATAAAAACTTAATACAAATTCTAAAAGAAATGCAGCATATAATACATATTCGATTCATGGGTATCGTAAAACGTTTTGTAAATAATATTCATGAAAACAGTTCAGATAAAGTTAATATAAATTACTGGGATGATCTTCCATAGGTATAATCGATGCAATATTGGTTTGTCCCTTAACGACAATACAGGCTATGTTTGATTTAACACTGTTGCATAGGTAGTGAGAAACTCAGCCATGAAGTCAAGGACATATAGCGGGATAGTCCCAGAGTGAACTATTCATAGCATACTAGGAAACTTTCTAGTTACTTCCAAGCGAAAGCTTACACCATCGAAAAATAGGCTCAATTGAATTTGTGCAGGATGTTCAGAGGACAGTATACAGGCCGCTCTATGCGCACTTAACTCATATGAGGTTTGTTCGACATTAGACTGGAAAGCTCAATCAGTTAGGCGGGAATGAATATCTTGTCACCGAGGAATTCGAACCAATGAACAAGCGCATAATATTGCTAGGAGTTTAGATTCCACGTCACTGATGCAGCCAGAACCTTTCTGTATGGTAGGAAGAAGGGTTTGGAAGGGTTCGCTCGGCGAAAGGAAATATGCATTGAAACAGACAAATCGAACAGATTTTAGAAAATCTTTTGTTGAGTAATAACAATGAAAAATGGTTTGAGTTGTGCATCACTCTATCGACAAGTACTCTAAGAACAGTAAACGGTATTTTACCGGGCATTGTAGAATCAAAGAACAATTGTTTTAGAACAAGAATAAATTCAAGTACAATATGCAGGCTCTGTGAAGAGAATGAATCATTGAACACATATTTTGTAACTTAAATACATCTCAGAAAGAAATAACGTGGTATTTAGCAAATCACAGACAGGAGGTTATTCTTACCAATGCCGAACAGCATACTGAAGATAATGTGGAAGAACATCTGGACGCGGTACTCCACTATCTCTGCGCAATCAGAAGTACATTATATTTCTGCACTTCTATTTTGTTACAAAAATCAACCGATACATAGTAAACATCGATATATTTTATGGGAAATCGATAAACTTCAATGTTCCTTTGCAATGCGTCGAAAAAACATCGTGGATAACTTTTAATGTTCATCGCAATGTGAGGACAATATATTTGAAATATGCTTCTCAGACGTTCCCCCTGTTTTCTAAGAACGATTTTAACATCCATCCAACACTATCGATTCAGCTCTATATATGGTCCAATGGCTCTTCGCATTTACTATTCATACCTTAAATGTATTTCCGTTACATTTGAATTCTTTTCAAAGCGCTGGATAATATAGGCGTGAAGCTCAGCCTCATGTTAAATTGAGGTTGTTGGTAGAGAATAAAGGGAGAACAATTTTTTTTCGTCTACTTTCATTCAGATCTTAACGCATCCACCTGCCGTTTATTCGATAACTACAGAAAATTCAAATGCTAACAAGCCTTGTTTGTTTAAATATGTTTATAGCTTAAAGCCAAGCCCACTACAATTTTTACATCAACAAAAGATAACAAAATTAGGAATGACGCCATTTTTATTTTACTTTATTTGAAAACAAAAGAATTAAAACTTCACAAGTGGTTTGAAACCCTTTTCTTGCAACAATAAAAAAAATTAAGAAAAACCAATTGAAGACCTCGACATCAACCCTTCATTTATAAAGACACTCCAAGTACAGCACAACACCAGCTCTGCTTGTTTAGAACTCCTGCATGAGGCATAATACATACAAACATACAGAGAGACAGACATACAGACATACAGAATTACCATCCAATACTTAATGCTTGTATACATAAATACAAATGAGTACAGGCATGTTTGTTGCATGTTTCTTATGTAGTTGATGATGCCTGTTCCTCATTTATTTCAATTATTTGTTGCTACTATTATTGTAGATGTTGTTGTTATTATTAATATAGTTGCTGGTTTAATAACAATAAAACAATAAGAATTCATCCATAAAATTTGTTTGCATCATCGTCCTTCCATGCTGCTGGTAATATTCTTTGCTTTCATGTACAAATGCCTGTATTTGAACCGAAAACTGTGTAAATCCTTCTGATTTTGTATGTGGGGATATGTGAATGTATCTCATAATCTAATGCTAAAGACAACAATAGAGCCAAAAATAGAACCAAATCATACACAGTTCAAATGTTTGCATGTATGTACCATGAATGTACAAGATGCGTGTGTCATATATTATTACTTGTAGAATATCCTTAAGGATTATGCACGTGTATAATATTATTATTGTTGTTGTTGTTTTTATGTTCGATACTCAAAAGGCTTTAAAGAGCAACATAACATTGTGACAGATTTCAAGTAAATAAAAAGTAACCAGAGAGACCATCTTACTCCATAAAGAAGTAAGTGCTACAGTCATCTGAAAAGACCAAAACAATTCCAAACTAATCGTTGAAATGAGACCCACTGCAATTACTGCAAACCACAAAAATGTTTACCAGGAATCATATTTTTTTTAATTTCTTAAAACTCGCTTAAAATTCAATTTTAGGTTCCAGCAGGCAAGGCCATCGTACTTAATTGTTAAGCCATTACTTAAAACATCAATGCCTTTGTCTGCCTATTCGTACTAGAAAGAGACACTGGGCGATTCAGTTGCAGTTGAATGTCACAAAATGTGGAACTATAAGCGAACGAGACCATTAGTGTCGCTATTATTAGTTACAAGCCGTAAGTACTGGTAGATGACATACATCGATGTTTTAAAAACATTCGATTTACTCTATCGATACATCAACGATTTCGTGTTTTCGCTACTGATCAACATCGATGTTTTTTACTCGATGCACTGATGTCAATAACTTAATACAAATGCTCACACTTTGTATTTGTGTGTGTACATTGAAGACAACACAGGTGGAGTTAAATAATATTCGGAGACCAGCTTGCCTCCGTATAACTGTGAGAAATTGTTTGATAACTGCGTTGCAGCCTTTGTTGCATATGGTCGTGGGAATCAAAGCCATGTACGCAAAAGGTTAGGTTAATGGAAGACAGGTCCCACTAGAGATTTATCTGCGAGCATGACAAATCAAATGGCTGAAAATTCCTCTCTTAATTGTACCATAGACAGTACAAGTGAACACTATGATTTTTAGAATGATTCGAAACGACATAACCGTTCAAGAGAAGGTCCATTCTGTACAGATGTGAGCAGACATATAGTAGGACAAAAGCTAGATGAAGTGAAATACTCAGAGCCCATGGGGAAACTCGCAAAATGCTTCCGCAATGCTTTATGCAAATGAAAATTGTGTTGCGTTATTATTCTATTACATCGAGTGGCCAGTTTACTGTCTGCTATTCTGTTATTGACTTATTTTGTTCTCATAAGCTTTGTACCGGTTAAACTGCAACTTTTTCAACTGAGTCCAGATTTAAAACAAATGTTTTCTTATGTGCTTTCTTACATTCGGTATTTTTTCGTTAACGCAATGCATAAAGTTGAGCAATTTTTGACATGCGTTAAGTACTTTGACAGCCATCAGAAAGTTTTTGGTTTGTTTTTATATTCTTTAAATTTTTTAGATGTGTACAGGCAAATTTTAAAGTACGAGTATGTTTTCTTAAAGTCAGTTTTTATTCATGTTTTATAATTCGTTATTTAATTTAACGAAATGCAAGTTCATAGTTGAGTTACACCAAGAAAGCCTTATCACTTTTTCTTAAGTTTTGTGGTGGCTCTGAAAAGAACCGATTGGTTACGATATTTTCTACTGGCTTTTATGTTCTTCTGTTGTTATTTCACCTGAGGAAAAAATATGTAAAACTTATGTCAACATTTGTATACAATTTTATTCTTCTTACATTTTAAATATGCACAATAGATGGAGTGGTGTTAACATTTTAGTTATATTGAATTGCTTGCGGTTCATTCAGGAACTTACTGTTTGATGGACCCATGTTATTAAGCAACTATTTAAGCAACGACAGGAAATCTTTCCGAGTGTAGCTTTGTTATCAGCGTATAGAAAAATTTCTTTTTTGCGTTTCGCAGTCAACGGCATAGCCATAACTGCATTGATGTTGTTAGCCGGATTTCAAACGACAGCAGCAGGATAATCATACTCGCATGATGCCTCTACCTTCATTCCGTCGAATGTAAACTCATTTATTTTGTAGTTCAACGACATGTCAGTCGTGCGTGTGCTGCATGAATTCTATTGATGTTGATAGGATTCCCCTTCAGGCATATCGCTTTAGAATTATGTTGAAGAAAGCCTTTCTTTTACAAATGATCGTACGGTCTCCGGCCAGATGCATGCAAACAAATGGCATAGTAGTAATCATTCCAGTTCCAATATACATTTCTGGGAAACGTAAAATTTCTTGTTAGGCCCAGTTGTAAAAATGTTCAGCATTTTTCTATATCAAGACCGTCTAGGGCGAGTTGGCTTGTTTCGGCAGCAATTGTTCATTTTGTCTTGGTATTATTATTGGCGGTAAAGCTATCATTTATGTGTTCGACAATATATCCACTGCGCAGAAGGAATACACATTTATGCTGTTTAGAAAATATATACGTATATACATATGTCTATAACACGAACTTACTCTGCAGGCTACTGCATGCTACTTTAAGGACAGCTTGAGATGCATTCGAATTGCTTCCTTTTTAATGATTCTTCCAAATATCAGAACCTGTTTTATTTTCTGCCTACACCACACAAATGAACATGTATTCTGGCAATAGTTTATGTTTAATTTTTATTTTTTAAATCGTAATTTATATGCCAGTAAATTATACTTACTTTGCCAAATCTGCTGATCCTATGCTATTGGTACAGCACTGTTGGCATCAAAACAAAATGGTACCAAGTGATTATTATGTCTGATTGAGTGAAACGGGGTCGCTCGATGCACTTCTGAGAATTGGGTGTAACTACCATTTGAGATATATTATCCCACTTTTGTCTTCTGTTTTCTATCATCCTTCGAAACACAAAAAAATAAAGTCCAATACCACCGTCAGTAATTTCTTTTTGTTTCTAATTTAGGTATCTTTTTATAATTCTTTAACCTCAGTTTGCATGCACTTGAGTATTGATTTGAATTATTCATCGAACAAATATATTTTTTTCTGAATTGTTTTGTAATTAAATTTGAATTTAAATTTCATCATCAGTATCGGATTTAAATTAACTTTTAAAATAACGCACCACCAGCATAACACACGCAGATGTAAAAAAAAAATACGAAATTAATTGCAAAAACCAAATACAAAAACTTTGTATTTTCTTGAAAACTTATAACGCAATTAGAAAATGCGAAAGTTTCTATGATCATAAAATAAAACAGAACAACAAACGCTTAACAAGTCTAATACTCTCAGAGCTGGTTTTTTATAATTACCTAAGGAAATAAATCCACCTTGATTCAGCGGGTTAAAGAGAAATATTGCAACCCCATGTGGAAGCTCTCGAGTGTCTTTCAAGCAAAAGCCTGTGCCATTGAAAGACTTGGTCAATTCAACTTGTATAGGAGGTCCAAAAGATAGGACATAGCAATACCATCTGTCAGTCAGGCCACCATTCAAGCAGTCGGCTCTTATGAGATTTAATCGAAGAGAGTATGGGACTGTTAGGGGAAGATGAATCGACTAGGTAGGGAAAATAAGGTTATCCTCTGCTGCAACCCAGGTCATCTGAGAAGTCCAGACTTATTTGCTATGAAGGAAACTTCCACGCCGCAAATGGTAGTATAATTGTACTGTGGAGTGGAAGAAAATGTTTAGAAAAATAGGCAAAAAAAATTCACTTAAAATTGAAACTCAAAACGACTAGCTTACTGGGGTTTTATTTGGTGTTGATAAGATCTTTTGTCTCAGGTTTCGAAGAGCCAGACAACGTCAATACAAATACATAATTGGTCACTACAACCCTTCAATCACCACTTATGTTATGTGTGTTATTTTTATTTGAAGTCGACTCCGAATGAAAGATTTTTGAGAAACTTTTTCATGGCAATTATATTTACTCTCAGAGTTTTTGCCAGAAATCTATTAAGAGGAATTCGTGGAAAGAAATATTTTCTCATATTTGGTTTTTGGCTGGCGAATAGTGCAACAATTACCAGCAGAATGTCTTTTAAACACATATTGGCCGTATAGGAGTACGTTGTTAAATGCTTTCATAGGCATAATGGTATAATGCGAGCGGACCAGTGAGTTGAAACTAAAGTTTTGTTTGAGCCCTTGTGTAGTACATGCACTGTCACACATATGTCACCTTTATTTTATTTATTTATTATTTTGCCAACAATCGGACAATTTCAGATATTTGTGCAGGATATTTATAAAAATTATGTGCAGCACATGAGAAAGCTTTTAAGGTTTCGTTTTTTCCTATTGTTATTGCATAAATAAGTGCCAGTGGGGCCGTATAATATTTAGTGATGAATTTCCTTTCTTTAGCCCTTTTTTTGTTTTCGACAGAAGAAAAAACTAAAGCGAGTTGACTGACTGACTGTGTGTTGTGTTTGAAGTTTAAGATTGTTTCTGAATCTGTTGGCGTTTTTTCCTTCATCCTTTTTGTACAACAAAACCACATACAAATTAAAATAAATGTAACAGAATCCTAGAAAAATAAAAGAACAACAATCAGAAAAGCAGAAATTCGTTGCAATCATCCGCTTGCTTAGCTAACCTCATGCGACCCAGCATGAGTGACAAGAAGGGAAGTGGCCGGTAGGCTGTGTGGCTGGCGGGATGGCCAAGTTAAAGTTATAGATGGCGTAGGGTGGTCAAAAATGTTGTGTTTCCTACAGAGATTTTTCTTCTTTCTCAGTTTTGGTTTTTGCGCCTCAATTCTGAAGGATCGCTATAAGCCGACAAACAAAATCCCGCCACTCTTACGTACCACATGCTTACAATCATGCAACCAAGCATTATAAGTTCCAATATGTTATAACCAATACAGTTTTTTATACTCCGTTTGTTTTAGTTTTTTAAAAATCAAAAATAAAAATTTTTTACAAAAACGTTTAACATGTAGTCGAATTTGCTAACTACAGTTAGAGTTTGTAATCTAAAGCCCGTTTTATGGTATGTTTTAGAGACGGCAATGATTCCGTTTTTCTGTTATTATGTAATTTATTTTGAGATTATTTATTTCAGTTTAGCTTAAAACTGACAGTTTGTTTTGTATTTTTAATGATTTTAAGACAAAAATACAACAGAAAAATCAGTGCAAAAACAAAAAATAAAAGAAGCAATAAAAAGCGCACTAAACCATATTCCCTTTAAACTGTCATCATCAACTATGAAAACATTCAGTCACTGCAGAGTACACATGTCCAAAATGATTTCCGACGCTCTATAAAAGCAAGTCGGTAGTAATAATCCGCAATTCGCGTGTTCATATGAATCTTCACTGAGATGGGAATTGCATCGCGTAAGAATTCCAATTCGTTAAGAGGAGAGATGCCATATACAACATGTGTTCCCCTGAATCTACATCGGGTATCCCTCTAATGTTGCTCCCAATCCTGTTGCCCAGAAAAACAACAGGGTGTTATCCAGTCGAGTGTTAATAAGGATAACATCAAGCCTAATACTTGATGTGTTTCCAGGTGTTTTTTTTTTGAGGTGCATTAATACTGCACAGGTTTCAAATATGTGTTCTAACGATTATTATTCTCATCGAAGAACCTACATTATTTGTTCTACATACATATTATTTTCCGGTCAAAAGGCGCATAGTATTCTTAGGCTACTTGTGAATTGTTTTATGAATAACTGAAATCTCTTCTCATTGTAATTAGCCAACAATTAGCTAAGGTTGCTTTGACAAGACTTTTCGGTGTGGAAGGTAGCCGCCTCACAACCTCATCTGCCAACTTGGAATTCAGCAGAGGGTCTTCCTAGTTTTCTCCCAAAATTTGCTAAATTAACCCCGCGCTCTCCATGTTTGTGGGAGTGCTCATAAAAATTCTGCATAATGATCTCCCTGTTTAGAGGGCATGTAGCCTCCAAATTGTTTCATTCACACGATTTGTCAGAAGAAATCAATGTCAGTTTCAGAAGAAACCGTAAATAATATTTATAACAAAATTAACTTGTTGTGTACTAGAGCAATGGACTCGAAAATGACACACCTAATGTACAGGAGCAAAGATTATAAAGACTGCCGATGTTTAAATCCGGTATCAGAGTATATCCGTCGCCGTAGTCTAATAGGTAGTGTGTTGGCTTATTAAACGTAAGGCCGAGGTTCAAACCCCTGGTCAGACACCAAAACGAAATATGAAAAAATATTTCTTCGGCGACTTCGGCTCAGCAGTTTCTGGCAAAAACTCTGAGAGCAAATAAAGTTGTCATGAAAAGTTTCTCAAAAATCTGTCGTTTGGAGGCGACTTTAAACTGTAGGTCCCGCCACTCGCATAAAATTAACATACACAACATGAGTGGTGTGAGAAGCTAGGCCGTAATCCTGACTGAAGGGCTGTAATGGCCAATTATGTATGTATGTATCAGAGTATATCCAGTACGAGTTTCTGCATATTTACTGATAGTACAGCAGTGTTTGAATGGCACACCTAAGATTGTTCGAGAATGTTGAGATTGACTTCAGAGGTAGTGAGACATTCAACGGTTACCCTCATATGGACTCCTGGACATGACAAAATAGAACGTTGCAACATAACACACTTGCAAATTCAGGTACAACGTGAGCTTAGTGTCTCTCTGCAGTACAGCAACCAAATGGTTTCTGAGAAATTTTAGTCATTCGCAAATGACAGATTGGTGCTTTTTTAAGTCACAAGTGCATGCGAATGCGTTACAAAGCTAACATACCCCATACCATCGGCCAAATTCAGCCTGATTTCCGACCCAGACTTATGGAAAATTTATCATTTCGGATGTGTTCTACCCAGATGTTTCTGTGCCATACTGAAAAGTTACGAAACTGGATTTGAAAAAGACAAAATTCAGCGGTATCAACACCAAAAACAATTAAGGTCGGCATATGAACCATGTCATGCTTGAAACGTTAACAGTAGTATCTAAAAAAAAAGAGAGGATTGAATACCGATATCGACAATTGGCGACAGTTCCTTTGATTTTCTGAACCCAGTGTCGAAAGCGTTCCATATGTCTGGCTAGGACTCAGACTAAGGAAAACGGTAGGGTTAACATGGAGGAGCATGCATTGAGTATAATCCAAACATGGTGGAGATAACTGTACTGGAATAAAGGGGAAGACTTATGAGGAAAAAAACGATAAACTTTTGATAGATTTCAATGGAAAATATTTGCAATGGAACGAGGAGAATAAATTCTATTAACAATAGTACATACTTTTCTAATTTAATAAATTAAATCATCAATCACATCCTCATGAAATACACATAAAATGTATGTTTACTGTAGACAAAATTGATGACCTCATTATGAACTTAGAATCTCTACAACATTATTATTGTGCCCAGCTTATATTATAATAATATTGATTGCATGTGCTTCCTTTTGTTAGCTTATTTAGTCAAATTGTTAAAAATTAAATAATAATTGTAATAAAAATAACATTCTTTCATCTTTGTGTTGTATTGTATTGAATGCCCTTAAATGCTCTAATTTCACTAAGTTTATTAACGAGTTTAGTTGAGTTTCGTTTATTTTTTGGCAGTAAATTTTCCATTAAATTAGCTGCAGACAATAATGACGAGTCAATCAATTGTTTAAAAGCCGTTATTTCGTATACATATCATATCATATTGAATAGTCAATTAGATTTTGGAAAACAATGAGCAAATTTACTACAACAGACATCAATAACCATCAACCTTTAATAACAGCAAAAACAACAATAATCATATGGAAATTTAAGGAAACACTTGAAACTTTTAAAATAATGACGACGTACTACTACGCTACTCATCACAATAATTATAATGATAATGATGATGATTTTAATAATAATCACAATCAGTTGCTTTTATAATGATAATAATAATAGAAACTGAAGTATTATTGCCACCACATTATGTGGCTAGTAGTGGCTAACAAACATAATGCAGTTGCAACATTCAAATAAATTGAAGTGATATTTCCTCTCCGCATCTTTTCCCGCAACCTTAAATGCCAATAAATGGAGTTTAATTTTAAATTTGAAGCCAATTTAAAAAACACAACAAATATTTACAAATAAAACATATTTTGTAAAATTAAATAAATAAGCTGTGTATGCATGGGTATAGGTATGTGTGTTTTTTGTTTGTTTATTGTTATAAAATACATACATAGGTGGAAAATAACTTCTAATGAGTGGTTTAAATTTGGTTTTTTCTCTTTCTGCAGAGATACCAGACCATCTCTCATAATATTGTTTTTGTTATTTTAGTAGTGAAATTAGTTGAAAAACCCACAAGAGAATTTTGTGCTTTAAAAACAACAAAGGTTTTAAAAATTGTTTTTAATTTAATTAATGAAAAACTTAATTCTAACAGTGTTAACAAGTAATAGAGTATTTTATTTCAAACAGCATACACTCTGACCTGCTATGCCTTAACAGAAATTTTTGTCAAATTATTGAACGTCTGTTATGAAATATTTGGGAAAATTGGTAGGTTAATATAGATTAATTTTATAGCCGCCTTAAAAATCATAGATTACATGGGTTCTGTAAGGTCCCCTTTATAAAGATAGCACCTACTCTGTCATTCACCGTTGGCTAGACACGTTCTGTCAAAAAATTTAATTTTTTTTTTATTATTTTTTTTTTTAATACATAAAAAAGCAGCCTTATGCCAGATTATCAAATTAGACGATTTTGGGTACCTGGTCATTGCGTCACTGTTGGCAACGAAGTTGTGGACGACTTGAGAAATCAAGTTCGACTTTGGAAGCTGCAACAGTAGGGGAGAAATTGAAACCATCAAAAAACTTCTTCGGAATCTTTGAGAAATCTTTGAATCAGAAACATTTAAATAACTGACAGCTATTCAACTTCTTTGTATCAGAAACATTTAAATAAATAACGGCCTATTCAACTTCTGAGTAGAAGAAGTCGTAATAAACCAAAGAACACCTGAAGATGCATGAAATAAAAAGGAACACAAATTTCATCCTCAAACCGTGTAAAAGGGAGATATTTTTTGTAGAAGTTACATACTCTTAAGAGTGGTAATTGAAAACTATGTCTATCATTTTAAATGAATGAGCATGCTGAACTGAACCCCTTTAAATTTAAAATAATTTTGATTAAGTGGTTACCTTTGATTGGTTTGATTTACAACAATTCATTTGAATTGATGGCTCTAATTTAAACACGCTCGACTAAATATATTGGTTGTGGCCATTTACTTTGCCTAGATGATTTCTGATATTTAGTCCTGTTTTACCAACCAAATCCATAAATAAATAGAATTCAAACGGAATTCTGTTTACATTTTCCAGTGTACTGTCAAGTGAGGAGTGGGGCAACGCGAATGGCACAGTTATTTGTCAATTTATTTTAAATTTAATTGAGATGTTATTTTTGTTGTTTTTGTTGTTTTGATGCTGTTTTCGTATTCATTTGAATGTTTTATTTGGCATTCTACTGATCCCGCAATTGGGTGTGAAATGCATTTTTATTGTTCGGCAGGAAATATTTTGCTTTTATTTTAATCCTATGGTTGTAGTTACAAATACATTTTTATCGAATTTGTATATAAATTTATAACAACAACAACATGATTTCTATATGTATTTACTATGCATCATTTAATGCAATAGTTATTTGGGCGACTCCACATATTCAAATAGCGCTCACTGTTTATACACGCATTAATTAGATTTGCATTTTTAGAAACTTTTTTCCATTTCGCTTTTTTTTTAGTGGCTGTCTAACGGTATCATCACAAGTGGAAATTTAACCGAAAATATTTTTTTTTAAAGGATACAAGCGTATATACGAATGTACGAGAGCGAGCGCAATTACGAGTATAAATTGTATTTAAGCTTGATATGTAAATACGAATTTTAATTATTTTAAGTTTTTATTTATTTTAGCCGCAATGGAATTGAATTTAAAATATTTTTTTTTTGCATTTTGGAGTGACTATATTATGCGAATAAATACTTGAACATGCAACTTTAAGCTTTAAAATAGAGGACTGTAGCCAAGTAAACCACAAAAATTATAAAAAAAATAATGAAGAGGGTCAAAGCTAATACCAACTAAATGATACCCTACGTTAGCATGTTGAACACATTTCGATTTAATATGATGCAATAGCAGCTGCCCTCTTGCATTTTTCCCTTTTCAGGTAACAGCCGAAAACACCTGTGGAACGTACAAGTTAATGTCATCTCCGAACGACAGATTTGAGAAGCTTTTCATGGCAATTATTTACATTCAGGTCGGCCACGATATCCTTGAAAAAAGAAAGATATCCTTCTGAAAAAAGGGTACAATGAAAAAATGGTACTCCTTGGAGAGATTCGCAAGAATTTTACGGTAAAATAGACAGAGGGAGAAAGATGAAATGGTAGAAGAGCAGCTAGAAGGCTGATCATAACACAAATTAAAATACTGTATGACAGTTTAACGAAGTGTGGTGCTGGCGACGGTGATGGTTTTAGTCGATGAGTATCCGATGTATGCAATGAGGACTGGAACTTCTGGAAGGCTTTTGCTTTTTTTATTAAAAGAAATTAAGCTTCATGCCGTTACTTTGATCACTTTGATTCCAAGAGAGCGTATTTGCTATAACTGCAATTTTTTTTAACGGTAGCTTTCGAGAAGCAGCCAAAGGTATCTATGATGTGTAGACAGTATAAGTTGATGGGTTTAATTGTAAGGACTGTTTTATAATGATTCGGTTTTATTGGAATTGCTGGTGAAATTTGGGTATCTTAAATTATGGAAGAAGGGATGGCATTGTAAGCTTTTATGAAAAGAATGGTGGGTTCTGTAGAATCTAAATTTTTCTAAAGTCTTTATAAGAACAGTGAATCCTAGAAGAATATCGAATCAAGATCTTTAGTATCATATTGAACTCCATCTGAATGTAAAGAAGAAATTGGAAGTGGAAATAACAAAACTGCGATCGCAAAAAAAAATGTTGATTGTTGATCCAATAGACCAGTGGAGTGAAGAAAACTTTGGAAATTATGCCACATTAGAAAGGAATGGGATTAATAAGTATTGGTCCTAACCATCTGAATAAGCATGTTGAGAGTCCATCCATTGTGTATAGGACATCTCGCGAATAGTGATGGGTTACAACAAGTTTTAAACTTTTAACATATATATGATGAGCGTCTTGAATAACGGCTGTTGATATAATGATTAAGATAGGGAAAAGGAAGATACGGTGGCCTACTTTCCATGCCTCTATTCATTACTCGAAGCAAAAATTTTCACTTTTCGGACAGGAAAATCTGTATTCTTATATCATATCGTAGTTTACGTTTAGATTGTTGTCACCTTACAGAAATCCCTGGGTATGACTGTGATGCCACTTAGTCTTTAATTGTAATTGGATCACCATCACTGGTGGAGGGAAGTGTTTTGAAGGTCGCTATCTGTTTTCGAAAAAATTTGAGCCCCGATAGCACTCACAACTACAACCTTGTTAACCTAATTTTACTATTAAAATCCAATTGTAATGATTCTGTCAGTCTGATATTCGATTACACACAAATTTTTATTAAACAAACGAAAGAAAAAATTATGTCTTCAAATTTATAAATAATGGCCGCCATTAAAAACAATTATCTGATCCATCGGATGTACAGTAAATACAACGATATCCAACAACAAATATTATCGACTAAAATATCGGCTAAAAGGTTACATTATTTACGCCACGCAACAGGGAACAATAATTGGGTTAATGGGATTAAAACTGTTGCCATGATTTATGGACCACAGAACTAAAAAAGAGCAGTACAACGGCATTGAAAAAAAAACAACAAATAAACAATAAATGGCAAAAAGCTTAAGTTGATAAGAATTCAAAAAAGGAGAAATTCAGAGAGAGAAAGCAAAAAACCACTCACCAGTTGATTAATTAACCCGGATCGTTAATACTTGAAGTTGAAAAACCTTTGCGATTCCAAAAACTGTGCGCTTTCGATTCTTTGGGTTGGGCATTTAGAAAACCAGGACCGGGATCTTCGGCGACTCTTATCTTAGCACAATTCAAAATACGGCAACCGCAAGAGGCACGCGTTAAAAAGCCCGACGAATTATGCCAGTCGCCGTTAACGTGCTGCGATTGCTGATGTTGCTGTTGTTGATGGAGATGGTGGGGATCATGATGGTGTAGGTGTGAGTGATGATGCTGATGGTGTTGATGTTGCACATGCAATTGATGTTGTTGGTGTTGTTGTTGCTGATTTGTATTGTGGTGTATTTCATGTTTAATAGTGCACGATGACGTTGTTGCTGACGCTGGTACCGCTGCGGATAATGAGGCTGCAGATGCAGATGTTGCTGTTGCATTTGTATTATCACTGTTGGCTCGTTGAAATGAACGACAACATTGTGTGTCATAAGCAGAGGCACTTTGTTGACTTTTTGCAGCTGCATTGCTGCCAGCTGCTGCAGTTGCTGTAGTTGACAGGTTATTTGAACGTAAACTCATGAGGGCTTTGGTCTTGTGCAGACGCAGTGTACCAATGTAACTAGCACCACTGGAACCACTAAAACCACTGTCTAAATCAGCCGCTAAACAAGAGGATTGCAAAACACCAGCACTTACCGCTGCCGAATTGGGTATGGGAGAGATGAAGTGATCTGCTGGTCCTCCCACCAGAGCCGTATCACATATGTTGTCAGCCCATGAAGAAGCCTGCCGCAAAGGCTGACCTGAAGCTGTGGTAACACTAACCACGGGCACTGGTGGCTCTTTGTCCGTGGGACTAATATTGGGTGGACTGTCTGGCATAAGCATGGCCTCTACAGACAAATTAAGTTCGCCTAATATCTTATGATGTCTATTTTGTACTCTTCTCAGTTCCTCCTCTACCAGAGTTCTACTCAGTGAGCAAGCCGAATGGGAAGTGGCCCTCAGTTGGTGGGGACTAGTCATGGAATTAGAGGAAGATGATGTAGATGAAGCGGAAATTTCTTCGTAGTAATTTTCTGGTGTGGAAATATTACTACAGTTAACTGAGGCCATGGCATCAGCCATATTATGGCTTTGTTGTTGAGGAAGTCTTGTCTGATACGATTGCCGTGTAGTTGGTGATACCAAAAATTTATTCTTTTTGCCTTTCAAGAGAAGAGCTCTAATGGAATTTGGTGGCGGGGGAATGAGATCTTCTCCTTCATTTGCTGCCACTATAATCTCAGCATGTGGTATGTTGGTATGTTTCATAACAGCACCTGGTTCATAGTACGCATATGAATAGTCGTGTTGTTGTTGTTGTTGTTGTTGTTGCTGTTGCTGCAGTTGCAACAGTTGTAAAGAGGTGGCCTGGGACTTGTTGGTCCATTGCCCATGCTGATCCTCAATACTGTGATGATGTTGATGCTGATGATTAAATCGTCCCAAAGTCTTGGTTTGCCTTAACAGACCACAACCACCCTTAAAAGAGACATGGGGTTCTGGGTCCACACACACTTCAATGGCATCTAAATCAGCTTCAAGTTGTTGTTGCTGCCACTGTTGCTGTGCTTGCCAGTTGATCTTGCGAAAAGTTTTTACATTCGCATTGGTCATGATGCCAGGTGTGTTGGTGGGACTTACGGTGGAGGGTAAAGTTGGGGTAACCTCTACCGTTATCGTATTCTTTTCAAATGAAATAATTTGGGGCTGTGGCTGTTGTTGAACAGCATTGCCAACATCATCTGGACAATCATTTGCTGTCGATAACATTGGTTGATGCATATTAGCTGCTGTTGTTGTTGCTGCCGCCGATGTATTTCGATATTGAGGTGTCGTCGTACATGGTGTTGTTGTTGCATTGTGTTGCGCATTTTGCTGTTGCAGTTGTCTCACCAACTGACTTTCCTCGTCGTGCTGCTGTTCCTGCAGGTCTGGTTTCAGTGCCCCAACATTTGTGGTTTGTCCACGTGCTACCAGATGACGTTGATTTTGAGGTTGCTGTTGTGTCGTGTAGTAATTTTGATTCGTTATAATCGCTTGGGTTTGTTGTTTCTCTTGCTGCAATTGTGTGTGTTGCTGTTGGTCTTGCAGCTTTAAATCCTTTTGCTTTTGCTTGTTTAGATTGCGTTGACTACGGTCTAAACACAAGCATGCCGCCATGGCACATGTTGTTAATTTGTATGGATGACAGTTTTTTCAACCTGCGAAAACACAAATACTGAGTTTTCTCTAACTTTTCTTCAGTTCAATTTGTTCAATCGATTAGAGGGAATGCTGCGTGATTAAAAGCTTCGTATTGCCCAGATGATCGTTATCAGATGATGGCTGTAATTGAAAGGCTGAAAGAAATGCTTATTCAATGCGGTTTAAAAAAAAAAAAAACAACTCTTTGAAACTAAATTATCTGAAACTCAAATGTGATCTCTTGTGGGGAAAATTAATTTGATTTCATTTAGACATGCTTAAGCAATAGCCATCAATCAAAGAGGCCATGGGGGCAACTAGTTTATGGTATAAAAGCGGCCAATTATTTTGGTAGAGTTTAAGAGTTATTGCACCATGCTACGATTATACAATATTTCAAGAGCCCTCTGATTACATGGAATAAATTTGAAGTATTTATTTTGTTAACATATTTCAACAGATTCTTCGTGATAAATCATGGCAATTACAATTTTGAAAATTTAAAGCAAACTTCCAAAAAAAAAAAAGAATTATTCATATGCTACACCCATCATGAACGATTTAGGCATATACAGCTAGTGCTGACGTTTTCTTTTCACTCATACATCTAAAATAAAAACATCCTATGGAAAGAGGCCCCCATTGGTTTCCAATGAGCATAATACGTTTTCAAAAATCGCTTCAAAACTAATTCCAGTCGCCGCCAAAAAATTCTGACGAAAACAAACTTCGATAAATGCAAAAAAATTTGTGGCTCAGCAGTCACTGTGGTCAATGTCGTGAATATCATGAGGTCAATGATGACTTATTTCCTATTATTATTCTAAACTTTAAAACCGTTTCATTAAGTGTTCTGTAGAGTATCGTAAAGTCTTCTTGCAGTTGCCATAGTATTCGAACGTGTTTCTGTTTTAGTTTGTATTCTTATAAATGAAAGCAGCATTCATTATAAAATATTTGCACAATTAACTAATGAATCACAGTCGCTATTAATCAAAGGACAGACATATAAATTGTTAAGCAAAAGCCAGAGAAAGACAAATAATTCAACGGAGTTGATTTTTAAAAAATTAAGAAATTGGGACTGATTAGGATGAATATTGGCTATTTGATCTTCAAAAATTAGAAAGGTTCAAATCCCCTTCAAACAATTCATACAGAAGCGTCTTAACATCAACGACGAACGTGTTAGGAAGATCAAGTAGTAATCTCTCAACAATAACTTAATAATTATTTTTTTTTTAAATTTGCGTATTGTTTTTAGGCAACGACAGACGGCAACTCTATCATTTTAGAATCTTCTTCAGAAAATGCCATTAAAGAGAAACGAAGGCATAAGAGAGATTCTATGATCCATAAAGGCTTTTGAAATATGTAACTATAACAGCAAGTTGAATAAGAGAAAAGGGGAGCATTCTAGGTGGGGTTCAAAATTTATGATTAAAAAAACGAACACAGCTTCTTTGATGGAATTACGTACCGATGACGTCGCCAACTTGAAATTCACACCAAATGGAGACTTTTTCGGTATATACTGGAAGCCTTTAGATATCATGCGAAGTAGTATCGCTCCAAATTCAATAACTATGTTTCTTTATGAACCCATTCCCATACCATGAAGTCGCCGTAGTCCAGTAGATAGTTTGTTGGTTTATTAGACGTAAGGCCACTGTTCACCCAGTTCAGACTTCAAAATTGGATACATAGGCGGCTCCTGACTATTCGAACTCATTCCGTTGAGGCTAATCTAAGATCTCTAACCTTTTTATGTATTAGTCATGGACTGGGTGACAACTCTGGAATGAATTAGAAGGCCTAATTGCAAGGTCTGGTGCAAAATTAACAATAACCCTTCTACTTGAGTAACAGAATAGTCTAAACACACAAATTCACAGTACCAGACTACTATTTGACATACATAACATGTATCTCCAAGTTGTATCAGAAAAGTAAAGTTATTTCCCGCTATTGATGAATAATTTTAGTCGGGTTAGATTTGGACCGAAAATGATACCAATTTTATTATGAATTTAAGAACGTAGAATAGAAGAAATGTAACCAGATAAGTGGAGGTTTTTATAGGAAACTGAGCAATTGATGACTATGCATGCGTGGTTGGGAATACAGCATAATAAACGTTCAGTGCTTTAGCTATGGTGATGCGTAAAAGCAGAGGACAGCGTCTTACATGTCTTGGATGGTGTCTTCAGCTGGTTAACTAGTATATATAGAATATCACAGAGATATTGTGCGCAGATTCGGTTATGAGGTTATGAGGTTACGAGGTATGAGGTTCTTGTTCTACTTGATTGAAGTTAGCCTGTGGCAACCTTTGACGGAACTAGAGGGATTTCTAACACTTTGACGAAAATAAATTTGTAAATAAAAATGTAATTTGTATACAACAAATTGAACGAACAAATATGCATTAAATGAACGACAAACGTTTTGTAGAACCAAAACTCCCATCACATGGCATATGGGGTAGCTCAGTGAAACTAAAATTTGACGACAACATTTATTGTACGTCAACACAACTTGCAACGACACGAAAATTCTAATTAATTTCGCAAAAATAGAAAATTTCCCAGCAACAAAATAGAATAAAGTTCGCCAAAAAAAAAAAAAAATTCCAAACAAGCAACAATAACTGCATAAAATACCAACAACTTTCCATAGTGGCCGCCTTTAAAAGCGGGTATTTAAATGCGCGTTGAACAGTATTTACACAAAAAAATTGGTTGCAAGTTTACTGAGGGAGTCGTAATGTTTGTTTGTAATGAATGATTTACATCCTTGTTGTTTTTTTTTTGTTGCTATTGTTGTATTTTAAATGGTTGACATTCATTCAGTCATTCGTTTAACACGCATGCGGCTGTATAGCCACTGGTTAGCAGGATGGATAGCTGCCGGGATGGCTGACTGAAGTAAAGTTACTATGGTTATGCCATAATTTTGTTTATAGTTGTTCTTGTTGGTGTCATGGTAAATGACTTTTTTTTTTGTTATTTTGGGTGGAAACTGTGGTTTCTTCTTTTTGTTGAAAGGATTCAACAACTCACAGCTTTCAGCAGAAACGACAGAAACAAAACAGTTGACACTTAATCTTTTTATTATTGTTAATTGCAGAGCAACAGAATTCTGCAATGTGGCACAAACAACGCAGCACAATGCACTTCTAAAGGCCATGTAGTATGCATCGTTAATACGAATAGTTGTACCGGCAGCGAGGGCGTGGGAGATTACATTTTGTTGTATTACATCCGAAAAGAGTTGTAATTTAAATGAAATTTTCGTTATATTTTCCGAGTATTTTGTCATTCTCTTCTTCTGCCACACAAAGTGGGCAAACTTTTAACGCTTTGTTGTGTAACGTGTTATTTGAGGTTTCAATTTTAGTGTGGCACATTCGCTTCGTCGAACGTTAATTAAAAATGTTGGATTTTAAATGTGCTCCGATAAACACATTCAATAGAATAAATAAGAATGCTGTGCTAGCCTTTTAATGCGCCAATTTCATTGCGTTTGTTTTTATTCTCTGCCTCCTCTATCTATTGTGTTATAAAGGATTGTGGTAGGAAAAAAATTTTGTTTCAATTGCCTTTGTTGCACAATGCAATTTTAATTGGCGATAAATAACGCAACAGTGCAGATACAATATTTGATGCCACAGAAAATATTCCAACGAGAGTAATAAAGTTAATTTAATTTAAAGGATTCTTTGAGGTGTCAGAGCTTCCAAAAGAGAAACCTTTCAAATTAAGAGGAATTGATTCGTTAACACTCAATCTTTTTAAACAGAAAATCCCCTCATAGACTTGGCTTCCCCCTGTTTTCGCAACTAGGCTCTCTGAAGAAGGGGAGACAAAACGAAAATGAAATAAAGAAAATAATAATGACGATGATCTTTACTATGGAACATAAATCGCTAATTGAAGTGTTGAGCTTACAAGCACTTAACGAATTTTCTAGGATAGTTAAACTACGAAAAGTTTTCTGCACATATAAGCTACTTCTTCGTGTCTCAGAAGCCAGATGGCCAGATTTCAGGGTATTCTCTATTTCAGATGGATAAGAATTGCTGTTTTTAGAAAAACTAATCTATCAAGGAAGGGCATCGTCGTTTGTATATGGGTATTAATTGAGTCAACTACTAAAGCCAGGAGCGTTACGATTATACAATGTAATCCATCAACTGATTTCTCTTCGCTTTGGAGAAAAAAGAGGATTTCTACATCAGTTTCAATGTAGTCAACAGGGGCAAAACTGTTATCATTCTAAACGATTTCGAGAGCAGCGATAACAGAAGCATGTAATCGATAATGCGTCAATAAGGAATCGAGAAATTTCTCGGATTAGTGGAATTACACAGCCCTGCAAATTTGGACTTTTTTATGCAAATAAGATGGCTCCAGGTGTTTCCGAAGGCATTTTGCGCGCTGAACACGAATCTGGTTTCAAAAACTTTCAATCACGTCAGGTTTTCGAGAAAAAGTAAATCTGATTAATTTTTATAAACCTCGACCGTCATATTGGATCCGCCATTTTGAATTTTTTAAATCTGAATGAAGATCTGTAATCAGCGACCCCAAAAACCCCTGAGTAACAATTTTCAAGTAAATCTAATTAATTTTTAAGGACCTCCGTAATGTGTTTCTTTTTCTCTAGCACCCCTTGACATAAACCCACCCCTTACTTTCAGGGTGCATGCAAACAATTTGGCTTTGGGCTCATTTTAAAGAGCAAAGATCAATTGTTTATTTCTGACAATAGCGATGGTTCTAGCACGTCAGTGTTTAGCTTTACAATGTTTCAAAAAAGGCCAAAAACGCTATTTTTGGGGTTTCAACCCCCTTTTTCGTCTTATTTGCAAAACCCATACAGGGCTGTGTTACCTATTAACATTCTCAGTACTAAAGCTATAGGGCTGCCGACTTTGTTTTCTCAAAATAAATCCTATAATTTTGGTTAAGGAGACGTGAACACAATCCTCATATAACAGAATACTTTTCATATGGCCCAATATATTTAAAAGGTTGATTTAATGCAAGAGTCTATGTTGTTTCATCGGGGAATATATTGATACATAGTTTAAGTTCAAAATATCACTTTTTTGGCACATCTCAATAATGAAGATCCTCAACAGCTCTCGTTACTGTTACCAAGATTTTTCTCAGGCTCTCTTGACCATCAAGAGGCCATATCATCGACGGCGGACGAGGTAATGTCCCTTTTTTAGAAAGACTAGGAATCAAAGAGCTAAAATATACTACATCCAATACAAAACCCCAACATATCGAACCTTTCATTAATCATCTATTGATGCCATTATGTGTGGAATATAATATTGTTCAAATGTCCGTCACTGTTTCTTTGGGTAAAGCACATCACAAAATGCTTAAGTTTTCTTAACCGTGGCGCATAAGTTTAATTTGATGGATCGCATGGGGGTGCAGAGCGCATTCATCATACACACATTGTTGCCTATAGTTGTTCATTGTAATTTGGCAAATTAGACTGAATAAATGACAACTAATTTGACAGATAATGCTTTAACAAGATAGCTGTTATCGACTATCAAAGTTGGAAAGTCTCTATGGGCACCAATATTAAAATAGACCGTCCTTTCTAAGCAACGACAAAAACACAAACAAATTTTAAGAATATGATAGAAAGAAAAAAGTATTCCTCTTTGGAATACTAAGAATATCCACAAAAGTTATTTGAACGGTCCTTATCGAATACAAAAATGTTGTCAATTGTCTTCTTGAAAAATTATTGACTTTATCGGTGGTTAGGGTTCAATGCTCAACAGCCTTTGGGGTAGCTACTAAGTGTCGTGTCTAACTAAGAAGAAAGCTTTCTGTTTCTTCCAGGATAGCGTAAAAATCTCTCCCAATTTCTTTTATTTTTAATTGGAGGCTTATTTATTAAGGTATTTATTTAACCGACATAATTATTATTCCCATATTTTATTGAAATATTTCTGAGGATGCAAATTAAAATTCTATCACTTCAGCTGCAACTTCATTTCAATTAAGTAAGTGCGTCCTTAAGAATAGTGGCATTCGATTAAAATGAAAACAACTTTATTACGAGTATTTTTCAATTTCCTGTCGTCAATTGTACTCCACGGCTGCTGTCAGTCAATTATTGAATAATAAAAAAATACAAATTGTTTGCTGCAGCAATTGAAACGCACACGCTGAGGCACAAACGTTTTTCAAATGCGTTTCTCATTTTAAAGAACGCATCAAAGCGTAAAAAAATATGAGAAAAGTACGACGATGCGATAACAAGACTTGGGTGACAATTGCAAGTCATAGCTATTGCAGGCAATACAGCAACCAACGCACGTACAATGGCAGGGCAACAGAAACAAGGAAAATATGTGGGTTTTTTACTTCTTGTTGTTGCTGTAATTGTTTGGCTAAAAACTCGTTTGATTAGCAGCAATTAATCCGTAGTGTGGTTGTAATTCATACTTGTCAGCGACAATATGGCAAAAATAAAAAAAATTCAACAACAACAAAAATAATGACTGCAAAACAAAGGCAACAACATGCAACAAAATATTGAAAAAAAGCACGAACCAGCAGCAACAAATCACGTTGTAATTGTGATGCCGGTGTTGCTGCCTGTTAAAAAGGAGAAGAAAATCGAAAAAAGAATGCAACAGAAAATACATAAAACACACACATTCGAAGGCATGAACTTGCAGTATTTGCCGCATATGAATCAAAGCGTACGTATTTTGGTTGAAGTGCATCTCTTGCTTTCTGGTAGGGTATTGCGTTCTCCCGTTGTTGCTGGACGAGGCATATTGTCGTGTGCCACAAGCATGGTAAACTTTTGAATTGATGATACAATGATGAAGACTATCATTTGCGACATGAAAGTGCACTTCGAATGGTATTGTTGTTGTCTTTATTTTATAACTGCATGTTGCACCAGTCAGTTATTGTTGGTCCCGGTTGTTATTGATTACTTTGGCTATTGTACAATATAGTGTGTATCTGTGCGCTCTAGAATGTGAGAAAACTATTGTTTGGTGATAAAAAAATTGTTTTCATTCGTACCCTTTACGGATTTGTTGCATGTTGTTGGAATCTTTTACTATTTATTCCTCTACGCTCATAGTCAACATCATCTCTCCAGAAATTGCTGATAATTGTTGTTGCTCTTGCTGCGAAAAGTGATAGTGTCAGCACATGAATCGTGAATACGAGATTATGAAACCAACTAATAACACGAAAAGTCCCTAATAAGCTGAAAAGGCTTATCAAAGCTATTTTCCGGAATAATCTGGAAATGTGCTCAGACTTCTCTACCCAAACGAAATATGAAAAATATCTCTATCAGCAACTTACTCTAAACAGATTTCTGGGAGTAAATAAAATTTTTCTGAAAAGTTTTTTAAAAAAAATCTGTCGTTCGGAATCGACTTTAAACTGTAGATCCCGCCAATCATGTATAAAATTAACACACACAACTTAAGTGGTGTGAGAAGCTCGGAAGTAATCGTGACAAATTATGTATGTATGTTCTGAGTGATGCATTAAACTATCAAGGAACAACCTTAGGTTGAGAACCCATTCACCCATTCACAATAGGGGTTCTCCTCAACCCAACATGTAGATTCTGTGACGATGAGAATGAAACAATAATAGATCTTGGAGCAGAAGCAGGAGATTTTGATCCTAGAAAGTAATATTCCGGAATTTCGGTAACAAGGAATTTAATATTTTCTTGGGAAATACTATTAGAACTAGAGAAAAATAATTATCGACACATAAACTGGATTGTAAAACACTCAATCAACTGTCTTTAGCCAGTTGGATTAACTGTTTCCATTTAGTAAAATTCTTGTTTATGCTGAGATCCCTAAGAATCTGACAACCTAATTGAGAGTAGCTTTAATGCTCCATAAACTTATCTTTTAAAGAGTTGAAAACAAAGAAAATATTTTAAATTTTTTTTGAATCAATTTTTTGATTTTAATTTAATTTTTCATATTATTGCATAGACGCCACTTAACATTTATAATTTATGACATTTGAATGGGCTCAGACCAATCAATTGGTCGACTTTTATTTTCCGCGATGTCAACAGTACGAATGCAAACACAAATCGGCATTAAAACCGTTCGTAGGTTTAACTGTCTGTGCAATGGCAATATTTTTTATTGTGCTTAAATCAATTGATTTTATTCGATTGAAACGATTATATTTGTCAATGGTCTGGGCAAAACACATGTACAATAGACGGCCATCACTATTTGATTGTCTGCTTTGGCATTTATTGAGGCACTATAATGTATTGTGTGTGGATTGCTCGGTCACTCATGTTGTACTAACACGTACAACTATTAATTGAATTTAAAATTTTCAAGGATTAAATATTCATAAGGATTTTATGAACTGAGGAAAAGCTTCATTAAAGGAGTAGCAAAAAACGATTTATTACAGTGCAGACATAAAATAAACTTATACTTCAAACAAGTGTTGTAAATAGGTTACCTTTTTTCTTTGGCATTGTATTAACATGTGCATAACATGGATAATAACAATTCATAAGTCTAGTTTATCCTTTCCGTTCAACAATATTATAAATGATGTGTATGTAGTACTGAAGAGCATGTTCTAAGTGCCCTTATCTACACTATGCTTTTTTTATCAATTTGTTTATGTTTTTTCTTATTTGGTTTGTTGCAAAATATCCAAAAAAATACGGATTACTTTAAGCATAGGATCAGCAAAATCTACAATAAAAATTATTTCAAAATAATTGTCTATTCCACAAAGTACTCATAAATAGCAGATGTTTCAAACTACTTTATTGGCAATAATCATGAGATTATGATGACAATATTAATGCAATTTTTTATAAAAATATTGAATGCACACAATTGTTCCAATATATTTTTTTGAAAGCTACAACAGAAGAGAAATTGGTTGGACTACCAATGAGCTTCTTTTTGAAATTATAGAAGAAAAGATCGATTAACTCACTAATTGTGCACGGGGATGTAGTACTAACGCATCATGACCCCTTAAGACAAAAGTTTAGCAGATAAAATAAGAATATTTCTGATTTCTGTACGCTACATGAGGGAGCAGAGGATTCATTGGATACTGTTTTATGCCTCTCCTTGTCTGCAGGTACGTAGACTGAGTATTTAGAGATAGTGTCCACAAACGCCTGTTTAAAGTGATATTGATATTCGTTCGATACACAAAATATTTATAATATAATATTTTCATCAAAGCTTATGATGTGAACCAATGAATCAAATTCATACTCACTGAATACATTTTTACCCGGAAATAGCCACAGTAGCCTTTGGTATTGAAGGTCTATCTCAACAACCTTTTTAAAACAGAAACAAATTCATTTCATAAATCGTTTGCCACTTGATTTTCTTTATATAACAACGACTATCACATAAATTTCGGCAATAAGAAAAACAACAAAAGAAAGGTAAAAATACATGAAACCAACAGCTAATCAATACTTATTAACCACCAACTGGTGTTTTTGACAAGTTTTAGCAATTTGTTTTCGAGATCGAATTCAAAGAAATCAAAAGAAAAAAAGACAAAAAGAATTCATTTAAATTTCAAATACTGACTGCGATAATGTAGTGGCAGTCAGTAACATGGGTTCACATTGACCTCTAGAGTAACGAAAATTGTAAAGAAAACTCTACGAAATAAAAGTTAAAAAGTAGTTCTGATCATAAAATAGTAACAAATTTTATCTGGTTTTTGCCTGGCTATGGATTTTGGAGTAATTTTTAACAGACAAGATAATGGAAATGAAATGAAAATCGAAAAATAAAAAAATCTATAAAATACATGAATATACTCTGACATTTTCAAAGTCGTCTACATGTAGTTGGAGGAGAATGAACAACAAAAAGGGAAAAAAAATTAATTGAAGAGATACTGATTTGAGAGTTAGATTTCATGTTTTATTTTCGTATTCAAATTATGTGAACAAATTTGCAAATATCTTTTGTTAATATTTGGACACACGTTGGTGTCTCAAAATAAACAAAAGTGCAGAAGTAAATCTGGCAGATACAATTGAAGCCCAAGGCGGTGAAAAACGTTACAATAAAATTTACGACTTTTTGTCATGATCGAAGAGAGACAGTGAGTTTTGATGAGCAAAATACCACGTTAAACATTTAAGTTCGGACTAGAGACACATACTTTCTACAATTAATTGAATTCATTAATAAAATCTAAGACCGAAACCACTAACTTCAATTATAACTCGTTGAATCTAATGAAGCTCTTACTTCTGTAATCAATTAACTTTCTCGGACTCATAATAAGAATACTTATGTTCGGGAAAAAGTAGATTGAGGTAGCTTTCAGGGTTGTTAGCCTCGCATTTTCTGGAGATTAACATTACACCAGTAGGCATTCTACAAAAAAAGGTAATACAGTCGGGTATGAAATTAAAAACATTTTAAGGACGGGATTATTAATAATGGAACCCAGAGGAATTCTATGAAGAAAATATTTTAAGCATAATAACTACACTCTTTCGGATGCACATCAGTTTACTGTTTTACTAAATGTGGAAAATTCAACACATATTTTTGAATCTTACAAGTTAACAGCCTTAAACAGTAATTTTTGGCAGATCGAATTTGTGGTTTTTTTGCTTTCAAAATAAAATTTGGCGCCTCTTTCAGTACCCCAAATTTTTGGAGCAATTAAGAGGTTAATAAACCTTCTACAATTATCGTTACCTTTTTATTTTGATAAGATAATTTTCTATTGCAGGAATTATTTCAACAATTTAAATGAAAATTTGATCCGCCAATATATTCAATGTTTTTTTATGTACTACTGCCCTTAAAACATCGCAAACCTTTAAAGCCGTTTTATACCATTTTTTGTTTTGTTGCTATTGTTGTTAATGTTGTTGTTGTTTGCTAAATGAAATGCAATCAAAATACACAAGAATTTAAAAATCGTTATAAAACGAATCTTTTTTCCGCAGACTAGACTCCTATACTTTTTTTTTGTCGTGTTTTAATTTCACATGTGAGTGAAACTGCGAACGAAAGGCGAACAAAAAAAAAAAAAAAGACCAACAACCCAACGAATTGAGTTATATTGTGTACAAGTGAAAAAACTCTGTAGCTCGGGCAGTTACAACAAAAAAATGTTTGTGTTTGTAAAACAATATGGAAGTAATAAAACGACAGAAAATTAGGGGAAAATTGTGGACACACAAGCTACGTTTTTAATTGTTAAACCAACAGATAGATAGAAAGTACAAAAATACTCCACACCGAGCAGGGCTACAATCTTCCATTTTAGGATATAGTAGTCGTAGTCACTCTATAAAACAAGAGTGTTCTATGAAGTTGCAGACGATCGAAACCTAATCCAATGCCTTAAGTGATGCAATAAAACTGGTTGGTGTAGTCCAAGGGGACAAACACATGTTTAAATAACCACAGGCTGTTTCACTTATTAATCATTTTCTATTAGTAAACTTAGTTTTCACAAAACAAAGTTTTGAAAATTTTTTTCGTACACACTCCTCATTACCTTGTTAAAATGTGTTACAGAGAGTATTCACCAAAAATGTTTCAGGATTATGTCTCCTTTAATTCCCCTCCATATAGTACCCAGAGTATGTTGTTTTTCTATGTCTGATTTTCCTTGTTGTAGTTGTTATTGCTAAGGTTTTTTGTCGTTTGTGTTTTAGTTTTGAATAGCAAATTGTAGGTGTAAGTAATGACAACGTAAATGAACATGTAAATTGTTTATGATACTCATTATTAAAACAATAATAGCAACAACAACAACAACTATAAAAATTTAACAAAAACAACAATAATATGTTGTAATAAAAAACAAAAAAAAGGAAAAAATTAAATGAAGTGCTTAAAGAACATTGGAGATTTATTGAAAAAATATTTAAAAATAAATTATTTACAACTACAGAAAAGGGACAAAATCAAAATTTTAATTTTTAATAAATTTGTTTAAATAAAAAAACGAAAACAGAACTGGAAAAGAAAGAAAATTTATTTTTAATAATTTTAAATTAAATGATTGGATGTGAAGGTGTTTCGGCATCTACAACCACCACATCTGTTATCAAAGGGTCTATGATATTAGCATAGGCTGTAAAAGGTCAACGGAATTAACATTAATGCCGCAATAAGTTCGTGCCAGTTTCGTTTCAAGCGTGCGGTTACGTGCACGACTGTTAGATTCGCCTGGACTTATATGAATAAAAAAGAGGACTGATTGTCTTTTTCCCTCAACTTACATGGCCATCCATTGTAATACTATGTTTCTCATAGGAAGTGGAAGACATGATAATAGAATTGGCATTACATCAAATCACTTCAGCAGAAGCCGTGAATACGAAGAGGACCTTACTACAAGCATGTGTCAGTGACCGGGTTTTGGGTATTGCTGTAAAGAAGCAGAGGTTCATTTTCTGTCATCTTTGGCTGAACTCTACAAAATAATTAATAAATAAATTATTTCATTAAATAACTTTGTAATGATCATTTAAACACAAATTATTTCATGTTGTAAACAGATGTCTGCAACTTATTTAATTACGTTTTCAACTCGCTTATATTCCAAATAAAAAAGTCAAGTATTTAATTGCAATTTCTTTTACCCTGGGATACCACACACATATACACCCGGAAATTTATTTGCAACTTGTGTGTAGTAATCGTTTTCTTAATAGTCCTCTTCTCATTTGAATCTTCATTCATTTTGACATCAGTCTGCTAATTTGTTTATTTAATTTCCTTCTTTCTTTCTCTTTCTTTCACAGTTTTTCGTGATATAATTTGGGGTATAATGCGATATTGAATTGATTTATTATTCATTTTCTTTTAATTTTTTTTTTCATTAAACTGAAAGCATGACGGAGTAGTTTTGCCAGACGATGATGATGTGATGATATTTATCAGCAGAGTTGTTTATGAAACCCACAAAAAAGAAGAAAATTAAGAAATACTGCTGATTTTGGTGATGTATCCTTAATATTTTAGTTTTTTGTGCTGATGATTCTTAAAAGAAGTTATCATTACCGGGGGTTAATGTCTTGCTTTATGGTGTTGTAAATATGTAATTATGATTCTCTATCTTCCAAAATGAAAAAAAAAACAATTTTTTATGTTTTCATTTCATTGTTTTGTTCAATTAAAAGCAGAACTAATTTTTATTGAAAATCATATTATTTTTGGGTGACATAACTTTTATCTGCATCAGGTAAATATCCATTTGTGTTTGCATACATAGTTTTTATTTCGGTTCATCAAATACTCCTTTTTCAAAATTCCGTATATGGTATATCTACGAGGACGCCTCCAAAATTAACCTAACTGAAGTATAGAAGGCGGCAGTAGTTTAAAGAGAACGTAGCAAAAGAATATCACACCAAAGGTTAGATTAGCTTATCTAATGTGGCTAATATTCCTTGGAAAGTGAGGCGCCAGCGTAGCCCCAGACATTGGATCCATTGTAATACCACAAGCCAATACTCATTCCAGTCTTATAGGTACCAATACGGTCCCATAATAAATATTGCGGTATTTTTTACTTTGGAGCACTGAGTGCAAAGATGACCGGAAGTGAGAGGGCAAGAACTTAGACCTCTTAATGCAAGCACTGACACATAAGATGAATGGTAGTCTATTGCTCGTGCTCCTTCTCCTCAGACTTCAAAATAAAATTCGTAAACGAACTTTTAATTTGCTAGAGTGAATTTCCTCACAAACATCACCTCAATCTCCACCTTTGTTCACGAATGCCGGATATTTCATAGGAAAATTTCGGATCATTTATAGTTGGAAATTGGCTGGTAACGAGCTCACAATCTCCGGAATGTTACAGATCATAGGTGTTCCGATTGCCTTAGTTAAACCGACTATTCTCTTGTAGTTGTACAGGGATCCTTTATTTCGTTTTAAGTTTGCGGGTACGTGCGCTACTGTTAGACTCTCCTGGACTGATATGAATAAGAAAGAGGACTGATTGTTATTTTTCTTCAAGTTAATTGGCCATCCGTTGTAATGCTGCGCTTTATATAGGAAGTGAAAGACATGATAATCACTTCAGCAGAAGCTGTGAGTATGAAGAGGACCTTACTGCAAGCATGTGTCAGTGACAGGGTTTTGGGTTTTGCTATGAAGAAGCAGAGGTTCACTTTCTCTCATCTTTGGCTGAACTCTACAAAGTAAGAATTACGGCAACGACAAAAGTTATTTTGGAAGTTGGATGGTTTCCTAAAATTTGGTCCGTTACTTGCATAATGATTTTTGATTCAACAATGAACCTAACCCTAACATTATCCGGGCATCTAACCCAAGTCGATTCGCTCATGATCATGGAGATATTAGTTACATGATAACCGGCTTAGTAAACATTAAGAGCCAAATCATTGCATTAATAAACTGCAGAAAACAACGTAAACTTAAGCCCCTACTTTAGACACAAAAGAACACCTTAACCCACTAATGCTTGTAGACGAAGGCATTAAATTATTTAGTTTTCTAAAAACCGTTCGAAATACGTCTTTTTATAAAATTAAAAACATGCAGGAAAAAAACTTTATTTAATAGGAAATTGTTAATTTCATTTCTATTACACGATGACTTTGTTTTAAATTTTTTTTGTTGCTCATCTTTCTTTTCATTCATTCTGGCTCCCTTAAACATACAGCATAACACAATGCAGCACAACTGTTCCGTTCCATTTAAAAAAGAAAAAATAACACAGGAAAATGCAACATGTTGAACATAAAGTTGCAACAACGACAGTGCATAATAAGACAGTGAAGTGTGTGTGTGCAACACACAATTAATGAGAATATTACATAACTTCAAGTTATAAGAAAGTAGAAGAAGAAATGCACTTCTTTTCGTTTTTTTTTCTCTTATTTTTTCCTATTTATGCTTGTGTGTTTACTTTGTTGCAAACACTAATATTTACCGACTCCCGACTCCTTTCACTTTAGTAGGTGACACTTTCACTTCAGCAGGTAACGTGCACAATTGCTTCTACTGTATTTTAGCTCAAATAAAGCGACAAGAAAAATATCAACAACAGCATGAACTTTTCTATTAAATTTTAAATAAAATTTTTTGTTTTTCATTTTTCTGTGGCAAGTTGCATGAATGAATAAAATGAACAACAAAAATACTGTGATGGTAACGCTATAAGCCACCCAAGGCGTTTTCTTAAGTTCACAACTGCAATAGTTTACGGGGCATGTTGTTTTTGTTCTTGTTCCCATAATAAATACGTTTTAGAATTATTTGTCTCGAATACTAAAGAAACTACAATCCCAGTGGCATTGCATTAAATTGCCTTTGGATTATGAAATTTTTTTAGAAATTGCAACGACTCCACCCAATCAATTGCACTGCAAAAAGTGTACGACATTGTGTTGTAATATATGGTGGGCTGTTGCAACGATTCATGTTGCAACGACGGACGTGCACTTGTCTATTAAGTCATTGCTTTTCGGGCTACTAAAGAGACGTTTTCTATGATCACTGTCTCAGTAAGAATGAAATTTGAATAAACTATGAATAAATTTGAGAGAGAAGGGCTAAGATAGTGACTGTCTTAAGATACTGGGGTCTCAAGGTTACAAGTATCCTCCCGGAGGTTTTCGTACAAAAGGATCAGCATCTGCGTATTCTAATGTTTAGGAAAAACAACCATTAGTTGCTGAACTGAGTGAAAAGGAAGGCTACCGCCTGAAAGAGTTAACCTAACTCAGCTTGTAGTCATTACAATACAGGAAACATGGATTTAAATAAAGATCTG
The DNA here is from genome assembly GCA_932273835.1 of Sarcophaga variegata. NCBI lineage: Eukaryota > Metazoa > Arthropoda > Insecta > Diptera > Sarcophagidae > Sarcophaga > Sarcophaga variegata. The sequence goes on from OW026358.1 coordinate 98,606,415, forward strand.
TGCTGTATTCGTTAGAAATTAATTTTCAATTTAAAAAGTTTTTATATATACATTAGGGTGGGTAGAAAAAAAGTTGAGCTAGTCACCCCATAGAATTAAAGATATGTTGATAACGTTCCCAAAACCATAAAAATTATTTTTTTGAAACTCCTAGAAATACCGCCCTTTTTCTTTTTTATATACTACGTCGCCATTTTAGGTCCGATCGTAACATATCATATATCAGTGCGGCTTGACGGCAGCTACATTTCACTCTAAGACGATTTTTTAATTCGACGTCATATTCTATGCGCGACTTCTGATATCTCGAATCCTTCCCCAAAATCAGTAATTGTGGCTATGCAGGAATAAAGAGCATTTAATTATATAAAATATTCGCTTTTATAATGCTCACTTTTATGCATTAACAGCTATTTTACAGATATTTTAAAATGTTCAAATATTCATTGACAACCTTTCTCGCAACAAACAAAAAATGCATTACAATGTGTCGAAAACATCATTAAATAAATTTCTAAAAAAAATATATGTATTTATTTTTCAGTTACAAACCACGTTATTAAAATCTTATTGGAAAACCAAAAGGCACTTCTATGATTTCTGAGTGGACATTAAAGACGTAATCATACTTGGCATGAAAAATAATGTTAATGGACAGACAAATAAATGGAAATAAGTAAATTTAAATAATTATACGATTAAAGTCTTTACGAGATTCATAGAAAATTGTGAGAAATTTATGATTTAAATTTTGAGTTTCAAAATTAGAAGGCTTCAGTGCAGAATCAAACAAGCTAGCTGCTTTTGTTCGACTGACAGTTTCTTCTGCTTATTCTGTTAGCTCAGAATATTTTTGAAATCTAGGCTTTCAGATCTTTACCTGAATATTTGAAGGATATACTTTGGCTCATGTAAAAGGTATCAGTCGACTAAATAAGAAGGCGAAAGAACTCCTTGTTACTGAAAGCGGACTTGAAAATTTTTCTTTCAATAGATTAAATTAATTCATTTTCGCTATGATATATAGTTTTTCCGTAAATAATTTCCCTGACATCTATTCATATTACGTACTTGTTATGCAGCTACCCACTTTTATTTCTACAAGTTGTTGTTATTAACAATTTCCTTTTTGTTTTTTTTATTAATAAAACATTTCATTTAAAAACTTTCATCTTTTCTGGTGTTTAAATAATTAATTATTTTGTGTATAACTTTGAATATTAAACTGCAATTAATAGGTGCCACAACTCCAGTTCAGTCTGTTAAACATATAAATTAATGACATTGTGCTGATCTGATCTGTAAAAAGACACACACACAAAAACAAATAACATGACTGAAATAGCAACAACAACAAAAACAAACAGAAAATTAAAATATAGACACAATTTAATTAGAATTTATTTAATTTTCCAACACTTTAGCAGCAGCAAAGGCTTTAATCGTACAGCACAATGGAATGATAAGAGCAAAAATCAGTTAAAAAGAAAAAGCATCAGAAGAGCATCCTAGATGTGTGGTATCTCTATAACACCACTCGATATAAATAAAACTTGTTAATGATTTTGATTAGAGACTCAGTTTGTTTGAGATTCTGAAATACAAGTCAACTGATCAGTAATTTTCTGCGAATTGAAAAACATGAAAAACAATTTGGCTTCAAATCCTAATTGAGAGCGTATTACGGACCGTTTACGGAAAGTCGCCGTAGTCTAATAGGTGGTGTGTTAGCTTATTGGACGTGAGGCCACGGTTCAAAAGCGAGGTCAGGCATCTCCAACAAAACGAAATATGAAAAAAGATTTCTTCGTCGGCATCCTCTCAACACATATCTGGGAAAAACTTTAAGAGTAAATAAAACTGCCACGAAAAGTTTCTCAACAATTTGTCATTCGGAATCGACTTTAAACTGTAGGTCCCGCCACTCATGGATAAAATTAAAAAAACACAGACCAACAAGAACAACAGTAACAGCTGGTAGGGAAGGAAGTGGTCGAAAGTAAAAATTTCTAAAATGTTGCTTTAATGCAAATTGTATTGTTTTGAGCCATTGTTGGTTGATTTTTGAATGAGACAGAAACAAAAACAAAAAACTGTAAAATTTGCATTCATTTTCTGTGTCAACAAAAACATATTCTTGCCAATGAAGTAATAAAATCGACAGAAACGAAAATTTTCTGTTCGTTTACAATATTTAGAGACACAACCTGTAGATTTTTTCTTATTTTTTATGGAAAAAAAATAATTTTATTTTAATAATTTTCGAAAAACTATCATTGGGGACTGGTTTAAAATGATTGTTGGTATAATTGTGTTACTCTTGATCTGGCATTTCATATCGTTGGCCGCAATGGTAGCAGATAATCAAACAACCAATCGTTAGACAAAGGCAACGGCAGCAATAGTGCCAACAATATTTTTCTTTTTTGCTTTTGAGGTGACAACAAGTCAGATATTGTAAGTTTTGCTTATGTTAAACGTTTTAACTTGAAAAATCCAGCCTCGACTATTCTTCTTTTATCCCTGGCCACTCAAAAGTGGTGTTTAAAATTGGTCATTAAAATTGTCCTTTTTTTCGTGTTTTTTCTATGTATACAATAACACCATTTTGCCACTTTCAAACACAAACTGATGGATCCCAGTACATATTATTTTATCATTGTTGTTGTTGTTGTAATTTTTACATGAATTTAAATTTTACATGAAAATTCGTTTTTATTTTTTCGAATATTTTTTAATTTTATTGCTGTTTGTTATACAGCATAACAGTTTCTTTGTGTTTTAATTTATTTTTGGTTTAATGCTGTTACTTTTGACAGTAGAAAACATGGCATGCAACGTCAACACAAGGACATCAATCGATTTGACATGATACAATGCAACGTTAAAATATGCAGCGAAAACGAATTTGTTTTGAACAGAAATAAATTATTTTTATTGTTTTATTTTATGATTATTGTTTATGTAGTTGCCATTATTGCAATATTTAAAATTAAATTAATTAATCAAATGCTTTTAGGAAGAAAGGGATATTTCAGTTATAATTTCTTAGTACTCTCACCCCAAAGTACCTACTACCACAGGAAGGAAGCTCACTGTGCCTTCAAGTCTACAAGAAAAGCTGAGAGGGCTTTTCCGACAATTAGGTTGAACCTTAATCGAGAGAGGTCGACACAGATTATCTCCCTCTTTTTCGACTTCAAATTTATTATACCCATTGGCTAGGCGTACCCCTGCACGTATGATTTCTGCAGAAGTTCCAACTGACAGGAAAAAACCGATGATTGACATACAGCAATCGCGTGAAGCAGCACGAAAATATTGGGAACCCCATTCTTGATGTACATACATACATAATTCGTCATTACAACGCTTTAGACAGGATTATTACCTAGCTTTTCGCACCACTTATGTTTTTTTAGTTAATTTTTATACATGAGTGACGGGACCTACAGTTTAAAGTCGATTCCGAACGACAGATTTTTGAGAAACTTTTGATGGCAATTTTATTTTACTTCCAGAGTTTTTGTCAGAAGTCTGTTGAGTGAGGAAGTCAGCGAAGAAATATTCTTTCATATTTCGTTTAGTTGGAGCTGTCTGACCTGTGTCTTGAACCGTGAGCTTACGTCTAATAACCCAACACACTACCTACTAGATTACGGTGACTTCCCATTCTTAACATGAGTGAACATTATTCCCCAGTAATAGCCTCAAGGGTTTTAAGTGTATTGGCAACTCGTAACCTGTTCGTAAAGAAAAAGTTTACACAGCTCATTTCTTATTCCCCTTAATTGCAATGCACTGTCAGCAAGCACTTTTCCAATTACCCAAAACTCTTTCTGGGACTGTATTTTCTAACTCAGTTGGTTACATATCAAAAAATATTCAATATTCCCAGCTAATGCTGATTCTGTCAGCCTAACATAATATGATACACCTAACTTTAATTATCTTGGTCAATATGTGGCGTTCACATAAAGACCTTTAATGAGTTAAACCTTTTGCATCCCACAGAGTTAGCATCACAATCAGATACAATATTAATAATAAATAAAACATTTATTAGAAATCCATAAGATTATAAAATAAAAAATATTTCTAAATTGATTATGTTCACTTTATTCTTACTATATGCGAGTATGTCTCTATCTTGATTCAAGCAAAGTGGAACAAGTCTTCTTAATTTTATTATTTATAAAATATTTTTTGTTTGTTCATTTTTCTTGTTTGCCAATATTGGAAAACAATGACTTCATTAAAGAAATCATATTCCAAACAATTAGTAGCAAACTAAATTAAAAAGTAGCAAAAAAAAAAATAAGAAAAATCGTATTCTAAAAAGAGCATTGAAAAGAGGTTGCAATCGGCAAACACCGACTGCATTACAGTTTATAATGTAGAGTGAATGTTTGCTTAGAAATAATAGGAACATTTATAAAATCTAGTTTTTTTTTACATAAGAACTGTTATAGTTGATCAAGTGTTTTCTGTTACAGTGCTTTAAATCATCGGCTTACAAAAATACGGATAAAAGGACGGATTTTGAGAAAAAGACGTCTTGTGATACTTTGTCACTACGAACTAACAACTTTACAAAAATACATTATAAAACTTATAAAGTATCCAGTCTTATTGGTTCATTCAATTCAATACAAAATTTAGCTCACTTTGGTCTTCCAGTTGAAATGGTGGATGACATTTTATAAAGGCGCGCAAGCTGACCATATTGCAGATATAATTTATTAAGAACGTAGACTGTCTAAAAGAATTTTGACGTTTGGGTGTTTCATGACTAGGATTTTTAATTCGATTATTTTTTGTGCTTTCAATTTCACACTGAAACAGTAATAAATTAAGTAATCTTAAAAATTAAGATTTTTATACACGATTAATACCAAGAATAAGTTCAACTTGTTACGTCTGAAAACATATTGGTTTCGATGAATGATTTTAAAAAGTCTCTCTTTTTACAAAAGTCAGTATATCATAGTCTGTTCCGAACTTCGGTTCTAAAACTTCGGCAGGGTATAAGGTATAGAAGAGTATAATAAAGTTATTATTTAAAAGCAATAATATTTTGGAACAAAATCTAAAAATTCTAATAAAAACTTATAAGTACCAACAACAGTACTGAATCCAATCAACAAGTTCATATTCACATGAACTTCTATGTAAACTTTATATGGTAACTATTTTTAAAGTTTGAATTTTTTAACAATTTTTTGAGAAAAAAAAGAAAAAATAATTTCAGTAAGCAAATGAACAGATTCTAAACAGGGCAGTGAGTCTAAAACTATGATTTTCAATTTGCAATTTCTGGTTTTTAGAAATGTGAAGATACAATAAGTAGTACTAGTAGGTAGTTTTTTGAACCAGATTCAGATTTTTTCTATTATTTTGTTTAAGAAAATTTACTCAATTTCCATGTAAAAATACACATAACACGTACCCCCTTCACCTATGGAACGGAAAACAGCAACCGTTTCATTCATTTGTTCGAAATCTTTCTCAGTGGTTGGTGGTCGGCATTTTATAAAAAAAAGGTTTCTTCTGTGTTACGGAATATTTTGCTTCTCGTTTTGTTATTTTTTCAAGTATCACGAAAGATCTTAAATGAATAAAAAGGCAACAATAGCGGCAACAAACAAGCGGTAAAATCTGTTTTATTTGGCAGTGAATGAAATTTAAATTGCAAATGCAAATGCGACTGAGGCTGCAAATATTCATTACAATGAATGGAAATACTTAAACACTAACCAAATTCTTATATACAAACATATATACACATATGTACCATGACTTTACACTGGTGTATTATGCTACCAACTTGTAAGTGCTACTAAAAAAAACAAAAACAAATTTAAGAACCACTTTGAAAATGTTGCGCATTTGGATGGCCAGAGTTTTAAAGGTATGTAATTTAGGAACGCCCTAAAACCGATTTGCAACGGTATCTGAAATGGCGATTTATTGGCAGCAAGGAAGGAAAACATTTCAAAAAATTCTCAGAATTTAAAATTGTGGAAACAGAAAAGTGATGGCACAAAATAAATATAAATAAAAACATTTTATTAAAGGGAATTGATATATTCAGGCCATACATTAGGGAGCAGCAAGTGATACGCGTCAAAGCATCTCAGCCACTAAACAGTGGCAAATAAAATTTTGGGAAAATTGACAGGATGAAGGTGTCTTAGACAGAATGATCCTTATGAAAGCCCGATGTACATCAAGTGGAGTGACTAGTGACAAGAAAACTAGTACATGACCATCGAGACATGTAATCAATAAAGTGAGAGGAAGAAAGGAACCTTTCTAGGCATACGTAAATTTAACCCGTTCGTGCGAAATTAAGCGAGTGATAAAAGCACACCACCATGTCCGATAAAAGCCCACTACCTCACACTCAGAGAATATTTGGACTAAATCTTACGGGGAGGAATGTAAACATTATACATTATATTTAATTATTTACAGTAAGTAAACAATAAAGTGGGTAAACAAAATAAAAATCCTTAATGAAATAAAAAAACTTAACAAGATTCAGCTTTTGTTTTTAGGTCTTAAGGTTCTGGTTGCTAACTTCGCCTCTTTTGAAATAATTTCCTAAAATGAAAGAGAGATTTAAAAAATAACTTCTGCCGCTTTCTTTCTCCTACTCTCTCCCTCTTTATTTTCCCAGACACTTCATGTGTATTAAAATGCATTGTGTTATTTTTAGAAGGTTGCATAAATAAAGTGCAACATGGAACAAATGTATAAAAAAGCAAAATTATATGTGTTAAAAGCAAAAATAATTTTTTGAAAACATAATAAAAAATTTACCGTCTGTAAAGATATAATAAAAATGGTAAAAATATCTTCTACATCCATGTCCATATCCACATGCATATGGATACTTAGAGTAAAGTATGTATGTAATTGAAAGCAAAAAAATATATTTTAGATATGTAGTTACATATACATACATACCAGTAAAAAAATGTATATGTCACGTATAGGACTACAGGTTCATTATTTCACTTTATATTCACTTTAGAAAATTTTTAAATGAGATTTTTATTATAAGGTCTAATTAGTTAACAGCAGCTGTTTACATTGAATAGTTTGCAAGTGTATAATAGTTTGTTATGAGAATGTAAAATATCTAAACACTAGCTTTTATGTTCTTATTTTTCAACTACTTTGTAAATTTTATTTACGCCATGTAAAATGTAACAAGATTTTTAGATTAAATTGAACAGAATGAATATGTAAATTATCACCCTTATCGTGAATATTATGGGAATAAATTATTTGGGAGTAAACTTTTTTTCCCATCCCAAAAAATCGGTATTGCGAATATATTGGGAATAAAAGTTTTTATTGTGAATTAGTTATAAATGCTGTATAAACAAAAAAATTTATTGTGAATTACCTATCAACAATTTTTCAAAGAAAAATACAAATCTTAAAAAATTATTTGTGTGTATCTTCGTTTTTTGGTGCAGGAAGAGGAGAAACAATCCATGGAAAGGTTGCAGCAAAGATCTAGGTATACTTTTGTAATAATTCTACATATACATATAATACAAATATATTTTAGGAGACGGCGGGTATGCCTCTGAGCCATGGATGCTAGTACCCTATAGAAATGCCGCAGACGGATCAGCAGAAGCAAAATTTAACGAAGTGCATTCTCGAGCGCGTTATATTGTGGAAAGGACCAACGAGTTCTTAAAAACAGATGGCGTTGTTTGCGTGGAGCATCAGAGTTACACTACTCCCCAAAGAAAAGTGCTCAAATGGTTAATATTTGCAGTGCGTTACATAATTTATGCATATATTGTAAGTTGATGAAGTTATTCAAGGAACACATCTGAATGAAGCTGAACGCATTCATACTAGCATAGCAAGTTTACTTTCATCACTTTTACATATATGTACATACAAAAAACAAAACAAAATAAATCCAGTCTTCTCTGGAATACTTTGACCTAAAAAACAGCCTTCTTTGCAAATATCACACTCCAACTTGTACTAGTATTACATTTGCATTCCTTAAATTAAACAATATACTTAGTTTTAAAAAAACAACACCAAAACAATTTATAACTTACATGTTCCCTTCTTGTTCCCATTGGCAAGTTTTGGGAATTAATTTAAAAAAATAATTTTTGGGAATAAACATTGGCGATACAATATTTTTTGTGTTTGTGAATTCACTCCCAAAAAATTTTTTTGGGAATGATTTACAATAGGAAATGAGGAAATTTGGGAATTTTTTTATGGGAATAGTTATTTGCGATAGGGGTGTATATATGCAATAATATGCACATAGTTTACATAATAAATATTTGTTTATAATAAGAATACGTTATATTCTCCTAAACCACGAGAATTTTGCAAAATTTCTATGTAAATAAAGAAATTTACAACTTATTTACGTCATGTAGAGAATGGAAATTTTAAATGTAAAATTGATAAAATTTGTTTTATTATCCTTTGAACTATTTCTTTACAATTGTATGCAATTTGGAAATTAGAACTAAATTTACACTTTGTTTACATCATGTAGACAATGTAAATTATTGCTATAATACAATAAAAATAACATAGAAACAAAATCAAGTACCCAAATGTCCAAAACTAAATTACCTATACCTGGTACGTAAAAATATTTTACAAACATACAATCCTAAGAATTTCAACGAGCCAATTGTCTTAAACTACCGTAAACACATACGCGCAAATTTATCATTAATTTTCTACATGTAATTTATGTAAATTATAGACTAAAATGCTTTGCTTTAAGGAATTTTATACTATTGAAGTATTTTAAATAATGTCATAAAATATGTTCATTCCCTATAAGAGTGAAAAATCCATAAAACACCAGTAAATAATTGTTATACTCGACATATATATGTACATATTTGTCTTAAGGTTATAAGATTTTCTTTTAATAACACAGACACGTGTGAAATATATGTTTCCTGCACTACATTACCTTCCTTTCTGTTAGAAATTCTCTTTTTAATTTATCCTTTTTAACAAATATAGCAATTTTTATTAAATTATGGTGTTAAAACTTTACATCATGCCATCACCTTGTCCCTCTCAGCTATTCACTAGAGTTTTATGCATTTTACTCGCTAGTCAAATAAAGAAAATTTATTGTCTTCCTTTACCCAATACTATATACGTATGCAGCCGCATTAGAGATTATATAGTGGTGGTTGGTTGGTGGTTGTAGAAAAGAAACTTTTAGTGAACGAAAGATGTGATGCAGAAAAGAAAGTGAAAATTGCAACACATACTTCACGTACGGGGACAAGTTTAAGAGTATGTCTACAGATAATGTAATTTAACCTAAAATTTGTCGACTTCCGTTTAGTGTCCTACTTCCTTGGTGGAGCAAAGATGAGAAAAAAATATAAAAGACTGGGTATAAGTTGAGTAAATAGAGATCAAAGAATGTTACCAACATTTGCTTTTATTTTAAAATTCTAAGGGAATAATTAATTTAAAAAAGATTTCTTAACACAAATCAATTGGCCAGGAGTTTTTCAAGCTAAAATTCATGCAATTTTAATGTGCATTTGAATAAACCTACAGAGGGGTATTAGAGGTGTGCACAAAATTCTATGCTTCGCATAATCAAGCTGCACTGATAGAATGGGCATTGTATTCATTGGAATATCTGTAGGTTGTGCTGGTGGTTTACTGAATATTATTTTCTGTAGGTGATGTGCCAAAGTCGGAAGTAAAACACTTTCATAGGTCAGAGTCTGCCTTGAAATCGCCGTATTCGTGTCTTATACTCCAACATAAGACAAGAGCCAAAAGTTCAAACACCTGAGCGGAGAAGTGCAGAACGAAATGAAATATGAAAAAAGATTTTTCATCGGCGACTTCCAGCAGACTTCTGGAAAAAAATTCTGAGAGTTATTTAAATTGCTATGAAAAATTTGCTAAAAATCTGTTGTTCGGTGTCGACTTTAAACTGTAGGTTTCGACAGTCATGAATAAAATTAACACACACAATGTGATTGATGTGAGAAGCTAGGTTATAATCCTGACTGAAAGGGATGCAATGAGCAATTAATTAAGTAAGTCTGCTTTTGTCAACCTACTGAGCGGGATAGTATATAATAATGATATTATTAAGGAATATTTATATGAACCGAAGTGACGAAGTTAGAATTATTATCCAAGATTTTTGCTTAGATGATGTTTAGAAAACTTGAAGATTTTCAATCTCATACAAGAAAAGTGCTCATTAATCGTATTTTAGCACTCTTTACATCTAAATCGCTAGCATTTTATCGTCAATAAACATATTTGCTTTCCGAAATCGTGTAATTTATGTACTTCAAGACTTTCTAAAAACATATCTGATCGTGATACGTAGTGAATTGACCGGTGGATCCTACATCACGTTGCAGACATTTTCATTTAGTTGCACTATTCCTGCAGAAGTTACCAATCTTATACGATTTATTACGTTAGCTCATCCAAGGTTAACTTCCATCAACACATTTTATATTTTCTCTACTCTCAATAACTATTTTTCTAGTTCCCATAGACTGCAATTTCAACTGAAGTAGAGTCGAAATCATGGAAAATCCAGTTGCCTTTGATATTTCTATTTAATAAGTCAGCATAATGCATCATTTTGAATACCTTAAGATTCCTTTCGCTTTCATTCACAGATTCTCTTTCCTTTTTCTTCATATAATACTGATGAAATGTAATCATCATAATCAGATAATTACTTTAATAAATCTTGGAAATCTCTTTTCCTTATCTTTCTCTCTGTTAGAAAGTGGTTCAATAAACATATAAATGCTTCGTATCTTCTGGTGTTACTCTGTTTGTCCTTTGTAACCCAGTCCTGTGCAAATTTAAAGTTCCAAAGGAGATTGATTTTAATTGTGAACGTACGTGTTCAAGTGTTAAAATACGATTTTAAAAAAGCAGTTTCAAGACAGTTTCAACAAAATCGAAAACTATATCACAATTTATTTCATTTTTAATTTAAAATTTTTAATGAATTTATGCAAGAAATCTTGATGCAATAATTGTTGTTGTTGCTGCTGTTGTTGTGCAGTGTAAAGTTGTGAACTTAACTAAACGACATTTACGGCAAAAAGGCAAAAAAACAAAAAAAAACAAAAAAATTGAGAAATTTTTGATAGTAATTCGTGCAGAGCTTTAAAGGATTGACATTGTAAGTAACTTTGCCCGGATACTTTCATAAATTAAGCTGATTCTTAACGCTGTGAAGGGATTGCCAGATATCTCTATAGGCAGATATATCATGCTAGATAACAATTAGAATGATGACGGATAGTAGAACAACTCTAAATGTAATTAAAAAATGTGATGTGATTTCCTTATTAATCATTAACAATCTGTTGCCAAAGAAGTCCCAAATCAGTCGTTCCTAGGCAATCTCTATAGGAAATTGATTGTGGCACAGCAACTTCTCAAGATAGAGGAGTTCAGAAACCAAGGTACATATTCAGAATTAATGAACTGAGCGAACAGGAATCCACTTATTCATTGAAAATCTTTTATTCATCCTCTTTTTCATTGGATATGTCGAATTTTCATCGATTAAAACTATTGCTGGTGGAATTGTCTAGCCTAGTAGGTAGTGTGTTCATTTATTAGACGAGAGTCCTTAATGCAAACTCCATCTCAGACATATCGGACAAAACGAAACATAAAAAAATATAAATTTTGGCAACTTCTTTTCAAATGCTCCGATATTAAATAAAATTGCAAAAGTTTCTCAAACCTGTCGTTCAGAGTCGACATTAAACGGTAGGTTAGGTTAGGTTAGAGGACGTTTACTTGTCAATATAGACAAGTACAGTACCCGGAGGTCGAATTGACCCATTGTACAACGTCCTTACAGAGGGAGAATTAAACGGTATGTTCTGGCGCTTATGGATAAAATTAGCACATGCAACAAGGATCGTGTGAAAAGCTAGTATGTGATCCTGCCTAAAGGGTTATAATGACGAATTGAGTAAGTAAGTAAGCAAACCCACTGCCTGGTGGTAGTAATACTGCCACACGATAGGGAGGGGTTATCCCTGTTTGCTGTCAGGAACGGGTTTATATTATAGTTAAGCTTTTCACAGCGTCTAGCAGTATATTTTATGGATATATTATTATATACTATCTCCGAATCATAACCATGAGGCAGTCCATGACCAGATGCATCCACCTACTGTGGTGGTTTCAAATGTGAATCGCTGCTTCGTGGGAGCATTGTTTCTTAGATACAATCAATATAAAAGCTAACGGCATAAATATCGCAAAATATGTATATATTTAGTCAACTCATCGATAAAATCCCTAAGCATGTCCTGAGTGGCTACTCGTTCAAGGGAACTGGATAGAATTTTCTTTCGTCGGGAGAGGATTGAGTAATAATTATGAGAGAATTCGGGATGTACAGTTACGGACAAAATTGTTCACAAAAAGTAAGATAAAAGATATATCTAGAAAAAATTGTTGTACAAAGTTAGGTCCCATTTTGTGCTATGTAGTCTGGTACAATGTTGTTTATTGTATGGCAAAATTTTTTTGGAGTACCGTTACTTTTTTACTAAAAACAAATTAAACAACTATATCCACGTGTGTGAACATTTTTGACCCTCAGATCTTTTTCTCAATTTTTAAAAATTAAAAAAGCAAAATTCGTAATTTTTTTTTAATAACGTAAGTAATAAAGGACATTATTTAAAGTTATTTAAATAAAATACTACTCTTTTAAATAATTTATTTACCCTTTTATAATGGGAAAAGCTAAGACTCCCCTATTGAAACAAAATGTGGCAAAAGACATAATGGAAGGTGTCCCATATCGCGAAATCGCTAAAAAGTATAATATATCAATAGGGTTAGTGTAACTTTATGTAAACTTTTTTCTTTGACTGTAAGCTTTAAAGTCTTTTAAAACGATCCTGTGTCGAAGAAAACTTTTAATTGTGCAGTCCTTTAACTCGCTGTCCAATTTACTACCTTTTTTCTTTTTTCGCTTGTAAGGTGTACTCGTACATTTATTTGTATATGTTTACTATTTGATTTTTTATTTCCTATTTTTTTATTTTTTAATCATTAACAAACATTTTATTTGTTATACGTTTTTCATTTATTAAAATATGTTTTGGTTCTTGTAAACACTTTAATTTTTTATTTTTGTGAGTTTTGGATTGCGTTTTTTGGCAAAATCGAAATTAAATTTTTAATGGTAATTTAATGTAGTTGTCTGTTTTTTTTTTTTGTTCTCTTTATGGTCGCATGAGACTTTTGTTCCGTGTTCATGTAGAAAATGTCACTTAACAGAATATATGCATAAATTAAAACTCAGACGTAAGCGCTACATTTCACACACACATGCCGAAAAAAGTTCTTCCTAATAATCGTGTAGAGCGTTTGGAAATGGTGTAACGATAGCACTTAAAAGCACTATAACAATTTGGTCAGGAGATTGGGAGGGGTTTGATAATTGGGGTAATAAATTTATAATGGTTTTAACATTTAATTAAAATATTGAAAGAAAAAACGGAAAAAAGGAATTTCTTAAGTAATATTACCATCATGAAATTAAAAAAATGTTAAAAAAAGGAAAACTCACCATTAACATTAGAATCTGGAAATAAAAAATAAAAAACAAAATTAATTAAAGAAATTTGATTTATTTTGTGTATTTAAAATAAATATTATTTGAGTAATTATCACTCGTTTTGAACAAAGACAAAACCTGCAAATTATATTCACAAATTTTACATAATATGGGGAGAGTAAGAGACTGGGAATGTAAGCACAGACTACTATCATTATGTAATAATACGTTTTCTTTTAGAAATTCATAACTTTTATTAGAAACGCTACTTTATTTGACAAACCATTTGTTTTTGTTTAGTTTGTTTAAACATTTCAGACAGACTTACATCAGCGCAACGCTAGCAAATTGTAGCATTTTTTAGTCAAAATAATGGTTTTGTTCATCATACTTGTCGTGCAATTCATTTGTATTATGTCGTTCATAATCGTCCTTTAGAGGGGTTAATTCGAATAGAAAAGAATCCTTTGCGGAGCCCGTTTACTCTTACTGGTAATGTGCACTATTTTGCCAAATAGATTTACCATCGAACACGCAGCCACCCTCATTACATAGACATGAAATGATGTTGAAGCCGTTATTGGAGATCTTTTCATTTTCCTAATTATGATCATTTCTTACTCCACCAAGCGTACAATCGAAGAATACAAGGAACGTATAAGGAAAAGCGGCTAACCTCAGTCGTCTTTGAATTTGAATAACATCCAACTAAGCAAACTGTTCAGAGTAGAGTGTATAAGTCAAAATTGCGGAATTTTTTAAAATTTTTAGAAGTTTATAGGGAAACACCGTCATCATTTTAATTTGCAATGATCCTCGCTAGATGGTCCTGTATTTTCCTGGCAGAATTGAATTATGACATCTCTTGTTTGAATTATTGACGCCGCATATATTCGGCTTTGCGCAAGCTGCGTATTGCCTTAATGGAGCAGTATTTAAATTTTACTCTGAGATTTTTAAGCAGCATTTCGAACATGCAAATGTATGTTCCAACGTCTCTCGACTTCAGCTCGTGTGGTACGTTTTTTTTTTGAGTTCGGTTGCTACTTGCAGCGATTTTGTATCTCCTAGAGGTTTTGCAAATTATTCTTGAATTTAACAACAACCTCCATAGAGTTGTGCATCGAATTCAGCATCATCTGCGCTAAGCATCTTTGTCTGTTGTGCCAAAATCATCATTTATGAACCCCACAAATCATCTTTCGCATGTTGAAATCGTTGAATCATATTCATGACTGGTTTCGCTAAGCAATCAATATCCTTAAGTGAAGTTTATTCAAATTAATTGAAACAAAACCTGCCGTAAATCATTTACTTATTAGAATACAATAACAAATTATGTCTAATTATTACAAGCTGAATAACTTAAGACCTTATACTCGGTGTAGTGCCACAGACGGGAATCGAACCCATGACCCTCACGTTAATAGTCTAGTACACAGTCCACTAGACTACCAAGGCATCCTTCCAGTCAATCAAAGTGTTGTTCTCAGAACAAAATTCGACACTTTCGAAGCCAAAAAACTTAATAATGACTAAGTAAGCAAACATGCCAGTTTATTCCTTCTAAAATGCCACTTTTAAGTTCTACACCCCAATTAAAACAACTCGAAGACATTTATCTTTTTCGTTATTTTTGGAGGCTTTTTTTACTGTGCTGTAGATGCCGTAGTCTAATAGGTAGTGTGTAGGCTTATTAGCCGTAAGGTATACTTTCGGCGACTTTCTCTCAGTAGATTTCTGGCAAAGACTCTGAGAGTAAATAAAATTGTCATGCAAAGTTTCTTAAAAATCTGTCACTCGGAGTCGACTTTATACTGTAGGTCCGGCCACTCATGTATAAAGTTAACAGTGAGTTAAAGTGTGAGAAGCTAGACCGTAATCCTGACTGAAGGGTTGGCGAATTATGTATATGTATTTACTGTGATTGAAAAATTCCAGATCTTATCCATAGATCATCGACATTCTAGGACAGGAAAATGTAGATATTTTTGGCATTGCATTCTTGCTACCCGATTAATAGAAATCTGAAGATATGATGCCATAAGGAAATTTATGTTCTCTATTGTAAAATAAAATATTTTCCCAGCGCATAAAAATTTAATCACTTGTGTTGAAAGTTCACATTTGTTAATGCCTCAAATTCTAACTTCATTATAAGCTTAGGCAGCAACAACTTAAACATTTTAAATATGAGGAGCAACTAAAGCTTTAACCTTAAATCGTGGAAAAGCCACCCAAACCGAAGTGGAGTGAACAATCAGAATAGAGCAATATGGCGGTAAAAAGAGACAAAAAGTGTGTTGCATTAGCATTTAAGTGCCTCTAAAATTGGGTATGAAAATTTTGCAATTTGCGACGTGTTTAAATACAAAAGCTTTTAGGCATTAACAAACCATCCATTCCGCTTTGCACTCGGCGGTAGTGATACCTTTAAAATTACAACATTTAATATGAACATACATACATATATGGACCTATTCTGCACATGTAAGCCACATACCGATGATAATGGATTTGGCATTAACGAAACCAAAGGAAACCTTGTTACTAAGGAATGGTACGGAGCAAAAAGCCCATTTATTGCACTGTAAGGGTTTATGTATATTTTATTAGGCGCCAAATTGATTATGTTTTAAAAATTTGCATGTTTTAAAAACTTCATACAAAAAATAAAACAAAAATTATTGAAAGGCAACAACAAGCACAACTTAAGCCCAAATAGGCTGTCACTAGTTGAGCAATTCTGTTAGTTAGGCAGACAGTTTGCTGTAGAATTAATGCTGGCTGGCCACTTAGGTTTTTATGTTGCCCGTGTGTTTCTGTTATTTTGTCCCTCTGCCTGGCATAAATGAAGCAAAAGCTGCTTTTAGCTGAAAATTATATTTTGCAACACCGTTGAGTTTCAAGTAATGACCAGTTTATTTATGTGTCATATCGGGGAGCAACAAAAAGAAAAACAATTTCGTACAAAAATAGAGTAACCCGATATAGTAAATTTAAATCTGGAATATGAATTGATTTATTCTTATTTATTTTCTAATCGTAGTCGTTATTCAAAAATACGTTCCGAACTTAAGACCCTTTCCACAATGACCCACCTTTATACTCCAGAGCCATGGCACCTACTTATGTTTCAACTCCTACGTCGCAATATTATCTATGATAACTATTATGTTGCCCAGGATCAAACTTATTTCATTACTTGATGAATCTGAGTTGTCTCTGTTCTCCCTCCATAGCATTCTGCATTGGTAACAAAAGCAATTTATAGAAATTTCAGCACTTTACTCTACTCCACATTTAAAAAACGCAGATCGGACTGTTTGAAAAAGTTACCTTATCTCTATAGAGGCGTACCAGTTTTTACTCCGTATTCAAATTTATTCACACACCTTGTTGGAGCATTGTTAATTAAAAACTGTATAATTATCAGGTAAATGACCAGACATAACAACGTGTGTTGAGGAGGATCTGGAACAGTTGGAAACTGGTCATAATTTTCTCAGAATGATGCCCATTTCTGGATGAATGGATCGTAAACAAAAAAAAAAAAAATTTGAAACGACATCAATCCACATGATGTCTAAGAGCCCTTAATATATCCCGAAAAACTTGCCGTTTGGTGTGGATTTTAGGCTGGCGGTGTCATCGATTAATATTTCTCCCAGAGCGGCGTTGGCCAAATCTTAACTGTTGGCCAATTAGATAATATGTTGTCCAGCGATATGTGGTACGAACAGTGCTATGTGACGCTCAGCTCATGCCGCAATGAATATAATGTAAGACCGATTTGAAGCCATGGTCATTTCACAAGGTGATATGAATATATATATTATAATGCATGGCTAAGAATAGTCCAGTAAGAATTTGAATTATTAAGCATAGAAATAAAAGGGAACCAAAATTTCATCATGCAGAAATATTAATAGGTGCTGGAAGGTCTACTAGAGCTCTATTTGCAATTCTAAGAATAGGGTGTTTAACTCGTAAAGGTTTGTTCATTAGTTAAATATGGGTCGTAGAGGTCCCTTGAATATTTTAGTAATTTTTACTACAGCAATTAGGGTAATTAATAAATAATTTATTAATATAATAGTTAATAAATTAGTTGGGTAATTATATAATTTTATAAGAGATATAGAATTTTCTATAATATATGAATTTATATCAAAAATTGATTTGATTTCTATATTTGAGTATTGTGTTAGAATATTTTTATCAACAATAATTAAAATAAAAATTCTCACTAAAAATATCATAATTGCTGTAATTATTAATTTAATTGAAAATGAGAATATTTCATTAGAAGCTAATGATGTAACAGAGATCGAGATCGCGTAATTTGTTGCAGGTAAAAGCGAATAAGCCATAAACCACTGCAGTTCTTAAAGGCAATGTAACTCATGATAGCAGTAAAATCCAGCCTGATTTCTTTGGTATCTTTTTACATAGCATTCTGCATTGTTGACTCCGAATGACAGGCATTTAAGAAACCTTTTCATGGCAATTTTATTTACTTTCAGAGTTGTTGCCAGAAATCTGCTGAGAGAGGAAGTCGCCGAAGAAATATTTTCTTTCATATTTCGTTCTGTGGGAGATGTCTGACCTGGGTTTTGAATCATGGCCTCATGTCTAATAAGCCAATAATACACTACGTACTAGACTATGGCGACTCGTTTTCCTGCATTATAAGCACAATTAAAGTCATTGCTTTCTACTTTCTAAGGTAATATTTTAAATATGGCAACCCTGACACATATGTTCAAAAATAAACCGAAAATCATTATTTAAACTTAAAACAATTAGACCGGCTTGTTCACTAGCTACGCTAACAGAGTAAAATCAATAGACAGAATAGCTTTAAAACACACAAAAATCACAAACTGCCTCCATTGGCATGTGCGCCAAATCCACTTAAATACGTATGTGCATGAAATCTTGACCATATCCATGAAACAGGAATGCATGGCCTCGGCAGTACAATACTGTGGGGATGTATTCTGGCGATAGATGTGAACAGTTTGAAATTTATTGAGAAAATAATGAATTAGAGAGACTATTTAAACGTTCTAAAGAACAAATCTATCAAAATTTCGGAAGGACTAAGAATTTCTAATGGTCATTACTTCCAACAAGTCATTGAACTCAATCATACGGCTGCTATTGTGAACATGTGATTTGCCTTCCATAGTACCCACAGGTTTAATACTCTTGCACAAAGTTCCGATATGACTCCAAGAGGCTATTTAAGAGATTATTTGAAAGACGGGTTACGTAGGTGCTAAACCTCAAACAAAAGTTAACCGAAATATTTGCTTATGAGTGCATGGCGAAGATTTTTGTAAACAATCTGCAAGATTGTCATTAAATGGTGGCTTAAAAATGGCAACAGCTAGGCTTAATCTCCTTGACCCTCTGTTTTAAATACGCATATGGGATTAAATTCTTATAAAAAAGCACTTCACATCTTGAAGTTCCCCCATAATTATGTTCTTTAAGAAAAATTACTTCGAAAGCAATTAAAATTAATTTTTTAGATAGAATTTTATGCTTCTTTCTGTTGCTTTTCCCATCATTTTTTATTTTCTGCTCGTATACCTGAGAAAGCCTGGCTAAATGAATTACACGTACAATCTGGGCGATAAGAAATCACATGGCAATAACAAAAAAAGGAAGAAAGAAAAAACTTAAAGAATACTAAACAAATTCTTCCCCATTTGAATGAACAAATATAACCAAAAGGATCAACAAATTGCAAGCAAATGCACAGAAGTGGAAGCAAATAATAATCAAATAATAAAAATAATAATAATCAAAAACACAAAATAAAATACAATCAAATAAAATGGAATGGAAAATGAAATAGAAAAACACAAAAAGAACAAAAAATAAGAAAAAAAAAAAAACAAAAGAAGATTAAAAAAATAAATTCCCTATGAAAGTTTTTTACTTTGAACAGCCAACAAGTCCCAAACAACCAGTGCAACCTACTATCAGACATCCAACAAACGAAATGTATATAAAAATCACGTTCTAAACATATGTTAAACTCAGCTGGCTAAGAATGTTGCAAGCAACAACCAAAGGGCAATAGTAGGAGCAGCAACAGTAAGCAAATATGTTACAAAACTTTCACAGACAGTTGTAGAGTTAATTGCAGCTTAAAACAGTAAAAAAGAAAACCAAGAAATGAAATTCATTGTACCACATGCTCGTCTGAAAGAAAGTAAGAACGTATAGATTCCTATGATTACACCGAGATGCTGCTGGTGCTGCTACTGCTTGTTAATGCCCCTTGTATTGTAGTAACGGGCCTAAAGGCATTTTGCATACTAACTTTACATCTTTTTCAACAACAATTTTTTCTTTTTAACAAATAGTGAGTGTCGAAGACAGGCATCATCATAATGTTCATGCAGCATCACATCCATGTTAGCGGATAAGAATTATATTAAACAATTCATTTCTTTTTTTTCTTGCTTGTTGTCAAGCGAAAAAGTTTCAGAAAAAAGTGCAAAAAGATTGGAAAAAATCTGTTTAATTCAATGACATACAAGTGGCAAGTTGGAAATACGAGCAAATCATAAAGCAAACGCAAAAACAGCAAAACTCGCACACAGGAACAAAGAGAATCAAGTTCTTATGTGCTTTTAGAATTGTTTATGTGACGTTATAATGCCATAACCACTGCAATTTTCTCTTAATGTTGTCATAGAAGATGCAACAAACGTCATAAAAAATGAGGAGGTCTCTCTATAAGCCAAATAAACGCTGATATTCGTACGTGTCTTTTAGCACAACATAAGTGGCAGGAATAGCAATAGTGCAGCTACTAACATCATCATGAGCAAAAGCAAAAAGCGCTTAGAACTGTAATAGCAGATCTCCGAACCACGATATTTTTAAGCCCATTTACGATATTAAATTCTGAGTTCTGGGTCCTTCGCAATTCGAAACCAATTTTAAAGAAATATTTCAGAGTTGTTGGGTGCACAAAACAGGAACTTAAATTTTGTGGAGCGACTTATATTTGACATCCCTATTAACGCAGGCTTTACTACACTAAATAAATCACCATCTTAGTGGGAAATATTTGATGAATTAAATTGAAGCAAACCAATGAAGTAAGTAGAACATGGTTATGAAAAGCAATAAAAAATTCGGTATCCGCAGCAGATGGTGAACTTTTAATCCATGAATATGCATTTTGGACAATAAACGTCAGCAGTCAGAGTGGAAGGAATCAGTATAAATAACAACGTTACCCATACCTTATAGCCTCTATTCAGGATTACGAACATAATTTGTTTAAGATTCATATATGACGTGGTCAACTTGAATAAGGCTTGCTTAAGTTTGCCGACTTCAGAAATTAAAGATACGGAGTGCATAGTCTAGGATAAATTCATAGCGATAACTACTGAAATACTTTTGGTTCTGAAAAAAGTTATGGGAGACAAATTAAAATAAAGTTTACTCTGAAGCATATACAAACGTTGTGTTTTTCCTACGCGGTACGCATACAATGGGGTGGTTGGCTTTTCTTTTTGGTACGAGATTTTAAAGGACTGGAAATTTAAGACGATGGGTTAAGGACTGCCGATGACTCTTGTAATTTTGAGAGTCTAATGTCTACAAACAGAGGAAAAAGTGAGAATATCATTTATAGCGGAATACATTTGTGTACGAAAATTTCAACCTTCAGAGCAATTTAATCCAACGTGCTACGTGGATTCAGAAGTATTTTATTCAAGAACTAACAGACAGGAGACTTAGCGGTTGCTGTGGAACACAGATCTAGACCCATATAAACCGCAGAGACAAGAGATGAAAAGTAGTGCATGCGGGTTTAGAATACAGGAATGCTAGAAAGGTTCACATTAGAACTTTAAAAAGTTTTAGAACCTACAACGTAGAGCATAAAAAATTAATTGCTTTAGGTTTAGTCGTTAACATTTATTATTTAAAATGTAGGTGTTTAACGGATATTGTAAATATCGCTGCATTAACACACTGGCACAGCTGATCGCTTGTTTTTTTTCCATTTTTTTAAAACGCTTTTTGTATGCAAACATCACACGGTGTTTGTCAAATGGAGGGATTATAACCAGAGTTTCCAAAACGGCAAAAAGCTAAAATTTCTCGCTGTTTTCTATTTTATTTTCTCAGTTTTCAAGAATAAAAAATTATATTTTCTGTTGATTTTGTTTATGATTTTCTGTTTTATTCTGTTTGTATAGCATGGGCTAGTATGTATATATCACAGGCGTATGGAACTGTATAAGATTTTGTGCATGGAGCAAGGTCCTGTACACAAACTTGAGTTGTTTTGTAAACTTTTTCTTTCAGTTCAGTTTTTATATTTATGTGTTCCAATAGTAGTACGAGTACCATCAGCATTATCATCATCAACAGCAGCGCTATACAATGTGCCAATGTTTAAATATCACGGGAAAAAGCATTTCGTTTCAAAAGGAATGATGACTTTCGTTAAATGGGATGAAAATTTATAAAAAAAAAAATAAATAAATACAGTAGAAAAAAGAAAGAAGCAGAAGTGAATGATTGTAGTTTGAGAAAGGACGGTAAACGAAATGAAAGGCAAAGCTTAAGCAAGCAAGCAAAGCAGCTCAAAACAAATCCAACACGTATTCAAACAAATAATTTCAACAGAAAAGTGTACTTCAAGCTACAAGCTGAGCTGTAAGCGAATCATTATCACCATCATCGTCATCGATATGCTCGCGTACTATGTAGTAGCTAAGATGCTGCCCTAACGCAGTAAAACCATTGAGTAGAGGAATGGAAAAAAACTGTTACAAAGGAAAAACTCAGAAATTACTTGAAAGGAAGCCTACAAAAGGATTTTTGTTTTGCACTCTATTTGCAACAACAACAACAAAATAATACACATACCAGTGCATAAACATATGCAGGCAGCGTAATCTATGATTTCATTTTTTTACTCGCAAGTGGTGCAATTGATAAGTTACTTTATGACAAGCTTTTGTTACCAAAACTAAAAATCCTGAGGTTCCCAATGGCACACTTGAAGTTTACATTTATGGCTCAAAGATGTGTGAAGGTTAAATTCTTTAAAGGTCCTGATATTTTTTATAGAGCGCATGCAGTATTCTCCATGCAAACGACATGGCTATTTTGAAAGCTGTAAAATGATTGTTGAAAGGCGGAACTTTTAATGAAAATCCTTTAATCAACTCGGACAGCCACGTATACTATAGATCAGAAGATGACAGACTCACTTTTGTCCTTATATTTCATGGTCATCCATCGCGCAATAGCATACCTACCGCTACCATTTTGGTAGGCATGCCAGAGACTTAGCATTCTGAAAAATTACTTCTGCCCGAGCTGTGCTTCTGAGAGGGCGAAAGTGTCTGCCTTTTAAGTTATATGTATGTCAGTTCCTTGATATTGTCACGAAAAGAGATTTTTGACCTCTCACTTTCTGATATCATTGACTGAGTTCTCTTATAGAAAGATTGCTGCAATAGCAAGATTTAATTTGGATTCGGGTTGGTTTCCTCTTGAGAACTCCGTATTGAATATTGTATATGATATCGCAATGCGGGTTTAAGTGGAGGGTCCGCTGCCATACCTAGCCTAAATTAACCTACTGCAGGAACAGGAAATTTTACAAGAAAAGTTTTGATTTTTAAACAGTAAGACCAAATCCGAATTCTTCTTAGTTGTCATAGTGCGTTTAAAACACTGATTTGTTGAACAAAGTTTATCTACATTTGCCACTAAGGGAGATGCTTGAATATCTCCCAGTTAAGACCCCTTTAATCAAGGTTACCAGTAGGTAGAGTGAGAGAGAGAGAGTAGAATAAGGAACGTATCCCCATTTATTAACTTAACTATTTGATCTCGTTACCATACGTCACACATCAAAAACGTGTACAAGTTTCGTCAAGGCAGCAGCAATTTTGAAATTGCCAATCTTTCGTCCTTCTTATTTATTCCCTTCATTTGGCATAATTTCATTCAAATCGGAAGGCATCGATTTTAAAAATTGGGTCACTTGACACGAAATTGCCCATATGTATATACATTATACTGCATATACATATGCACATACATATGGAATATAATTTCTATTATAAACTATGAATACTAAAGAACTTAAAAACAAAATGACACACATACTTTTGAACAACGAAAAAAAAGACGAGTTTTTTCTCTCCTAAACAAGCGGCTTCAGGGGGATTTATTACTTTTCGGGGTTCTAGTGAACCAATAAAGCAACCCTATGAAGTAGGGTGAAAAATGGAGTAAAATGAGAGTGCACTCGCTACAATACAACCCTTCAATAACAAGCTCTAGTCAAAGCCAAAGCATGTTTAATTTCTGTAGTTCTTGTTTTTTTTTATTCCAAGAAATTTAAATAATTAGTAACTACGGCAATAATATGGAAGTGCAACCTAATAAAGAGGAACTTATAACAAACAGGATAACAGTTCCTAATACAATACAATACAACTGCTACAACTAGTTAGAACTTGCTGTTGTTGCTGCTGTTTACGGGGAAAAGTATCAAGAACAAGAGACGTATAAGAAACCAAAGCAGGAAGAAATAAATGGCATCTCCGCTCATGTTCTTAACAAATTATGCGAAGTGCATCGGAAATCAACATCAACTCAACCCAACACATCGTAACACAACAGGAACAACCAGAACAAGGAACGACTATCTTAATACTGATACTCTTGATACTCATACTCATATATGAATTGCAACTTCTGCTACTGCTCCTATAGATTGTGTTAACAAAGACACAATGATTCTAGAAATTACAAGGAAGAAAATAATGGGGGAGCGTTGCTTTTGAGTCGAGGTTAATGACAATATAATCTTAAAAGTATATGTAAAGGACAGAGGGAGATTACATAGTGGGTTTCCCTTAAATCATAATGACCGAGAGAGGTTTGAGGTGACCACTTACATAACTATTTCATAAATTAAATGTGAATCAAGTGGAAACAAATGCAAAACGTCATATGAAACGACAAGTAAAAGCGCACCACAATTCGAAAGAAACAAATTTAACTCAACAGACATTTTTAAGAAATACATGCAACCCTATCCGAACATCGTTCCACTCACTCACCCATCCATAAATTTGCTGGCTTCTTTTAATTTTTTGTTGTTTTGCCTACGCATTTTTTACTCCCTTTTTAATTATTGTTTTATTCTTATTCTCTGTTTTCCTTATCCGTTTTCCTTAGCCGTTATTACTCCTTTCTATGGTACTTCTTCTACGGTATATACGCGTATATTCTTGCATTTCTTTTGGTCTTCGCTTCTATTTACTCTCTGCCTGCTGTATCGTTTCCATTCTTGCCTTTCACTGTAAACAGGGAAGGAAATTATTTGATGTGGAAATAAAATCTACGCATAAATGCTAGAGAAATAGAGGGGGCAGTGTCATTCCTGCGTTTGACTGTAAAGACATGTGCATGTAACAAATTATCGAAGGGTTTTAGTTTGAAGGTGGTGAATTGCATGCGTCAGTACAATCTTCTTTCAATGCAATGACATTTGAATTGTTTCCCAACCAATGTAACTAACGCTCCTTTTAAGAACATAAGAAATGGTTCGTTTGCATATTTTATAGCTTTAAGATTCATTCTGTTGCATGGTGTTAATAAAATATTTTAAAGTTTCAGTTTTCCTGCAAAAGTGCTTTAAACTAAATTTTCGATTGCAAATGTCATGACGCTTAAAAAAAATCACCAAATTTTTGCCATCCTCGGTGTTAGTATTGATGAGGTCTTCATGGCTTCAATATTCTAAGGAAGATAATTTTTAATCAAAAGTAAATGTCAATTTACGCACTTCATTCAGTCCAGGAGAGATATACGAGAAACCTGATGGGTTTCTCCAAAAGTTAATGGAAGTAAATTCTAATGTCAGTTGGGTCATGAATGGTTTTAAATTTAGGTGCAGAACTTAAAAATCCCTAACAAAGGAGACGTTTGTCCTGGGGTTTGAACCGAGGCCTCGCGTCTAATAAGCCAGCACACTACCTACTAGACCACGGCGTCTACTTACTTACAATGCTCGTTCATGGCTCAAAATATTGCCTGGTGAATATTTGGATTGAAACAACTTTCTTTAACCGTAAACGCTTTACTAAAAAACCAAGAACTGCTGGTTATGAACCATTAACATTAAATCCATTTCAAACATGATTCTGAGTAAAGAGATCAGCATTACCAATATTTGTCCAAGTGAAACACTTCACAGATTCTTAATTTGATACCTACTACTTGATTTTGCCTAGAATGGCTCGAATAGATTTTTTTGTAGCTTTGTGCACACCGTATGACTAGTTCTAAATCCATTCGAGTTTTAATTCTCAAGATTGGTACACTGATAAGCCGTTATTACAATATTGCAGTAATTTACATGCTAACATACGTAACTGGTCATTAAAACAATTCAGTCAGGATTACGGGTGTGAGAAACTACGATGATGGCTTGTAGTTGCAATGTGTTCCTCAAAGGTACCATAAGGAATAAAACAAAATATCTTCTAGATTCGTGCATCATTCTTCAGAGTGAAGTTTTCATTATGGTTAGAGTTTCGGCGTTCATAGGAAGTCTTACCTTGTATGCAACAGAAATTGTAATGAGCGACTGAGGTTGATAACTGTTTAGATATCGAAATACTCAAGCAATCATGAGTCTCAAATACGAGATTTATCGTATTCTTCTGCATAAAACTTTCAACCAATTGTGCCTCACAGTAGAAGTAGTCTGAGAGAAGATTTATGGGAGATTTTCTTGTTGTTTTATAAAATTATGTGAGTTGAAAGGAATCAAAATGAAAAGAGTACTGCAGACTTTGCTTTAGAAGGCCTAGTTAATCTCTCTAAAACATTGTTTATTTCCTAAATGGACACAGAGCACCATTATAAACTTGAGTTTATGTAACTCATCTATTCAGGGGTCTATTGTTATTATGGACGCAATGCCTCAAAGTTAACTACGCCTGCCGGTGTGACCTTGTCGGCTCTTAAATGTCGGTTTTTGCCTAACAAAGTACATTTATTTTGCATAAAAGAAGCCACACTTCTTAAAAGAAATTAAAGAGGAAGTATACGAGTTACCACAATAACAGATTTTCTTCCTACGAAGCCGTTTTCATTATACCACAACCCACTTGTAGTGTTTGCGATTGCGTAATACTTCATAAAGAAATTATATTCATTTGTTTACCATACTTTGGTAAAATGATTTCCAAATATTTGGTAAAGCATGTCAACAAACAATTCAAAAAAGAAAAAATAGAAAGAAGAATCCATTAAAGCAACGTTTGATGCACTCTTTAAATTGTATTCCTTTCACAATAAGAAGTCCCAACCGCAAGATGACGATGACGATGCTGATGCCATTAAAAGAAATTATAGGCTCAAAAGAAATATTCACAAAAATAAAGAAAGCACAGAAGGGGATAGAGAGAAAAGAGCAAGAATTTAAAGACCTGACTCTTAATGGATAAACTTAAGGGGGAAAATCAATTAGCACAACGCCTCGTTGAAAGCTACAGGCCATAATAAGTTGTGGAACTCTACAGCAACTTGGGCTTTGGCCGGTCTTGTCTGTACTGCTATGGAAGCCACAATTTACTGGCACACATACATGGCTGCATAAGTTACGCTTGATTTTTGCGAAATGATCGTAATTGTGGTTTTCAGTTGAGTTGTTTGATGCAGGGTACTTCCAACAGATATGGATATTTTATTATGAACTTGCCTTGCCGGCTTTAAGAAATGAAACGATGTTTGTGTGTGAGTGTGTACTCATGAATATGGTATGCAGTTCATCATCATAAAACCCAAAAAAAAAAAATAAAAGAAGCAAAGAGTAGAATAACGCAGAGTTCAGATAATAACATACGAGTACGTACGTAAACAACTGGCTACTGACTGGTTAGAGGCACAATAACTATGCCATGCCATGTATGTAGTTACACAATAACCCACTGAGGACCTATATGGGAGAGTAAAAGGGAGTCAGAGAGTTGCCCGTTTTGTTGATCTAATGGTGAAAGAAGTGAAAAGCTGCAAAAGGTTTTAGAATATTTGTGAAGTTGCTAAAAATAATGGAAATGTGGCAGCTTGAAAGAGTAGTGGTGATGCCACTAGCATTCATGGTCCCGTTATGTCTATCGTAATAAAATATGACTCATTAGCTTTACAGGAGTTTTATCACTGGATCCTGTTCAAGAAGCCGGTGGTCCTAACTTTTTTTCTATATTTAGCCTTTGAAGCAATTCTAAGATATTCCCACATTTCCACGATTTCAAAGTATTTTTAATGGCACAATATTTCCTTGCCCTACCTTTATCCAGTAAAGCCTTCTCTATTGCATTTGTGGCGTAAAGAATTTTAAAATTATTGGCCCAACCACCGGTGTGTCATAAGTAGTACAATATATGTACGTGGCAGACATGTCCTTGCGAGATTCTTAAATGTCAATGTATTTCCTTAGCCTCATAAAGGGCAGGAAAAGATGATGTCAATGATGCCGATATTATCCTAGTGCCAAGAGAGCTAGTGACACGTTATCTCCATTTCGAGACCACTAACTTACGATCACATCAATATGATGATCAGGTAACACGTTGACCGTTGTCATTTCTCAGTGCAACTTCCAGCTTTCACTTCTTTACCACTATTGAATAGAAAGCCGAGCTTAGACTTTTTGTTTTTCTTCTCATATAATCCTTCATGGAATTTGATAATCATTTCATTTTATTTCCAATAAACATTCCACGTTAACTGCAGAAACAAGACAAAAACTGACAAGAAAATGAAATAGAAGAAGAATACAACAACGATGGTGATGGCAACGGTGAATGTTGGCAACCAGAAGAGCTCGGAACTCCAAAAGTCAAATAGTTTTCTGTACAAACAAAAAAACCAGGCATTGTAAAGGCACAGCAACTGTTACTGATGTTGTACCAACTAAAATACAAATGTTGTTGTAACACATGCTATACATGCTAGCACCATGAGATAAATACGTGGGAATAAATATGTGCTGAAGTAGTTTTTGTGTACAATAAAACGGCGAAGCAGTGTCTTTAGGCAATTCAAAATAGTGGCTGGAAGAAGAATTACAATTAATTTTAACTGACTTAGGGCCATTATTACAACTTGCCGTTAAACTTGGGTTTAGTTAAAGGTACCTTTAGGTAAAGGGAACTGTAAAGTTACCTTTAACTTATTTTTATTAAAATAAAATTTAACTCGAAATTTTTATTCAAATAGAAATGGAAACTGGGGAAATTTGAAAAAGTTTTACGGGGCCAACTTCTTGCCAACATGCAAACCCTGTAATGAGTACGAGTATCACTATAACACCGTGTTTACTCGTATGTTTTCTCTGTTATAACTTGTCTTTTCATTAGTACGTGCGGTGAAAGTGAATTAGTTAGCAAAAATAAACAGCAAATAAAAGAATAATAAAACGAAGCCGAGAACTTTTAACACCACTGTTGGCGTTGGGTGCTTTTCGAGCACTACACACCCAACTCGTGCGCCACCATAAACTATTAAAATTGAATTTTTTTGTCTTTGCCTAAACTACAAGCAGCGGCAACAGATTGCCTCAACTTGGTTAGTTGTCGAGGTGATAAGGTGGTTTGTCGCGTATATTGCATAATTGTTCTTCATTAAATTTTTTTGTGCTCATTCTCGTTGTAATTGAAATGCAATTAAACTCTTATTTGATACTTTTTTAATGAGTTTATGTCCGTTCGTTCGTACGTTGTTTAGAACTTGCAATCCTTTTTTGTTTTCCTTTTTTTATTTCTTTTTTTTGCTGCTTCTGCTTCAACTTCTTCATGGTGGGCAAGTATTTAACAGTTGTTACCCATCGCTATTAGTGTCAGTTTTTTATACCCTGCGAAAGACAGAGATATTGCAGAATGACATGATGCATGATGTTTTCAAGTTGATACTTTACACTTCTATTCAGATTAACGTTGGGAAGATTGTTGCTAATGAACGGATAACAGTTAGCTTGAAATGCTTTTATGGCAGCAAGAAGACGTGAAAGAATTAGTTCTATCAACAGGAAATTCTGGATTTTGACAGTTGAGAACAGACGACTTGTTTTAGCTACAGCTGTCAACTTAGTTGTCATCTATTCTGTCTGTTGTGCCACAGGCGATTATTATTTGCATTACATGTGCAAATAATAATTGCTTTATCAACAAAGAACCACGTGCTTAGTCCGTTTTACGAACAGAATAATCGTCCTACCAACAGGACTCTTAAAAATGTGGTGGATAAATTCGAGTCTACTGTTTCAGTCAACGATGAACAAACACCCGTATTTCGACAAAACGTCAGATCTGCAGGAAATATCTGCACTGCCCGTTAGCGAGTGCAGGAGTATCCGAGGCAGCCGTTATCACGTTGCTCACAAGAACACGGCCTTTCGAAAACTTCAGCTTGTCGAATTTTGCTTGCACCTGTACCCATATAAAATTCAACTGACCCAGGAACTGTAGGTGGACGACCGTAGACAACGATGTGTATTCGCTGAACGGGATCTGGAGCAGTTGGAAACTGATCTTAATTTTAATCAAAAAATCATTTCAGCGATAAGGTCCATTCCAAAATGAATGGGTGCGTTAACAAACAAAATTTTCAAATTTGGGACAACACTAATCCACATGAGATCCCGGAAAAATCACTGCATAGTGTGGATTTTAGGTTGGCGACGTCATCGGTTCATATTTCTTTGAGAACGACGTTGATCAGGCCAACATAGCTAACGGCTAGCACTACAGGTTGATTATTATTTACTTTTTCCGAACACTAACGACTCGTGGTATGTCATGAATTGTATGACAGTGTACCAACGACATGTGTTTTCAACAGTACGGAGCTACGAGTCACGCAGCTTTGGTCACATTGGTGATGTGAACTGGCCACCGAGGTCGTACGATTTGACTTGTGCCAATAGGGTTTTCTTAGGTCGCAGCTTCATGCGAACCATAGTAGTCCTTAAAGCCATTTTACGCAGTTTATATGCTCAGTTGTCGAAGATCCGTCCATATCCGTCGAATTTAGTTCATACACTGAAATTCACCAACTAACTCCCTGGGTAAAAGGAACAAGTCATTGACAGTTCTGCTTTGCATGTGGATAATATAACGTTATTTTTTCGGAATGGGAAAATTTCTACTGCCAGCCACCCTGTATTTTTGCCAGTTTATTGAATTATTGTTTAGTTATTGACTCTTTATCATCTCTGGCGTTGCTATTGATCTGCATGTCGAGTGCTCAGTACTCTGCTAGTTATGTATAGACACTGTTTTTCATGTTGAAGTAGAATTCCTATTACAAAGCGTCTAACGATTCACTTTACCTTATCTAACAGGATTCTCAGCCTTATAAGTAAAGGTCTAGCCTTACTAACTAGATGAATTGACTTTATTTGGGACTAGAACGTGATATTTATGTCTATACCCTTGAGACCTGAAAATTTTTAGGACGCTTGGAATCAAAGACTATGAATACCAACACAGTCTCCAATCTGTCTTTCTTATCTATAAAGGATTCCTAATGATTTAATTCTTTTAATGTTCTGCCTAAACTGAATCCGTTTAGAAGAATACATATTCCATACCATATCAAATAAATGATTGTGTGCGTACCTCACTTAGCTTTAACCACAGTCCAGACAAGTTTTTTTGTTTGTTTTCATTTCCCCTAGACCGAATACTTCATAAAGGGAGGGGAGAGAAAACGCTCATATGGAGTTGGTGCAATCTAAGACCCATAGACGAAGTGATGTGGTGTACATAAAAAAGTAAGTCCATAGAAAATAAAAACAACAATAAAAATCCGGAGTGTATATTTAAACCACAATTTGTTTCTGTTGTCGTTGTTGTTGTTGTTGTTGTTCCATATATAATGGAGCTCCAGATTCCGTGTAAAAACAAACCAATGGCGGTCAAGTGTTAAAATATGTACCACACGACCATAAACGGTAGGAGCAGTAGGAGTATCATCACTACATAACAATTCTATACCAGTAGAAGAGTAGAGAGCAAACAACTAGCATACCAGGCTAAGAGGACTTAATTCTCTTCTCTCACCTATAGTCTCTGATGCGGTCCAGCTTGTACGTTCGTTCAAATAAATAATTCAAGCTCGACTCCACTTTTATTAGTTTTATGCTGTTTGTTTTGCCATGCCCCAATCTGGTGTTTTGTTATAAAATTGCTGTTGCTGCAACATATCCAACCTGCAGCTGCAACTTTTTCTTTTTTTCGTTTGTTCAGTTCGGTATTGTAAGAAGAGTTAAAAGTTATAGTTGTGGGGGTTAAAGGGCTGAAGGGGTGGGTACTTTTAGTGTGTTTGCATTGTAGTTGTCAGTTTTTGATTTTGTTGGGATTCTTAAGGATTTTATTGAAGTTTGTGTTGTTTTAGTGAAACTATGAAAAGCAATTAGTTGTTCACAATAAACATGAAAATAAACAATATGTACCAAATAACTATTCCCCCCTGGCGTAATACACCCTCACAGTAGTCTTCGTTTGTTGAGAATTTAAAATATTTTTTTTTCTATTTGTTTTTGGACTTCAAATTCTCCCACCACGGCCAAAACTTTTAAGAAGATTTTGTGGCATTTTAATTGCAGGGAGTCAATTTGTTTACGACCAAATATTGTGGATATAATCTTGAGTAATCCAATCACCTCTCAGATGGCATTTTAATAAAAAATTTCGAAAGCTGGTTGCAGAAGTTAATTAGAGTATAAGAAACACCGCAATCAAGATGTTTTTCATATCCTACCTCATCAGAAACCGACTTCTTATCTAGTAAGTCCATGACTTCTTGAACGGAACTCAAGTTTCGAAAGTTTCTTCAATTTTTTCCCTTCCTTTCCAAACGATTTGTCCACACTTTGATTGTGTTGTGAGATAGTCTTTTGGCTTATTAAATGAGAGTCCATTATTCAAACACTAGCTTAAACATCTTGAACAGAACATAATGTAAAAAATATTTCTTTCTGAGTTTTCTCTCTTCTGAGAGTAAATAAAAGTTAAGAAAAGTTTTTCAAATTTGTCGTTTGCAATCGCCATTAAACTGTATAATCCACCACTCATGAATAAAATTAACACACACGACATGGGTTGTGTGAGAAACTAGGTTGTTATCCTGACTAAAGGATCGTAATGACCAATTAAGAAAGCCATACCGATTTCCTTATGTAACCTTTAAATGTTGCGTGCTTTTTTATAAGGTATCAGCAATTATTGTATAAGTGTCGTAAACAAAAATATTGACTCTCGAATTATTTGTAGAAAAACAAAAATATAATTTGAACGTAGCACTGAAAAAATAATGTTCGAGAGGACTACTTAATATGAAACCGAGCATCCTGAAGATCCCAGTCTGTTTCCTTAACAAGGAGATCAAGATATCTAACTATGTAAAATACTTGGTTGTTATTTTGGATTGGAAACAGACGGAAGGACTATAAAGGAGCGTTGATAGTGAGGTATACGTGGGATGGCCATGTTTTCTAAATGGATTCGTAATTCAAGAATAATTTACTAGCTCTGCAAGAGATAATTAAATCTTTGTTAACATACTCTTCAGTAGTAAAGTGGACATTATTGAATTGAAAGTGCAACGTCAGAATGTAAAGTGGGATTTAAAGACTGCTCTACCTAAGAACAAGCCACGGGACGAGAATGGTACTAGGATATTGAAAATGATCCTTTCTTACCAATCAATAGAGTTATCGAGGTATTTGAAGTAGGTATTTAGTCCAATCGGATTGAAAATAAGGGGATTAATTCGTTTAATCTAAAAAAAAGTGATCTGAATAGAAGCATAGGTGGTTTTTCAAGACACTCGATCTTGCAGATACATTCAAGCTGGATAGCTGAGGCAAATAATTGCTAATGCAGGACGTGTAGAAAAGACATCAAAACTAAGGAACACTTCCTGCATCCCTTCCAGGTAGTGAGCAGGTTGATAGGAATTGATGAAATACGTACACGATTTGAGGTTCCTATGAATTTAACATGATTTATATCTTTTATTTACGAGGACGATATCAGCTTACGCGATGGTATAATTATTTGGTAAAAACGTATTGGACGTTTCACACGATCCACTTTATATGTAACATAACTAACTTAGTTGTTGCAGTCTATACGGAATAAATAAAATCATTTGTGTTAAGAACAAAACTTCGCCATGATGTAGTAGCTAGTGTGTTAGCTTATTAGACGTGAGGCCAGGTCAGACATCTCCAAAGAACCGAAATAAAAAGAATATTTGTTCGGTGACTTCCACTCAGCAGATTTCTGGCAAAAACTTTGAGCATAAATAAAATTGCCATGAAAAGGTTCTCAACAATCTGTCGTTCGGATTCGACTTTAAACTGTCTCGCCACTCATGTATAAAATTAACACACACAAGTGTTTTGAGTAACGAGGCCGTAATCTTGACTGAAGAGTCTCAATGACCAACCATGTATGTGTACTTCGATTTGATTTGAAATCTATAAGATCCCTTCCTCCCCCTATACTTTTTAGCTTTTCTTAACAAATCTCTCATATGTACTAAAAACAAGCGAGTATATTTCTTTTCCTGACCTATACCTCTGCCTTTGCTTTCAAATGGGAACCTCAATTGCCACAAATTAATGACTTTCCTTTAGTTTCCCCACTCTACACTTAAAATGTGATCAGCCAAATCGTAAGTGGCCGTGAAAACAAACAAAAAATTATTATGTTCTTTCTGGTAAAGATAACCCGATTGATTAAAAAACATTTTTTAAAAGATTTCAGACCTTAGCACCACAACTTGCAGCTGTTGTTTCTGGCGAAAAGCGAATAAATAACAAGAAGGAGAAGAAGGGGAAATTAAATTAATTTCATTACCACTCTGTAAAATACAAAATGAAACGAAAAGAATTCTAAAATATGGCACAATAAGCGAGGGATAATAAAACTTGATTAGATCATGGCTGTGCGTTCACACATAAGCATGTATGTACGTACATTAGAGCGACTCAAGTTGTATGGAAGCGAAATTCGTGCAAGATACCCCTCAAAATGAACCTTGGCTTTTTTAAGATCACATTTAAAATATTTCGGCTCCAGCCTTGACCTCTCATGAGCTGGACCATTTTGAAAAATGGTCTATTTTTGTATATTTTTTTAATTGGAAAATCGACTTTTTTACCAATGTATACAATATGGGTATCATAAGAATGGTTTTTTTAAGACGCGTCCAACTGTATAAAAAATTTGTTTAAGAATGAGCATCCATGTCCCTTTTTTAAGGATTTTCTGTAAAAATGAACGGTTTTTAAATTTTTTGTTCGGGGTTGTTTGTAATAAAAATGCTAAATTAACATATTTTAATCTTTAGTCGATTTAATTAAATACGGGTCTCAGCTTTTTTGAAATTCGCACTAGTTCGGGTTTTGACAAAAATTCAATGGGGTGATAACGCTTCGTTTTAAATAGGGCAATATGGGTATCAAATTTTTTCTTTTGCCAAGTACATCATCTTTGTATGTAAATAATTTAGATTTTTGCAAAAATATAAAACCAAAGTAAAATGAAAATTTAATGCGTAAAAACCAAATTGCAAATTTAAGTTAATCAGTTCCCAATATCATTGGGTTTGAGCTAAAAAAAAATTAAATAAGTGTTCATTGTGTCGTGATTAAAATGCCTTTCAAGTTAGTAGAATTAAACCGAAATAGATTACCGACCATATTACCATATTGTTTTACAGTTCCAAAATACAGATAATTAGAGCATCTTAACTTTTTAATGTACGTGGTGCACTATTGAACCATAAAATTAATGTAATTTATTAGGGTCACCATATAAATGTACAAGTGGCCCTACATGAGGTAATAAAAACAGATTGTTTGGTTACAAAGATCAACTAGGCGTTGATTCTGCATACAATGAGTGGATTCCTCAAAGAAGAATTATCCTTGGGATACCATTTTGCTGTTAAATAAACTGTACGAGTAAACGACATCAGATACAATTCGATGTACCACCATTTCTAATATCTATCGCAGAAAAAGTGGTGCTCATTGAACACAATTCTTTGGCTAAGGATTGAGGGATATACCCAGGGGCTTTACCTTGTTATGATTCAGACCCAAAACATTATAGAGTGCAAAACCGTAAAAAAAGTATTCTGGCAACTCAGTCAATGACTCCTTTCGTTTTTGGTAAACGAATGTTCCCCAACAGAACTCAGACACTTTGTAAAGTGTCCTTAATTCGTTGGTCACTTCTATTAGCTCACCAATGGGTGATTAGCTCATGACATCGCTTTGGTTTTTATAATTTTGAACTTGAAAGGGATGTGAAGCATTCAACACAGAGTAGATCTCATAGCAAAACTAAATGCCCACAAAAAGACACAAAAAAACACGGTAACACACTACGATCATAAATGCGTTTAAATGTTAAACGCTATGACGATACGTTGTGTAACTGCTATTAAAAGATTCAAAGCGAAGAGAATAACAATGATGACAATGTGAATGTGGATGTGACTGAGTCTGAGGATGGTCGTAAATAAAGTTCGTTTAGTAATATCCGCATCTTGTTAGTGCAACTGATTGTGCAAGTCGCCAAGTATGAGTGTGGAGCAGTGTTCTGCTTCATATTGGCTAGAACTGGTTGTGAATTCTTTCTTCACTTTCTTTTTCGACTTGTTGTGTGCTAAGCCAGCACAAAACTTTTCACCTGGCACTACACGTTACTTCATATTTACTTCAATTCAATTGTTTGTGTTCAATAATATTATGAGTCTGTGCCATATGAGCTCACTGTGTGTGGAAGGCAAAAATTCGTTGCGGAATAGAAAAAAATTGAAAATGGAAACAAAAATCGTGCAACCCGATCTTGAACGTGAAATGGTACTTGAAATATTTTTATACGGTTCGCTATAACAAATAAAATTTATAGAGTTTTATTCACCCGTTTATTGTTTCACTTTAGGCCTCTTTAATGTTTTGGTTTTCGTTTTTAATATTCTTTAAGGCGTTACTAAATACTCCTCTTGTTCTTGCATAAAAGTTTCACAATAGCAACAGTGTTTTAACATAGGAAGGGGATTTCAGTTGTATTCTTGTTTCTACTAGAAGCAGATCTCCTTTTTAATGCCATTTACACTTTGCGATTTTTTCGCGAATATTAAAAGCGTTTTCTAAAATACCGCGGTTTTGCTAGACAAATTATGCCTCTATAATATAAATACTTGTCCCTATTGGAAAATCGGTAGTTCTGGGACAGTCTCACAGTCAAATACCGGTGTAATGTCAGTGTGTGGGCGTTCCATACCAACCAGTTTCATTAATCAAGCTTTTCCGGCAAAGCAAAAATTTACATTGTAGTAGCCAGTCCTAGAATAACAGCATATTCGTTTGTCACTTCCTAAAGACAACGGTCTCTATGAATCTATTGGGTAAGGTGGTGAGAAACTTTTGATGGTTGAGCCCATTCTCTTTCCAAAGTATTAGTACAGTTTAACCTTGCTTTGTTGTGCTCTTCGATGTCAAAAACCTGAGCGTAATGATTGTTTTCCAGAGACACATGGACTAAACTTGTAAGAAGACGACGAAAGCTTAAAACCCATTGTTCCGAGTGATCCCAAGAGTGGGAAAGGTATAGGAAGGACTTTTGAAAATCCAACCTAACAGGAGCATGTTTTTATGACGCATCATGCTTTTGAGAGCAGGCTAGTAGTGCTGCAGCAGGAATTAGTACCACAGATATGGCGGTAAGACTATATGGTTTTAGAAGAATTCATCTGGCAAAATATACACTCATTTGAAAAACGAAGAACTGTGCATAAATGGTAACGGAGGTGGAAAAGAAGATTTTAACTACATATAGTTGAAACTGTAACCTAATATAGGCTTTGATGGAATATAATGGTTAGGAAACTTAACTGTATGTATACCCACAACATGTCTGCCGGCCAGAATCTGATGCCTGACTAAGTAAAGATTTTTATGAAAGCAGTCAACGAACTACTGCGAATAACTGAAGAAATCTGCAAGACTAAAACGACAACACAGAGTAGAAGAGTAGCCAGAAGGCTAATCATATCGTGTGGTGCTGGAAATCCAGATGGCGTAAGTCATCAAAAATCCGACAGAATTAGGCAACTATAGCAGGCTCCCACCTACAAATCATAAAAAGGTTTCTGTGTAACTTTTACTCTCTCCATACTGATCAATCATGGATCGAAATATTTTTAATTGATCGCGTAACTTTCATATGCCTGTTGAATACTATTCTACCAGAAATATAAAACAAAAAGTGAAACAACTCTTGTAAGTAAACGAAGAGATGTAAATCGGAAATCATATTAATTCGTGACGATTTTTTTCTTCTTTTTAGTTTTCCGTTTTAACTTTTCCCTTTTTTTTAATCTTTAAAAAATGTTTTAATTTCCTTTGCTTTTTATTTTTATTGTAATTGTTGTTGTGTTCTTTATGACTTAAATTGCTTGAGTATTTTACAGAATTTTATTATCATGATATTTTTACGTTCCTTCAATTTCTTTAGCAATGTAGACTTGGTTGTAGTAACGCTTATGCTTCTACGTTGTATGTATATGGGCTCTGATATCCAATACGGCAGCTTGTCTTAACCACTTTGCAACGCATTTAACGCCAAAGATGCATGCGACTATGGGTAGTACCACCTACTTTTTTGACGTAATAGTCGGCATTGCATTATTCTCGTGGCATTCATTTATGGCAAATAATAATCTTCATCTTCTTTAAAGTGTCGATAAACAAACGACCAAGAATGGACGAGGAACGAGAAACAAGCTCGATTTCATTACGTTGACTGTCTTCTTTTCTTTTTTCTTTCATGTTCAGGTTAATGGCGATCGTTTATAATATTTAGAGCGACTCACATCTAGAGGGTATGTGAAGTATAGCGAATAGTTTAACCAGCAAAATAAATACGATGACAACGATCCTTAAAATGAAAGGAACCAAAAATCCACAAGAATAGTTTTCAAAAACGGTTTTAGTTCTATGATGACATGTTGGTACACAAATCTTATTAAAAAAATAATAAGTTTGCTAAATATGAGCTTAAGCGTCTCATGAAATAATTGTTTTTCTTCCTTCAGTTCCTCCATTAAATCCATTTAAGAATGTAGGGCCTCTAAACATTTAACTCAACTATATTTTTCAACACTATTCGTATTTATTTATTCGGACAATCGGAACCTGATCTAGCTTTCTTCACACAATTGGAGACTTTGTTACACACACCATTGTCGGTATTTGTGATGCATTCTAGATAAAAGTAACTTTCTTAATACAGTAAAGGTAAGACTTTTTTCAGGAAGTCGCCGTAGCCTTATTGGGCGTCAGCCCGTGGTTCAAATCCCAGCTCAGACATCTCGAACATAATGAAATATAAAAAAAATTCTTTCGATGACAATATTATTTTCTCTCGGAGTTGTAGCCCCGGGTTCTATAATATTGACTTCAATAGCCTAATTAGGCTATAGCCCTGACGTACAGGCTAATTCACTCAAAATACTGAAATACAAACACAGACGAAAGTAATCCAAACTTTCTAAGTACTTGGGCTAATAGGGACCTATACATCTAACTCAAACTTGACTGCAGACTGGAGAGTATAATAATGCAGTCAAACTACCCCGGCTACCCCCAATTTGTCAATCGTTATCTGACTACACAAAATGCTATTCAAACACAAGAATTTCGTGTAAATTTTTAAAACATTTTTATAATTAGTGTGCTCGTACACTGCATATTAAAATTCAATAAAACTTTTTCAAAAATTCTATTAAATCACAGGTACAAAGACAACAACAACAACAACAAAAACAAAAAAAGATAAGCTATGAACATGAATTTTTTTCCATTCCATTCCATTTTGCTTTTTTTTTTTTTTGATTATACTAAGGAATCAAATCAATTTTCGCTCCCGCTGAGAAGAACCTCATCACCGCCAGTCGAAACTTGACAAAACTCATTTTGACTAACAACAGTGCAAAGATTCAGTTACTCATCTGCAAACAGTATGCCAGCCAGCCAGCATCATTATGATACCATATTAATGGATAATAAAGTAATGCAATGCATTTGTAGACAGCGTCTATTGTCTTATGGAGTGTCTCAAACAAAAGTAAATGAATGAGGAACTAAAGTGAGAAAGTTTGAGGCAGTCAATACAGACTATGTGAACACTATACAATTTTGTTGTTCTCTCCAAAAAAAAAAAAAAAAAAAAAACGCCAGTGAAAATAGAGGGTAGTGGTGAAGAACTTGAGTGCTACTCTCATTCCTTTGAGATTCGTTGTTAAGTCTTCCTAGACAGATTATTCGCAAGGGGCCTAAAGCTACAAACCCGAGCACTCCACTCTCCTCACATCACATATTTTATTCGTGAGTGCTGGGAGCTACACTTCAACATCAACTCCGATTTAATAAGATACTCAGAGTTTTTTCTAATTTCGTTTTGTTCGAGATGTCTCAGCTGGTGTTTGAACCACACGGATCTCGAATCAAAAACGAACATACCACCCATCAGACTAAGGCGACTTCATTCCGATTCAATCGTTATAATTAATGTCAAGGCCAGGAGCATTACTTTTTCAATAATTTCAGCAAAAAAAGTTAAGATGGTGTAGGGCACCACAAAAAAGAAAACAAGGCAAGCAAACGTTTTTAAAGGGAATAGTTTCACGTTTCTCTTCAGCCACAAAATTTTCCACCATTCGTCTTTAGAAAAGCTGCAGCTGATTTGCCATTCAACAAGCAAAGGCAGAAATAAAGGCACGGAAAAATATTTTCATTTTTTTCTTCTTAAAAGGCAAACAATGGCTGTCTAGAAATGGTTAAAGAAATCGTACCGTTTATGATGATATTGTGGAGCACTTTGCTTTGACTGGCTCATTCGTTCTCTTCATTAGCCTACCGTGTTTAAATAACAGATTCACAAGGGGGTGAAGAAAGGGAATGGAACGACAACAATATATTTCAAAAGCTTCAAAAACTGTATTATTCCTTATCAAAAAAAAGGGAAAAAAATCAGAAAAAAATTTCGTTAGTTTTCTCGTTTGGTTTTTCTTGTTTGTCGGTCCCTCTGTCTTTAATTTTGGTTACTTTTTTCTTTCCTTTACAAAGAACAAAGTGTTGGAGAAATTCTGGCAGATATTGGTACTTTGGCTTCAATGAGAATTAAACGCAAAGTAGAGACAAGACTTTGGCTAACCTTTTCAGAAACCAGCATGCGGAAAAAATCGAATACTTTTGTAAACGTTTTCATCGTGTGTTTTCAAGATATTCGTTGAATATTATCCGAGAAAATAAAAAGAAAAATAAGTACAACTATAATAAAAAAATATATATTTGGTTTAGAGAAACAAATGTAAGGACAGGCGGCTAATACAGGTTTCTTGCCATCGATTTAAATCATTTTTTCAAGAAGCCAGTCTTTTAACTTTTGTGGTCTATGTATTAAGAGCAGGACACTGAAGGCCGCAGAGATATAGAGCGGAATCTATTACTTAGTTTTCATCAAAAAGTTCAGTCATCCAACGTCAATATATGCTAGATCAGCCTGAACAGTAGATTTTCCTTCTCCAAGAAAACTTTCCTTGGCCTACATAACGAAGTGGAAGAAAAACGTGAATAAAATGACCATAGGCCCTAGAAAATGTGTGTTTTCTTAAAGATATGACAGCAAGACAGGATAATTGCCTAAAAACAAATAAAGCAAACTTACTAGTGTTATGCTATGTCAACTCGAGATGCAATATCTGAAGGGAAAAAGGAAATATCTTGGAAATGCAGTTCAAGTTCCGAATTTCTATTTAATAGAGCAACATATTGTGCGATGAAAAGAAATTTGGAAAACACCAAAGTAAAACCGAGAGCTTCAGACAAATGTGTAATGAAACTGACTAGAACCTTTACAGAACACATAGATTATGTCACAAAGAGAAGGAAATAAATATTTCCAGATGTTGAGATTTGGTTCAGTGATTGAAAATATTTCATACAAACGCAAGCGAAAAAATACATATGAAAGGCTTTCATCGTACCTCCATCCGCACAGAAGACCCAATCAATCATTAGAAAGAATAATCGCGTGAAAATGTTATACTTGTAACTGTCGTCGTGGAGCAGTGCCTTGGTACTGCGATCATAAGATATACATAATATACTCTTACTCTTCTAGTAATAGCAGTACACTTACCACTGTATTACGTCTTAAGATTCTCTCTTTTCATTTGTACAAAGTCAACTTACCTAAAAAGAAAGGAAAAAGGAAAATAAAAGTTTAGTATGGAAAATATACTTGCAAGCAATAATTAAATTTGAAATTCAAGACTTTAATTTCTACGCAAAAATTTTAGTCGGATTGTTGATCTCGGTACTATCGAGATACCGTTAGCATTCACCATATGGTTGGTGAATCTTCGTTGGCAAAAGCTATATGCTCCAGCAAAATCAAATTAGAGCAAATATAGTAAAGAAAATAATAACAATAACAAATCAACAGTAAAGTTCTAGAAGTTGTCAGACCGAAATTAAATAAAATATAAGTTGAAGTCGACGTCAACTAGTAGTGTGTTGGCTTATTAACGTGAGCCAAAATGAAATATAAAAGAAAAATATTTCTTCCGGCATCTTTCTCTCAGCAGTCTTCTATCTAAAACTCTTGAGAGTAAATAAAATTTCCATGAAAAGTTTCTAAAAAATCTGTCGTTCAAATACGACTTTAACTAATGTCGGCCCCGCCACTCACGGATAAAACTAAGACACAAAACATGTGAAGTGTGAGAATCTAATTCGTAATCCTAACTAAAGGATTGTAATGACCTCTTAAATAAGGAAAGCCATTTTCTTAATTTCTGACAATACCAGCGAGAGTTTCTTTCTATGGCAATAACTTAATGGGATTATTTTCAAAATAGCAACACAAAATCGAACAAGCGTTGCTTATGTGACCTAAATTGAATAATTCCCCATTAATAATGGATTTTTATATCACGACTTATATTGATATATTCAGAATAACTTTCTAATTAATTTATGCCATTTGACAGTTCGGCGCATTACAGTCTTATTTTGAGGTTCTCTAAAGTCGTGATATCCTTGAGGGCATTAGCGTTTTCTGGTGAAAGGAAAATTTAATGATAACCGTGGACATTTTTAACATCTTCTCAGATATAATTAGGCTGTGTAATTTTTATTTATGCTCTTATTTTTGGGTCGTAAAATTTTATTAAAAAAAAAAAACTTTTTATTAAATCCTATAAATAGGCTCTTTAATGGGAACTTTAAATTTTTATTTTTCAACTC
Organism: Sarcophaga variegata; assembly: GCA_932273835.1. NCBI lineage: Eukaryota > Metazoa > Arthropoda > Insecta > Diptera > Sarcophagidae > Sarcophaga > Sarcophaga variegata. The sequence continues at coordinate 98,649,461 of OW026358.1, forward strand.
ATGCTTTTCCCATCATTAACTCAAAAGTAATTCTTGGCAGTTTTATGCTTTGTATCTTCATTTACGAGAAGAAATGCTTTTTCGTTAATCTCAAATACGGAAAAAGCAAAGAAAAGTGTCAAGAGTACGAAGTACCTAAAAACAGCAAATTTCTTTTAAATATGGTACTAAAAATTTATGACTTCTAAATAGAACGTAAGAATCCCAAAATGTTGAACCAAAACAACACAGAGCTCATTATGGCAAATGAATAACGAATAACAATTGAGTTCTTATTGCCTACAAAATCATCAAATTAAAGTGGAAATGAAAGACTTCGAATAAAAAGAGGTGAAAAAAGGTATTTTTTATTTTCCTGTCTTGTACTGTAACCGTATTTCCTTTTTAAAAAAGGGCTACACTTCATTACTCCTTTCTATTCCGCCAAATAATGGTTTCATGTTTTTGGCAAAGGCCAACAAATCAGCGTTTTAAGGTACACTTAAAAACCCATAAGAAATAACAAATATTGTACGAATATACGGCCCTCTGATGAAAAATAATAACCCAAATAAGTCTTCTTTGGTTGCTGTCTTTTTTTAAGTACCAAAATAAAGTTAAAAATATACATACGTTGTTTTTAAAAAATGCAGACAAATAGGCAGCCATCGAGGCTGGAGAGAAAATAATACATATCTTGGTAATAAACACGCTAACGACGTCTATGTAAAGGAATAAAATCGTCAACCCTATAGGGATCGAGTGAATATCCAAATCCAGGCTAAAAAAAGTCATCGACCTATTGCGGTTATCGATGACATCGACCTATTGCCTGGCAAACGTAGTTCATCAAGAACTATGGACCGCTTACGCTGTAAGCATAAAATCCTCTTCAAACAGTGACTTTTTCAGAGTGTACTGGACGCTCTTGGAGCTCATGTGGTTTGTTTATGTGGATTCATCCTGAAATTGGCCATATCGTAACTGCTTCAGAGCCCATTCAGCAAACACACGTTGTTGTCTATGGTTTAACCCGGTGAGTTGACAAAACAGACTGAATAAAATTTGAAAAGTAATTTGACAGATGCAGCTTTATCAAGATGGTCGTTATTAACTGTCGAAGTTCGAATGTTCCAGTTGTAAGACCCTATACAACAATCAGAATTGTAATGCCTCTACTAATGGAAACTAGAATTCTGTTGATCTTTAGTACATAATTAATATGATTCCTAACAGGCATAATTAGTAGACACTGTACTTAAAAGCTGTCAATATGGGAAAGATAAAGAATCAAAACAAGTCCTTTTGCTTGGCTGGTCCACACCACAGGATTCTGGATTTAGGCACTTTGGTACATGCTCCTTGCATGATTTGGACTAATACATCAGGTATAATTCGCTGACATATGAGATCAATTTCATCAGGAGTACCGGTTGCATCTCGCGAAAAGCATGCAGTGTTTGCATTCGGATTTGGGGGAGATTTTTGGTGGAATATTTTACCTGAGGCTGTATGGATCTTTAATGAATGGACATGGAACGAACACCAATTTTGCCTGACAATTAGATTTAAGAGTTTTAAGGAACCCCATCTATGTCAGCTCTCAAATTTTTTGTACTAAAACGATATTTTTGGTGAATTGGGAATAATTTTTCACTTGGAGGGTATTTTTTTAGAAAATTATGATCAGAAATATCACCTTTTCGTATGACCTCATAAAGTGGAAAAACCGAATGTTGATACTTATGGGTAACGAAAATTATCTTTCAATATTCGAAAGGAACTTGAAACTCTTTGTCTTTTCTCTTACAAGGATTTACAGAAACTTTTTTGCTACTGTAGACGACATAATATTACGGCAAAAAGGAGAAATACACTGGCGAGCAAAAAATGGATACATAATATTAACAAAATATTTTAAATCCAATATTTTCTGTATTTATTGCAGCAAGTAAGACATTGTAAATAAAAAATGTCAGACGTTGAAATGGCCAGCACAAAGTCCGAATTTAAATCCGATCGAGAATTTGTGGGCAATTGTAAAACGAAAATTGGCACATTATGAAAACCCTCCAAATAACCTTAACGAATTGTGGCTAAGAATTGAGGCAGAGTGGCAAAGTATAAACAGTAAAACCATCAAAAAACTGGTAGAAAACTTACCAAAATGTATTAAATCAGTAATAAAGAATAAAGGATTATGGACAAAATTCTGAATTTTTCATTTGAAACGAAACGAGCAAAATTGGATAAATGCTACTAAATAACATTTAAGCTGTGTTTTATATTTAAAAGGAAATAATATTACTGATAAGTTTTTGTTTTAATTAGAGGATAGTCTAAATAAATGTTTAACATATGGATTGTTTTTTTTTTTTATTTTAATAAATAAAGAACAAATATAAAGTTTATATTTTTTTTAATATTATGTATCCATTTCTGCTCGCCAGTGTACATAGCACTTCCTTAGGAGGATAAATAAAAATTTTAACTAAAAATTTTATGAAAAAAAAATTCTAAAAAAGTATTCGGATTACAAAAGAAATCAATTTGAAAATAATTTATTGTTAGTCATTCCAATGATTTCATTATTTTAAAGCTCTGATAACGCAATTACACTTCAGTTTCTTAATAATACGAATGAAACTGGTTAGAAACACATTACTGAACATTTAGTTTAAAGGTGTTTCAAATGAAATGGAACGAGCATGACAACGACACTAAAGATGGCAATAAGGAAACGATTTTAAAGTTAACAAAACGACGGCTCCGCATTAAGTAACAACAGAAACAACAGCGCTCGTCTTAACAACATACAAATTGGTTCTTGTATTTATTTAATACTTTCCAGGATTATGTCTTCTACTTTGCCCTCTCTTCCAAACGCCTCAAGGTTTCTTTGAACACATGACGATGGCATATAAAAGCGTGACAAAATACAGGAGACAAAACCTATTGAAATGATACCTTGGATAGCAGCGCCCAGATAGAAACCCTTCTTTCCACCTTTTAGCAATGTTCATCTTCTGAAACTTCTAAGGGCTGCATCTCCTTATGACATTAAAACACATTAAAACACTATATATTATATTGTGGATCCCTAACTCGGCAATCTTTGAACAATTTCATCGCCAGTGATATCGTAGTTGCCTGGAATACAGAAAAGTGAAACTTTGATTGTCGCACCGAGTTGTTGATTTTGTGTTAATCAAAGCACGCACCACAAATATGAAGCGACTACTTCCAGTGACAATCCGTGGGTACCTCTGACCTCCACTAAACTTTAGTCAGGACACAGTGAAACTTAGTGGTATTGACATCCTCGTTTTAACTTCAACTCCACCTCTCTCTGAAACCCATTTCTTGTGAAAAGGGTTCATATAGTGTGATCAACCTTGCAATCATATGAACCGGAATGCATGCTAGAACATGGATATCACAAAATACCTGAAGTTCTTGACCTGATGCGACTTGCATCCCCAAACAATCGACATAGGATATTTTTTTACATAGTAATGTGGGGGCAGGCCATTGTTTTTATGAACACGTATATCGAACAGCAAAAGAGCTGACATTATACCAAAAAGTAAATTTTAAATTTGTAATAATTGAACAGAATCTGTGGGGACCCCACAGCACTTAATACGTATATTGGCCCCTAATTTAAATTTTAAAATAAAAATGGGAATTTTTTATTGAATACATGCAAACCATTTCAATTGTTCCAAAAGTAGTTGTTCAGCCCTAAAAATTATATTAAATTTTTTTTACTCATTTGGAAAGCCGTAAATCTCTGATAAATATTGTTTAAGTATAAACTATCTTTCCTTTTAATCCTTTGAATAAAAGGACCCCCAAATAAAAATGAAAACAAACAGACAAACAAAAACACTAGATGTACTCATATTCGTATGTCATTATCTGTCTGTAGGTAGATACTCCAAATATGATATTTTTCTTGGCACAATATGAGGCCGATAAACAACAGTAAAAACAAAATAAAATAGAAATAATCGAAGTAACGAATACCTGAACGTACATCAAGTAAAAGTTTATCACGTCCTTACAAAAATCCAAAAAAAAAACAAGAAAATCAATGCCATGAATGTGAAACTTGTGACGATTAATTAGCCACTCCTGCTTATTAACACTGTACGACAGATAGAGAAGGATAGAAAAGAGCAGCAGTTTCTGTTGCAAACATGACAACAAGTGTCATTAATTTAATAGCTACGATTTTTTGTTGTTCTTGTTTTCTCTTTTTAATACACATTTATTTTCGTGAGTGTAAATGGCAACTACAAAACAGCAACACCAACAATATTCATGATAAAAAAAATAAGAAAACATTTTTAACATCTGCCCTGTTTTTAAAAGCACCTTAAAATTTATGTGTATTGCTGCAACGTTTCTTATCCTTATGAAGTCAATATTGGATTGTACAAGTATTTACGATGATATTGGTGCTGTATGCCTATTATAAGCATCTTATTCGTTTGCTCGCTTTTTCCCCTATGTGCTTATGGTATTCTTTTCGTATCATTCTGTTCCTTCCTTTCTGTTTTCCTTTATTTTGCTGTAAATTCACAACAAATTGATTTAAAGTGTTGTTGTCAATTGTTCTTGCTGTGCTGTAGTAGTTGTGGGTCAAGTTTTCAAGTATATATGGGTGTATGCGTGCAAGTGAGGTATTTTGTAGCATTTAATTTGTGTGGTCTCTATATTTATGCAACATCAGCTTAATCGACATCTACAATGGCAGTAACAACTTTGAGGTGGCAAGCAATTTTATACTCTACACTGGCTAGGTTAGCATATTGTGTTACGCAAAGCAAATTGTTTTCTGGATTTTTTCTTACGAATTCATTCTATTTTCTTATTATCCTTCCAAAATTTTTCTATCATCTCTCTGTCTGACAAAGAAATCAAAGGAATTTATGAAATCATATTGTGCAGTGAAGTTTTGTTTCGGCAGTCTAATGAAAACAAAAGTAACCAGTAAAGTCATTGCGTGGGTTGTACTATTCGAAATATTAATTTTTCCCATCCATTATTTTCCAGATGAGCTTAGACACTCAGCTTCGGTCTTAAAATTCATAGTTGCTCGGTTTTGACCAGTTATGCTTAGGCGGATAACTGTTCTAAAAGTGTTGACTGTCTTTTCGACAAAGTTTTCGTATTTTCTTCTCTGACAACGTCAACATAAAGCGGCTGACGGAAGTAATAACAGCGAAATTGATCAAATAAAATTTAGGCCTAGTGGTCAAACCAGCCGGTCTATTCTATTTTTGTGGCATTTACAAAACAAAAAATATGAATCTCTCAAGGACAACAGGATGTAAATCGAACCTTAGTATTGCGACCATTCCATGTATTCTATTACTCACCAATGCATGGATTCCTTCTGGAATCCATTAATCAGGTTTTATTATGATTTACAATCTGCATGTTGAGCTAGAGACAGCCCCCATTATGAATAAGTGCACTCTTTGTCTACATTGACCTATCAAAAGACCTGTTATCGAACACTGGTTAGTCTGAAACTCGATGCAGATCTCCTGTTATTGTTAATTCCCAACAAAAAATTTAATTGCTTTTAACCAATTTGCTTTGAGAAGAGTTCTTTGCCTCCAAATAAATTAAAATGTTCACATTCGCTGAAAAAACTTTTCGAAACTTACGCATCCTCGCTAAAGGACGGCTCGTTTGCTCACTCATTGCTGAGAATTCCCAAATCAACTGAGAGCTCGCAAAGTGTTGCCTTATGTTCCTTATTTAACTGATTAAGCTTCCTCAGTCAGTACCATACTATCTTCGCAACCTCATTATAGCCGAGTGATCGGTTATCAGCTTGACTGAAAAATGCTAGTATTTATGCCATAACACGAAATATATTTTAATAATGCCTGCAACTTTTTTTTTCTCCAGATCTGTAGTTAAAAGGTATTCCTGAGGTTCTCAGTGTTGAAATTGTAAAAAGATGTAGCTACGGATGCTAAAAAATTCCGCTTAATAGCAATACTTTCTTCGATTCCTGACAGTACAATTTCCATAGAGGTCGCATTATTGATGAATTTCGGCATCACACTAAAGGGTGAAATCAATCACCATGCTGAATCGTGTTGGGAATGCACGCAAGTAATGTTTACGGTTTTATAAAAGTGCGAAGCTGACCTGGCCCATTCGTTTTTTTTTCATTTTTTCTGTTTAATTTTACCTCTTTTTTTTGTTGTCATACAGTATTTAATTAAAAGATTTTTATTGGATTATTGATTTACTTTCATCATCACCAATAAAAACAAAAAAGCCACAAAATTAATAACAATTTGTGGTTTTCATATCAGAAATATTCGTGCATATATAATTACATGGCAGTATAAATAAAAAAAGTCAAAAGACGTCAAAATTAATATTATCAGGTGCATGATATTATTGTGGATATGATGATATAATGATGATGCTGACGATGTAACCCGTACAATAGAATATTGTGTCAGAATATAACACAGTGAAAAAAATAAATTAATAAAAATATTTGCAATATAATCCAACAAATTTTAAATATATTCCATCGCTTAAGGCCATCAGTAAATCAATAAAAAATATAGTTTTTCTGTTAATGAAAATGTTGGTCGGTTTGCTGCATATTCATAAAATTCTAATTATTTGGCTTAAAATAAAATCTAAATGGATGTAAAAGAAGAAAGGGAAACACATTTTGTTTAATTTTAATCATTTTAATTAGAATCAAAATAATCAATAAAAATATTTCGAATATTATTGGATTACTTTTGATTTTTTTAATTATCTTAATCTTCATTATCAAGATTAATTATCAGTAATGTTGATTATATTTTAATTATTTGTAATTGTAATCAATTAGCAATTATGCAAACTAAAAATAAATGTAATTGTAATCATTGCTTCACCACTCAAAAAATGTAACATAATTACTAATCAATGCGATTATTAATCATTACATCACATACATAACTGAAGGCCTACTTACCCATTAAAAAAAGAGATATAAATTTCATTAGACTTGGTTGAGTGTTTAAGTTTACATTAGTTACAGTTCTAAGCAAGTCAGAAAGTATTAAAGTTTATAATCCCGATATCCTTGTTAAGATCAAAAGAAATATGGGCACAAGCCGTTAGTATTTAGGCTATTATAACAACTTTTGTCCTAATATTTGCCCAATCTGATGGAGAGAATAAAGCCCCAACACAGTACAGTATCATAAGGAATATACGAAACATCATTAAAACGAAAGGCATGGATTCTGCGCAACAATACGCTCTTATATTCCTCAATGAGGGGGCATAATTATTTTTATTACCGGGTAATGTAACTGGTAATGTGTCTGCTCACAAATTGATTTCAATAATAATTTTCAATAAATTTCATTTCATGCGGCTCCGTCCGTTCTTTTTAATTTCAGTGTTTAAAAACATAATTAAAGTTAATTTTACATTTTTTTATTGTTATTATAGTTATTGTAGTAGCTGTTTATATTTTATAATACCATGTCAGTTGTTGTTTGGCTATAAAGCATTTTATAATTGAATTCGAAGGAGATGATTTCGTTGCTATATGTTGCCTACCAATTTTATTCTTTGGCTCGAGGGTAATAAGATCCAAACGAAAAGATACCTTTTTGTGTGGCGGAATAAAACTGAAAACTATCGTTTAAATAAAAATAAGTACACAACAAAAAAAAAATTAAATTAAATAAAAATAAAATAATAATCGCGTGCATTCATTAACTCAATGAGTAGAAGTAGTCGACGTCGTCCTCATTAGCAGCCACTAACATGGGCCAAAGAAGCTGTGGTCCCCGTCCGTCTTCCTCAGTCATTTCAGCAGCAGCAAAACTCTGCTTGTTCATCATTATCGTTCATGATGAAAGAAGAGAAAAAAAACTTGTCATTATTAAAACCGAAAATTATTTAATTTCTTCCTTTTATTCGTTGCCAGTTTTTTTGTTTTTTTTTTTGGTTTATTTTTAAACCACAGAATTTCCTTTTCCTTTAGATTTGGTTTATTTAAAACATTCATTATGAAAAGTAAACATATTACTTGAGTGTCTGAAGATATAAAAATAATAATAACGATGCTGTTGATGACGTTGTAGATATCATCTTCAATTCCATTGGTAGTGCAGTGCACTTCTCTTCTGCAAATGAGGGCATAAGAGTATGTGCTGAACTTTTGCATTATAGAAGGGCATACAGCTGTCAGTATGATTGCCTATTTATCTTTAAGGCTGTCCAAAATGTCTGTTCTAGTCTGCGTTGTGCTGCTACTCCTGCTGCTTAGCTATCCATATATCCATTCTAGAAATCTCAGTATCAAGTTTTAGTCTCAGTCCCATCCCCTGCCATTTATTTAACCAAATAAACTAAGAATAAACAAAAAATCCTTCATTTTTTCGCATAAATTTTGTAATAAAGAGTAAAAAAACCGTAGTAATTCGTTATTCTAGACGCCAAAACGACGAACCAACAAAACACAAATCAACCTGTCCAAAAACCCTAAGAATAAAAACAATGCCGAACAACAAGTTTAACATGACATATTACTTCTGATTCGCAAGCGTGCATGTTTTTATTACAATTGACAACGCTGGCTTGTTATATACACCCGGCACCAACAAACTGAGGAGAGCTGTCCGCCATGCACCAGCCATAATGATATGAAAATAAAAAGGTTTTGCATTGACAACAGTTCAAGTCAAGGTCAAAAATAATTGTGAATGAAATGAAATCAAAATCAACATCAACACACAAATGAAACGGCAGAAATAAAACTGAAGCAATTAGGATTTTATTCATCTACACATACTATTTCTACCATTTTCGACTTTGGGTCAGGTGGTAATTTTTTGTGGACAGCCAACGTAAACAATAATAGTTCCCTAATGGCGATGCTGACCAGTTGAAACTACTGGTGAATAAATACTGACCACCATTGACAATAATTCACACTGTTTGTGATTTTTAGTTTTTCTCCTCACCTGTTCGATTTTTATCAGAATATTTTATTTTCATTCATTTGTTGTTAAACAGTCAATACCCAAATAGTCACCCCTTAAGTGATATACACGATTTATCACAGCAATAATAGCAATAACAACTGTCATATAAAAAAGAGTAGAATCTTGTTATTTAATAAATATTGGGTGATATAAAAAGTACGTGCGTCTTTTATGATAATAGGTTGTGTTGGCACTTATTTAAGGGATAACTTGAATAAATTATGTGACATACGCATACATATTTGGAAGCTAACAGTTCACGATACTTTTCTTAGGAAGACCGCTCCTTTATTTGTCATCCAAGCTAAATCTTTTATTGTTTCGAAAAGTAAGTAATACATCTGAATAATACAATATTGGAACGCTGCTTCAATTGAAAAAAAAGAAACGAGAAGACGATTTGTATCATTACATTGTTTTACTTGATTAAGTTTCTGAATTTTTACTATGGACTGCCAGGCAGTGCAAAAAAGATGAAACTAAAGGATCAAGCCCGGCTTGTTAGCTGTCAATTGGAGAAGGTATCCAATAATCATCATTGACACGATATGAAAAATTAATAATATTCAAAACAAACATTTAAACCGTATCGCTTCAAGCTATACAAATACGAGACTACGAGAGTGAGTCAACAAGACCTTGATTTCATCCTTTTCAAAAAGTAAAATTTCTTGAGGTCATAGACGGAGAATTTCGTGAATATTTAAGGCACGAATCCTACATACAGTATCGGACAAAACCTAAGCACCCCCTCAGTACATTTTTTTAAAATGATTATTTTTTTTAAGAAAACAAAGTTATTAATATTTTATTTTTTATTTTTTATTATTTTATTTATTTTTTTTATTTTTTATATTATTATTATTGAAATTAATATTTCTTTGCGAATCCTTTATTCTGGATGGCACACGCCATTCTTTTAGGCATAGAGGATTTGAAATTATTAATTATTTTAGGTGATATTGCTTCACAGGCTATTATTGCTGCTTCAAATAAATCTTCTTTAGTTTTCCAATTTTCTCGGTTGATTTTTAAGTTAACGATCTCCCACAAGTTCTCGGTTGGGTTAAAATCAATTGAGTGCAAGATATTCGATCAACAGATCAATTATTTCTAGGCCAATTAAAAAGTTTTTCCGTACCGGTCGCATATCTCCTACTCATTCTGGAGGAAGACCACGGGAAACTTCGCGATATGAAGACTCCTAAATTAAAAGGACAATCCAAAATGATCCCACAGCATCTACTAGTCACATACGAAACCGCTTATGTTTAAAAATTAGCGAAAGAACGATTCGCAGGACGGTAGAGGCCGCATTATTCAGTCGACGACCAGCAAAAACCTTTCATATCGTGAAACACATCATATCGTCTGCGCACACGCCTTATGCCATCTGAATCCTTTAAATGAAACTTAGATTCGTCAGAAAAGAGTACAATCTTCCAAATTTGGACACTCCAGTTGAGATGGGCCTTGGTGAATTCAAGTTTCGCTTTTTTATTTTTTGACGATATAAAAGTTTTTTTTTGCTAGTTGGCGACTGAGTAATCCGGCATCTACCGTCCTTCTGCGAATCGTTCTTTCGCTAATTTTTTAACATAAGCGGTTTCGTATGTGACTAGAAGATGCTGTAGGATCATTTTGGATTGTCTTTTTAATTAAAGAGTCTTCATGTCGCGAGGTTTCACGTGGTCTTCCTCCAGGATGAGTAGGAGATGGGCGACCAATCGGCAAAAACTTTTTAATTAGCCTAGAAGTAATTGATCTGTTGATCGAATATCTTGCACTCAATTGATCTTAACCCAATCGAGAACTTGTGGGAGATCGTTAACTTAAAAATCAACCCAGAAAATTAGAAAACTAAAAAAGATTTATTTGATTCGCAAAGAAATATTAATTTCAATAGTTTTTATCTGTACGTTAAATTGGGGGTGCTTTAGTTGTCCGCTTATATTTTCGACTTAAAATGTGTTTTGAATCATAACTTTTTTTTATTGAATTCTGAATTCCTTAAATTAGTGTTTTTCAATAATAAGGATATAAATAAATAAAAAAATACAAAATAAAACATTAATAACTTTGTTTTCTTAAAAAATAATCATTTTAAAAAATGTACTGAGGGGGTGCTTGGGTTTTGTCCGATACTGTATGTATATGAAAAGAAAGTTCTAAAAGGAAATGGCGCTAGAATGGTCATACTAGTACAAACGAACGATTCAACATAGACGAAAAAAGGGTAGATCATCGCTTACATTGCGATGAGAGAAGAGAGAAGCTTCGTCACATCCACGTATTTATTCAAACTTGAAATCACTAAGCTATGTGAAATGCCTGTGGCTTCCACAATCTCTCTCAATTTTAGAACTTGGGAGGAGATTAGCGTCTACGCTGTTGACGGGTTGATGATAGAAAGAGCGGATGTTAGGAAAGGGATAATCAACGAAAGGGAAGATAAAGGGTGTCAAAGATTGTTCTCAAACCAAGTGGGTTTTGAGGCAATCAACACGTTTGTTGGCGATTTACAACAAGAGGAGAGCTGAGTCATTCATGAAACGGACACAAGGATTGTACTTATTCAGAATGAGAGTTGCCTCGAGCTCAATATGTAGATTCTGTGATGATGAGAATGAATCATCGGAGCACATTCTTGGAAAATGTGAAGCATTAACTCATTCCAGTAGAAAACATCTGGGTGCATATCCTATGCTGGCAAGGGAATTGGCATTACTGACATCGATCACCGGTTTGGATGAGTTATTATAGAAATGCCCTAAGAAGTCTGTATGTATGAGGGCAGTACCGTACATCGTATGGTAGCAGTAATAAGATACTTTTTCCGTATAATAACACAACCCGATGAGATGATTACTTATAAACTCAATAAAGAACTTCAGAATGTGACTATTGAAATGAAGCAGTGAAGAAAAGGCTACCAGAGTCATTCAACAAAAAAGGGAGATACTCTATGAGCCAGACACATATTTTTTAATGATCCGAAAGAAATTTACTTGGAAAGTTTGATGCGTCTACCGTATAGCGAGAACTGCATTGTGAGTATCCAAACACAGAAATTCCTGTCTTGTTCTGCAAAACTATATTGATGGTAAAAAAAAAAATATTGACGAACTGAAAAACCACTAAATGTTAAAATGTTCTACTGTGATAGCATTATGAAGCTACTTAGGGAACCTCGAGGGGTTATAGAAAATAAGGGAAAATCTTTAGTTGATTACAATTGTTGGCCAATGAAGAAAATTTATGGATAAAAATTTAACATCAAAAACTCACTAAAAAAAGAGAAAAACGCAGTTACTTTTTATACAATCCAATACGTTTTAAAAAAAACTCACATATAACACATATCAAGTAGACGTACACACGTACACATATACTATGTATTTGTATTTTCTGTTTACATGCTATTGACGCAGACAAAAATCCTTCTCTATGCTACAATAGGAAGCAACACAACGAAAAATAGAGAGAAATATTTTTAAACGGATTACTAAAGGATCAGAGTTGTGTGTGTACAAAAAATGTATAAGCACATAAAACAGCAACGACAATAACAATTGCAAATATAAAAAATACAAATACCCAGGGAATAGCCATATGCAATGTCATGGCTGGAAATGCAAAAGCATTGAAAAGCGTAACAGAGTTTATGGTTTTCTATTTTTGTTTCTGCAAAAATCTTATTCAATAGTTGGCATTGAAGATGAAATACAATTTAAAGATGGACTGATACTAGTCAGGCAAAGAATTAATAACAGGTTACATTGTTTTGAAAATAATTCGCTTTTTTTGGATACCCAAGATATTTGTAAACAATTTTTCTATACTCCTTCTACTCTTCTTATGTATTCACACTTGAAGAAATAAAATGATAAGGATGACTTTTGGATTCACAGGCGCGAAAGTTGTACAGGAATTTCAAAATGTCAGCTCAGAAGTAAGCTAATGCTAATTGAACATGTTATGAAAGGCGAGGATGATAATCATATATCTTGGATATCATTTAAGCGGCACTTACTAAACGAATTTCTTTGATTAGACAGCCATAATTAAGTTATTCGAAACTTTAATGTGATTGATGTTTAGTAACTGCTTTGCAATTTGAATTGGATTTGCATAGCTTTTCATGTGTACACACCGCTTTTATATTTATAATCTTAAAATTACAAAAAAGCAGATTATTAACCATAACTGCAGTTGTGGTCTTTTTTACAATTTTATTAAAAATTATATTTAAATTGTATATTTTTATCAACTCATAGTAAAAAAACGGCTGCATTTTATGTTTGAAATAAAATTCATCGTAAATATTTTGTATGTGTAATCGTTTATTTATTTATTTTTGCCATTTAACCGTATTAATGAAATTTTATTATTGAGGTCATTAAGAAAACAAAAATTGTTTCTATAAAACAAAAAATACGGAATGGGCTGTTACTGATCAATGCCGACCTCAGAGCACAATATACAGCGTTTTAAAACAAATCTGTTTCTAGAATAAGCGTACTTAAGATTATCGAAGCATTGCTTAAATCTAATACCGAATCAAACACATTCAAATTGTTGAAAACCAATTTTTGAAATTATCAGATAAAAGCCTGCCTTCGAATTAAATCGCTTTTGTGCGTCAAACAATAGTAAACCAGTACACCCTGCATATACGATCTGTATTGCAGCAGTTAATATTAAGCTTAAGATAGGTGTCACTAAATCGGTTATATTACCAAACTTTTTCATTGAAGAAGCATTTAGGACCTTGAGCAACCGCTATGGCTTTCGTAAAGAATGGTGAACAATTATTGCAAGATTACAAGTATAAGTAAAGATAATGGTATCATATACTGCGCTATTAAATCAGCGAATGAGGCAACCGATATCGGTAACGAATTTGACTTCACAATACCAAGCCGACTTCAAGATATTGTTCTGTTCTTAAAATTTCACTCCAAACTATCCGATCACAGCAGTATTATTTAGACTGAAATTATTCAGGCGTTGCACAAATTTATGAAGGCATATTGAATAGGAATCTATACTGACTTACTGAAATTAAAGAGAGGCCAATAGGTGCAAATATCCTCATTATCCTAGAATGTCGGTTGCCTCATATGTCTGTAGTCCAGTCACTTTAATAGAAGCCAAATAAATTCGGGTTTTTAAATGTTCGAGTTTAGCAAAAAAGTGTTTCTAAATTACTTAATCGGGATAACTTGATTTAACCTTTTGAACAAAATTAGCATCACGATATTCTAGGAATACCAACAAATTAACTGCAATTGCCTTAATATAATATATAATACGAAAAAGCTTTCATTCAACTCTCTTGTGCATACATATGTATGTAATTACCTTCTAACCAAATGTTTATATTTAATGCTGCTCATTCAATTTATAAATTAGAATTCATAGAATAAAATTTTATTTATTAATTACAACATTAACAGCAGAATAAGAACAGAAAAATTAATAGTCGAACAGATTTAATTTTTAATTTTTCTTTTTTTTATAAAAAAGTAACAACAAATTGAGTTACGAGTATAGAAAAACAAAACAGTCACGGAGTCATAAATTTGTTTAAAATAAATTGAATCAATTAATCTTGTAACTTAATTCATATGCACCACATGCAGCAAAAATGAGGGAGCAGTCGCTAATTGAATACGAATTGTTTCAGTGAGATTTATGAAAATATTCTGGAATTTAATTGAGAAACATTAGACAAATGGACTTTAGATGTTTGTTATTGATTAAAATCAATCTGTTGCAAGTTGACTATGAAATATCGTTCAAAAAAGGTAACAAAAATCTATGAGGCCTCACTTTATGATGCCCTACACCATCAGCATTATGGCGGCAAGGAATATCAGTTACGTGGAAGAAAGCAAAACCAATGAAAACTGCTGAAAATAGATGGCAAGTGCGAATATTCATATCGGAACTCATAGATTTGAGAGTTTAACGGCCTGGTCGTTCTGCATAGAGTCGACAACAGCATGCAAGACAAAAAAAGTGATAAGAGTAAATTTTGCCTAAAAGAAATTCTTCACGTCACAATTAATTTCAGAATTTACCAAAATTAGACCAACTGTTGTGTAATGTCAACGATAACCACCGTTAAAGTATTTTAGAAACGAAATAAATTTACTAAACCTTCAAAAGGAACAGTTCAAGAGGAAGCAAAATAAAAAGCCCTACATTTTTAGAAGCAGCTAGAAGAACTATACCAACTAGTTAACGCAATCATGGATGCTCTAAGCAAAACTATATGCACGAATGGAAGATTGTCTCTATGAAAATGTGCCAAGAAAATAGAACACTTTTAATGGTCGATAGATCTATAAAATAATTCCAGGCGTATACAGATTGACAAATATAAGATCAACTACAATTCAACTACTACCTATCAAGAGTCCCATATTGTGTTCGAAGGTTAAAAATTCGTGGAATATCCTATGGAAAGAAAGGCCGTAGATTCTAACAAATGTAACAGCAGAAGTTTACAAAGTCAGATGAAAAAGGAAAGAGAAAAGTAAAGTATGAAAAAACAACGACAAGATTCCTCGAAATGGTTTGCAGTAATTTTAGACGCTTAGGATATTCAACAATCGGATATGTCTGCTACTGATGGAATTCGGAAAACATATTGTTGAAGGAATGAAAGACGGCGGAGTAGAGTATGCAAATTAAATTATTGAATAATTTTTTACCATACCTATTAACATCAGGTATCTTTCCAACTCTAATAAGAAATATAATTAATTTTAAAATTATTGCCGACCATATGATACAAACTTCAAGCATCTATCGTCAACTTTTGTATCGCAGACATATTCATAAAGATTGCAAGGGTCAACGATTATTCTTTTTCACTGTGCCACAAGCATTAGCACAAAAATAATGTGTGATTATTTACCATCCTCCAACTATTTTGACGCAACAATTTGTTGATCCAATCATCAAGCTGTTAGCGATGATTAATTTGAAATCAAGACAAAATTATCAAGAAACAGCATGCGAATGAAAATTGAGATTCTTTTCAGACGCAAATACAAAAACAAATTAATTCATTATGATTCCTTTTTTTATTTCTTGCAACTCAATAACCATCGCACCATCCCCCTCTCCAGATAGTTAAATGAGCAACAGAATTGAATTCAGGAAATAAAAACAGAAGAAGTGAAGACATCACTGCAGTAGCAGATGAGAAAATAATTTCGTAAAATCAGAAGAAAAGAAGCAGCAAAGAAAAGAAAGCGAAAAATATTGAGAAATTAATTTGCAAACGACAAGCATAATTCCCGGGTTAAATGCATCTCAAGCACTTACAAATCCACACACACACAGGGCACTGCATAAAGGGAAGACAATGAGAAACAATTCCATGAAATACTACAGAATGCAATTCAGTATGAAAAATTTAAATGAAAATAGGAAAATAGAGTTCCCAGACCACATTTAAAAGAAGAAAATTCTAATTATTTATTTATTTTTATTTAGCTAAAAAAGGTAAATAGAGTTATCCTTCGGTGGCACCCAAATCATGGGATAATATCAGGCAATGATTAGGCAGATGAAATAATTGGCCAGAGGTGAGTTCAAGAAAGGGTGTACTTGGCGTAAGGAATGGGGAGACTCCTCTTAATACAAACGGTCTTAAGACAATCTAAACTTATCCTGGGTAATGATAATGGTAAGATCATTGAGTCTTGCAGCATAACATCCAGAAACACTCTAGGAATAGACAGAAATTTCCTCAGAATGTGAAGCCAATGCCTATGCGGGTAATGTGGTTAAGAAGATAGAGAAGCAACAGCCCTCAATTTTATAAGGGTAGAGATTAAATATTTTCTAAAAATTTTAAGTTTACTCCAGTTATTGGTCATGCTCTGGTTAAATTTAGAAGAAAAGTTCTTATAAAATAAAAAACGTGTACAGTGAAGAGTAGGGAAACATAAATAAAGTGAAGAAATGTTGAAAGCTAGCACACTTGAAATTAACCGAACAGGGTAGCAGTAAAATAGCTTTTCTTTTCATAATTTATTGGCATCCCTTCTTCTCTCTTGTCATTAATGTTTATGAATTATTTTTGTCGCTGTTTTTTTTTTGAACATATTTCCTCTTTCTTATTAATTTTAACTGTGAATGGCTTCACTAAATTATCATTGCTGTTGTTGTTGTTGTTCTTGTTAATTTTATTACAGCAGTTATTGAAGACGAGAAAAAAATTAAAAACGATTTAAACTACAAACATGTGCAAAGAAAAAAGGTTTTCGATTTTGTAAATCAAATAATTATGATGCCTGATAGAAACGCTTACTACCACAGCCGCATCAGCCGCTTCTCCTGCTGTTACTGCTGCTGCGACTAGCGCTGTTGCAATTACTGTTGCTCATACTAGTGATATAAACCCAGATGATGACATTTTCATAATTGTCTGCAGTTAAGGAAGTCTTAGTTGCACTAGATATGCAGCCAAGATAAGAGTGAAGCAAATATAAGCAATACTAAGAAGAGAATACTATTGGATGAGTACGACTTTTTTTCTGTCTTTTATTTCTTTTTTAATTAAAAAGTTAACGACTTTATTAATGATATTGTATTTAAGGAACAATGTTTCATATACGAGGGTTCTTAGAATTTTATAAAGCAAGCAAATTGATCATTACAATCCTTTAGTCAGGATTAAGACTTAGCTTATCATATCACCCAAGTTGTGTGTGTTAATTTTATACATGAGTGGCGAAACCTACAATTTAAAGTCGACTCAGAACGACAGATTTTTGAGAAGATTTTTTATTGCCAATTTTATTTACTCTCACAGTTCTTGTCAGAAATCTGCTGAGAGGAAGTCACCAAAAAAATATATTTTTACATTTCGGTTTGTTCGAGATGTCTAAGCTTGGATTTGAACCACGGACTCTCGTCAAATACGTCAATACATTACCTACTAGACTACGGCGACTTCTGCTTAGCTCGCTAGGCGTTATTAATAAAAACGAAAGAAACCAAAGAAACAATAGTACGATGCGTTTTGGCAATCTCAGAGGCGATAAACATTTTCGAGGAATCATGCCTGCGATCATATAAATTTAACAAGGAAATCTCTTCCAGAATATTGTGAACGTAGAACAGAAACTTGAAAAATTCCTGCCGCAACTGCGAGTAACTCAATTTAATGTCCGATAAGGAAAAAAATTCTCTGCTAATAAGTAATTCCAATAAATTATTCGGGTATATTCCGACGTTAGGATAAGCCACCATTCTGCTGTATTAATTAACTTTTTTAACAATATGTCCTGGCATAGCTTTATTTCAATGTCTTTCTGCCTATATTTATAACCCAGATTTTCGAAAGATATACAGTTTATGTGGAATTCCCTTTGTCTACAAAAATCCGTCATCGAATATATCACACTCTCAAAATTCTTGCTAATAGGATCAAAGACCCAAATGGGCCTGGATCATTGTCTATTCCTCTGAAATAAAATCCACACCTAACTTCAACATTCAACTTCATATTGTTAAAATTTTAACATATAAAAACGAAAGTTGTCATCTAATTCTACGGAAGTGTGATCTTTAATCATTTAATTTAGAGAAATTCGAGGTTGGTGACCCCTCCCCACTTGATTTGATCCCTTCTTAGCCCATGACCTTTAGAACTACAGTCGGTAAGACATATAAACTTAAATTTTTCACACGATAATGGACATCGACGGCAAAAAAAATTATGAACGTTAGGTTAGGTTCGGTTAGAGGACGTGTACTTGTCAATTAAGACAAGTACAGTACAAGGAGGTCGAATTAACCCATTATACAACGTCCTAGTTTCTCACACCACTTATGTTGTGTGTGTTAATTTTATACATGAGTGGTGGGACCTACAGTTTAAAGTGGAATCTGATGGCAATTTTATTTACTCCCAGAGTTTTTGCCAGAAATCTGCTGAAGAAATACTTTTGTATTTTGTCTTGATTTCAGGGCTGGGGCTCGAACCCTGGCTTTACTTCTAATAAGCCAACACAAGTTTTAAAATTAAGCCTTCCAACTATGAATGAAAGAGTAAAGCGCAGTACAGAGCTGTAAAGTTATGATTGCCAACGCAAATGACTCCTTTCGAAAGAATGTTAGACGTTATTTAATGGAATATTTAAAATCTCTGGCCGCCACCCAATACTCCGTCCACTAATTTATTTTTCATTTCATGACAATCAAATTCGAGACTGGCAATCGTTAGCAATGTAACGATTGTTGATGCAACAATTGCTATTGGAATGCCATCATCGGCGACTTTTTAAAAACGATCCAAAACCAAAAGGCATTTTATTTTATAGAGATATACAAATATTTAATGTGCATGACAAAAAACGTTTAAGGATGTATGTATGCATGCATTTTGTTGTATCAGTAATAACAACAACAATTACAAGAAATCCTTTAAATAAACAACATTCGAAAGAAATAACCAGAGTCTAATCAAACATCGAAATTTACACGATACTGGAAGGATAGCTGGCTAACTCTATGAAAAGGTTGAATGTTGATGCATCATCATCATCACCATGTTGCACTGCACAGATAACAGAGAAGGCATTCAGATGTATAGATATGTGCAATATTTGCCTTGCCAGTTGCCTCGTTTGTTTTATTTTTTTCTTTCTTTCTTTCTTCATTTATTTCTTTATATCCTTCCGTCATTCATTTTATTTACCATTTCTTTGTTGCTTTTATTGCCAGCGAGAAGAGCAAGAGGGAGTGAGATCTTTAACTCTTTTTTTATTACTTGTTGCAGCATTGGGTTACCAACTGGCTGGCATTGTCATGCTTTAACGCAAGTCCAGTTTTGCATCCGTAACAATAGAATGTAAAAAGAAAATAAACAAACAAACGTAACGAACGAGCCCTGTTAAATAAAGAATCAACATGATTTTGTTGTTATTTTTTCAGTTTTTTTTATTACTCATGTATAGTTATGTGGACGACTTAACAAGTACCGTTGTATCCACATGATGCATGTATCAATACGTATTGTGGGCAACAGGTATGCTCAATTTATTGGCTGTTGATGCAAAGCAGGAAAACTTCGAACCAAAAAGTCAATTGTAACTCCTGTAGATTCAATTGTAACTCTTAACCCCTTCTATTTAAGTTTTTCTTTAAATACGGAACTTGGCAAATTAAATTTTTCTGGCTTATAAAGCCGCGAGTTAGGATTTCTGGCACTGCTTGTATAAGTCAAAAGGCAAATAACAGATCTTGCCTTTGGATCTAGAAAACATAATTTCACAAATTCACGACTGCCAATCAAAGTTAATCAAACCCAGAAATTCTTGTAAAAGTTGTAAGAACCGATCATAATTATTTCAGATATTAAATGAAGTCTTGATTGAGCCAACAGTGACGGGTAATTACGCAACTAAAATGTATAAAATTAACACACACACTGCTGACTGAAGTATTGTAATAATCACTTACGGTTAATTACGGTCAATTATGTATGTATAGGACGATTGTTGTAGCACAGAAACCTGAACAATACTGCCTTAATAATGCGTCAACTTTAATCACTGTTGAACTCAATGCATTGGATCCTGTATGAGAATCACATATTGCCCTACAATTTTGTATGAGCCCGTATTCTGCCAAGTTAAAATCATTTGTTTCCAAGATAAATCGGTGTTGACTTTACTTCATTTGCTTTGTTTCAAGCTTATCTAACAATGTAATGTAGATAGTCTTTGAATGATAGAGTTTCAGTCTGTATTTTCTCATAGACAATGATTTCTGTATACTAAGTTGCTGTGTTCTATATATTGGTGACTAGCGACTAGTCTTGCCCAGTGAGCCCTGCTCTTTAGCGAGAGGTGAACTGATCTGCTTTTGATATGATCATATGTTTGTGATGTTATCTTCTCTGAGCAGTCTGGGGCATCTGGATGGATCATAGGGATATTGAAATTAAATTAGAAAAACCTTGTTTGGTTTGCAGCCAAGTATCCTTAAGTATCATGTCACAATGCTTTACTAGCCGTTAATAATATGAGGGTTGTTGACGTATTTGCATATGCAATATCCATCTATGTGCAATATCCATTAATGTGAAACTTTCTGTTAGAAATTCCTCTCGTATTTAATACCGTTTTCCTCACACTAATTGCGGAAACTCACTTTAAGGTATATTACAAGACGGTGAAATAGAAGCCAGCATATTTTTCCTTGTGAGCATGTTGAACACACGAAAAGTACATTTGAGTTGTGCGTATTAATTGAAATACAAATTTTGTAATTTTCATTTCATTTATAAATATTTATATCTGAGTGTATCTACGTCACTCTTTTTGTATAATACATGTAAGTGAAATGAAATGAAAAATAAAAGACAGAAAAACACAACACAGGAAAAACACATCAAGGAATTGTCGATCCAATTTTTACGCTTATTTATGCGCATTTCAACGCAATGATGCTGCAAATGTAACATGACAGCCTACTTGACTGACTGGCTGGTTGGCTGCCCATCCTGCTATGTTGACTTCCCATTTTTGCTGCACTTCACAAAGGTTTACTTTCAATCAGACGTGGAACCATAACATGTCCATAACATGCATTCCTCATAACTATTTGCATTGCACATTGGTGTACATGAAATTTTATTTGAACTTATGAACTTAAATGACGTCTCGTACAAAGCGGCGTGTGGATGCATCAATAGCGAATTCGTTTTTATGTTTGTTTGTATAAAATGTCGTTGTACACAAATGTTTCCTTGGCATTGTCCATCCAGAATCAATCGTTCGTTGTCCATTTCGTTTCTCTTTATTTTGTTTCATCATCAGTTGTTGCATCATCAAGCCAAAGAACGAAGAAAAAAAAATACCAAAACGTAACTTGAAAAGAAGTTTGTTGCATTCAATTTTCTTGGTTTTATTTTATTGTTGTTTCTTCTTTTGCAGTTTGAAATTTGTTTGTACGTCTGATTGTTCGTTTCGTTACTTGTCTTGTCTTGAGTCGACCAAGAGACTCTGTTTTATTTTCCGTTTCGCAGCTTCACCAGTAAATTTAATAACATTTTCGTTTAGCTCTCTTACACACTAGCATTTATCTTCGTCACATGTGCATGCAAATGCTGTAAGTATGAGCGATTTTACATGCAAATGTTAAAAAAATTAAAAAGGAACTGCGGTCAAAAAAAATTGTGAAACAATCCAGCCCTTATTTATGGGCAGTAATCTTGAAACTTTTAAAACGCTCATCAAATATAGGAAAACTAAAGGTGAAATGTAGTCGCCATAGCCTAGTTGGTAGTGTGTTGACTTATTAGACGTAAGCCCACGGTTCAAACCCCAGGTCAGACATCAAAATGAAATATGAAAAAATATTTCTTAGGCGACTTCCTCTCAGCAGATTTCTGACGAAAACTCTGAGAGTAAATAAAATTGCCATGAAAAGTTTCTCAAAAATCTGTCGTCCGAAGTCGACTTTAAACTGTAGGGCCCGACACTTATGTATAAAATTAACACACACAACATGAGTGATGTGAGAAGCTAGGCCGTAATCCTGACTGAAAGGTTGTAATGGTGAAATTGTTTCCCGGTGGGTAGGCAGAAAAAGGACAAGAAGAGAACAGTAACCGGTTTGTCTTTTACACTATAGTACATGCCTCTATTTACATGTACTTCAGCAATCGGAAAATGGGAGTAGGATCACTTTAATTTACTTCGATTACCGACCACAAGTCACTCGTAGCTACTAGATGCAGTAAATCTAGCGAAAAAGAACATCGAACAGCAGACATCACCGTCTGTGCTGAATATCTACTGCCTTACATCAGTCTAACATAAGAAAATATCACACGATATTAAATTCTAATACATATAGGTTGCCGTGGTTTTAATCTCCTGCAAATAATCCGTCTGGGGCTTCCTAGACGGTCTAACCCTTATGTCAACAGATACCTACCCGGGTATGTTTTGTGTTTTTAAATCGCCGTATCTCAGGAAGTAATAACTGTATTAACCTGAAATTTCCTGATATCCTCACTAGTAGTGTTTTCTACCTTATTCCTCTACCTTAAATGGCGGATGGTGGTCAAAGATGTGTCCATTTTTGATTCCTATTCCTTACGTCAACAGTTGCATACCTGGGTATGTATAATGAAATATATGAAAATATATTGATATTTGATGTTTATTGTATTTAATTTACAAGTTCTTAATAATAAGATTGGAATTCAATCAAATATAGGAACACATAAAAAAATATTAAATGCTAATTTTTCTTAAATGCAGTTATTATATTACGGCATATAACTTGAATGAGTGGCACACACGGGCTTGTTGCATAACGTGCAGGACTTGCTGGTTGGCCGACGTTTTGTACATATGTAAGTATTTACCTTTTACTTTCATTCTACCAGTGCTGTCAAGTTCTTCCACGCTTTTATCTGCAGCACCTCTTACGCTCAAAGATTCCCCACATATGGCTTCAATAGCATTGCGTGTTGAATATATTTTTGTAACAAGTTTATTTTTATCTATGTTTTCTCTTTCCGGCTTCACCAGTTGTTCGCTGAGGCTGTGAAGAAACATTCTACGGCGACTTGTGGAAGCTTTCAACATTGGGTTATTCGCAACGTAAATTATGGGCAACTAGGTCTAGTATATTGTAGAATAAAGCCAAGGGCCATCTATTTGTTCGTCGCCTTGTTCAATATTCTATCCATATTATCGACGGCACATTTATATTTGCTGTAATCTAAGATCTAGATTGGCTTTTTCTTGGGACCTTGCACTTCGTATGAATAATGCAAGAAGTATAACCGAATTATTTTTTTTTTTTTTTGATGTGAGAGCACAAGGTAATATTGTTACTGAAACCAAATGTAGTTAACTCTACTTCCCGTCTTTTAGATAAAGTTAAATATAGTGGTACAAACACTTGTCTTCTGTTCACTGTACCTAACATTGATAAACTGCTGTCCATCATTAAACTTTTCGATGCGTTATATGTTGTGAAGAAATTATCACAAACAATATTCCGTCCACTTCCACGAAAATGATTGACGAACAAGTCCTCCACTACCCTCGTACCACGTTTGGACCTGCTACGTAATTGCTGCGTAGATTATCATTCAGTATTAAAAATAAGTCCGTTATGGCTGCAGCTTTGTCGGCTTTTTACGCTGTTGACGTGTGTTTCCGTTGTCGAAAAGTATAAAGCGGCTTATATCCCAAAAACACCGCACGCTCATGGGAGCTCGATATAAGGGATGTGAGGTCGTTTGCCATAAGCCTTTAGTATGTACGTAACTAGAGTGCGTTACACCACCCAACAAGTAAGTAAAACCAAATCAACACAAAAATAAGCTTAGCAACAAAAGAAATTCCATATAAAATGTATGAACACACCCGGGTATGTTTCTGTTGACGTAAGTATAATTTTTTATCTGTTGACATAAAGGCTAAAGGGGAAAACACCAACAATGAATATGTAGGAATATGACGCAGCACCATCTTTTAAAAAAGACTAGTAATCGGTTAAAACTTGTCACCACTACATCCAATACAGGGGACTGTGCAACGATAGAGGACAACACTATTATTCTAGTACACGCAGCAGTAGATAATACCTGATTACTTAGAAACCCTTTGTAAATGGAACTGAAACAAATCAACAAATTAATTAACAAGACAGGGGATGTAGAGATAACATCGCTATGTGATTCAAAGAAACGAAAAGGAACCCCAATTTATATAATGAATGCAATTATCTGACAATAATCTGGGCAGATAGAACAAATATGAAACATGGAGTTGAACAAGATTTAAAGATTTGCGTAGGCACATGAGTTTGCGAAGAGGGCAGCTTATACGCCATTCATAAGACTAGCACCATTTTAGGAGTGGGACAAAAATATTCACTGAAAGGGCAGAAAAAGAGAGGCGAAGATTCTTCTCAAACCAAG
The DNA here is from genome assembly GCA_932273835.1 of Sarcophaga variegata. Taxonomy (NCBI): domain Eukaryota; kingdom Metazoa; phylum Arthropoda; class Insecta; order Diptera; family Sarcophagidae; genus Sarcophaga; species Sarcophaga variegata. The sequence continues at coordinate 98,674,457 of OW026358.1, forward strand.
TGTATTTGAGGTACTCAAAATTTTGTTTCAAAAAAGAGGAGATCTGAGTTATTATTCTCGGAGTTTACTTATTCAGAATGTAGTTTCTGTGACGATGTGAATGATTCATAAAAATACATTCTTGGGACCTGTGAGATATTAATGTATTCTAAGAAGAAACATCTGGGTACCTATCAAGAGCTAGGAAAGGAATTGTCACTGTTGGCTGCGATCAGTATCCTGCAATTTTTCAGCACCATTAGCTTGGAGGAGACATTCTAGGGATGCGCTATAAAGTATGAGGGAAGCGTAATATATTGTTTGGGCGCATAATTCATCCATGGTCTTTATTGCACATTATTGAGGATCGTATTTCACTTTTCAACAATTGCTTCAGAAATGGTTCGTTTTCTAATATACGTCGTAATCCTGACTAAAGGATTGTAGTGATCAATTGAGTTAATTGAGTTGCCCGGTTCAGTTAATACTACCATAGAGAGCCGCATACGGACTACTTGAAAAAAAAACGTTTTCGAACAACCAATGTCAACTGATTGCACATGAATAAAATCGTAGCTACGACTTAAAAAGTAACACCAAAATTAATGTTTAGTTTTAAGACGACGAAAAATCAAAACTTTGTTAAATTGTCGAACCGAGATTCATTATCGGATGAATTTTCTTAAAGCATAATACGACCCAAAACAGCCACACTAACGGAGAAGGCTAAAAGCGGTGAGTGATGACTGCGAAAAATTTTTTAAGGCATCGTGAAATGGACCAGATATACTGTAAATATTGGAGCATTGCAAGACATTGGTTCAGTCGTTAAAAAACATTAGACATACCCACTTACTTAAGCAAATAGTGGGATTTATCTACCTACAAAAGTAGAAGAGTTTCAACATTGACGAGATCTCTTTACTTCCTAACCAACGCGCAGTTGGGCAGAATCTGAATACGCTGCTGACAGGTTTAAGGCCGGAGCTCTCTCAGCTAGTGTGGTATTTCTATACCCTTGATTAATCACGAAAAATCTTCCCCTTTTTTCATTAAAGTTCCCTAAAAAATTTTCTTCAAAATCATGTAATACTACCATGTGAAATGGCTCCATGCAAGTATATGCGTATACGCGTATTAAGATTTTGCTGTAATTTTCTAAAGTTCTTAACCGAAAATGTGCTTTGATGAATATTTATTTACATGACAAACTCAATTCAAATCTCAGCAAAGCAAGAAAAAATAAAAAAAATGTTTAAAAAAACTGGTTATCAACTAAAAGTTTTGCCATAAAACTTGTACTAGAAATTTATGTTGCTTCGTTACAAAATAGAAGAAACAACCAAAAATAAATTACGCACAGACGCAAATAATCATTATAAATTACACTTAAAGACAATTTTTTTGCATTTTACAACGATAATTTAGCTTTTCTAATCACAATAAACAAGTATTAAAAAAGCTTTTCTTACAAATTAACTTCGTTTATTTAAGTCGTAATAAAATTAAATTTCCTTATAAGATTCCAAGAATAAGAATCCAACTAAAAATAAAAAACATCATAAACAGAGTCATTAAATTAAATCTCTGTAGGTGTTTAACTACCATGTTTAGAGTTTTACATACTCAAATATTTACTGCCAGTAAAATTTTATTAACAGAAATGCTCCATAAAACTTTTCGAAAAAGATTCATAAATTTCTTGCCAGTTCCATTCTAATTTCCTCAGAAATTGTGCAAAAATAAATTCGATTAAATTTGATTGCAATCCAATTTTAAGTTCTTTCTAGGAATAACTTCGTTTAAAGAAAAAAAAAAAACAATTCATTCTTTGTAAAATAAAAAAAGAAAAATTTTTCTAAAATATTATTAAAATATTCAAATAAATATGCTAGAAAAAGCTATAAAAAATTAACGTAATAAATTTGAAAAAGATAAAATTATTGAAACATAAAATATACTGTAATAGGCCTTGAAAGGTACAAAAACCTTTTTAATAAATATTTTAAATAAGCTCTTAAAAGTAAAACGTACTGGTAATATCATTCTATTAAAAAATGTTCTCTTAAAAAGAAAATATAAAAGAGAAATATAAATGTATAATATTTTTAAATAATTAATTTAAAATTATAAAAATATGCACTTTAAACAAAGTGTGAAAAAAAACAAATGAAATAAATTAGAAAAGTATGAAAAAATAACTAAATATAAAATATGTTTTACAAAATAAAATATGCTTCAAGGAACTATAAAATTTTATAAAAAATAACACATTGAAAAATAAGTCCTTTTCAAATGTTCTTGAAAATAAAGTATTGTGAAATATGTCATTAAAATTTAAAAAAAAATCGTATTTAAATTGGAAAGCTAAGGGAAATCTTCTGAAAATTAAAATATATTAAAATAAGCAATTAAAAAGTTTTAAAATACTTCATTAAAAACTAAAACAAATAACTGTTTGAATACCAAAATAGAAAAAAATGTTATTTGGACATATTCCATAAAATGAAATATGCTCTAGAAAGCAATAAAAACTAACGTAAATAATCTAAAAAATATGGAAATATTTGAAAAGCAGAATGTATTAAACTATGCTTTAAAAAAATCCACTAAAAATTCAAAAGACTATGACCAAAGTTATAAAAAAGCTGAAAAGGAATGTAAATATTATTGTAAAAATTATATATGCTTAAATATTAAATATATGCAAAAGTCCTCTCAAACATTAAGCTGAACAAACAACAACAGTATTAGCTATAAACTCTGAAAATATGCTGTTTAAACATTCTTCTAAAAATAGAAATATGTTTAAAAAGCTACTAAAACTACAAAATAAATTTGAAAATATGAAAAAAATTTTACCGAAAATATCAAAATATGCCTACCAAATATTTTCTAACAAATAAAATAATCCAATATGCTGTTAAAACTAAAAAAGTGGTTAAGAAAATTTGGAAAATATAAAAATATGCAATAAAAAAAACTATACAAAAAAATATGTTGCAACTAGTTGGTTTTAATGGAAAATGTGAGGAAAAAATGTGAGTATATGAATAAATGTTGAAATATATTATGCCATCAATTGCGTATGCAAATAAGCCGCTAATTGCATAAGTATTAAAATAAGGAGATCAAACATCGTTCAAATATTCGTCTTTTCTGTGTGGATCGCATCTAAAATTTCCAATTTGACCGATGGCATGAGCGATGTTGGCTGTGAGGACCTCTGTTGTTTGCGGCTTACTCTCTTGTACCTGCAACTTAAGAAAACCACACAAGAAAAAGTCTACCGCGAAGAGAAGGAAATTGGTGAAATAAAAAGATTTGTTTTCGAAACGTATGTCCACATACATATCTGTAGTCACCCACAATCGATATATTAAACTGATGGTAAAAGGAGAAAAAAGTCAAGTAAATGCTCTCAAACTAAAAGCACAATGATAAAGATTTCATTGCCATTATGAACCCATAGATAATTTCAAATTTCTATAATAGTTTCAAACAATGACTGTTGCAATAAAAAGGTGTTGTGGGTAGTCTCTGAAAACTATTCCGATTAAAATTTTTTTCATAAAAACCAAAGTCAAGTTATAGTGTCATAAGTCTTGGTGTCTGTAGATGAAAAAATTTTGTGTTCTAGAGAAAAATCGTTGCTACTCTTTTCGATCCATCATGCGAGATTGTTAAATAAAGAACGTTAGTAAAAATATATAGCATAGCGTTTGCGATGGACAGGTCATCAATACGACAGCTGGAAGACCTAATCACAGGAAAGTCAAAAATGTATAAACTTTGATTGCGGAATGATAAGAATATCTATCTAAAGGATAACGTTTCAAAACAGAGAAGTCTAGGTCAAATTTTTAGAGCAAGCGGAATCTACCTATAGTTTTAGAGCTACAAAGGCAAGCAAAGTAACTCAATATTGGAGAACATTCTATTTTAAACGACAATTGCACGGGATTTTTAAATATCATTAATTTTTAATCAAATTTAAAGGCAAACAGGCACCAAATACTGTGGTTTTGTTACTTCAACATTTTTCCACAAACAAAGAAAAACAAATTTAATTTGGGACGAAAAAAATAAATAAAAATATTCTACTTACCCTTGTTTAATAAGTTGTTGAAAATGTGTGGAGACAGCAACAAGTTATTGTTTGTCCGCCCATGTTGTCCTGTTTTCCCAAAAAGGACTTACAGTGGATTTTAAAATCTGAAATCTCCGAAAATTTCAAAATCTACTATGAAAACGCCCGCTGTTAATGATTCTGGCGATTGATTTAGTTAAAGGGACGTACAATGCTTTAAAAACAACTTTCACTGTCCGCCCATGTTGTCCTGTTTTCCCACAAAAGGACTTACAGTGGATTTTAAAATCTGAAATCTCAGAAAATTTCAAAATCTAGTATGAAATCGCCCGCTGTTAATGATTCTGGCGATTGATTTAGTTAAAGGGACGTACAATGCTTTAAAAACAACTTTCACTGTCCGCCCATGTTGTCCTGTTTTCCCTTAAAAGGACATAGAGTGGATTTTAAAATCTGAAATCTCAGAAAATTTCAAAATCTAGTATGAAATCGCCCGCTGTTAATGATTCTGGCGATTGATTTAGTTAAAGGGACGTACAATGCTTTAAAAACAACTTTCACTGTCCGCCCATGTTGTCCTGTTTTCCCACAAAAGGACTTACAGTGGATTTTAAAATCTGAAATCTCAGAAAATTTCAAAATCTAGTATGAAATCGCCCGCTGTTAATGATTTTGGCGATTGATTTAGTTAAAGGGACGTACAATGCTTTAAAAACAACTTTCACTGTCCGCTCATGTTGTCCTGTTTTCCCGCAAAAGGACATAGAGTGGATTTTAAAATCTGAAATCTCCGAAAATTTCAAAATCTACTATGAAAACGCCCGCTGTTAATGATTCTGGCGATTGATTTAGTTAAAGGGACGTACAATGCTTTAAAACCAACTTTCACTGTCCGCCCATGTTGTCCTGTTTTACCACAAAAGGACTTACAGTGGATTTTAAAATCTGAAATCTCAGAAAATTTCAAAATCTAGTATGAAATCGTCCGCTGTTAATGATTCTGGCGATTGATTTAGTTAAAGGGACGTACAATGCTTTAAAAACAACTTTCACTGTCCGCCCATGTTGTCCTGTTTTCCCTTAAAAGGACATATAGTGGATTTTAGAATCTGAAATCTCAGAAAATTTCAAAATCTAGTATGAAATCGCCCGCTGTTAATGATTCTGGCGATTGATTTAGTTAAAGGGGCGTACAATGCTTTAAAAACAACTTTCACTGTCCGCCCATGTTGTCCTGTTTTCCCACAAAAGGACATAGAGTGGATTTTAAAATCTGAAATCTGAGACAATTTCAAAATCTAGTATGAAATCGCCCGCTGTTAATGACTCCGACGATTGATTTAGGTAAAGGGACGTACAATGCTTTAAAAACAACTTTCACTGTCCGCCCATGTTGTCCTGTATTCCCACAATATTGATTTATTTATCGGATTACAATAGCTTTCAGAAATGTGTGATTATCTATTTATTGTAGTTCTTATTATGCAATATTTTGTAACAGTGATTAACTATAGGACTTATTTTTATCAATTGTTGCTTTTTTTCTTACTTTAGCCGGGAATTTAATTAATTTTTCCTGTTTTTCTCTCCCAGTGTTAAATTAATTATTTAACAGAATTCCTGTTAATAACATAACAGAGCTCCGTTAGTTCTGTTAATAACATAACAGAGTTCTGTTAGCTAACATGAGAGATAGATTTTAAAATCTATCTTCACACACATGAAATTTTTGCCAAAAATCTGCTGAGACGAAGTCACCGAAGAAATATCTTTTTATGTTTTCGATTTGATCTCTGACCTGGGGTTTGAACCGAGGCCTCACGTCTTATAAGCCAACACACTACACTACCTACTAGACTACGGCGACTTCGATGTGATGAATATTTATTAGCACGAAATGCTCAATTCCAATCTCAGCAAGACAGAAAACTGGAGGAATAATTCATAAAAAACAGGTTACCAACTAAAAGTTTTGCCATAAAACTTGTACTAAAAACTTATGCTACTTTGTTATGGAATAGAAAACGCAACCGAAAGTAAAAGAAGTTTCTTCCCCTTAATAATGACAGTTTGGATACACCAAACAGTAACTTTTTCGGTATGCATTGGACGCTCTTTGATCTCGTGTGAATTGGTATGGCCTCCAATTCGCCAATTTTGTGTGTTCACGTACCCATGCATTCAGAAAAGGGCCATGTTTTGTTTATTGAATGTATGGATAATACTGTTGATGGTGAGGGAGTTTTGAATCACACACATGTTTTTTTAACACAAAAACACGAGATTTATGGGTCGCTTAGGTGTGGAAATGACAGTTCAGTTGAGTTGTCAGTTGTTTTGGCAATACAGATGGCAACAGACATTAAATATTTCAAAATTCCAGGTGCAAGACGATATTTTTTTAACAACCTAAGTTCGATCCATAATCGACCTATCAGTCTGATGTAAATGGAAAAAATAAACGAAGTCGATGCCTCTAACCTAAAAGAACATCGAATAAGATTCCATTGTCATCATGAGCCCATATACCATTAAGGTGGTCACAAATTGAATTTCTCAGGGAACTGTAATAATTTCTAACAATGGCAACGGTAACCAAAAGATGTTGGTATTGGCCATCATTTAAATAGCCCGTCATTCAAGCTGGGACATTGGTATCTAAAGTCAACAAATGAATAATATTTGTGGGTTTCCGAAGGAAAAATTATTGGCATGGTAAATATGGTAGAGGACAGACATACCTAACGTTACTAAAAGACGTCCAGCCTAACGTTTGCGATAAGCACGTCGAGAGGAGAGCAAACTAAGAATACCTAACTAAAAAATAATGCTTTAAAATAGAAAAAACAGGGATAAATCTGTCGACCAAACGAATTCTACCTGTATATTTAGCTTCAAAGGCCAGCAAAGTAAGACAATTGTGGAAAACGTTCTATTTTAAACGACAATTGAACGGGATTTTTAAATTTTATTAATTTTTAATCAAATTTAAAGGCAGTCGAGTAACAAATACTGATGTTGTATTGCTCGATTTCCTTCCAGAAATAAATAAAAACAAATTTAATTTGGGGCAAAAAAAAATAAATAAAAATATTCTACTTACCCTTGTTTAATATGTTGTTGAAAATGTGTGGATACAGTAACAAATTGTTGTTTGTTGGCTATATTTCCAAATTATCAACCAGCAGCAATTGTTGCCAAAAAAATATTGACCTGTTGAAAACGCGTATAGCAGAAAAAATCGTCCTTTTAACACTAACTGGGCCACAACCAACAGATTGCCACTAATTTATGTCACACACTCACATCCAACATTGTCTGGAAAACTGTTGCATAAAAGCAATAGCATTGTGTATGTGACTGTTTTACAGATTTCAGTTAAAATTTTCCTTGGATTACAATAGCGAAAGAAGACAAGAACAGCACACACAGTCGCTTACAAAAGTAATTTGCAATCATCAACAATTTGTAGACAATTTCCGCAATTACATTGAATTGTTGCTGTTGCTGTTCGTATTGCTGTCACACGATAGAAGGCAAGACGAGACAAAATGTTTGGGAAAGTTGTCAAACAATGCCCTTTAAATATGTCATTGGCAAAACAGGAACAAACCAAAGAGAGAGAAGGAGAGAGAGGCAGGAAAATCCTTGCCAAGGATTTCGTTACCCTTCCTTTCCAGATGTTCGCCTTCAGTCTGGTAGAGTACAACAACAACTATTATATTTTCGTTTATTGTTGGTGTTATTTTTGTTGTTAAGTTTTAATTTAAATCATGACAAAATTACAATTTTCTGGCTAATTTCTTCCTTTATTTCGTTCTGGCTTTGCATTTTTTTGCTTCGGCTGTTACTTGAATTTTTGTGTTGAATAATTAAATTTTTTTTTTGAAATTTTCTTAGTTGGGCACGTCTTTCTTGTTCTTGCTTCTCTCTTTTTTATTTCTAAAAAAATATTTTTTTATTTATTTTTCCTTAACTGTCTGTAAATTATGGCACTTTGTTCGCAGTTGGCTAGCTATGATGGCAGTGTTGTGCTCGGTTCGGTGAAGGCAATAAAAATAGTGGGAAAATATTTACTTCCGTTTCAGTTCGGTTTTGTTTTTTGGTTGGCCTTTTTCTGGTTTATGACAACATGGCTAAACTTCCTGAAAGAAAATATAAAAAAATTAAGAAAAAAACAACAACAGAATTATAAACATAATTATGATAATATTGTGCACAGTGGGACAATAAATAGTATTTATTATTATATTTATATAAATACAGTGTCTTAATCTTTCATTGCCTGGAACAAAGTCCATACTACGAAAATACACATTTCGTTTTTGAATTACGTTGAATGGGGTAAAATTTTGGTCATTAAATTTTAGGTCCAATCTAAGTTGTAATTCTCACTGAAGGGTTGTAAGGACTAAATAAATAAGTATGGCGTCAATGGCGGCTTGTATGTGGTCAAAGACTATCTAGTTTGTCAGGATTAATCCTAATTATTAATTTTTGGAAACAGAAATTCAGTCAGCATGTTTCGATAGCGCTCGCTATTTAACCAGGTACGAACTTCGTCAGTAAACACAATTCTTTGGAAAAAATGCTCACTTTCGACCAACTTCAAATGAACCCAATCAGCAAAAATAAGAAGCAAGCGGTACATATGTATGGTTTCAATGCTTTTACGACCTATATTTTATAAGAACGTATGCTTTAAGTAAAATGTTCCACTTATTCGAACGACAAAGACCAACAAGTTGAGAAGAAATTCGCAGTCTTCTTCAAAATTTTGCCCTACACCAGTAAAATTCTGTTCTATACGTACGATTTTGTCTTGTAGCTGCTTTTGAATTTGACAGAGTAAAACTGCACGAATTGCTAGCGCACTAGGCCGACTATATTAAAAGTAAAATGAATGAAGTGTAGTATGAATTTTGCAAACAGATTTCTTTCTTTTTCTTCAATTATTTTAGCTTTGAACCTTGATGAACAGAATTAAATGTTTATAGTTTATATATTTATATTACATAGTCCCACTGTACCTTTTATAATGTGATTTAAAATGGAAATGAATTGTAATACAAACCTTTAATTATTTTATGCTACACTCCTTACGTTCTGCATATCATTAACCAGCAACATTTGTCGGCGACAACATTCATTTGAAATGCAGGAACACGCGGAGCAATTTTTTAATTTTTTTTAACTATGATTGTAATAATTTAATTTAAATAATATGGACACAATTTCTTACACATTTTTTTACGCGTTACTACTCGGCACTTTTCTTTTTAATTTAAAAAAAAAACTTTTCAAATTCATTTTTGTGCTTCATTTTTGTGCTTCATTTTCTAGATAAACTTGTAATTCGCGATCTTATAACCACTATTTATTTAATTTTTATTTCTCTTTTCTTTAAATTTTTCTATTGGATTTTATTTTTTTTATTTTTTGATAGATTTTTTCAGTATTTTTTCGCTAGCAAGCCATTGAAATGGTTTTTTCGTTTCGTTTCTCTATAACTCAGCCACTGTGCCTGTAGAGGTAATAGTTAGTTTTCCTAGCATGTTTCCTTTTTAACTTGGTATGTTAGTCAGTTGTTTGGTGTCTGTCATTCGGTGTCAATCAATTTTAATTTGATATTTTTATTTTTTATTATTTATTATTGATAGTTTAGCTCTCTAGTGGCAACATAGCTTAGCTTGCATTTGAATTCAAATTTGAATTCGTATTTGAATTCAATTCATTTTGATTTTATTTTTCTTTCATTCACTTTTAAACCATTTTTATCCATTAAAACGTGCACCACTATACTTGTATTTACATTTTTATGTAAATTTGAAATCTTTTTCTTATTCTTATTACTTAACAGCAATTGTGTGTATTTCCATCGAACGAACACTTCACTTGATTTTTAATTTTTTTTCCATTTTTTAATTTATTTTTTCTTTAAGGTTTTTGGATTTTGTTTTATTTTACCGTCAATTAGTTGCTTTCAGTCGTTGTTAATTGTAACGGTGAGAATTTCATTTCACTTTGCCTCTTTTTTTAATTAATTGCCTGCTAAACGTGGCTTGTTTGCTCAGCTCATATAAACGCCATTTTACACCGCATATATCTGCAAAGATAAGAGTGTTGTTTGCAAAAAATGAAATAAAGAAACATTAATTGTTGCTTTAATATTCAAGTTTTTTAAATATTCTGTTTGTCAATTATTATTAAAAGTTATTCTCTTCGAACAGCACTTATGCTTATAGCCAAAACTACAACGAAAAAAATACGAACAAATGTTTCGAAATCATTAGACATACTATGGACAGGCTGAAATGGTGTTGACATTGTTAATAAATTGTTTAAAGAAATAATAATATTTAAAAAGTTTTATATTGAAAGCCTTTAGGAGGAGGTTGTTGACACCGGGCTGGATCAAGAAGTTTGTCAGAGCATTATGCTTAGAAGGGAGATTATAGGGATATCCTATAAAGATTGAGGGGAGCACATTGAAACAGATGTTCGCAGAACTATGGCACGTCTTGACGACAATAGTCAGTATTACGTCTTTACAAGAGATAACGAATCATTCAACTATTGCTATTGAGTGCGTTTTTAGACAAGGGGTTGTAGAAGGTAACAACATAGCTGACGAAATTGCGAAGGCTGCTACAACTAATAATTCAAACGAAATCAGACAAAAGAAAGAACTTCAACTGGCTTCACATATCCGCAAAGAAATGAGAAGGCCCGACAATGTTTGCTCTTTCAAAGAACGCGAATAACATGTTTTGTTTTGAAAGAAGGTACTATACTTAGAATTCAACTTAAAGACCTTTTAGCGGTAACATTTATAACTGAGAATATTTACAGAAATACGGCAAAGCTGTCAGATATTATCTTATATGAAATATTTTTAGAACCGAATACACTTCGAATGACAAGCCTTTGATTAAGTTGTCATTTTGTGCATTGCTGGGCTTTCATAAATATATTCTCAGTTTCTTTGGGAATGGCTGTACTTTATGTCTGCACTGTATGTTATTCTAGAGCTGAAGCATTACAAATTACCACTGTCCAAACGCGGTACCTCGAACTTTCACGAACTTTACTTCGTTGAATTTTAAAAAATAAAGCAAAAGAGCCTGTATTCCGATTTAAAACGCTTGGCAGAGGATTTATCAAATTAAAATATTTTACGGTTTTAGGGTGAAATACGGTTTCTAACCCTTCTGCCTGCCGTGTCATAAAAGAACTAATTGAACTAAAATCATAAGACACAGTCACGTACTCGTATATATGAGTATTTAGTTACTTTCAAAAATTCAACTTTTCCTGCTTTCTCAGTCCCCCTAAAGCTGTGTTTATTTTTCACTAAAGACCACAACTTGTTGGCCCCCCAATGATGACGCTGTGAATTTCAAATATGTGATGACGAATTTCACCACATACATAAATCAAACGTGATTTAGAATCAAATGAAGTTCAACTTTATTTTTAAAAGTGGGGGGAATGTTTCATAAAACCATCAAAAAAACAAAACCCGGGTAAAAAAGGAATCCGTTCCAAGTATTGGAGAATAAAGTTCCCCCCTTTCTAGTAGCCATGGCTTGTATAATAATTTTGGGTGTAGTAAAGCAAAACCCCCATACGAGTATTTTGTGGTTTTCATTTAGAATGGGTGTGAAGAAAACCGTCCGGTGCTGTTTCTTTTTGAGGGAGTACTTTCATGAATTGAATAAAATTCATTATTTGTACCATTTTGAGCGGAGTAAGAGCAAGAATAACTCTTTATTTCGACAAGGATTCCTTTGCTGCAGCAACTTTATTCATTGATTTCGTTCTTCTTTTTCTATTTTTTCTTCTTTTTTGTACTATTTTCTGTTGTTTTTTGTTTTAAATGTGCAGGAAATTAAATCTCCATAGATTTTTAGACAGGAGCTGTAAATGCCAGCACAAAAAACATTCAGTTCCGAAAATTAAAAGGCAATGGCAACACACATGCACAGACACTTTCAGAGTACTGTGGTTTTGTAATAGACTGTAAATGCTTAGCTAAACGGACAAACAGAGACATACATACAGAGACATAGTTAAAGGGTTAGTCTGGAAAAATAACCAACCCAACTAGTGTAAGGGGTTCTGTAGTTTATTTGTTTTCCGTTCATATATTCCATTCCTCCATTTCCATTTCGTTCGGTTTGCTGCTGTAGTTATCCCAACCTCCCATTTACGAGTGCACTGTCCCAGTTCTTGAAGTATCATGCTTCTTCGAATGTTTTTTGGTCGAACAGAGTTTATTCAGCTTTGAGTATTCTAGTTAAACAGGTAATTAGTCTCCTGTAGCACGTTCTAAGGTTATAACCCCTATAGGATTGCTATATATCGTTACATACATAATTTCTTTTACATAATTTTTCACACAACTTTTCACATCACTTATGCTGTGTGTTAATTTTATACATACATAAGTGGTAGGGCCTACAGTATAGTCAATTCCGAACGACAGATTTTTGTGAAACTTTTCATAGCAATTTTATTTACTCTAGAAATTTTTGCCAAAAATCTGCTGAGAGGAAGTCACCATCGGAATTTATCGGTAATAAAGCTTTGGTGGCTGGGAGCAGACATACGACTAGAATGGTAAAAAAGCTTTGGTGGCTGAGAGCAGACATACGGTCGCAAAGGGTTAAACTAACAACGGAGTAGTTACACAAACTCAAACTTTCCATTTTTTTCCTTCGTTGTGCTTCTGTGGACGTTTAATTATTTTCATCACTGTTCGACCATCAATCTAATGCTGTCGTAATAGTTTAACTTGTTAAATAATTGAAACTAAAACTAATTGATGCTACCAATGCCGATATGAAGTGGCAATAAAAAATGTATTCGTACTTATTTAAATTATTTATTGAGTTTTAAATTGATAATTGAAATCAATTAGGACTTTGGAGAAAAAGCTACAATCAACGAAATAAAAACAATAAGAAATTAATTTGCTGTAACTCATAAAATAAAAGAGAAATAATTGAAGTTTTCGAAAAGAAAATTTTTGCATATTTAGACTGCGTATGTGCAGAATTATTTTGTTATCAAAAATTGCAAAAGCAATGCACTTCGACATTAATTACATTGTAAACTATCTTTGTTATTAGAAATAATAGGATCCGTTCTCATCAGTAGATTGGCAAATCATGGAAAATAAATGTCCTTCATTTGGTTTAAATCTGGCGTAATTGTTAGTGCCTGATAAAACGGCGCTTGATCACGTTATGATAAACTACACGACTAAAAATTTTATTTATCTGCTTAGTAGGATATGGTTGAATCTGTTTGACAGGGCCGACTGTCTAAAGTCTTAAGTCTAATTCTCGATATTGATATGGAATCCGGACATCCTTTCAATGCTCTCGCTTAATACATTGTACCTATAGCCATGCCTTCAACTATTATTCAGACTGGTACTTTTGGGTTCTGGGAAGTAGGACTATAGGCATAGCTCAACACTCTAGACCTGTACGGAAAAATGCAAATCTAGATATGAAGTCTAGGTTAGTTTCCACAAAGAAGCACACATCATACTATCCAGAGATATTTTATTGACCTTATTCAGAAAGGTAACGAACCCAATCCATACATTTTGTGATTATCAGAATGGATCATCAGAACACATTCTTGCAAATTATCGGGCATTAAAGCATTTCAGAAGGAAAAACCTGAATGATCTACAGATGCTGGGCAGTTATTGCTCTTGTTGATATCATCATGAACTTTGTCTGGGCAATAGGCTTAGAGGAGGCATTATAGAGATGTAGTTTTATGGGAGTACAATAGATTGTACGGTCATAGTACTATGGCAACTTTTAATGACACTAATTGTAGCTTCCATAACAGAAAAATATCTCAAAAGAATAGCTGAAGTCTTCGAGAGTGGCGTGAGTGTTCTACAAGCTCAAGTGACAGTTAATTGCTACTCAGACCGACTACTTTTAATTCATATAGGATTGAGGCATTCCAAACTTTGGATAAGGAACTAGTATAGAAAAATAATCGACTCTTGCCTCATTGTTTGGAGTAGTCGATTCTTTCAACAAAATTTTTAACATTCCTACAGTATCTCAAGGATAAGTGGGTGAACATTGTTTTTGATATAAAAGGACACACGTTAACATTTTCTCATGCAATAAAGCTAAAATTTTGTAGAACACGTAATACCGTTCAGATCATAATTTTCAATTGCAGATCAAAAAAGCTATTATCGTTCGCCTACAGCCTTCTTCCAGAATCATTTTAGAAAACTACAGGCCAATGACACCTCCAGATCGTTATAAGCATCAAACAGCAGTTTCTGGAATCTCCAAGCCTTAATACGCGACAATTTTTATTGTTAATTTAGTAACCGAGTGAGAAATCAACTTCATCCCTGCACAAAATTTTGCTCAAAAATTTAATATTGAAAGCATTTTCCTTTATCATTTATTCAGCATTTGTACTAAATTGTGAATGGTCAACCGACTTTAATAGTTGCGTAAGTTAAACTTCATATGGATGGAGAGGCATGTCCTACTGCAAACCTTTACCTAAACAAATGGCACTTCAGATGCATTCTTGCCAATGAATGGATGACACGATATCGAAAGTTTCCGTACTTCAGAAGGAAGGCCAGGGCATATAACTAGACACTGACATCAACCAGCATCCTGCGGTTCGTCAGAGCAACAAGCTATGTACAGATATGGCGTATCTGCATTGACTTATTAATGCCTCAGTATTTCCTATTGGGTTATCCTTGTGGTTGACTCTTTTATTGCCTCGTTAAACTAAAAGAATATTTGGTTGGTACCAAATATTACGACCTTAACTTTAAGGTTTTCAGACACTTTAATAAAACTCCCGAAGGACAAATGACAATGGCAGCCAATATAAACGATGGATAGAATTATGAAATATTACGAGCGAATATGCTACGAAAATAACAGAAACAACAACAACATCATCAGGCATATACCAAACGATGATGGTACTTGAATAAACACCAGCATAAAAATGGGTGAAAAGCAAACGTTAAAAAAGCATTGAACGAAAAAGCTTCAAATGACGTTGACCGTGCTTATATTTTAAAACCTTTTTTGATCTTTCTCCAAAGACCTGTTTACAAAGATAGACACGGCCATTGCAAATGGCTCTCAAGGAAGAGGTAAAGGGCACAAAGGCAGGTTGCAAGAACAGCCAAAACAGCAATGCTATGAAGGCAACATAGTTTAGACACGATGTGTTGCAACATTTTTTAAACGAAAAATAAGAATCAAACACCACCATCATCTTCGAACTGCAACAAACGAATGTTTAGGGAAAAGCAGAAGAAAAATGTTGCACAGCAACAAAAAGCCAACAACACCTTTAACAAATGAAACAACAAACAACAACAAAGGTTCTGATTCCTTAAGCGTTTGCAACTATAAAAATTCATTGCAAACAAACAAACGAACAGAAAAAGAAAAAACTTTTAATTTTTTTCTCTTTTTCCTTTTCTGTTGTTTTCTTAGTTGTTAATGTATTTTTGTTTAAAAAAATGCATTTGCTTGCAAGCCATGACCAAGGGAATCTTTTCTGAAGCGGAATCGAAGAGAAAATTCTTTTAGATACACACACTGACATATATAAAAATGTCTCTCTCATCTTCATCAGATGCTGGATGGTCGTTTGGCTAGTCTTTCACTTGAAAGTATTAAACAAAGTTACAATAACAGCAGCGACAACAACAACACAAATAGGAAAAGAAAAACAACAAACCAAAGTTATTTTATATTTTTCCTAAATTCTATAAAAGCTTACAAAAATATTGCAAAAGTGTGTGCAATTGTTAAGCATTTGAGAGCAAAAGAGCAGCAGAGACCGCCAATGATAAAAATTTTAAAATTTTAAAAATGTGGGTGACCATAACACAAATTTAGCAAGATAGAGGTGATATGATATACATATACACGTAACCAAAAATATTTGAAATAATGCAGGTGCAATACATGCCTGTTTTTAAGGCATTGAATATCTGGAATTGCACACAACTATTCCCAAGCATAGTAGTGAATATCCAGAAGTTTGCCAACTCAGGTACCTAAGTGCCGGTAGTACTAATAAAGAACATGTGATGTGATCTCCTCTTCCGTTTGGCCATTACAATTTCTGATGAAGCTGTTATAGAATATCATTAAGTTGGGGTCACGTTTTGACCGCTATGAGATTTTGTAGGATAGATTCAAGATCGTCTTAACGCAAAACGTTTTCGTCACATATCAATAAAGGGCCACTTTGGTCTAATGTCTCTACAAGTCATGGTCCGCTTCCCATTTTTCTTTTTCGAATGATTGAAGCCTGTGAACGATTGTTTATTTGTCTTCCATGCTGGTCCCGTGTCGAAAAACTCATGTGCTGGTATACGTTAAACATCTTCCTGTCTCTGAAAGTAACACTCAACATTTTTAGACAATCTTCAACGTGGGTCACACACTCCCTTGTCGAGAAATAAGTGTATATTTCTACTAATATATGTATGATCCGGCGTCCTGAAGTCTATTTCGAAACTTTTCGTCCGCGTACAGGAATAAGTACACGTATCAAATCAACTTTTCCTGCAGAGTAATGTTTAAACTATTCCTGAATATTTTATAATTTTAAACTGACATGACACAGTCTTGTCAGATTTCTACGGAACTAGAATGTTGACACAGATTACATTGGATACAGCATATAAGGTATACCTGTTCATTAGGAATGAATTTAGATGGCCTCTTTGCGGCCTAATAAAAAATGACTTTAAACGTGAAAACTCTCTACAAAGCTATGATGTTTTATGAGTTGCAACCACAGTAAATATTTTCATTTTATGAGTCCAACCCTCTCAGCACGCTGTATTCAACACTCAAGTTGTATTCAGTTTGGCAAAAACCATAAGTTTCTCATATAATTTGCTCGAAATAAAATTAAAATGCAAAATTATTAAATCGGACCAACTTTATGGTCAGGAAAATCAAAAATAAACCATAAAATACCAACTGAAAGCAATCAAGTAAGAGTAGTATGATGAAGATAATGAATTAAATAAAAAAAAACGCAAAACAAAAAAATAAAAATATTAAACAAAAATGTTTACAATACCAACAACAATAACTAAAATAAAAAATAATTTAAATTGAAATTCTGAAATTTATTCTTAATATGAATTAATATGACTTTTTGACAAACATAAGCAGGAAACAAAAGCATACAGCAGAACCTCAGTAGAGAGAACAATTCAAATATTATGGATGTGATGTCCTTACTGCGTAAAAAACACCTTTTGAAAAAAAAACAGTAAGAAAATTGTTAAGCCTTAATAACAGTTTCCATTGACGCTAATTTTACGAGTGAAGATTTTTTGAAACTGCTGAGCTTCACAAGTAAGCGTGAGTTGTTATCAAACCTATGCTATTTTACACGGCCTTGGTTTAGTGGTTGGCTTTAAAGAAAAAGAGTAATTAAATCAGGTTTGAGCGTATTGTGATGGTGGCGATTATGATACCAAATGCTGCGATATAAATACAAGCATTTCTAAATTTTTTTCTAAAATGATCAAATATCACCTGAAGAACCTCGTTATAGCTATATATAGGGAAACTTAATACCATGAAGAACAGGAGATCACAAGAAGAAAAATTCTTAGGCATCCAGAATTAATGTGTCTCGTCAAAGAAGATTTGAATTCTATCCAAACGTCCATAAAACAAGTGAACCTTAAGCTATGCCTATTGTGGCGGCTGCCTATTCAACCTAACCTAAACCAAGTGCTTTAAATGTCCGTAAATACTCTTTTCACCTCATTTTACTTAAAGATTAAAACTTATGGTAAATAAATCTCGAGAAGAAATAGTCGGCATAACTTCCACACTATCTTGCTTAAACCTTTATAAAGGTTTTTCTGTGGGTTTACCTCAGATCTAAAGTTTATGCCTAAAAAATCGTCGCCTTTGACGCTCTTAAAAGAAAATATCCACTACAATATATCATCCCTCGCACAGCCTACCCACAGAGTGATGTAGGTTTACCTTTCCTATAACCCACTATATTTTTTCTAACAACAACTCTCTCTCTCTCTCTCCATTTCTCTCTCTCTCTCTCTTTCTTTATTTGCTTAAATGTTTTCCTTTTTGATTCTTTTGTTGTGTTGTTTTTTCCACTTTTCTGTTTTTGTTTTGTAGATTAAATAAGACTAAAAAGAGAGTCGTTTATGCTAAGCTACTGGCTATTTTTTTTGGCTAAAAAAGGATAAAGTTGTCAGGATTTGTTGTTGTTGCTGTTGTTTTAATTCTTTGTCTATGCCTTTAGATTTAGATTTTTTAAAGCAGGAAGAATCAAACAAAAAACGAGAAATTGAGGCAACAACATTAATCTGGTTGTTGGCTTTTAAAATTTCCACTTTTTATCCTCTTGCTTTACTTTGTATATCACTTTGTTTTTTGTGTAAGAAGCACTGCGCTTCTATTGAAGACAAGAAATTTAAATTTTAACGTTTCCAAAAATATTTTCTATTTACTTTTACTTTTGTTGTTGCTATTAGAGAATGACCACTAAAGAATTTTAGTTGCTGGAAATACGGAAAAAGAAGTTAAGAGCTGTTAAGTAGAAGTTAAGAGCTGTTCTTGGTTTAAGTGCACTATAGTCGGAAGATTTCAAAAACTTACAGTTCAAAGCATGCTTAAAGTACTCCAGAGAGCATATGGTACGTATACAATCTCCTCTTGGTCTGCGTCTTCGACGTTTTATATAACATTTAGAAGGAAAAAAACTATGTCGTTTATACTCACTTAGTCACAATTATTGTACTAAGCAGAACGAATAAATTTAGAATGAATCTATTACCACAACTCGTACTTATAGCTCAACTGTCAAATTAACTGGCAATCCGAATATTTGTAGCACCAATACGGTGTTATATACTTCCAACATCCAGGTTTTCGTTCAGAAATGAACGTCGCACAAATTAGATTACTTCTGATGATTCATTCTGTCCAGGACGCAATGAAGAGAGAATCTGTTAGTCACTAGATTTGCGACGCCTGTCAGATTTATCTTCCATTATCTTAGCCATAGTCTTTTTAAGTTTAATACTCACAACCAAGTGGAAGGGCATAAATCTAACAGGGCATCTTTTGCCGCTGTATGAGAAGTTATACTAGCGCAAGTCAGTCTCCTTATTTTATTCAATTTCCATGTCGATGTTCTACAAGAGGGGAAGACCAAAAAATTCTCATGTTTTGAATTGGTAAACTTTTTTAAAAATAACGGTAAAGAGTGATTAATGTTGGGTCACATGCGACATGTTAAATGAAAACAGCGACCCTCGAATAGAAACGAACTGTTCAGACAGTGCCTAAGCAATAAACAAGAGTGATGGCAGTTTTGGTGGAATTGGTGGGAAACTATATACTATGAGTCATTCACCAGCTTTACCCAATAAGAGAGGATTTGCGATCCGCCATCAACCTACGCACTACGATTGCCACTAATCCTTAGCTTACTTGCTAACTCCTTAGGCTTCTATTATATATTCCTGACTTAAATACGAAGTGACTACCAATCATTTCCTATCGATGGCAAACAATTTTGTTGGTAAGACATTCGGCGCAACAGAACTTAAGAAAAATCAATTGCTTCAGTTTCGAATAGGAAGACACAAACAACACCAGACAATATTAGAAATGCAATGTAATTACAACACATTCTTCCTTTTTTTTTAAGAATCATAAAAGAAAACTATGCAATTTAGTCGCTATGGAGCCCATAGTGCTTTTAATCATATTCTAAGTAATCGTCTTAATATCATAAGGTTAAACCACAAATATGACTGGAGATTGCAAAACATTATTGGATGTAACTAACAGACAATAACAACAACAACACAAACAATAACAAGAAAATAAGCACATTTACATAGAAAAAAATAGATCTTGTGTTTGGAGTTTCTAATACAGAAAATTGAATTTTCGAAAAAGAATCGAAAAAGTAGACAGAAAAAGATGAAAGAATCTCATTTTCATTCACTTGAAATATTAGGCTTCATTTCAATAGCCATCATCTTTCAAATACACGAGGCAACGGCTATGGAAAGTGAATTTATTTCTTCTTTTTTTTTTTGTTTTCGCCATATTCAAATCCCCTCTCATTTAGTTGTTCTCTTTGGGCACTACTTACACATGCCAGAAACCATGGACACCTCACACAAAATTTCATTCAATTCTTTTGCATCAGCATACCTTCCCCTCTATTTCTCTTTTCATGTATTTTGTTGCTCCTTATGTTCTTTCTGTTGTTTCATTTCATATTTTTTCATTTTCAAATTCTATGCACTATGAAAACACATGTTTAACAATTTCGGTAATAATTTTTCTTTTTGTTTGAAACCCTACACAATACTTAGGAGAGTTTTATTGGAGGCCATCTACACAATGTGACGAGTTTGTCTATATTGCGACGTATATTTGAATAATACAGAACAATGTAGCGGTAGTCTAGTAGGTAGCTTGTTGGCTTAATAAACGCGAGACCACGGTTCAAATCAGGTCAGACATGTCGAATAAAACGGCGGCTCCCTCTCAGCAGATTTCTGGCAAAAAACTTTAAGAGTAAATAAGGTTGCCATGAAAAGTCTTTCAAAAGTTTATCGTTTGGAGTCGACTTCAAACTGCAGGTCTCCCGCCACTCATGTATGAAATTAACGCACACAGTATAAATGGTGTGAAAAGCTAGGTCGTAATCCTGCCAGAAGGGTTGTAATAACCAAGTGATTATGTATGTATAATCATAGATAATGTCACACAAACAATCAGGCAATCACAAACACCTTGAGTCTCTGGTGGGAATCAAGCTCACGGCCTCAGCCATTTAAGTTCTACAGAGCAACTAGACCACCGAGCCACCTGATACAGAAAAAACGTTCTTTACAAGTAGACGATATGAAATCAAGAAAATGAAAGAAGAAGAAATCGGTTCAGAAACTATTGAACACGAATGAAATAGTTCGAGAAGAAAAAGAAGAAAATTGAAGTTCAAAAGAAAAGAGCTGATCGAATATGAACATGAACATGGACGCAGGATCTTGGGTGGATCATCCACAGTCTCTATTCGAAATAAAACACGTAGGGTAATGGAGTCATCATATCCACAAGAGTTGTCCTACCTCTACTAAAGCTTTTTAACAACCAGCTGATCTTAGATAACCACAAACTAACATGTGGTTTATTTTTAGTGCCTCTGACAGATGGCATTTTATTAAATTGTTCATTGAGTGGTCGACTAATAAAAGGTGCTTCTTGGATGAAACAGAATCGAGCAAACTATATGTGGGTTCGGTGTTTAATAACAGATTGTTGACTTTTTTATAGTAAAACGTATTGTGTTTGAAAATAAATTCGGATTTGAAAATTCAAGACGCAATCCAAAATTTTAGCCGAGCCACATTTGGCGTTAACAGAACAAAATTTGCTCTTATTAGAATTTGTCCTTAACAGAAGACTGTTGCTGTTTAACATTATCCATCTGGACAAGCCCACTAAGTTAGGAGTCAATTTTAGGTAATACTATGTCGAAGAGTACCATACCACATTCGAAGGAAAGTTTCAAGGCCTCTTAATATAATCAGCAATATAGCCGCATGTAAAGTGATATGGTATTGAGAAAATTGGCTTTAAAACTATCAACTGTTTACTGGAAAATTCTCTAGAAAATCAATGTTCACATAAGGAGCCTCTTCTGTACCGTGCTAGTGGGTTATCTATGATAATCGTGGAAATCGAAAAAAATTGCTCTCTCTATCCTCCATTTGCGACAATACAATCACTATTACTAAAAGTAAATACTACACCATCCAAGATCAACTTTTGCTGGATCAATATTACGTTGAAGCGATATAATGTAATCGAACTTGACCGTCAAATAAATTTCTAATCCAAGCATTTTGGCTTTTTTATTGTTCTTGAAACTGTAGCTTAATTTAAAATAAAACAAACAGCAACAACAACAAAAAAATCTCAAAAAAAAATACAAGTTTATCTTCTATGTCGTCTTGCCATTCATCCATCTAGCTATTAATTGGTCCATCTATTGTAGTTCTAAACTCTAAAACATGTCTAGACTACGAGGCTATATAAATTATACGAAATTTTTCTATTTCATTTGACTTTCAAACTTCACAAAAAAAAATTGAAACAACATATGCACTTTTGTCTTCCATTCACAGTGTACAGGGTGATACAATTTGCTGCACTTTCTGTCTACACAAATTAATGAATGCGGCAATAAAGCACAAGAGCGCCACTCTCCATTCGGTTGCACTATGCCTCACTTTCATCTTAATTTTCACTGGTTTTCGTTTTATTTTTTAAAAGAAAATTACAAAAAATGGGAAAAGCTGAGAGAACGAAAAATCTTGTTAAATGAATGAAAACAATCGAAATTGTAACACAGGCTATAATAACGTGATTAATGTGATTAAATTCAAGAAAAAATTTTAGGAAAATTTCATTCATTTAAGGCGCTATTTTACGAAGTATATTTTGAAAAGAGTACATAATAGAATAAAACATGGAAATTACACAGGATTACATAAAAGAAAAGGCATATCTTATTTATGCCATTTCGATCTTCGCTTTTCGAATTTCAGGTGGTTCCATAATTCCCTCAGAACCCAGAGAATTTTCTAATTCTCCACGATGACATAATATAAGCAATCGATTCAAAACATAATTCAAGAACAGGTTTATAAAAGCATAGCTGTGTAAAGCAATTAATTCACTTGTCCGTCATTTAAAGTATACTAATATAGGACACACAACTCGGAGACTCATAGAGTCTTCAATTTAAACTCAGGAGATTAACAAGAAAATTTGCATAATTTGTTGGAGTATTATGTCTAGAGATGGAATTCCGAACCAAGTGTTTTGGAGCGTCGTATTTGCCTGATACTTATGAGTTTCAGTCTTGAATACCTTTGGTGATGCTATCGGAAATCCTTCACTTAAAGTATTCGCAGTAACAATAATGTAACGGCACACAAGAAATGACGTAAAATGTGAGACAATAAAACACCAGAAAATCTAAAGAAGGTCTCAATTCCCTACAAATAATCTACTGAACAAGATTCCTCAACCTTCCCGTAGAGGATAACTTCAATTACGAATATCATTAATATCATCAATACAATATTTTTCCACAAAGCGTAATTTCTAAACAATATCAATTGGAATTGACATTACTGTAGGACCTGCTGCATTGGACAAAGTGCATGTATGTGTTTACAGATAAGTTCGAATTTATCTAGGAAAGACAAAAACCAAAAATTTGATCAGAGTCAATGTTAAAGTTAACAGAACAATATTAAATTGTCGTGGAATAATCATCGGAGCATGGGATTTTTATACCACCTTTTACAAATTATACTCTAAAAGCTCCTAAGTGCAACAGTTTCACTTATACTCCTCAAATATTTTTGAGGAACTTAGACAAACAAACTTACTTTTCTTAACCATTTCCTAGAGAGAATGTTCGATAATAAGGAAAAACAGGATTTGCTGCAGGTATCTTAGTATATGAATATTATAGCCTAAGAGGTCCATTATAAAACATAATTAGAGATATAATCCAAATTGGAATTATGAATATCCCAATTGAAAAAATTTTTTATTTTCTTCCAATTCTCCAATTACTTCAGAAAATATAAGTCTCAGTTTGATCATTATTAGCTGTAAATATTTATGAACTACTAAATATATTTATAGAATTTAATATGTTTTAGATATGTAAAGAATTATCAATTTTTCGATTTCTAATATTAAAGTTAAATAAAACACACGCATAAAGGTATGAATAGAACTTTTATTACTAAATCTTACCAAAAAAAATTAAACGATTTATATTAGTAAATGGCAAAACCTTCACGAAATAAATGATTAAATATTTCAAGAGCTGACGCAGCTACTTCAAAGCCAATAAATTAATAAATTCCTACAATATGTTTCCTTAGCACACAGGAATTAGCACTACAGTTTTGTCTGATATCGTATGATACATAATCAGTTGATAAGCTATGACGATAAAAACTTGTATCAAGTTTGTCAAAAGAAGTCCAATATCGATAATTAATACAGCAGTTCTGTTCTATCACCTCTTCTTACTGACATTATAAATTAAACCAGAAATTAATGAAACTTTATTTTCTAATAAAAACAACCTTACGAAGAAAAATGTTTTCACTTTCAATCCATTAGTTCTATTCCTGTTACTGTTCTTTTCAAAAAGTAAATAAATGAGTCAAGGTTAATTTCGCAACACTCGCCGTAATTAATTTTATTAACTGGAGAGCAAAAAGATAAAACGACAAAAAAATGACGCACAAATAATAACAAAACAAACATTGTAACTCTGCGAAATTCTCATTATTTACGCCAAAGAAGACAAGACAACACAAGGCAGATAACATAGGCAGAAAACAGCAACACAACTCTTGATCTAACGAGAACTGTATGGGGTAATAAGAGCGGGGTCACAAGGAGAATGGAGAGAAGAACACAAAACAACAACAAACAACTGCAGTGTGGTTTGATCATAGTCGACTAAATAATGATGATGACAATTATTATAACGGTGCACAACAAGTGAATCGTATTCTTGTGGAGAGACAGTTTTCGGCTGACTAGTAATTATTTAATACACGCCATTTTTCGATTCTCGTAAAACAGCAACAGAAAAAAATCAACACGAATAGAAAAACAATTCGATTATAGAGAATACGAAGCAAATACACACTTAAGAAAATGAGTACAAAAAACTGAAAGTATGAACTATTGGAAGCAAGAAAAAGGAAAAGAAACACTAACTACGGTTATGAAATATAATCGTAATACAGGGTGTTTAAAATTCGAGCTTATATTTTGATTTTCCAATATACTGTGACAGCCTAAAAAAATTCAAACATTATTATTTAATTGGTTATTACAACCTAGTTTCACATCACCCACATGTTAATTTTATTGATGAGCGGCGGGCGTTCAGTATATCGACGACTCTGAATGAAAAATATAAGAATCTTTTCATGGTAATTCTCATTTTTTGAGAGGAAACCCCCCAAACATATTTTTTCATATTTCGTTCTTGTTCGAGATTTCTGAGCTGGCATGAGTTCTAATTCTAATAGAGAACCAGAAATCTTTTTAAGGATTAATACGTTTGGTCTTCAGAGGATGATATGTCTGAAGTCTACATTACATACATACGTAATTGGTCATTACAACCCTTCAGTCAGGATTACGACCTAGTTGCTCTCAAACAAAAATCATCGTCAGTAAAGCTATAAATCCGTTGCTTTCCTTCATTTGATGATTCAAAAAATCAAAGTCGCATGTATACACATGACAGACGCTAATATAAAACGAAATCAAGAATAACCAAAAAGAATGAGGTTGCATACTTAGTCCATTCAAACTCTCATGCCTTCCACTGAGAAGAAATTAAGAACTATTGTTCAAGTACTTGAAAAGGTATCAAACGATATACAGTAAACCGTATAAAAAGGCTTCATTAGACAAATCTTCATACAAATAACCCCGTGCCAGTTCTCACTCAATGTATTCTCTATACAGTTTGGAAACATGGAACACATACACATGATAATATAGCAAGAATGGCAATTAATGATGTTTTGTTGATGGGAAACACAAACAAAATTGAGTGTTTTTGTTTGTGTTTTCCATACAAACAGGCAAGCAAGTGAAATAGCCTGTGTTACATCACGTAAACGAAATCCGCACGGCAGCATAAAGCTTGACAGCACCTGAAGAGGACTAACAGAAACTGAATTGCTCAGAATTAAAGCTATTGGATCATGACAGATCCCGATGGAAGAATTTCGTTGCGGCACTTTGTTTCACTGCGGAATCATAAGAAACAATATTTCTATTTACAAAGTTTTTAAAAGTGAAATCCGTAAGAAGACGTAGTGAAAGGTCATCTACTAAAATAGAAGACAAATGGGGAAGAGCAAATAGATCGACTGAACATAGCTGATTTAAAATGAAACAAATTGCTGGTGTTAGGTTGGCTAGGGATAATTTTGAAACTGTGCTTTGTTCCTTAATGGAATTTCAGTAACACATAGGTAGTGATGCATTTACGAGTTTAAAACTAAAACTTTTTAAATAAATTTCTTACAAATTTAAAATTTCAATTGAAAAAATCTCCAAACATTTTTGTAAATGCCCTCTTAGTAACGGTATTATCAAGACAAAATTTTTAAATCACAAACAACAACAATATGACAATGAAAAATAAAAAAATATTTGTTGTGACTAGACAAAGGCGCTATAAATTCAGTGGCATGAGCCACATTATGCTCTCTAATTAGGGTTCTAATTTTAATAGAGAACCAGGATTCCTTTTAATATTTTTTTGCCTTCAAAGGTGATGGGATTACTTGGATAATTTTAAAACTGTGCTTTGTTCCTTAATGGAATTTCAGTAATGCATATACGAAATTAAAACATAAAACTTTTTAACTAAATTTCCTTCAAAATAGGTAACAATTTAAAATTTCAATTTCAAAAATCTCCAGACATTTTTGTAAATGCCCTCCTAGTAAAGGTATTATCAAAACAAAATTCTTAAATCACAAACAACAATAATGACAATGAAAAATGAAAAAAATATATGTTGTGGCTAAAAAAATTCGTCATAAATTCAGTTTTACACAGTTTCGAAACAAAATGAAATAAAATTTAAATGAAAAATTTTGTTTTGCCAAAATCTACAGCTTTTAAGAGCTTTTTTACACAGAAAGTGTAAAATTATAACACTTACCTGGTATTTCCAACAGAAAAATATCCAACTGGTGGTGGAGGAAAGGGAGCCAGTCACCTATTACTATTAAAGCGCTTTTTTTCAAATTTAACACAGCATCATTTAAAAATTGTTTTTATTTACACACACACTTGTGTTAAATTCTAACATAATTTAAAAAAAATAATTTTAAAAAATTTTTAACACTTTTTTAAACACTTTTTCTTATCTTTCTACATAATATCACTTCATCATTTTCATGTTACGCTCTTTTTTGCCTTTTTTTGTTTTGTACTCTTCTTCCCTCTTCTTTATAGGTATTTTCGGCCATTAAAAATATTTTTTAAGCTTTTAAATTAATCGGTTTTCTATACGTTTGGGACAAATTTTTTTTCTTCCCGCACCGTTTTTTTTTTCATTTACAAAGAATTTTTCTATCACTTATAACCAGAATCCTAGCTTGGCCTTTTCTATTTGTATTTATTTTCTTAATTTTATTTGTAATTTTTTTATTTTTTCACTTTTTTACACGCCGTAGTTTAGTTTAAACGATTATAAAGCCTTCCCGAGACACAACAAGGAAAAAAATTTTGCAAGTACACCCTCACATTAACATCGTAAAACTTACACTGAACAACATGACTAAAGCACAGACAACATGTTAGTGGGTAAACATAACGAGAAATGCATGCAAAAAACATTTACAAACTCTCGCAAACACAGTTTTTTTTCTTTTTCCAAAAACAAAACTTTACAAAAAGCAATAAATGCACATCCAATGTTTTACAATCGACACACACAAACATATATCCATGTACATATTTGCTCTTATAAATAAAAAGGGAATTTTGATTACATTTTAGTTGCCTTTGCAGAGCTTAGGGGACAGTACGCCAAGTGGTAAATATAGTGAATCGAAGTTCTGTTTCTGTTAAATAAAACAATTAGACTATGACTCTTTAGTTTTATTTCTTACGTGTTTGGTCTTAATTACTCAATATATATTCTCCAAGAAAGACTCTACCATAATATGTAGGTGTATGTATGCGTGCTTGTCTTACTATATTAATAATAATAAATTTTATCGTTTGCTCTATAACGAGTCTCTTTCGATTAATATTAGTTAACGTCTCGTTAAATGCATCAGGTAAAGTAAAAAAGAGCGAAAACGGAAAATTATTAAAGAGGGATTATCATGTAAGTCTCTTTTAACATACACTCTTTTAAATGAACCGGCTATTCGTTAATTTTTTCTTCATATTGCCTTAAAACATGTGCACGTTGTTTTTTTATTGGTTTGTGGGAAAATAATTGTCGTTTATATTTGAGAGAATGTTATCTCTCTCCTAGTCTTTCTATTTATTGTTTATTTTTTGCAAACAAACTTCTTCAGTAAATTTTTTGTGCGAGTGTTTTCTATTCGTTTAGTGAGTTGCTTCTCCTCACAATTTTTCAAATGGCTCTGTTATTAACAGTCCTTAAGGTTGGTTGCCGGCATTGTTGTTTAAACGACTCATGTTATTTACAGTCCTTAAGGCATTATTTTATTTTAGTATGGGACTTTTGAATGGTTCAGCACCAAAATATGTGGGACAAAAAGTATGTGATACAATAATTCGGACGGCGTAAAATAAAGCTGTTGTTTAGGAAGTTTTTACAAGATAGCCAAGAAAGGCTCTGATATTTCCTCTTTGTAATTCGTTTATATTTTAGCATTGTATTAGAAATAAAAAAAATTTTTCTTCTGATTCTTTACTCCATTAATATACTAAATAATAATTATGCGCTATTATTCCACACTATAAACCATAAGTAGCACGATGTACAAGCGTATTGTGTACAGCTGTAGTGTTTCATTCCAATGTGTTTCGATTTGTAAAACATTCAATCTCTCTATTGTGCTCTCTGGCATTTTATTAGTCTCTTTTGGGGAATCTACTATCCATTTGGCGTTTAAGCAGCTGTTTTACTCCTTTGGAGGAATATGTTTCTATGGTTGTAATACCGGTATATTTTTTGTGTGCGTTTGTTGTTGTTGTTTTTTGTTTGTTTTTGTTTTCTACTTCTGTCCTTTATGTTTTTGTCGTACGTACGTACTGATATTTGTCGTACGTACGTACTGATATTTGCAATTCTCTAGAGAGTTGGTTTAATCTTTGGAATGAGACAGACAAACAAATTAAAAGCATTTCAGAAATAAAGGGTGTTTTTTATAGAGGTATAGAACTTTAAGTTGCAATAAAACAACGATGGATTATTCGATTGACAAGAATTTTATTTATCCGAAAGATAATCTTGTGGCATTACATTTTAAATATGATTTCTGGCATATGACCGCCACGGCTGGCGCGGATGTAGTCCAATCTGGACGTCCAATTTTCGATGACTTTTTCCAACATTTGCGGCCGTATATCGGCAATAATACGGCGAATGTTGTCTTCCAAATGGTCAAGCGTTTGTGGCTTTACCGCATAGACCAATGACTTTACATAGCCCCACAGAAAGTAGTCTAGCGGTGTTAAATCACAAGATCTTGGAGGCCAATTCACAGGTCCAAAACGTGAAATTAGGCGGTCACCAAACGTGTCTTTCAATAAATCTATTGTGGCACGAGCTGTGTGACATGTGGCGCCGTCTTGTTGAAACCACATCTCCTGGACATCATGGTTATTCAATTCAGGAATGAAAAAGTTTGTAATCATGGCTCTATACCGATCACCATTGACTGTAACGTTCTGGCCACCATCGTTTTTGAAAAAGTACGGACCAATGATTCCACCAGCCCATAAAGCGCACCAAACGTCAGTTTTTCTGGATGTAACGGTGTTTCCACATACACTTGAGGATTACCTTCACTCCAAATGCGGCTGTTTTGTTTGTTGACGTAGCCATTCAACCAGAAGTGCGATTCATCGCTAAACAAAATTCGCTTATGAAAATCGGGAACAACGGTAATCTCGTTTTGGGCCCATTCGACGAATCTACGCCTTACTTGATGATCGTTTGGCTTCAAATATTGCACGAGTTGGATTTTTTTAAGCACGCAAACCAAGATCCTTCCGCAAAATCTTCCATAAAGTGGATGGACACAGATCCAATTCCTGTGCTCGATGGCGGATGGACTCATTCGGGTCTTCCTCAATGCTACGCTCTACAGCAGGATGCGAGTTATCAATAAGAGTAAACGTGGTGCGAAAACGTTCCATGGTTAATCGAATTAACTGCTCTGATGGACGATTTTGTCGACGATAAAATGGACGTAGTGCGCGATACGTTTACCGCACAGAACCATTATTTTCGAAATAAAATTGCACTATTTGCAAGCGTTGTTCAGGCGTGAGTCTATTCATGATGAATTGCCAAACCAAACTGAGAATAAATCACTTGACAGCTGTTAAATCGGTCGCCATCTTGAAAGGTAATGCCAACTTAAAGTTCTATACCTCTATAAAAAACACCCTTACTTACTTACTTAAATTATTAAAAGTTGTAAAAAAAACTCATTTTTTTAAAAGAAGTTTGTATAAAAAAATAAATTTATTTCAATTATAATTATTTATTATTAATTGGAAATTATTATGATTTTATAAACATATTCGACTTGCGAAGTGCTGCAGCCGCCTTTAAAATTAATTAGGTACTGAGTGTGCTGCTTGGCTTAGGGACCATTTGTAAAATTTCTGCAATTCTAACAGAGAAAATAATGAAGGCAGATGGAGAATCGTATTTAATGTAAAGCATAATAAAGGCACTAGATCTCCTATGCTGTACGGGGCTTACTGAGGAAAGAATGGATGTGCTTTTTAAAAATAACTCCATGTTATGAAAAAGCAAAATTGCCAAAACCTAAGTCGAAAAGTGGGTACAACTCAGTCAAACAAGCCTATTTATATGTATATGTATGTATATATAGCAATGTATACAATCTAGCAATTATATACCTCGTCGTATTTTACAATTTCACAACAGAACCTTGAGAAACTGCTGTCGTGATAACAAATAGGAGTGAAATATTTCTAGAAAAATTTATTGTAACAAGTGCAATAAAAACTACAAACGCCATAGTCTAGTATGTAGGGTGGTGGCTTATTAGAGGCAGCCGTGTGGTTCTATACTTGGCACAAGTATCTTTAACAAGACTATCGAAATTGAGGTTAAACTGAAAGTCCTGCCGTTCATGTGAGTACCTTGGGTGTAAACCTGAAGAGCAAATTTAGTAAGTAAAGCGGTAAAGTATTAGGCCCGTAGACACTGGGCCATGATTGCATTCTGCAACGATTGGAAATACTTCACAACAATTTTTTCAGCACTTTGGAATCTAAAGCCTTAAAGATGGCAAATTAACCTACCAATGATTGAATCCTTTTGCATAAACATTCAAATTTAATTGAATCCAACTGATGTTCTTGTATAGAGTATTTTAATAGTATTTGTATTTTTAAATGACATACAAATTCAGATTTTTATGGACATTACCTCCTATAATTCAAAAGTCTATTTGCCAATCAAATTATTTCGGCTCTTTTCATAATCAACCACAGAAGAACTGTTACAAATACGAAAAATATTGTCATTCACATTGAAAAGCCCGGACAATTAAACCAATTCGGCGATTTGAAACTACGAACTGACTTGTGGACTGTCTGTCCATTTATGCAACAGCATGCATTTTTGCTTCGCATAAAAAAATGTTTATTGCTGTTGTTGTTGTTGCTGGTGTTCATTTCATGGGCTATTTAAGATGTCTTTCCTAATTTTATCTCATTTACTATTCATTACCTTCAATTACCTTTAAAAAACCATACATACACACACTTGCACACACACATGCAACATAGTTGACATCCTTAACTTCACCTTAAATTTCTTGAAAGAGAGACAAACAAAACCTATTTCATCATCATCATTGTAGTCTTCACAAATGCAATATTAAAAACATCCGTCTTTTTCGTTCGTTTTTTGTTGCCCAGCACTAGAAGACTCCCATTTTTACTACACTGCTCCATATATTGTTCCTGTCCTGTGTTGTCTTAATTTTCTATGTTCAAATTCTCATCGAGTGAACAAAACGAAATTCTTATGACATGAAATGTAATTTTACCAACATCAAATGAAAATTTCAGACGTCTAGGAGACGCTAACAAAAACAAAAATAACAGCAACAACCACTGTTACTACCACTACATTAAAAAAACTACAAGAAATGCAATTTTATACTCAAACCACCGGATTCTGACTCTTTTGTATCGCCCATACAGCAACAAAATAACTTCATACAACAAGAACAACAGAACAAGTATGAGGTATGTCCTCATTTAATTATAAGTGTGAGTCCTATTGAATGGCGACAATAGCATACTCACACCGTGTTATAGGCTCTAAACATTGTTGAGTTTGTGGAAGTCTGTTGCAAGTACAGAAAGTGTGTGTGTGGCATGTTTGGTAGACAATTATTTAAGGTCATTTGCAAACGTTGCAGATGCTAACACACCCACAATACACGCAACTTAAATGGATGTGCCACAAAAACATGATTTTTTCGAAACCCCCCATCTCATTATATATTTGGGTTGTAGGATACCTTCTTACGCATTAAATATTATTTTTAAAGCACTTTTAAAAGGCAATTTTTAATAAAAAAAACTGCTTAAGGTTAGCACTTCGCTTGGGAGCAAAGGATTTCAAATGTCTCTCCTGAATTATTGAAAAGATGTCCCCATGGTTTTTTTTGTACCACTTCTGTAGGAGATTCCATCCCTACCATTGTAGCCACCGCCACTTTCGATCTTTGTCTCCCAAATGATTCTGTATTAGCTGTTCTCCATGGAATTACTGATGGTTTGCGACGTTCAGGCTGTGATCAAGTCGTTTACGAACATCATTTCGATGTCTGTTTAGTGAAATTCCGTGTCAAGGATTTCTCATGGAAATTTCAGTTCATCTAGAACGTAAAGAATTCGTCGGATTTTGAATTGCTGGCGAACTAACAAGGCTGGTGTAAGGCTAATAAATTCCGACATATTGTCAATGGTGGCCTCTGTTAAATTGATTATCTTCTGGTTAGTTCTGATTTTCTTCTTTCCTCAAATGTCATGGTTGTCCACCGAATTTTTGCGAATCTCATAGGTCCCACTGCTCTATTGGAAGTCATGCTGAATGACCTGATATTCCGTCGCTGGGTTTTTCAGGCACTGAGGAGTGGCGTAAAATACTGTTCACAGCTTAAAATTGCCACCATAATGCCTAATTGTTGTACTTGAGTGTTCTTTGGGTGATGCTCTAGACGTAATGGAGGACATTATGTTTTCCATCAGAACTGAAGAGGCAAAGCTTCGACTCTTATCTCCAAAATATGTTTTTCTAAAATGTCAACAGTTTATTGTGTTGTTCTCTGGAAAACGCTACAGAAGATTTAATATGTTATGATCAACCCACGTATTTAGTCGCCTTCTTATCGTCTTGGATGGTTATACATACAGTAAGTACATACCAGAGAACTGCAACCGGTGATTCAGTAGTCAAAAACATGATACTTTCATTCAACTGATCATACATATGTATATGTATGCCTTAATACTCGTTCTGATTATTCATTTTCAAATCAATCGGTACAACATCTTTTATGTGAGTGCCCCTGCACTTCAAAACAGACACGTCAACAGTTTTCAAAGTGACAGAACGTTTGAAGATTTGGGCATGGTGATAAGCATGCCACTAAGGGAGTCGGCCGCTTTCATAAGGAGCTCGAGATGATTCAAACCCACCACTAACAAATCATAACAAGGAGGCTTACCTCTAGACTGGGTAATACCATATAGCCATATAGACCACCAAATGAACTTGCTATGAAAGCTAAGCTACCTGCTAACCTAAATCGAATCGATGAATTCGACTGGATACTGTCAGAATGTAGCAAATAATAATTTTCGGCAATAGGTACGTACATTGCGATAATATCTAACGACCTAACGACATCTGCAATGCTTCCACTCCTTGCTTAAACTTCCTTAATTCCTTGATCAATAATTTTTATGTTCATTATTGCTTGTGGTTTGAATCATGACATTGAGTAGAGTAGATTTTAACTATCTTTCGCACGTGTTCCTCAGTTGTTAAGCAAGTTGACAGTCTTGGTTTTAAAACCACTAAATGGATAACCCAATACAAATCTAGGAATATGTTGGTTGCGGACATAATATTAAGAAATTTGTTCGAATTCCTTGCATACATTTATTTGAGAAGTCACGTCACTAATGTTGTTTCAAATAACACGGTATTGTTGTCATTTTGTGCATCGAATATTTTTGTAACATAACTTAACGATTTTGTCCTACGTTGGGATCCACGTTATACATACATATCTAAGTATCTTTCTTTCTCTTTTAGTCTGCTGTTTGTCTAGGACAAGCCACTCATTTCACTTTCTTTTCATTTATATGAAATGCCACTCATTCAAATGAATTTATAAGTTATTTTCCTATTTGTTTGGTTACCCTCTTTATATTTTGAAAACACTCAAATGGTCAAATATTTTTTAACTACGTCACTCATTTATATGAAGAATCATTAATCACGCATATATTGAAATATTTTAGGTGTATTTTCATATAAATTTTCGTAGGCCTTTTAAGTTTAATCGCATCGTTTTACGAAAACAACTCCACCCAATTGCTGACATATTTTTGAATTAAGTCAATAATTTATATGAAAGGTCACTCATTTACTCATTGAAATATTTTTGGGGTATTTCCACACAAATTTTCGTATGCCTTTCTGTTTTACGAAAAGCACTCAATTGCTCAAATATTTTTGAAATATGTTCGTACGAATCTAGTCTAAAATCATTAAACAAAAACAGGAGACGAGAAAAAACAGAAAGTTGCCAGAGATCCTGAAGTCCTGTTTTTGTAAGACGAGCGATGAAACACACGTTCGTCTGTTTATATGGAAAGCACAAACAAAAACACTCAAAAAAACACTGAGGGGACTAATCACCTATTGTGTCTGTTGTGTGCAATAATAACGAATTTATGGGACGCAATATGGTCGCTAAAAATTATTCAAAAACTATGAATTGCAGAGCTATTCTAGGAGATGGAATGTTTATTAAACGAATACTGATGGCTCAGACAATTTTTTTTATTACAAATTGTAACTCAACGCATAACAAAATTGCATACGGTAGGGTACACATATCATATTTTTTAGAAACAGTTATTTCGGATCGACCAATGAACAAACAGAAAAATATTTAAATTCTGGATTTTCTTTCGCTGTGTGGTCATTCATTTAATTATTCTGATTGCCTGTTACAACTCGGTAAGACAATCGTTAAATGAAGCATCATAAAAAGAGCGCAGCGAGTATAAAGGACGTGAATGTATATAAAGAACATCATGTGTATGTATATCTAAAAGAAAACCACTGGTAAACCTAAATAATTAATAATCTGATTACAAACAATGGATTATTAAGTTACAGGAAAAATACAACAGAGATCATCTAATCAACGATTCTAATAACCCGATAAA
The DNA here is from genome assembly GCA_932273835.1 of Sarcophaga variegata. NCBI lineage: Eukaryota > Metazoa > Arthropoda > Insecta > Diptera > Sarcophagidae > Sarcophaga > Sarcophaga variegata. The sequence goes on from OW026358.1 coordinate 98,709,896, forward strand.
TTTAAAATCGTCTTATTTTTTTCAATGTTCTTCAATGTAATATAATTCCGGTAAGCATTTACGTTGCTCTTCATGTGCCGAAAACGTACGTTCCGTTCCTTTACGTTCCGTTCCTTTACGTTCCGTAGACATTTCGCTATCCGTTGCTTTCTAAAAGCGGACTTCGACAGCAAACACGACTTGATATGAGAAATAAAGAAAGAGAGAGAAAGTGAGTTATGATGTTATTTTTGCATTTAAGTTTGCCTTCTGCTATTTTGGTTGCAACGCTTTAAAGTCAACGACTTTTCCAATGTTAAGAACGCTGCTAATGTTCCCTAATTTCTCTTCTTAGCTCCTGCTCATGTATGAAGAATGAAAATTAACATAAAAAAATCAATCACTCACTCACTTATGCTGAAATATTTTTTATGTTGCTTTTATTAAAAATTTCGATCATCGCTTTGCTTTCTAGTTTAACACCCTGTTTTATTAAAATTGCTTAAATATTTTTAAAATAAATTCATATGAATCTCGTCTGAAATCACATGAGAAAAGAAATTGTAAAAAGTCGCCAGAAATCTACATAGTTGATATATAACAAGTAGGTTGTAAAAATTGCATACGGTAGGGTATTCACATCACATTTTTTGGAAACAGTTATTTGGGATCGACCAATGAACAAACAGAAAAATATTTAAATTCTGTATTTTTGTCTCTTTGTGGTCATTCATTTAATTATTATGATCGCCTGGTATTAATCCTTTGCTCTCGACACCTTTTCGGGAACTCGACGCTACTTTTTAACGAAAACGTACATCCTTGAAACGTATACAGTATAATTTTAGAACCAAGTAAGGAATTGTAATGAAATTTGTTTTATATGAATACGTGGACATTGAAGAACACATATTTACAAAAAAATATCAACACGAATTGAGATCTCATATATTTCTTCTCTCGGTTATCAGAATTCTTTATTATCGTATCAAGTTTCCCACTTCATTGAGCCACACCCTTGTGGCTTTGGATGCCTAATCCACTATATCTACAAATTCCTCAACGGATCAGGGAAGCGTACAGCCCGTCGTGGACGCATTTCGCACGTTCATTTTCGACGCGTACAACGGACGACTTATTTATCATGCATCTTGATAATTTTATCATATTTCGATCAATTTTTTGTGCCATTTTAACAGAAAACTACAGGAGAACACATTTTTCTTAAAAAATTGCGGAGAAATAATTTCATTGCCCGTAATCGGTAACAAACTATCATGTCCCCTCAGAGGGTACAACCGAGTGATATGCTAGACTTACGTTGTCCCCTCAGAGGGGACAGCCGAGTGCAAAGGGTTAATCGTGTTGATTAAAATCATCATAAACTCTCACAGCAGTTATACATGGTGTGCACGTCTGCGCCCCATAATATGTCAGACATCGGCTATTACGGTTTTGCCGATATACTTTAGCAATTCGTTGTTATTAAACGAGTGCTGTTCACGAAAAATGTTTATACTACATATTATATCTGAATTAGCTTGCGAATATTCCATACGGTAGGGTACACACATCACATTTTTTGGAAACAGTTATTTGGGATCGACCAATGAAGAAATAGAAAAATATTTAAATTCTGATTTTCTTTCTCTTTGCGGTCATTCATTTAATTATTCTGATTGCCTGTTACATCTCGGTAAGACAATCATTAGATGAAGCATCATAAAAGGAGCACAGCGAGTATAAAGGACATGAACGTGTATATTAACATTAAGAGTTCTACTTGAGCCATGCCAGTCATAAGTGTCTGACGTACGCGATTTGGTAAATCACAAATGTCCGACGCAAACGACGCTGTGTTCAAAACAACAGATTAATACTTGTTGTATATTGTTTGTATGCGTCAGACATATAAGACTGACACGGCCTGTCGAAAAAATGGTTTAAATATAGGGCCATGTCAGCTATATATGTCTGACATAAAAAATAGTGTTTTTCCGGGAATTTTGCCAAAAAAAATTTTTCTGTGATACAATAAGTTTCCTTGATACATTTTCAACTAAATTATCTAAAAAAGTTACCGTGGCCCATATGAAAAATTTTCTGATATTATCATGGCGATGAACGTGTTAAGAACATCATATCTACATACCTAAAAGAAAACATATGATAAAAAACCGTTTAATAATCTCATTACAAACATAATCTAACCAACGGTTCTGACAACTCGAGAAATTTAAAATCGTTTTATTTTTTTTCTCAATATTTTTCAATGTAATGTAATTTCGGTAAGCATTTACGTTGCTGTTCATATGCATTCCGTTCCGTTACGTTCCGTGGATGTTCCGCTAACGGAGGCTTTATAAAAGCGAACTTCGACAACAAAACACGACCTGTTGAGAGAGGGGAGTTTTCCTATTTTTGTATTTAAGGTTGCCGTCTGTTATTTTGGTTTCAACGCATTTAACTCAACAACTTTTCCAAAGTTGAGAACACTACTAGTGTCCTTTACTTCGTCTTCTTAACTCCTATTCAAGAAAAATCCACTCAATTGTACTGAAATATTTTTAAGCTATTTTTATAAAAATTTTAAATCGTCTGTATCCTTAGCTTTCTAGTTTAATTGCCCCTCAATTGCTAAAAAAATTTTCAAATTATGTTTGTTCATTTGAATTTCGTCTGAAATCGTTACAATAATAAGAGACAAGAAATTGTAAAAAGTCGCCAGAGATCTACATATTGACACATAACAAGTAGACTGTTAAAATTGCATATGGTATCACATTTTTTAGAAACAGTTATTTGGGATCGACCAATGAAGAAATAGAAAAATATTTAAATTCTGACTTTCTTTCTCTTTGTGGTCATTCATTTAATTATTCTGATTGCCTATTACAACTCGATAAGACAACCGTTAGATAGAAGCATCATAAAAGGAGCGCAGCAAGTATAAAGGACCTGAACGTATGTAAAGAACATCATGAGTACAATAAGAGCATTTATATTGCTCTTCATATGTTAAAAACGCACGTTCCGTTCCGTTACGTTCTGAAGACGTTCCGTTAACGGAAGCTTTATGAAAGCGATCTTCGACTTGATGAGAAGGAAAGATATTTTTTGCCAATTTGTATTTAAGGTTGCCTTCTATCATTTTGGTTTCAACGCATGACAACAACTTTTATAACGTTGCGAATCCTGCTAATGTCCTTTACTTTCTCTTCTTATCTCCTGTTACTATACGACAGTTGTGTTATTTCAGAAGAAAGAAAAATTTCAATGAAACATCACATACTCACTGATTAAATATTTTTGTACTATTTTTATAAACTTTTTCGTTCATCTTAGCTTTCTAGTTTAATTCCCCCTGAAAAACACTCAATTGCTAAAATAATTTCAAATTGTAATAAGTCAAAAAATTGTAATAAGTCGCCAGAGATCTACATTATTGGCACATAACAAGTAGACTGTTAAAATTGCATATGGTAGCGTACTCATATTTTTTGGAGACAGTTATTTGGGATTGACCAATGAACAATCAGAAAAATATTTAAATTCTATCTCTTCCTATTTTTGTGGTCATTCATTTAATTGTTCTGATCGCCTGTTAATAATCCCTGTTTGGTAAAATCGTCAAAAGAGTGTGTCACAGCTGTACGCACGTCTGCACATGGTAAACCTCTATAATATATAGCCTTAATACATCATCACATACCTGATTGACAACTACGATAAATTTTTTAGAAATAATTTTTATTTAACGTGTTTTGGTCACGAAAAATTTTTATATTACAAATTATATCTGAGTTAGCTTAAGAATTGTACATACTGTAGGGTACTCACTAATTTTTATGAACAGTTATTTGCGATCGACCAATGAAAAATAAGAAAAATATTTAATCTTTCTTTCATCCTATTTTTCTGGTCATTCATCTAATTATTCTGCTCGCCTGGTGTTAATCGTGTTTGGTGAAAATCATCATAAAACTTGCACAACTCATACTCATACAGGGTGTGCAAGTAAGTGCAAAAAGTAAAGTAAACTTATTGAGGAATATGGTATATGAAGAAAGTGCCATCTATTAGGCGATAGCTGATCGCTGAGGTCATCGCAGTTGTTATGAGTGAAACAATGTATTTTTTATATTTTTATAAACTTTTTATTCATATTTATTTATAAATTGTATAACAAATAACAATATTGTTATGTTATTAATGTTTTTTTTAGGTTTCGATAATTTTCTTTATTATCTATTATAAATTAATTGTTTAACAAATGACAAATTAAAAGTATTAGTGGCTCAATATACAGTGGAGAACAAAAGGTCTTAGTACTCCAATATATTTTTGAACAATTTCATGAATTTTAACCAACAGTTTGTATATGTTTTATTAACTTATTTCTGTTTTATTATAAAACAATAAATTTTTTTTAACGTTTTCCACAAAATAAAAGAAAAATAAAGAAAAGTTTCTGATGACTTCATGTTTTTGCACCGCAAAAGTGTGGGTACCTCTAAGAAGAAGAAGTCAGAGTAAAATAAAGATTCAAAGGACTAACATATGAAAATGTTATCACATATCTTTAGTAAGATACCTGTTAAAGACAAACCGTCCATTTAACCCATTTGAAAATGAATGTATCAGTTTTGTTTCGTGTTTTTTGGAGATATTTGCCGCCATGCACTCCCATGAGTAAGATTTTCGGTTGGCTTTTGGTTGAGTTTTAGCGACTACGTAAGCATTCTTTCCAATGATAAATACTCTCTTCATTGTCATATCGGGACTTTGTGCAAGAGTATTAAGCGTGTGGCAACTGTGGTGGGCAAATCAAATTTTCACATTAGGAGCAGTATGATTGGGGGTGAATTTATTCTTTCGAATGTTTCCTCAATAAATTGTAAACTGTCCACACCTGGTGCAACAGTATTGAACTTCCGCGTCCATGCTTCAATGTTTCATGCAATTTCTACGGATCGAGCTCCATATTTTTCATTCTCCATACTACAGCATATCGAATGAGATTTTCAATAATGTGTGTGTGTCTTTAGACGAGACAAAATATGTCATTTTAACGCGAAATGCCGAGCTCGATCTCAAGAAACGGTTAAACATGGTAGTGGTACTATAATGAGTATCGACACAAGGCGTGGGCAGTTTGCAATTTATTATGAAAATAGTTAATAACAGGCACTGTTTTATACACACTGCTGGTTAAAATTCATGAATGTTCTAAAATTGTATTGGGGTACCAAGACTTTTGCTTTCCACTGTATGTATATTTTGTTTAACCATTATTGGCTATGAATGGTTAAATTTGACACACATTTCACATTCACATATAAAACTCTTTAAATAAAAATAAAGATATTACAGTCAAAGAAAAAAGTCTTCATACACCACTCTATGTAGACTTTTTTCCCGGTGATTTTTAGCAAATTGAAAAAGGTGTCCTATCGTTATTTTAAGGCAGTTACAATTAAGAGTATTTGAAGACAAAAAAGGAATATAAAAAGAAAATATAACATAGAAATTATTAGAAAACTACAAAAAAAAATTAGTAGCAAAAAAGGCTACATACACCGCTGTATGTGTGCACCGCTGTATGTAGACTTTTTCTGCGAGTATATTTAAAAAACAAATCAACGCAATCAAATGCAAAAGATATTCTCCTTTCAGTCAAAGAAAAATGTCTACGTACAGTGGTGTACTCACAGTGAAGCACAAAAGTCTTACTACCCCAATATATTTTTTTACAATTTGAAATAATGTGTGTGTCTTTAGACGAGTCAAAATATGTCATTATAGTTCGTACGAATGTACCTTAATAAGGAGGAAAAAGAAATGAAGAGTTCGGTCTCAAGAAACCCGGTTAAACATGGTCAAACTGTTGATTAAAATTCATGACATTGCTAAAAATGTATTCGGTACACTGTACACTGTACACTGTATGTAGACTATTTTCTTTGGCTGTATGCTAAAGTTTCAGAAATGGGTTGAATTTTTTGTGTTTTTTGGGTATTTTTTCAAATATTTTCGAAAATGTTAAGCCGTCTTAAAATTAAATTCAGTCTACTGTTGGTTTTTCGTAATTATGCACGCCATGGTATAATATCTTATTCGGACCATCTTCTTCGTATCATCTTCTTCGAATCATCTTCTTCGTTTTGTTGCTGCTGGTATTGTTGCTGTTGCTGGCATTATTGCTGCTGCTGCTGCTGCTGTAGCTGTTGCAGTTGTTGAGCATCTCATATTATTGTCCATGTCTCAACATCTCTGTCCATGTCCATGGCATGATATCCATTATATGAACCATTTTGTGCATAACCATTGGTAGTCTCTTTATTAATATGACTGGATAATACTATTTCAGTAGCACAGGATTTGCCGTTGATATGTTATCGATAGACACGATATGGCACGATTTTTCTTTCAAGCGCCATGTATCGGCTAAACGATCATTCTCTTCCACTTTGGTTATATAAATTGGTGTGGTACTGTAAATAGATATAAAAACAAACAAATATCGTTAAAATATTTTAAAATTTAATATGCACATACAGTCAAAGAATAAAGTCTACATACAGCGCTGTATGACGACTCGTTTCCCGGTGATTTTTATCAAAATAAAAAAACCTGTGTATAAAAAAGGTGTGTATATACAACGGTATATGTAGACTTTTTTCTGCGACTGTAAAAATATAAAGAAGTATATATTGTAATAAAATAAAACAAGCAAGTCAAAGTTATCGTTTTAAACTGTATGTAGTTGATCTTAAGACATAATATGTATTGACTAGCATTCCAAAAATTTAACGACGGGTATCTCGGGTAATCGATTTCTGGTCTTTAGCTCTGATTCGATTAGTAAAGAATGCCTCGTCTATCAATAGAGTATGTATTCCTACGTTCAGGTACGTCCAAAATATATTTCTCTTGGTACTGGTCCTTATATGATAATTGTTCCTTGAGACATTCAATTCCACATATCGTTGGTCTCATGTAGAAAGGCCCAAACTCACATTTTTTTCGAAACTGATTTTTTTGTGATTCCAATGTGTATTTGTGTTAAATGCATGAAATCACAAAAAAAAATCGATTTCAAAAAAGTGTTAGTTAGGGCCTTTCTACTTGATACCAACGATATATGTCTCCTTGCTAGCTCAGACATATCTGATTTTATCGTTTAATTAGTGTAATTGTTAAAGACCAGGTAGGATATTAACTATGTTCACTGGGTACATTGGAGGGGAGTGTAAACACATGCCATTCATTCATGTTCACTAAGTAATGATCATTGAACGAAATGACTTTTGCTAGAAGTTACGTTTGTCTTTCTCAAATTGGAACAAAAACTTATTCTCAATATATCTGATAGAATTTAAATTTGCAAGAGACAGTTTAAACGATTCAAAGGATTTGTGATTTAGACACGGAAATCAAAGCAACATGAAAAAATTTGTTAAAATGATGAATGAAGGATTTTTATCTTAAGCTTTCAAAATTATTAGGAGTTGCTACTTAAGCAGCAATTCTAAATGTTTGCAGGAAGTAGAGACTAATGCTCCCAATGTTACGAACTGAGATTAAATTATTATAAAATATGCCAGTTTTTCTTGGCAAATTCTAAACCAAGTATTAGCCTTTGTTAGCAACGAGCCTTTTTCTTAATTACTGAGTATTTAAATAACCTTGACAATCTTTTCCGTGTTTATTAAACTCCCCTAAAACTTCTTTCTCACGTTGAATTCAATGGAACATGTTGAGGATATCCTACAGTGGCAAGTCAATGTACTTCAGCTGCACTTTTAGTCTGTAGTCCTCATAGAAAAACATTGGAAAGTTCTTATAGAAAACATTCCTTAGAGTTCAATAACAAAAATGTAGTGCCTTGGCAAACCAAAGAATTTCAAGAAATATTTTTAACACTCCAAGAACATTGAAAAAAGAAACAAAAACGAAATCTTTTTCAGTTGAATGAAAAATTGCTGCCATTTATAATGCATTGTACAGTACACGATAATTAAATGAAACGAACAGTTTTTCTTTGGTATGAAAACCTAAGAAATCATCATCAACATCATCTTCGAAATCGGAAACTCACAATATTGGCAAAATTTAATAACTGGTTGTAGATTCTTCTTCCATTTCGAATTCTTATTGATCATGGCAATTGGAAACACATTTTTTAAAATAAAAAATCACAAAAAGAAAAAAGTAAAAATAATTCCGAAAATATTTATTACAAGTGTGGATTATCAAATAATCACTAAAAACAGATCACATGTCTCATAAAATCATTCCTCTTTTTTGTTTTTTTATTGTGACTGTTGCTGTTGTAGTGGTTCTTGTAATACCTCTTGAGTAGGGAGAGAAGACAAATGGAACAGGCAGACAGAAATATACACGTTGGAGCTGTATAATCCCAGAGGAATATGAAAATCATGAAACGGCATGTGCAAACATAAGAAAATGTTCGTAAATGATTGTGTTTAAGTACAAATAAGTGTATTGTACGGTGTATGTGGGTATAAGAGTCTTAATGGTTGAGAGTAAAAATGTAGCAGTAGTGGAAATAAATGATTTAGAAAATTAATATACTCTTTAGAAGAAATTAACAAATTTGCAAGGAAGGAAAACACTGCTACAGATGTTTTGTCTTATATTTTTCACTACGTGTCAAATGTTAAAGAAAACTAAGTTTCTGCTCATGTGTTATGAGAGCTTTTGCGTTAACCGAATATTGAATAATATTTGTTCAACTAAGCCTCAAGATAATTCCTGATCGAAATGAAAAAAAAAATGTTTGTTTTACAAATCCTTTGTTGCAGCATCAGAGATAAGCACACGCTAAAGCAGACGTGGTTGAATATAAAACACAAGTCAGACTACAAATCTAATTGGACTTGATACAACATAGCACAGATGACAACATAACTTCTACCAATATTAAGAAAGCTTATAGATTTGGCAAAAATTCGGTTTGGGCATTATAGGTTAGCTTAGAATAGATGACGGGTCCTCTTTTAGGGACAAGGTTCCACATTTGGCCAACAATTAGGCTTATTGTAATACCACAATTAACCCATTAAAGCCCTAATTACTTTTTTCCAACTGTTACCGTTTTGTTTTTAACACACAATTTCCTCTCAAAGCATAAGAACTAAGGCAACCTCTGTTGACAACTTAAGTTGGCACTGGGCACTAATGGGTTAATATTCAACCTAGGGATACAACATTACCTAAACGAAACTAATCCCACTCCATAATAAGAATATACTGCCGCATTCTTAATGGTGGAGAGTCCTATAGCTGATGACAAAAATGAGAGGTCCCCTCTTCATGATAGGCACCTGCACATAAGATGACAGACAGTCTCATCCTTCTACTCACACCCAAAGCTCTTGCAGATTTTATATGAGAGAATTGTCGCGCAATAAGCCAGTAACCCATGCGAACTGCAATTATGCGATAGTTGGTCATGTGAGGATAGGAGACAATCGTCCCCTTTTTTGATCCATACAAGTCCAGCATTATCTTATCCTCAACAAAGGACAACGAAATTCAGACTTCTATGTAATTTTTTCAAGATTTCAAAGATTTTGTGAAGTTTTATCGTAAATAATACATTATTTATGGTATTTGAGAAAGAATTGAAAGTTATGTAAGTGTGGGACGAAAGTGAAAAGATTGAATTTTCTATTCTTGATATGTTCTTAATATTGATTGAAGTAGTCGTAGCGTGTAGCGTGTTACGTTATTAGACGTCAAACCAAGGTTCAAACCTCAGGCCAGACATTTACAATTTATAACGAAAGGTTGTAATGACCGATTATATATTAATTATATATATAATATTCCTGCTGCTAAAGACTTTGAAAAAGAAGAAAATAGAAGCTCGTCTTATGAACTGGAGAAAGTATTGGCAGCAACAAACATGACAACAGGATGTTTATCGCCAAAGATGGTACTACTTGGAACAGAACAAACTGCCTTTAGCATTTTGGGATGAAAAAATCTAGTAATTTCTTACTGCTCTTCTCATATTTGTGTCACGTGACAGACAAACATTAGAATAATGTGTTTCGTCCCATGTTTTATGACAGATGATAATATTTCGGTCAACTCTGAACGTATGAGATAACAGAATCATTCGCTTTGATAATGATATACATATGTATTTACACCTATTACGCCTTTTCGAAAAATGAGCTAAAAGTCTTCCAGCCTTTAATAATCATGCTTAAAGTCTTTGTTAGGAATTCATCCCAGTGGAAGGAAAAACGACACACGTTCTTTTTGTAGTTAACAAAATTCTTTATTTAAAAGAAAATAATTATAAGCAACTTCTTTGCTTGATGTTTAAAAAGTGAATAATTAAAAAATGAAAAATGTATTGAACAATGTAATGACATGTAAGCCATAGATAACTATTATTATTCGAATTGTTTCAAGTTATAAATTCATATTTTAACACTTCCTCTCAATTCGAATATATTAATTGATGCATAAACAATTCTACACATTCTACTGTTTAGTATAAGCCCATTGTTCTTAAATGCCGATTATGTTTTTCTTTAGAAAGATTTTTAGTTAGTAAATCCGCAACATTACAGCTCGTAGATATATAATTAAGTTCAATAAGTTTATCCTTTACAGCATTTCTAATATGGTGGTATTTTATATCTATGTGCTTTGTGCGTGCATGGTACATCTGATTTTTGGTCAAATATTGTGCACTCAAATTATCACCTTTTATGATAATTGGGGTATCCTTAGACTGATAACCCATTTCCTCCAAAAGCCTTTTCAAAAATATTGCCTCTTTTGCGCTCGATGAAAGTGCTACATATTCAGCCTCAGTTGTACTTAGTACCACAATATGTTGCTTCTTCGACTCCCAGGACACTGCGCCACTACATAATAGAAATACATATCCTGTGTACGATTTCCTGTCCTTTGTATCGCCTCCCCAATCTGCGTCAGTATAGCCCAAAATCTGCTGGTCATCGTCATCGTAATGTAGCTTGTAGTTTAAAGTTTTTGATAAATATCGAAATATATGTTTGGCCCCATTTTCATTATCAACTGCTGGGTTTGTGTTACATTGTGCCAGCTTGCTTACCGAATGCATTATATCAGGTCTCGTCGAAATCGCAATATACATTAATTCGCCAATGAGTGATTGATATCTGGTTTTATCAACCCTTTTTGCTGCCTCATCATTTGGTTGTATTTTGAAGCCTGGATCTAGAGGTGTTGACGTAATACGACAATTTTTCATGTTGTGATTTTCCAACAATTGCTTTATGTAATTTGACTGGCTCACAGCAATGGGACCAGTATCTCCTGTACGCTCAATTTCCCAACCAAGAAAATACGAGAGCTGTCCTTTATCATCCAACTTGAACGTATTTGCTAGCTTCGATTTTACTTTTTCTATGTCACCAATTGATGGGCTACCTATAATAAGATCATCAACATAAACCGCAATAAAAATTATCTTTTCATTAATATTTTTTATGTATAAACATGGTTCATTTTAGCATGGTTTAAAACCAAATTGCCTGAGAATACTGTCTATTTTAGCATTCCACGCCTTGCCTGACTGCTTCAAGCCATAAATTGCCTTATTTAAACGTAATACACGATTCGGATACTCAGAGTTTATATAACCATCAGGTTGCCGCATATAGCATTCTTCTTCCAACTCACTATTCAGATATGCTGTTGTCACGTCTAACTGATGTAAATGTAATTTAAATTTAACAGCCAATGCAAGCAACAGTCTTATTGTTGCATATCTGATTACAGGTGAAAACGTTTCTGTGTAATTTAACCCGTAAGTTTGGCTACAACCTTTTGCAACCAATCTGGCCTTAAAGCGTTGAATTTGATTGTTTTTATTAGTTTTGACAGCATATACCCATCGACATCCAATTGTCTTTTGACCTGGGGGAAGGTCCACCAAAGTAAATGTATTATTTTCCAATAACGATTTGTACTCATCATCCATAGCATGCAACCACTCCTTCGAATATTTGTTATTGTAAACCCCACTCAGGGTCTCTGGAATTTCAATTTCATTTGCATCCAATAAATTTATTACATTATACTGTTTCATTCATTATATTGGCTTACCAGATCGAATTATTTTTGGCCCACCTCGGCCAATTTTATTTATATTATGATTCACTGCTTCGTTTTGGCTATTATTTTTCTCGTCTTCTGCTGTTGGTAGTTGTTGTAATTGTTGCTCATCTTGATTTTGAAAGTTTTCAGCGTGTTCTTCTGAAGTTGATTTGTGTTCATTATTTTGCGTTTCGTTTATATTTCTAAATAAATCTATTGCATTTTCATTTTGCTTACCCATCAAAATATTTTCATTAAATCTTACATCCCGACAAACTATAATCTTTTGCGCTTTCAAATCAAATAACCTGTAGGCTTTAGACTCATGTGAGTATCCAACCATAATACACTCTCTCCCTTTTGATTGGAATTTTCGCTTTTGATTCTTGTCAAGTGCAACGGCTAAACATCCAAATGTTTTAAGATGACTTACTCTGGGCTTCCTCTTTAACCATACCTCGTTTGGAGTAATATATCCAATAGGTTTTGATGGCAATCGATTGCGTAAATAAGCTGCAGTAGCTATTGCCTCAGCCCAAAATTTTTCGCCTAATCCAGCATGCACCAGCATACACCTGGCCATTTCAACAAGAGTGCGATTAAACCGCTCCGCCACGCCATTCTGTTGTGGCGTTTAAGGCACAGTACGTTGATGCAGTATCCCACTACTTTTTAATAATTCGTCAAAATCTTTATTTATATATTCCCGACCGTTGTCGCTTCTTAAAGTTTTAATTTTCATTCCTGTTTGGTTCTCAATCATATTTTTAAACATTTTGAAATTTTCAAATGCTTCATTTTTAGATTTTAAAAAATATACAAATACCTTTCTTGACTTGTCATCAACGAAAGTTAAAAAGTAACGAGAACCACCAATAGATTTCGTTTGAAAAGGTCCACAAATGTCCGTATGTATTAACTCCACAATATTTTCCGATAAAATCGTTGACTTTTTAAACGGTTGTGTGTTAATTTTACTTTTCATACATGGTAAGCACGCTATCTCACCAGTAATTTTAATTTTGTCCATTCCATTTACAATTTCTTTATCAGTTAAATCTTCTAAATTTTTAAAATTGACATGACCGAACCGATTATGCCATTTCATTATTTCATCAACACACGAGAAATTAAATTCTTTTTGCATTTCTTCTATATTTTGGAATACATAAAGATTATTTATTTTGTATGCTTTGATCGATATAGTTTTATCATTTCTGTTTTTTACAATAGCCAAATTTTTTGTAAATTTTATCTCTGCATTATTTTCAATACTCTTACTTACAGAAAAAAAATTTATTTGTAATGATGGTACATACAGTGCGTTCTTGAGAGTGATAGTAGAAAAACCAGTTTTTATTCTCACTTCACCTCTCCCTTCACAGAGCACAAATTGGTTTCCCGCGACTGTTATTTTTTCTTTATATTCTGTAATTGAAGTAAATAATCGGCCATTATTACACATATGTGATGTCGCCCCACTATCAATACACCAATGATTTTTACTTATTGATTTATCGTTATTGTTATTATTATTAGATGACAACGCGAATGTAAAATAAGAATTTTCTGGAGATTTAAATTTTTGCTGACAAGAATTTGCATAAGGCCCCGCTTACCGCAAATGAAACATTTACCACTTCGTTTACCTTTCGTATTATTCGCTTTCACGTAATTTTTATTATTTTTAGCAACATTTGTATACTTGCGATCACATGCTGTATATGCATTTTCAACTTGATTTTGTTGTTCTTCGCGGTGATTTGACTTTTGCCTTTCAAATTCCTCTAAAAGTTTAACCTTTAAATTATCAAATTTTGGCAGCTCATTCCTTGTCTCCATCGCAATTACAAAATTTTCGAATTGCTTAGGAAGGCTAGATAGTAAAATTATAACTAGAAGTTCACTAGTCAATGTAATGTCGACTTCTACTAACTTTTCTACGAGATTTTCAAACGTGTTTAAAAATTTGGGAACCTCACCATCTTCCAACATCCGTAGGTTTAGTAGAGCTTTATACAAAGTTACCTTCCGTGCAGGTCCTTTTGGTTTATGAATGGCTTCTAACTTTTTCCATGCCTCGCTGGAAGTCTTACAATTTTTAATATTATGCAGTTGTGTCGACTTTACACACAACACAATCGTTGCCAATGCTTTTTCATCAGTTTTTATCCATTCCTCTGTGTTTGAATTTGGCTTTGGTGTTTGTCCTGAAGTGACATTCCATAAGTCCGAATGGATTAATATACTACGCATCTGGACAGACCACGAATCGTAGTTTTTCTCGTCAAGTTTGTCTATCGCATAAAGACTAGCCATTTTTTCAAACCAAATATTTTTAATTGTTCAAATATCTTCCAAATTTAATTCCGAACTTTCTTCTGGAGCAGGCTTATTTTCACTTTTTCCTGTACTGCGAGTAACTGGGCCCATAACCAATGTTAGGAATTCATCCCAGTGGAAGGAAAAACGACACACGTTCTTTTTGTAGTTAACAAAATTCTTTATTTAAAAGAAAATAATTATAAGCAACTTCTTTGCTTGATGTTTAAAAAGTGAATAATTAAAAAATGAAAAATGTATTGAACAATGTAATGACATATAAGCCATAGATAACTATTAATATTCGAATTGTTTCAAGTTATAAATTCATATTTTAACAGTCTTTTTTTAAAATTCGAATGAAAAGGATTTTTTTTCTAAAAAAATAAATTTATCTTAATTTTGTTGTTAGAAAATTTTAATAATTTTCATAAAACTTTTATCACACAACTTGTAGTTTTATGTAAGAAATAATACTGTATAAATAGTTTGGGATTAGCTATCATACTTTCAGAGCAGCCTATATATCCTTTTTTAAGATTTTTAAAAATTTAATTTTTAGTTCGCCTAAAAGGTAAGAAAATTAAAGAAAATATATTTAAATAACGATACTTATGTTTCTATGTTCCTTTTTGGTATATTTTCATCTCAAATTAAAGTTTTTTAGCAACAGAATTCAAAAATTTTTTAGATTTATTGTGAAAAATGGAAATTACCTCCACCGATTTTAATTGAAATTTGATACTTAATGATGGAATACTTACAGTGATTGTCAGGGAAATTAATTTAAGGATATTTACATATATAAATCAAGCTTCATAAGGAGATTTACGGAGTAATGCTTGGTATTGATTTATGTTTTCTTTTCTTTTGTTTTGTTTTATTACCTTTTGAACTCATATTTAATTTTGTCACTGTAGATTAGTAACTGATTGAATTTGATGGTCGTTATAAATTTCGTGGTCCACCGAAGTCGAATTGGCAGTTTTAGATGCAAGTACATGCTACGTGCGTAGCAACTACTTACAGTAGTACTTGGGGAAACTCTTATCCGGGAAACCAGAGAAGAATCAAAGAGAGAAAATTGTTATAGACACAATCGATGTTCTATTGCAACGTAGAAACTGTTTAACTTACATGACGTTGACAACAAATATTTCTAACGAATCACAAGAAGGGTTTGTACCATCAGCCAGACCTCAACTGAGAGTGTTACTGATGCGACTGGCAATAAGCTGTCCTATCTAAGCAATTGGAAACTTATAAATCGCCACAAAGCAGGGTGATAGACGTCAAATTATTCCCATTTAGAAAGAAATAAAACAAAGCTGACATGAAGTGCTTGATTTTTATGTAAAAATGTACGCTGCAATGTCAAATCAAATGTCAATGTCATGTCAAAAATTTTGGGGCAAATTTCATAAAAGTGATAATAAAATGTAATATTAAATAAATAGTTTTATTAAAATGAATTAAATTATTAAAATTTTTTAACAAAATCTATCAATAATCGTGACAATTCCATGTACTTACTACAAGTATGTATCAAAAGTGATACATAAGCTAGAATTATGAAGTTTTTTTAAGGCTCGATCTACGGTTAATTGTATTGAACCTTATGGCCACTAGCTCAGTTTTCTGCTTTATTAAAAAGTCAGAGGGAAGCCAATTGTGTGTGGCAAAGTAAGCCCAGGTCAGACATGAAAAGTTTTTCAAAAATCTGTCGTTCGGAGTCGACTTTAAGCTGTAGGTCCCACCACTCATATATAAAAATTAACGCACACAACATAAGTGGTGTGAGAAACTAGGTCGTTATCCTGCCTGGAGGGTTGTAATGACCTATTATGTATGTAAATAAGCCCTTACCCCTTGTTCGAGTGGAACAAAGTGCACTGATGATTATATACAGCTGACTCCATGCGAGCCTGCCTATCAGTCGGCAGTGGCATCAACATCCACCATACTTTAGCACCGTAAAGCAAATTTTTTTCCACCAAGCCCTGGTAGAGCCAGTTTCTGAAAGCGGTAATGCAATCCATCTGAAATTTGCATTGCAAAATTTTATAAAGTACTTTACGAATTTCATTCTCATCCGAATTCATTGAAAAAAGATTTTTCAACTACATTTTCAAAGGGGGCGTTGTATGTCGAATCACTGTATGACAATCACATCTCTAACTGGAAAAGCCTGCCTATTAAAATTAGGCTTTGTGGCAAAAAGTGGCTAAAGGGTACAACAATTAATGTGTCTCACCCTAAACTCGATCAATGCTAATTTTTTATTCACAACTGTTTTTTGCTTACGAACCTAAATTTAATGCCAAAATAATCTCAAGAATCGAACAAAATGAAGAGAAATCTTTATTTAATGCTCGTTTCTTAACCGAAATCTATAAATGACAGGAAGGAATATTAAAGGCCATCAACTACGACTCAGTGATACACTGCACGACAATGATATTTTTGGAATTGTTTCTTGTATAGATGCAGGCTTATTTCTAAATTCAGAAGCGAGATTGTGAAGTGAAGAAATGGTCAAACAAATACACTTGTAAGGAAATCAAATTGATTTCAGCATTTTATTTGGACTGCATCTGAATTCCTAACTGTGCATTTCCACATGATGGGAATGTTTCACATATCAAGTGAATCTACTTTTGAATCCTTGTGTCATATGCAGTACAACACATGCTTTACCTATTGTAGGGCATAAAAACAGACGTCATCTTCTTCATCACCATCATTATAAGCATTGTGATATACTCCAGCTTATAATGGTAAAATAATAGGAGCGATAGAGCATATATTTCTCGTTAAGATCAACAAGAATGTGTGAGAGGTTTTTCAGCCACAATCGTTTGCGTACTTAATTCGTTATTCTTCATTTGGACAAACAACAAAGCCACCTCTAAATGAAATTAGAAAGTAATTCTCACTAACTCAAGAATATTTAAGAATAACTAAATTATATTGTATATGGAGGGTGGCCGGTGGCGACATTTTGAAACTTTCGTGATTTCAAAAATTCACAAAATGGGTTCTATTAGGTACCCTTTGGAATACAGTTCCCATCACATCTTTAATATTTTTACAATGTCGAACATCCTCCCTAGATAATTAACAAATTTTAACATTTTTGTTAGAAAAATATAATGAAAGCAGCCTTAGAATGAATGACAACAAGTTATTTAAAGATTCAGTACACTTGTGTCATAAGTTGTCAGAGATTTCTATAAAATATTGGATGTAGGTGTTCGTGCGTAAGGCCCTATTGCTTTAAATTTCAGTTTCTACTCCCAGTTAATTGCCTTTCAAACCAAACTGAATATCTGCCCGAGTGTTTTAAAATAAAACTTTAATATCCAACAGTTAAATGAAGTTCAACTATCCTGCACGCGGGGGCTTTATGTCAGGTGCCAAATTAAAGCAAAAAAAGTTGAAAAAATTTAAAAACAGAACCAACATTTCCCAGACATTTATGATTCAATTATAAAAAAACAGTTGAAATTTTGGGTTTTCCTTTTTTTATTGCTTCACTGTTTCTGTAATTTCTTATGGTTGTTGGTTTCCATAAGCGAATTCAATTAATAAACAACAATAGAAAAATTATTTATAAACGATATATTCAGACACTCTTTAACAAGTTTTTTCGTTCGTTTTGCCTAAAAACACAAAAAAAAAGCAATTAAAACAACAAAAATTTTTAATAATTAAATTTGAAGCAGATTATAAAATACGAGCAGAAAACATTAAAACGTTCTACAAACAGATCTTGAGGCATGCTACTAAACGCATATTTTTGGTACTCTCGGATTTTCCATTCAGTTCTTAAATCTGAAGAAGAAAAACCCATTGTATGATGGACGCAGAAAAATTTTAATTAGGTTTTCTGTTTGACACTGGTTTCGTGAGCAAGTCAAGGGTATTGGTTCACTACTTCACGCAAGAGAGATAGGAACAGTCAACAATCAGTTTGAGAAAATTGAGAAATTTAATCGTGGTCGAAGAGACACGAAAGCTATTTCATCTCCAAGCAACATTATTACATCTGTATCTTTGTACGTACGCAGGTTAAAAGATTTTCCAAAAATTACGAATCTCAGTAGACAGTTCGTACTAACGGGTGTTACACACGGAGAACACCATAAGGGAGATTCCGGCGCCACTGTAATGCTTACAAGCGGTTAATGTCGTGTTGAGGTAATTTAAAAGGATGTTAATTTAGGATTAAAGTCGATATGCTGTCGATGTAGTAGTCCTAGTCACGGAAAAATTTTTGCCCACGATTACTGGGTTCATCAGACTCATGTGCTCATAGTAAGTACCTGGGGTTTAGCCCGAACGAAACGGATTAATCATCGACCACTATAGGTCGTTGACATAGATAGCCTGGCCTATGTCGTTCTTAATGAAATATAGAGCGATAACATCACCAATCTTAAAATCCACACCAAACAGTGACTTTTAATGGGATCTCATATGAATTGGTATCGCTCTAAATTCCAAAATATTTGTTTGTTGCGTACATTCGGAAATGCACCTAATTGCTGGAAGATAATTTTTCGATGAATATTAGGCTAAGTTTCCAACTGCTCCAGAACATAGTCGTTCTCTATGGTCATCTAGGGTGAATAGTCTGAATAGATAACAATTAATTTGACGGCTGTAGCTTCGACAAGATGGCCGTTATAGACTATCAAAGTTCGGAAGTAATTGTTGGAAAACCTGATATTATCACAATATCATAATTTATCCATCACAAATAGATTATGGTGGCTGGGAAGTTTTAAAGCACCGACAAATGGTCCGGATCTTTTATCGTCAGAGTTTATTTATTTCTATTTTTGAAAGTCTTTCCTAATATCACAGACCAATTGTGTTAGGTCTGAATTAATGTGTTACCCAGTGTTATGGCAATTTAGAACTCTTTAAGTTAATTTAAGTTTCAAACTCTTTAATAAATCAAAAGTAGTCAATTAATTTGCTTTTTTTTCATGCATAAATATGGTAATAAACGGAAAAATAATTACATCATCAGTGGGGCATAAAATTTTCTTCTCAAATATTAAAAAAATTCAAACGAAAGATGTTATGAAGCCAAATTTGGTCTTTATGAATATAATTATTGCAGAAAAATATAAAAACCAATGGTTTACACTACAAGAGCAAAATACTGTAAAAACTGCAATGACTGTATAGAGCGCTGTAACAACATTAACTGTTTTAATAAGGAAACAAAAATATTTAAACTCCAGAACATAAAGGCTTAAACAAACGGTAATTCAATTAGCTCTACAACGGTAATTTACACTGACAACGAAACTAAAGCATGGCATTTGCTCGTATAAACCTGTTAAGGGGACATGGAACTGTTGCTAGTTGTAGACCGAAGTTTTTATTAAGAAGAATTGAGTGAAAAGAAACTGGCTACTTTATTGTGGTAGGTAGACATTTTTGTTTAATTCCGAGCTATAATCAGTAGACGGAGAATGATAAGTGCAAACATAAAATTTTAAGCGTAAATATCTCAATCATAACTGTCATCAGTTATCTTAGAAAACACCGTAAAGCCACGGTTCAAACCTCAGGTCAGACATCAAAACGAAAATATGCAAAAAATATTTCTTTGGCGACTGCCTCTCAACAGATTTCTGTGAAAAACTTTCAGAGTAAAATAAAATTGCCATGAAAAATTCTGTAAAAAATCTGTCGTTCGGAGTCGACTTTAAACCGTAGGTTCTGCCGCTCATATGTAAAATTAACACACACCACTTGAGTAGTGTGAGAAAGAAATTTTTTTCATGGTGTTTGAACAAAGTACGTTGGACGAATTAATAAATACACTAGGCTTCGGCGACTACGCGATGCTATCGTACTGTAACCTTCACATTGTAAATCGTTAGTATGATTCGCAAAGACGCTTCCAGTCCACTTTTTCCCAAAATTGAGACTTTAATGCAAAACGTTAATACTATACAAAATACATATTTTACAACAACAAAAATGTCAGTATGTAGTTTAAAGTTGTTGTAATTTTGTGGTTTGCAAAAACGCTAAATCCATAAAATTACAAAAAATATTAACAGCGCGTGCTAACTCCACGAATATTAATTATTAATTATTCTTAATTTTTGATCTAGGTCATTTAAAGAGAGCTATTTTGTAAAAATAATTGCGTATAAAAAGCTTACAAATTTTTAAAACTGAAGAAGCCGCAATGTTTACAGGAGACACAAATCCTGTAAAATTTGACAAAAGGGACTTAGCACATTTGCGAATGAGACTAACGATATAATATTTTGGTAGTTTTTGTTTTACTCTGACTTTTTTACAAGAGTTCATCTGCTAAAGCTTCGTTACTGTTATGAACCTTTAAAAACCTATTGGGGTAGTTCAGTTTATGTGGAATATTTTCATCATTAGAATTCGACGAATTATGAATATAATTTCCATTAAATGTGTTCCAAATCGAGAGTTCCACAATGCAGGCGGTCATACCCAAAACAGTTCAGGTAACTATATTATTACCATCACCGTTAGAAATTTAAATTATATCATATGCAGGCATCTGAGACTATTTATAAAGCTCCGCCAAACCTTAGGGAGAGATTCTTCTCATTCGTCTATGCTCACAGTTTGACCTAAGACAGCTTAGTTTTTCTTTCTCGGTTGGTTAGCCCTCTACTTTACACTCTCTACTATACTGTCTTCTCTTTATTTTCTGTTTTCTATTCACTATTTTCTACTTTCTTCTCTCCCCTAACTGCTCATTTTTGTCTCTTTTACTGTATCTTAAGATACACAAGTTGACTTCGTACCTGCTTTTCAGCTGTCACGATGGCACTTTTTTGATTTTTGGGTCGAATTGAATGAACTTAGTGTCACGGTGATGTACACAACATTCACGCGACTTTTCTCAATAATTTTTCTAATGGGTTTAGAGGACAGAGAAGATATGCTCACATTACTTATGCCAGTGTAAACAGTTCAAACCTTTTAAGCTTGTACTTGTATTTGAACAAATACGTTCAAAGAATTGTAATAAAAAACACACGAAAAACATACCAACAGGCAAGAGTCGTAACAAAAACAAATTCCTCCAGTCATTTACAATATAGTCACACAGTCAGTTAGTCAATCAGTTACAAACAGCCAATATAGAGAAATTTAACAACACATTTCATCTACAATTTTGTTTACAGTAGTTTTTATCTCATTTCCATATGGAAGCACAAGATAAGAAACAGAGGAGTGATGGAGACAACGTAATATCGAAGGAGAAGAATTTACAATTCAGAGCAATGCTGTAAAAAAGATTCGAAATTTTAACAAAAATGTGAAAAAACGAAAAGGATTCAAAAAGAAATCCTCAATGAAATGTTGTGGCTCTATTCGGTTCATTCACAAAACTAAACAAACACGTGAAACAAAAACTAGCATTTCACTACAGCAGGGCTGATGCTCTCATTTCTTTTTACAAATCGTTTTCGCTATCAAAGATACGGGAGTCTGCTACATTGTTCCCAAAGGTTTGTAATTAGCGTTCTGGCTAGGCATTGTAGACTAACAAAACATTTGTAGAAAGCAGAAATCATTTAAAGCACAATACGTAGGTTCTGTGTTGTTGACATCGAATCACCAGCACAAAGACTTCGAACACTTACGAAAGTATGAGAGAGTGTAACATTATTGACCCTAAATAGCACTCTAAGTTTCGCCAGGACAGCAGTGTAGAAGATTACTATAGATCGTCAGGGAACGGTACTGTAATACCCAATTCGCAACAATAAATGACAATTTCTTAGCATGATTTTAACCACTGATTACTTTTCTAACGGTTGCAATCCACTTGGGCGTCCTTCCAAACAGCAATTTTATATTTATTGCCGTCTGTAGAGACTTGAGTACAATGTTAAGATATCATATACATCATAGTTTTACTAGCCTATGCTGGTAAAACATAGGTCTTATTTTTACCATCCTTTAGTATCAGTAAGGATAACTCTCAATTTTAAGGTGCAACTATTATAGAATTGATCACCATATGATAACGAATTGTCTACTGTTGGTTCCATTTGGTTCGCATTTGGATGACATTAACACACAATATGGGTTGTGTGAAAAACTAAGTTGTAATCCTGACTAAATAGTTGTAATGACCAATTAAGTAACCCTAACATAATAGAACCTGTTATAGTCATACCTGTTAAGTAATGATTAGTAATCGTAATGATTAGTAATTTGATTACTTTTTTTGAATGGTGAAATAATGATTACAATTATGATTATTTTTGGTTAAAATAGTTAATAATTGATTACGACTACAAAATAATCAAAAAGTAATCAGGATTACTGACGAGTAGTCTAATAATCAAAAAGAATCAAAAGTAATCCAAAAGTAATCAAATTATTTTCAATAATTACTTTGAATTCTTTTTGAATATTTATAATATTATTTTTTAGACTTCTTTTGATTCTTTTTGATTATTAGATTAATCGTCAGTAATCCTGATTATTTTTTGATTCTTTGGTAATCGTAATCAATTAGTAATTCGAAAAAATTGTTCGTAGAATTATATAATCACTACGATTCTTTTTAAAAAGTAGTGTAATTGATTACTAATCGTAATCGAAATTTAACAGGTATGGTTATAGTAGTTCAATTACCATTTTAGTTTAATAAATTTGCCAAAAAAAATTAGGAAAATGGGAAAATGCTTTGTGACGGGCCTATAGCCCGTAAAGAAATTAAAACGAATAAGAAAAATATTGTATATTAAACTACAACGGAAAAATTCATTATATTTTGCTCATGATATTTTACTCTAAAAAGTTCTTATTTAAGGAATTCAAAATTCGTTTTTTATTGCAGCAAAGCCTATAAACGTGAAATCGAATAGAATTGTAGTTTTATAGCAAAAAGAAAAAAAACCGAGAAAAACCTTTTCTTGCATAATATTCTCGTCTATTACACCAATGTCCTAACCAAACAGAAAGACTCACAAACAGTAAAAAAGATGCCATACAAAGTTCATCAATGTTTGTGGAAATTCATTTATCACCTCCATTCATCCCAGCCAGCTAGCCAGCAACAAATATTTGTAAACGAAAAGCGAATAAAAAATTAAATTTTGTTCCTAAAAAAGTCAAAAAATCTACGAAAATATTTTTTCGTTTTGCCATTTCCCGACAGAAAAAATCTCTGCGTTTAAAACGCTACTTTCTTCTTCTATCTAATAATAGTCGGGTGAAAGCGTGGTTCCTGTACGTAAGGGAACTTAATGGAAGACAACAAATACACGTACACATCAGTTATATAACATAAAAATTCAAGCTTTTGTAGGCGTCTAATTTGTACCGAAATAAAAAACAAAAAAGGGGAAAAAGAAAGAAGGAATATAATGTAGCGCAGTCAAATACTGAAATGAATTCTCATAAAACGTGTAAAGGCGTAGATGGAATAAAAATTTCAACGATGTGATATTGTTTAAGAAAAGGTGACCTTGTGTAATAAATAAGAGATAAATCGTAAAACTGTAAGTTCTATTGCAACTGTTCGATGGGTATAACAACTGCATGCTCTAAAACACGTTCTTTTGAAGATGGCTATCCATGTCACTTTTGGCTGTGTTTTAAAGGGATCGATTGTAAACTCTTTACCCATGCAATAATATTGGAATTGGTATACTGGACAGTAATAATTCTGCTTGAGCTCAACATCATTTAACAATGCTCTGGGCAAGGTTTTTATATTGCCAGTCATTATTTGCAAGTAATTAATGGACATCGAAGAGGTTACATCTTGTGATTATTAGATCCAAAGACTGTGATTAGAGTTTAAACGCCCTATCCAACTCCTTTTAACATAGTTGCGTGTCAATCGAGTGTTTTTCGCTTGCACGCCAGCCGTGATATCATCGGTGAATGTATACCATAATACTCACGCCAATGATGATGTAGCAGCCAAGAAAAATGTATCTTACAAGGGAACTAGGTGCTGCGTTCTATTTAAAGTCATTGCTCTTACTAGTGAGAACCAGATCTATGAAGACTGCGGTTAGGATGCAATACAGGAATCATTGTTAAGCATTTGGACTTGACAAATCGAGTGGACGACAGCATCTTTCACAACTGTCCCCTGGACAAAACCAATACAATTTTCATTTTTACGAAATGCTTCCCAATGAAGCTGTGTTATAAGAGTGAAAGGAGGAATTTAGAGGCTACAAACTGTATCAAGGGATGGACTATTTTATGGTATAAGATTGTTTCAAGAAGAGATTGTGAGGCAGTAGTGGTAGTACTTCATATTTGAGTGAAATGATGCTTACCTATTGTGAAAATCCTCTTCAAAATGGTAAATATCAACACGAAAAGATGTGCTTAATTCCATTTAGACAGGATGTATAAAGGATGGGACATAACAATACTATCTGATAATAAGGCTAAGATCCGCGCACTCGGCTGCTGTAAGATTGACTTGCAAATAGTATGGGATTGCCTGTGAAAACTGAATACGCTGAACAGGGAAAATAGAGTCACTATCTACTTAATCCCAGATCATGTGGATGGGCGATGGCATGCCTCTAATAGGGTCAGAATCTTTCTTTGTATTAGAAAAAAAGTTTAAAAGGGTATACTTGGCGAAAAGATGGAGAAATGCGAAAACGCTTTGTAAGACAAATGGTTTTGAGAAAATATAAACTTTTGCTGTGTAATTACAATAGAAAGAGAATTGAGTTATGCATGAGACCAGAAGAAGCCTGAGTTGACTCAAATATCACTTGATAGGGATCGTTTTAGTATGTGTATTCTGTGATAACGATAATGAATCATCAGAATATATATTTGAAACCTAGGCAGTGTTAATGAATCTGCGACAGACAGCTTTTCGAAATATGGCCACCTTACCCAATTACTATAACGTGTGCACGTTTTGAAGACATGCAAACAGTTGCAAGAGTAATACCATCTCTACAAGCTCATTGACGGCTGTCATCATAGTATTTTTCTACTATCCAAATAGTTATTTATTCATAGTAAAAAAATTATGTTGTTATTGTTGTAGTTTTATTAATAGTAGTATTGTAGTATTAGTACTCGTAGTATAGTATTAACAAAGTTTCTCTGTAGCGTTGCATTGCATTGATGATGACGATTTGAATGAAATTGCAATCATTTAAAGGCTCTCCAATGTTGTTGCATTTTCTTTTTTTCAATTTCCATTGTTAATGTCAGTCTTTTAGAATGGTATTTTTTATTTTTTTGCTGAGTAAAGCTAGGTTGAGTAAAGCAGGAGAATAAATACGAGGTAACTTATTCAGACTCCTCTTATATGCCCGCCTACCTTACATACTTGTGTCTGCTGTACAAGTATTTGTATTTGGATTTGAATATGAATACGAGGGAATATCACGTTTTTATTTGTTGTTCGTACACTGAACTTTCTCCCACTAAAGGCTGCTGTTACTGGTTTATTTGATGCATGGTTGGCTAGCTGGATGGTTTGCAGGCGGACTGTTTATCTGCATACTCGATGATATCCTCGCCCAAATGTCAGTGGCGCTATTTAGGTTTAGCTGAGGCAAATAACAAACAAAAAATCATCATTGCTAGTTGGTTTTTTAGTAGTGGAATTGCAGTAACATTTGCTCAACCAAATTAAATCGAGTGTTAGAAGCTGTTGTGATTTTTTCGTTCCATCATCCATATTCCTGCTACTTGTGTCCTTATGGGTGTGTTTTAAATGCCAAATTTAAGACAGAAATCTGTTGTTGTTCTTAAATTAACGAATTGCTGACAACTGGCTTTGGGCTATAAGTCTTATTGTCTTAATACAATACCATTAAAACACCAGACTGAGTCTTTTAATAACGTTTTTATTTGATTTGTGTTTTCAAACAGAGAAAGATTGAGGGAGCAAATTAGTGAAATTAATTTTAAAAGAATTAATTAAAAAGAAAATGATGCCGCATTCAAAGACTTTTTAAGTAGGCACCAATGGCTTGAGGGCTTTCATCTCTTGATATTCTTGTTGACTCTGTCATAAATGTTAAAAACTGCAAACAGCGTAGTGCCATACTCGATCAATTACTCCAAATGGAATTACTGTTACTTAAATGCCGCTTCCAATGATTTCACACCAATCTTCACATATCATCTGAGCTTATTTCACATATGAAATTCTCTGTTTAATAAGAACTAATAGACTACCATAGAATATCCTTTTATGTGTGACTGTCAAAGTGTATTTTGTAGAAACTAAATTATAACGATTTTGAAGAAAATTCCTTTAAATTTCGGCTACATCATCATGTACAATCAATACCAATTTCTAAAGTTGTTGTAAAAATATAAGCCAGTCAAAGGAAATCCTTTTATCCTATGACCAGACTATTAATAAATTCTGGCTAAAGAAATGCGAAATAAGTTCCACTAAAGTAACGCAAAAAGCTCAACAGAATTGTGTCACACTATATTTTCCATTCTTTAGATCTCTATGATCTGAATCTATAGACCAGCTTAACTTTAATAAAGGCGGCTCTCTATTATCTCCCATATCCTTTTCCAGCAATTCAATGTCTGGTTTAGGAAAAAAAATCGAATTAATAACAAGAGAATGTAACAAATGAAAATTGAAAAAGGGGGCAAAAACACGGTAAAAAGAAGAGTAAAGGATATGAAAGACTTAAGTTTTCATTATTAGAAGAATTTCATTTCATATGTAATATACGAAGTAAGGATTTTAAAATTGTCAATACAATGGCATTCTTGATAAGGAAAAGAAGGACGAGTAGGTGAAGGCAATGCAGCCGGGTGCCGGGAAGCAATACGACGTTATCAATTTTTTTTATTATCAACCGGAAATGCATGTTCTGCACGTTTTTTTTCATTTCTTTTCGTTTTATTTTGTTGTGTCTGCATTCAGTTCTTCTCATCTGTCCAGCAGATAATGATTTTTTAATAACAAATCCTTATCAGAATGAAAAATGAAAACACAACAGCAGACGTTTTATTCTGGCAGTTAAAAAAGAATTTTCTTCAATTTTTCCATCAGCAAAATATGGATAAACTAACCAAAGATAACGTTCTCCCTTAACGTCAGCAGTGAAGGTCTAACCATCATACTACCCGCCGTATGGTTTTTCCATATCATTTTCTTTTAATTTTAATGCCTTGAATTGGCTTTTACTCCCCAACGTAAGACCGCGACAAAAAGACGGTGTGAGTAAGATTTTGGATGTAAAGAAGCAAATGTTTATGGTTGACTGCTGGCTGGTAATTTTTTAATTTAAATGTTATCCTCGAAAAAAATCTTAATTTTCTTTACTTTCCACATTTTGCTAACGTTTGTTTTTTGTGGTCCTGTTGTTTTTGTATACATTAATGCATGGCTTTATTTTCCTTTAGTTTATATTCTTCAGCTGTTTGCCATTTTTCATATTCTACTATATTTTCCTTATGTTCTTGTTTCTTTTAAGTCATCTCCTTTTCTCCGTAGCCTTGACATTCAGTGGTTTTTTCATTGACGTAAATGTCGGAGTAAAAATGTAACCAACCAACCGGTTCAACTCTGTAATCTTAACATAGGGTCTTTTTAAGGGCTTCCAATCTTTAAATTTCAATAGAACAAAGTTTGAAGTCCAGTTGATGCCATCATGCGTAGAATATAACAGCCCCAGCTTCTTTGGGTGGAGCGCTTCTGAAATGTTCAATTTTCCATGATTTTAAATAATCAGGCGAAATTTAACCGATGGCATGGGTTATATTGTTTTTTAGGACTACTGCGCCCCGCAAGAAAGATGAAACGGATCTTGGTCCCAGAATGAAATATTATGAATTCAGGGGAAAACTCGTGAGTATGTTCGAACGGTCTATGCCATCGAAAAATGTATTCAATTCCACTTGAATAGGAGGTGCGAAAGACGTTTCATAACAATATTATCAGACAATCAAGCCGCCATTCGAGCACTCAAATTTTATGAGGTTAAATCAAAGATAATATGGGACCGTCTGGGAAACTTAACCGGCTGGTTAGGAATTCCCAGCAGAAGATCTGGCGAGCTGATTTTTGGAAAGGTATTCTGAACCAAGGGGTTTTGAAGCAATCAACACTTTTGTTGGGGAATTACCATAAGAGGAGATCTGAGTTAAGAATCAGACTAACAGGATTAAACTTAGATTGTTAACTGACCTTTCGACAGGATAAAGTAGGCTATCAAGAAATAACAAAGATTGATACTTGAATTTTTGACAGGACACTGTAGAGTTCGGCTTCTGACTTATTCAGAATGGAGGTTGTCTCGAGCCCTACATGTAAATTCTGTAACGACGATAATGAGTGTTCGTGGGGCATTAATGGATCACAAAAGAAAACACTTGAGTGCATATCATATACTCGTCAGGGAGTTGTCATTGTTGTTGACACCGAGCAGCATCTTGAAATTTATCAGGGCAATATGCATGGCGGAGACGTTATAGGGATACCCAATTAAGTGAAGTGCATTTGAATGTGTGGTCGCAGTACTAAGGCACCTCTTTACGACAATAATAATACAAATAAAAACCTATGTTTTGAAAGGTACGCAAAGGAATAACATATTGTTTTCAAGAGCTAATTCACTATTGAAAAAGGCACTAGAACTTGAAAGTCCATAAATAACCACAGCCGTAAATTACATTCATCTTCGAAGAAGAAACATTAAAAGTAGGCGAATATACAAAATCAAAATTTATAGCCATTTTTAAAAATTCAATTTATTTTGTTAACCATTTTCTCTTTCGAAAGTTTAGTTCGATCTCTGTCTAATTTATACTGTTTGCCTTACCAGTTGCCTATTGCAGTAGTTGGTCGCATTATTCCATTAAATTATTGTATTTGACTTTCTTTGTTTTTCCGAGTTTTTTTACCTTAAATTCAAATCTATCATGTCGGTTTAATGAATATTATGCTGTGCTGGTTTCGTTGATTATGCGCATAATAAAAACAGTGAACTTGCTTTTCTGTACTTTGCTTTTTTGCTTTCGCATTTACAATTTTTATTTTTTATGTATACGAAACTTTGCATATTTTAACACCTTTCTCACACGCAGGCACTAAAATGCTGGCAAGCTTTCCTGCAACCCAGGCAAATGCGAGTGCAAATACAAATGAAACGAAAAAAAAATGGTGGAGTTTCATTTCTTGGTTGGCAAGAATGTCGATGCAAATGCATTCAATGCACTGGTGCTCGAATTGCCACTCTTACATCCGTTTCTTTGTAAATACATATGTATGTGCCTGCCTGTGTGTAAATGAGTGTTTATTTATTTGTATATGAAAATATGAATGAAGTTGTAAGATGAGTACGAATATGCACTGCAACGTTCAAAGTCTTTTACTATCGCCGTTTTTTTTTTGCTTTCCTTTCCCCCCGATCACCCATTTTTATTCTTTTTGTTTTTGCTTATTTTTGGACTTGACGTATACTTTTACACGCCATAGTTTTTCTCGTAATGAGAACAAGTAAAAAAAGTAATTCGATATTAATTGGAATCGGTTAGATTAGAAATATAATTCGGGCAATTCTACTATTGGTATTGATGGAAATCATCTTAATACAGAATTAGCATTGGAACTACAAAGAAGTTTTGTTGGATGACATCTAACTTTTTGCACATGAACACTGAATAAAGAGGGTGAGTCAATGAGTACGTAACTGAAAGTGTACTTTGTATACTAAAAGCCTGGAATAGCCTGGAATATTTTAAATATCTAGCTTGTGGTCGATTTTCCAGGATTAGAGTTAGACTGGAATTCAATTTATAAGCTTCCATCACCATCGTTTGTGTTCTGTGTTTTCTGCACTGTCATCTAATATTAGCCGTCTGGTTCAGTCACCATACATCCCTTTTTCATACTTCCAGGAGGCAACACCTACACCAAAACCTTCCATTTGGCGTTTCAGTCTATGGCGAAATATTCGGAAATCTTTTCGACCACTGAGTGTGAGGATTTTCTCACACTCGCGTCTTTCCATTTCTTTTATATTTTTAGAATGGAAAAAAAGTTTTACTTCTCAACTTTTCTCACTATATTTGCCTCACGCTCCTAGTGTTGCTATTGATAGGAGTGTGGACATGTATGTATGGCTATTCTTCTCTATGCACTGCTACTATTGCTACTGATGGGACTGTTGACAGTATGGCTATTCGTCTCTACGATAACAACGTTTTTGATCGAAGGTTTTATTGAAAACTCAGTGCAAATATTGCAAAATTAACCTGGGGGAGGGTGATACCTTGTTTATTTTTATTTATGTAAGCGTATATTTATTTCAGTGCTAAGTCTTTCCGCTGAATTTCAATACGAATTCTCTTATAGAATCTTTGATTTTCTTATAAACGCCTCATAGCACATCCCCTCTCTTTTTGGCGTCGGTAAAAACGTTTCTGTTTTTTACCCTTTCCAATCAACTCCCATTGAACCTTTTCTGCTGTAACGTTGCAATAGTTCTGGTCTGGATTTGTCGCAAAAGATTTGTAAAACGCTAGTACTGCCTGTTCTCTTCTACGCTTTTTACAGTGGAATAAATTTCCTTTTTAGCATAGCTTGTTCGATACCTTTCCCCAAAAACTTTGCGCTGCTTTGACTTGAATGCTGTTACATGTACAACATTTTTTTCTAAAGTATCATTGCGATATTCTTGGTCATGGCTTCTTCAACTTCGCAATGGTGGTTTCTGTAGCCTCAAAACAACTCTTCAAAATGTTCTTGGAATCGGGCAAAGCGCCACTAATTGTCAATATTAGAAGTATACGAAGCATGTTGTCTATTCTAGCATTTTAGTTATTCTAAGGGTGCAAGCGATGGCGTTCGTACGGCATGAGTAATTCGAATCGGGTGTACTCTTAACATACTAGAATAATTGAATTTTTCGTGCACTGACCAGGTGGCAACCATCCATGTTTTGGTCTTGCCTCTGCTTATTGTTACTTCTTTTTGAAAAGAAACCTATTTAAGCCGCCATTATTGTTTAGAATATACAACGAATTACTTTTTCCTTAAATCTCTACAGGAATTATTGACATTGCCAATGTTGTACTCTAGACTCAATGCATTGTTGTTGTAGGATTTACATTTTACTGTCTGTCAGACCCTCCACTTTTCTATGTCGTTTGTCAGATTCACTCTCTCTTCCAATTGTTCATTTTCAGTTACAATTTGATTTCAGTTTACTTTTGAGTTTATTTTTGTTTTCGTTTTTTGCTTTTTTCCAACTATTAAGAGTTTTTTCACATTAAATAAATTTCATTCTCCATTTCTATTTCTCTAGTTGTGATAATATTGTCTTTACTATTACAGTCAACTTAACTCGGCTTCACTCTCTTCGCTACTCATTCTTCATTTAATTTTTTTTATTGTTTTTATATTTGTATCATTTTTATTTTTTTTTTCACTTTTTATAATTTCTTTTTCCACATGGCTATTGTTGTTTTTGTCACTTTGGCTTCATTATTTGAATTTGTCGTCGACTGCTGAAAGTTAACAACATTTAATTGTCAACAACAATTCAGCAACAATTTTGTTGTTGTTCTAGTTACAAGTACAAAATGGCTTAAAAGGAAGGGAAATTACAGAACTTATTTGTAAAGAAGGATCTTTTATGTCGGAAAATTATTATTTTTTCTAACAGAATAGTTTGTAGTTCGTGACAGATTTTATTTCTCTTTGAAAAAAAACAAGCTAAATGGAGAGAAAGGGTAGCAGAATGCAAGACTTGATTGAGTATTTTTAAATGAGAATGTAAATAATTTTTAATTATAAAGGATTTATTTGATTATAAGGGCTTATAACTTTTATTCCAAGCCACCTACTCTGAAATCGGAATTTAAATCAATAAAGAAGCATTAAGCCTTGTTTATTATACAGCGATTGGGCCACAATAATTGTCCCTCTTACCCTTAATTATGTATAACACCAAAGGATTAAGTTATTTGAAAATGCTTTACATCAGTTGATCGGGGGGAAGGTAGTGATTTGAGATGATGGTCTGCTCAAAACCATCAATCAAATTCAATCTGACTTATGCGTTCGAGTCACAAAAAAAAATTTATATTTCGGATGCCCTGCACACAGAGGTTCAGTCACGGATATTTGAATGATGTCATATCCACCACAAATAATGACATCAGTAGGTCTTTTAAAGGAATGAAGAATGTCGATGATACATACTTAGTAACACTTACTTTGATTTATTTAAAACAGAAATGAAAAATGTGGCAACTTCATAACTTGGTAGTCAATGCCCGCATAATTACTGGTCTTTGATGTTATAAGAATTTTCCGTTATTTTAAGACCACGTCAAACCATGAAATGATGGAAATTTCTGAGAGAGCTCAAGGTTGTACAAACTATTAATGTCTGAATTATATTTTCGAAAACGATATACTATATATTAATCCATCCAGTTGACTTTCTTTTGCTACTCACTGTAATTTTTTAAGTTTAACTTTAGCAACATCATGTATTGTGTCAACCTAACTGCAGCTCTAATATTAAGAATAAAATTCTTTTTTTAACATGCTGATGCAGTTTCATTTTTATGCTACGTATAGGTCTATACGAGTACACACGTATATACGAATGCATATATTGTAGACGCCATGGCAACAATAGTATCAAGAATATTAAGTTGTATGTCAAACTGCTTGTTGTTCCTATTATTATGGTATTAAGAGTAGTAACGTTTTAAAACTGTTGTAGTTGTTGTTTTTATCATTTATGTTGCATGCTTTAAGTATCGAGTCAATGATACACTTAAACAGAGTGAATGAAGTTTGTATACGCATGATTTAATCTTCATCTTCACGAGCACGAGTATATATTAGAGAGAAAATTCAAAGATCCTTGAATCGTTTTTCTTTTCTTCTTCAATAGCTACTCGTAACTCTGCTTCATATTTTCTATGTTCTCTTATAAGCTCATGTTGCATTAAACGCATTTGCTTTAATATTGCGTTGATACTTGCGTCTAGTTTTTAGAGTTCCTTTGGTTCCCATTTATTGGTACTTCGAAAGTGAAAGAAAAATTCAATGAAATACAGCTTACGAGTGTAATTTTGACAGAAATTGTTTTCGTATTAATTTCGAATTGACATAGTAGTTGTGTTGCCTCAAGTTGAATAAGTTTTTCAAAATTTGGGAACTTCAAGGTTCAAAATTTTAGGACTACAACGCAAATATAGCCCGTACCTGAGAATAGACACACTAAGTCAGTCATAAACAAAAGTATAAGAAATATACCCAGAATAGTGACTGTTTTTGGAGTGGACACTGAACGATTGGTAACTTCCACCGAATGAAATGGCCGTCGAACAATAATCTCAAATCTGACAAAATCCGACTATGAAAACGGATGCAATAGGTTCTTAATTTTTATTTTAATTTATTTGAAATTTTTTTTATAAAAATTCACAATTGGTTTGAAACCCTTTTCTTGCAAAAACACACACTAAAAAACATGAAGAAAAACAATTTAAGTCCTCGGCATCATCCCTTCACTTCTAATGACACTCCAACTGCAGCTAATCACCAGCTGCTACATGTTTAGAACTCCTGCAAGAGCCATAATATATACATACATACAGACAGACAGACTTGCATGCAGCCATACAATATTTAATGTTTCTACTCATAAATACGAGTGAGGGAAGGCACGTTGTTGCATATTTCTTATCTCATTTTCTTGGTTGGTGATGGCTGTGCCTTCTTTTTACTTACTTCGATTAATTGTTGTTATTAGCGTTGTGGATGCTGTTGTTATTATTATTGTTGTTGTTTTTATAAGATAAAGCATTCAACCATAAAATTCGTTTTCATCAGTTCATTGTTTGCTGCTGGTAATATGCATCTGAACTGAATTTGTGGAAATCCTTCTGATTTTGTATGCACACATGCATGTATGTGTCCCACAATATAATGCTAAAGACAATAATTGAGCCTGGATATAAACCAAATCATAAGTGTTCAAATGTGTGAGTGTACATTGTATGCGTGTGCATATTAAGATGGAAATGTTGTTCTCTGTGTTTTTGTGTTGTATTATTACTTGTAAAATATCCTTAAGGGCCATGTTCGTGTATAATACTTTATTGTTGTGTTTTCTTTTTGTAGACTTGTTCAGTAGAATTATAAGGTAAGTTTTTATGTACATATGTATGTATTTAATATTGTCTGTTTGTTATTTAATTTAGCGAAATACATGTTTATATTGGTGGTACACCAACAAAGCCTTATCACTTTTATTTAAATTATGTGGTGGCTCTGAAAAGAACCGATTGGTCACGATACTTTATATTGGCTGTTATGTTCTTCTGTTGTTGTTATTGCACCTGAGGAAAAAACATGTAAAATTTATGTCAACATTTTTACAAAATTTTATTCGTCTTACATTTTAAATTACAACTGTCGGTGTGCTGCTACCATTTAAGTTACTTCGAGTTGAACTAAGCTCATTCAGCGACTTACGGTTTGGTGTACCCATGTCAGCAACTACTACGGCAACGACAGGAAATCTTGCGGAGTGCAGCTTTGATATCAGTGTGTAGAAAAATTTCTTCTGACGTTTTGAAGTCAACGCCATATACTACAGACTGCTTTCATGATTTTCTCAACCTTCTAGTCATAACTGCCCAGACGTTGTTAGCCGGATTTCAAACGACAGAAGCAGGATAATCATACCCGCATGAGGCCTCTACCTTCATTCCGGCGAATGCAAACATATATATTTTATAGTTCAACGACATGTCTGTCGAGCGTGTGCTGCATGAATTCTATTGACGCTGATAAGCATATCGCTTTAGAATTACGTTGAGGAAAGCCTTTATTTTATAAATGATCGTACGCTCTCAGGCCAGATGCATGCAAACAAATGGCATTGCAGATATCATTCCAGCTCCAATACACATTTCTGTGAAACATCAAATTTCTTATTAGGCCCATCTGTAAAAATGTTCAGCATTTTTTTATAAGAAGACCGACTAGGGCGAGTTGACATTTTTCGGCTGCAATTGTTCATTTTGCCTTGGTATTAATATTGGCGGTAATTCTATCATTTACGGGTTCAACAATATATCCATTGCGCAGAAGAAATACACATTTATGCTGTTTAGAACACATATACTTATATACATATGTATGTATAGAAATCTATAACGAAAATTCATAACACGAACTTACTCTGCAGGCTACGGCATGCTGCTGAAAGGGCAGCTTGAGAGGCATTCGAATTGCTTCCTTATTTTGAATGATTCTTCCAAATATCAAAACCTGTTGCATTTGCTGCGTATACCATACAAATGAACATGTATCTGCCAATAGTTCATGTTTAATTTTTATTTTTTAAATTGTAATTTATATGCCAGTAAATTATACTTACTTTGCCAATCCTGCCGATTCTGTAGTATTGATGGCGCAGCATTTGGCATCAAAATAAAATGGTACTCAGCGGTTATTATGTCTGAACGGCTGAAATGGTGGGTCGACGCACTTCTGAGAATTGGTTGTAAATACCATTTGAGATATATTATCACACTTTTGTCTTCTGTTTTCCATCATCCTTCGACACACAAAAAAAGAAGGTCCAATAACACCGTCATTAATTTCTTTTTGTTTCTAACTTAAGTTTTTTTTATAATTCTTTAAACTAAGTTTGCATGCGCTTGAGTATTGATTTGAATTATTTTTAAAGACCATATTCATCGAACAAATATATTTTTTTCTGAATTGTTTTGTAATTAAATTTGAATTTAAATTTCATCATCAGTATCGGATTTAAATTAACTATTAAAATAACGCACCACACGCAATTGTAAAAAAATACGAAATTAATTGCAAAAACAAAATACAAAAACTTTGTATTTTCTTGAAAACTTAAAACGCAATTAGAAAATGCGAAAGTTTCTATGATCAAAAAATAAAACAGAAAAAAAACGCTTAACAAGTCTAATACTCTCAGAGCTGGTTTTTTAAAATTACCTAAGGAAGTAAATCCACCTTGATTCAGCGGGTTAAAGAGAAATATTGCAAAAAATACGAAATTAATTGCAAAAACAAAATACAAAAACTTTGTATTTTCTTTAAAACTTAAAACGCAATTAGAAAATGCGAAACTTTCTATGATCAAAAAATAAAACAGAACAACAAACGCTTAACAAGTCTAATACTCTCAGAGCTGGTTTTTTAAAATTACCTAAGGAAGTAAATCCACCTTGATTCAGCGGGTTAAAGAGAAATATTGCAAAAAATACGAAATTAATTGCAAAAACAAAATACAAAAACTTTGTATTTTCTTGAAAACTTAAAACGCAATTAGAAAATGCGAAAGTTTCTATGATTAAAAAATAAAACAGAACAACAAACGCTTAACAAGTCTAATACTCTCAGAGCTGGTTTTTTAAAATTACCTAAGGAAGTAAATCCACCTTGATTCAGCGGGTTAAAGAGAAATATTGCAGCCCCATGTGGAAGCTCTCGAGTCTCTTTCAAGCAAAAGCCTGTGCCATTGAAAGACTTGCTCAATTCAACTTGTATAGGAGGTCCAAAAGACAGGACATAGCAATACCATCTGTCAGTCAGGCCACCATTAAAGCAGTCGGCTTTTATGAGATTTAATCGAAGAGAGTATGGGACTGTTAGGGGAAGATGAATCGACTAGGTAGGGAAAATAAGGTTATCCTCTACTGCATCCCAGGTCATCTGAGAAGTCCAGACTTATTTGCTATGAAGGAAACTTCCACGCCGCAAATGGTAGTATAATTGTACTGTGGAGTGGCAGAAAATGTTTAGAAAAATAGGCAAAAAAAATTCACTTAAAATTGAAACTCAAAACGGGGGTTCTATTTGGTGTTGATAAGATCTTTTGTCTCAGGTTTCGAAGAGCCAGACAACGTCAATACACATATATAATTGGTCATTACAACCCTTCAATCACCACTTATGTTATGTGTGTTATTTTTATTTGAAGTCGACTCCGAATGAAAGATTTTTGAGAAACTTTTTCATGGCAATTATATTTACTCTCAGAGTTTTTGCCAGAAATCTATTGAGAGGAATTCGTGGAAAGAAATATTTTCTCATATTTGGTTTTTGACTGGCGAATAGTGCAACAATTACCAGCAGAATGTCTTTTAAACACATATTGGCCGTATACTTTATTACGTTTTGTTTGTGATTGTATGTGTATATACAAAAAAAAATTATATGCAATATATTTAAAAACAAAACACACTTTTTGTTAGTACAAGTTGTTTGCTGTCGCTTGGTCACATAAAGATATCCATAAAAGGCTTTTTAGAATTTCAAATGCAAAGTAAATTATTGTTTGTTTGTTTGTTTTTTATGTTAGAATTCCAATTGTTTTACAGATGAAATTGAAAAAAAAACGTTATTTTGAAGTCATTTATGATTTCAAAGTTAGAAGAGCAACAAACTAGAGGTCTGCTGTTAGAGAAATAAAGGAACATTAGATTTAGATTTCATAAAAATCAACGCATAATACATATCATTATTCATCACCAACAAATAAAAAGTCATATTATAATCATTATTAAGGTCGCTAAGAAAAAATATCTCAAAAAAATATACATTAATGAAACCAAACAAAACAAAACAAAATAAAAAATGTTTTCTTTCTTCTATCATTATGTAAAATAAAGTTTGCACTACTCAAAAAGTGGGTGGGGTATTTAAAAAAATAATAATATTAACCAGAAAACAAATAAATGGTATAACTTGTAGCCTGGTTGTTGGATTAAGCGATTAAGGGCTACCCGAACAAAGTAAACTTATTCCGAAATATCAATTGGAATGGATGTTGTGAAGGTGGGTGTTTCCAACTCTTCGTGTTTCTTCATTTTAGGCATTTGTTGCAATTTATAATGATTGATAATATCCTGATCGGCTGGACAGGATTGAGTAAAGGCATCTAATTGATACATATGATACATGTATCGCCACAAAGCCGTTAAGTGAGTCGGAATTTCAAAATCTACAAAATATTTGCCAGCTACTCTTATATGTTGTAGACGTGGCATTAATTCACAATCAAAACAGCACATGGTATCACCAGTGAGGAAACGTGTATTACGCATAGCCAAATGATCGTTGATTTTTCTCAAATGTGCCAATAAAGCATTATTTTTAGCTTCATCCTTTTTAACTAACATCAGCTTAAGTTTAACATACAAATTTTCAATCAATGTTGCCACTCCTTTGTCCTGCACGAAAAGATTATATCCACCAGGGATATTTTTCATTATATGCCGTTAAATTTTATCATTTTCCAATATGGCCAAACCATTGTCGATCAGAATTGGCGGATGTGTAGCTTCAAAATTGGTTCGAAAATCTGGTGGTGGCTTTTGCATATCAACTGTTGTCACTTTAAGGCTTATCGTCTTTAATTCGGCCAATAAATACAAGTCCATAAAGTATTCTTGGCAGAAGAGACATGCTCCTTTACGACGTCCATCGATTGTTGAGGCCTTAATAATCAATTCAATTTCTGGCACATCGCCATTAGATGTTCCATTAGTTTCTTGGTGTTCTTGATCCGACATATTTTTTAAGTTTCTTTTTTCCGATCCTTTCTCTTTTTTTTTTTAAGTTTTCAAGTGACGTTGTTGTTGTATCACACCACGATATATTTCTTAATAATTCTATTTATTTCTGCTTTTATTTGCACAACACTACAGTATTCGTGTTTTTTACTTCTTAAATAAACTGTTTAACTAAAACTAATATTTATTTTTGCGAATGTATAAAAAAAAAATAATAAAAAAAAAAAAAATGGGAGTATGCTGTTAAATGCTTTCTTATGCCTATGGTATAATGCGAGCGGGACAGTGAGTTGAAACTAAACTTTTGTATGACCGTTTGTGTAGTACATGCACTGTGACACATACATTTGTCACCTTTATTGTATGTTTTTTTGTTGTTTTGCCAACAACCGGACAATTTAAAATATTTGTGCAGGATATTTATAAAAATTATTGTCCACATCAAATGAGAAGGCTTTTAAGTTTCCGTTTTATTCTCCAATTTTGTTCCATTGTTATTGCAACAATAAGTGGCAGTGTGACTGTATAGAACTGCATGATAAATTTCCTTTTTTAGCAATTTTTTTATTTCGACAAAAGAAAAGACTAAAACGAGTTGAATGACTGACTGCGTATTGTGTTTTAAGTGACGTTTTTTATTGTTTCTGAATTTGTTCGTGTTTTTTTCTTTCATCCTTCTCGCACAACAAAACTACACACAAATTTAAATGAATACAACAGAATCCTCGAAAAATAAAAGAATTACAATCAGAAAAAAGCAAAAATTGGTTGCAATCATAACATAAGATCCGCTTGCTTAGCTTATCGCGGCGGCTCAACTTGAGTTACAAGAAAGAAAGTGACTGGCCTGCGGGACTAAATTATTATGTTTCCTACAGATTTTTCTTCTTTTTCAGTTTTTGGTTTTTGGGCCTGAATTCTGATGGATGGCCATAAGGCGACTTACAAAACCACGCCACCTTACGTACCACATACTTACATGTATGCAACCAAGCATTATATGTAAGTTCCAATATTTTATAGCCGATACAGTTTTTTATCCTCCTTTTGTTTTAATTTTTTGAAAATCAAAAACAAAAAACAACATTTTTCCTTTCAATCCTCATGATGGTCGCCTTTACTAATTACAGTTAGCGCTGGTAATCCAAAGCCCGTTTTATGGTAGGTTTTTGAGAGAACAATGACTTCCCTTTTCATATTGTATTATACGTACGTTTCGTTTGTCCGTTGTTATGCAATTTATTTTGGGATTATTTATTTGAGTTTGACTTAAAACTGACAGTTTGTTTTGTATTTTAAATGAATTTAACATGAAATGCAACAGAAAAATCAGTTCAAAACAAAAAAACAAAGTAATAAAAACCGCACTAAACTATAAAAAATTCCGTTTAAACTGTCATCACCAATTAAGAAAACATTCAGTAACAGCAGCGTACACATGTCTAAAATAATTTGCGACACTACCTAAAAACAAGTCAACACCATTAATCCTTCAAAATAATTTCTTTGCAAAACAGAAAAAAAATTTTGATACGCTGCAGCAAGAAATGGAGAGTCTCAATTCGCGTTTTCATATGCATCTTTCACGAAAAGGGAGTAGTTTAAGTTAAGAGAAGATAGTAATGTCACCTAGAGATGCCATAGTGCTGCGTTCTATTGTGTTCCACTCAATCTACATCGGGTATACCTTTAATGTCGTTGCTGATACTGTATGTTGCCTAGACAAACATCAGGATGTTGTCCGGTTCGGTGTTAATAAGGATAATAATATCAAGCCTATAATTTGATACGTTCCCAGATGTTTTTTTCTAAAGTCCAGTGTTAGTAAGGTTACCATTAATCTTAATGCTTGATATATTTCTTTCTGAGGTGCACTAATGCTGCACAGGTTCCGAGTATGTGTTTTTCTCATCGAAGAATCTCTATACGATGTCTTTACTGATCAACTGTTCTTTGATTCTACAGTGCCAGGTTAAAAGGCTGGTTACTATTTGCAGATACTCGTGAATAGTTTTATGAGTAGCTCAAATCTCTTCTCAATGCAATTAATTAATTTTTGGGTGTGGAGGCTTTCCGCCTCGCAAGCGCATCTGCCTGCCCATTGCCGTGGACCGTGAACTGGAATTCTGCAAAATATTCTCCTATTCCAGTATCGGCCACCGACTCATCCATATTCTGCAGAATGATCTCGTTCTCTTTAAAGGGTATGTAGTATTAAAATTGTTCCATTCACTCTTTTCAGAAAGGGAGCAGTCAACCACACAATTTGTCACAAGAAATCAATCTCGGTTTCAGAAGAATATTTGCAACAAAATAATCTTGTTATGAAGTAGAGGACTGGAATCGAAGGGAGAGCTCAGTTTAAAAATGATGTACCGACTGT
This sequence comes from Sarcophaga variegata, assembly GCA_932273835.1. Classification (NCBI taxonomy): domain Eukaryota; kingdom Metazoa; phylum Arthropoda; class Insecta; order Diptera; family Sarcophagidae; genus Sarcophaga; species Sarcophaga variegata. Next base: position 98,751,309 of record OW026358.1, read on the forward strand.
ACAGAAGCATAACATAGGTCATAAAGACTATCGGCGTACGAATTCGGTATTAGGGTTATATCGAGCACAGGTTTCGACAAAACGTTGTCCGGCTCATGAACAACTGAGGCGAAGAATTCCTGTGCATCCTTAAATTATCGGAAGAACATGTCTAGCCAAAGGGCATTTGAATAAAATCCACGATTTTATGAAACTTATCATATTGTTGAAAAAAGATTGTAATGAACAGTTAAGTAAGTAAATCGCTGAAGTCACGATCATCAGAAACATTTCAATAACAGACGGTCGATTCTACTGCTATGCAAAAAAAAGCCGTCAAAGGCTAAAATACATCTCGAGATGAACGATACTTTTGAGAGCTGGACACAAATTGCAGCCTTAAACCATGTAAAATTTACATGCTTTTATTGGAAACTACATGCTCCTAACTCCTTTAAATTTAAGCAATTTTGACTAACTGGTTACTTTGATTGGTTTGATTAATTGGTTACCATGAACAATTCATTCAAATTGATGGCTCTAATTTGACCGCAAATCTAACAACGGTTTGTAAATACGCTCGAATAGACATATTCCTAGTGGCTACTTTGGCTGGATGATTTCTGATGTGTAATACTATATTTTACCAACCAAATCCATAAATAGGGGGCAGCGCGAAAGGCAAAGTTATTTGCCAATTTATTTATAATTTAATTGAAATATTCTTGTTATTAGTTTTGTTGTTTTAGTGCTATTTTCGAATTCATTTGAATGTTTTATTTGACATTATCTATTGATCCCGCAATTGGGTATGAATTTGATTTTTATTGTTCGATTGCATTTTTACAAGTGAGATTTCGTTTTCTTCTTTTTTGTTTTTCATTTACAAATATTTGCAGTTTTCATGTTTGATTTTAATCCTATACAACAACAACAATAGCATGATTTTTATTTGTATTTACTATGCACGGTAAAATATTTATTTGGACGACTTCACATATTCAAATACTGCTCACCCTTTAAACAGTCACTTATTGGATTTGAATTTTTAGTCATTTTCTCCACTTTTTTCAGCGGGTGGCTGACGATTTTATCGAAAGTGGGAATATTGAGCGAATATATTTGTTTTTTAGCAGGAGTAGGAGTATTAATTGCATTTCGGATTAGAATGTAAATACGAATGATTGCTTTAAATTTTTATTTATTGTAGCCGGAATTGAATTTGAATTTAAAATAAGTTTGTTTGCATTTTTGCTTGACTCTATTACGTGAATATATCGTTGAACGTACATGTTTAAGCCTTAAATTAGAGTATGAAAGTTATTGGCAGGAAATTAAGTCATTACCGGTACCGGATAAACAACAAAAATTAAAAAATAAGAAATGGAGGGATACCCTCCCTATATTACCACGCAAATTTTAGTTGATAAATTGCGACTTAACAACTTAACATCTCAGGTACATTACTTTATGAATGACAGGTCCTTACTAATTCCAGGAATAATCCCACTGTAATGGCAATTAAACATTTTTTTTTATTTACAGGATGCTAATTATGATAGAAAACCCCGCAGCGAACCAATTTAAAGCAATTGTTGTTTTAGTTGCATAAAGTAAAGTGGTGAGTAGTTTGGCTAATTAAATCCTGATTTTGCCCAACAGCTACTACTGTTCTCTCAATAGGTTATTTGGAGGGACAATAAATTCCGTTAAGTTGCTAAAATTTTAAGCGACAATAGCAACCGACAAACGAGAATTTTAATCACTACGACACGTTGTCTTACTAAACTATCTAGCTTTGGATTGTCGATTCAATCAAGGTTTCTTATTGGCAATATAGGACAAAGTCGTCGTAGTTTAGTAGGTAGTGTGTTGGCTTATTAGACGTAAGGCCACGGTTCAAACCCCAGGTCAGATATCAAAACGAAATATGAAAGAATATTTCATCGGCGACTTCCTCTCAGCAGATTTCTGGCAAAAACTCTGAGAGCAATTAAAGTTGTCATGAAAAGTTTCTCAAAAATCTGTCGTTCGGAGTCGACTTTAAACTGTAGGTGGCGCAACACGTGTATTAAATTAGCACACACAACATTAGTGGACTGGGTTGTAATGGCCAATTATGTATGTATGTAATATAGGACAAACGCAGTTCATTACAACAAAATTTACAAAATCCCTCAACTTCACAATTGACCAAAGGCTAGTTATCACTTCAATGTAATAAATATGTTAACAACAGGATCAAGTAATTCCCACAGGCGTTTTTATTCTTTTTATTCTTTCATTCACATTTCAACGGACTAGCAAATGAGATAAGAATATATGAATATCACATCACATCTTTGTTTACCGCTCTATAAACAACAAATACTTCGGATTGAATGATACTACAACTATCCTGCAACCTGGAGCTTATTATGTAAGAAGCCAAAGGAACTACAGAGGTTAGACTTAGGGCCTTGGAAGCAGTAAGGGAAATTTAAGAGGTGAAATTGCAGGTGGACAGTTGACCTTTCAATCGACTCTTCGGATACAGTTACCGATAGGTCGGATAACATTAGCATAAGTAAGATCCAGTACAAAAGTTAACTTGCCTACTAACACTTTCATTGACGAAAGTGTTCTGTTCTGCGAGAAAATTTAAATGTGGTTAGGACTTGAAACTTACAATCTTGTTAACCTAATTTTCTTACTAAAATCCGATTGCAATGGATTCCGTCAGTCTGGTAATCCATTGCACATACATTTTTTTTTAAACAAACGAAGAAGAAACATTAGTTTTAGTTTTTGCAAATAAGGGCCGCCATTAAAAGCAATAATCTGAGTGTGTACTTCAATTTAATTGAGCCATTGAATGCCTTTATATGAATAGTAAGTGCAACAACATGAGTTTGAAACAACACAAAACATTATCGGCTAAAATATTGATTAAAAGACAACATTATTTATGCCAGGCAACCGGCAACAGGTTAATGGGATTAGGTTAATGGGATTAAAACTGTTGTCATGATTTATTCACAACCGCGTCACTGAGAATGAAAAACAGTATTGAAATAAAAAAAAACAAATAGCTTAAAGCTTAATTTTATAAAAATTTCAAAAAACAAAGAGAGATTCAGAGAGAGGAAAAAGGAAAAAGCACTCACCAGTTGGTTAACCCGGATCGTTAAAGCTTGAAGTTGATGTTGAGAAGCCAGGCAGCTTGCGCCAACCTTTGCGATTCCAAAACCGGCGCGCCTTCGATTCTTTGGGTTGGCTATTTAGAACAACAGGACCGGGACCTTCAGCGGCTCTTATCTTGGCACAATTTAAAAAACGGCAACCACAAGAAGCTCGCGTAAAAAAACCCGACGAATTATGCAAGTCGTCGTTAACGTGCTGCGATTGCTGATGTTGTTGATGTGGATGTTGCTGTTGTTGATGAAGACGATGATGATGCTGATGGTGTTGATGTTGCATATGAGATTGTTGTTGTTGTTTTGTATTGTGATGTATTTGAGGTAAATGTTTAATAGTACACAAAGACGTTGTTGCTGACGCTGGTACCGCTGCGGATGATGAGGCTGCAGATGTTGCTGTTGCTGTTGCATTTGTATTATTATTGTTGGCTCTTGGAAATGAACGACAACTTTGTGTGGCATAAGCAAGGGCACTTTGTTGACTTTTTGCATTACCACCAACTGCTGCAGTCGTTGTACTTGACAGGTTATATCCATGTGAATTCTTAAGAGCATTGGTCTTGTGCAGACGCAGCGAACCAATGTAACTAGCACCACTGGATCCACTAAAACCACTATCGAAATCAGCCGCTAGACAAGAGGATTGCAATAGAGCGGCACTTACCGTTGCAGAATTGGGCGAGATAAAGTCATCTCCTGGACCTCCCACGAGAGCCGTATCACATATGTTGTCAGCCGATGAAGAAGTCAGCCGCAAAGGCTGACCTGAAGCTGTGGTAACATTAACCCCGGGCATTGGCGGCTCTTTGTCCGTGGGATTACTATTGGGTGGACTTTCTGGCATAAGCATGGCCTCTACGGACAAATTAAGCTCGCTTAATATCTTATGATGTCTATTTTGTACTCTTCTCAGTTCATCCTCTACCAGAGTTCGAGTCAGTGCGCCATTCGAATGGGAAGAAGCCCTCAGCTGGTGGGTATTGGTCATGGAATTGGAGGAGGATGACGTAGATGAAGCGGAAATTTCTTCGTAGAAATTTTCCGGTGTGGAAATATTACTACAGTCAGCTGAGGCCGTCGCGCCAGCTACGTTATGGCTTTGTTGTTGGGTAAGTCTTGTCTGATATGATTGCCGGGTAGTTGGTGATACCAACAATTGATTCTTTTTGCCTTTCAAGAGAAGAGCTCTTATGGAATTTGGTGGCGGGGGAATCACATCTTCCTCTCCATTTGCACCCGCCATACGCTCAGCTTGTGGAATGTTGGTATGCTTCATAACAGCACCTGGTTCATAGTACGCATATGAATAGTCGTGTTGTTGTTGTTGTTGTTGCTGCAGTTGCAACAGTTGTAAAGAGGTTATCTCTGTCCATTGTCCCTGCTGATCCTCAATACTGTGATGATGTTGATGCTGATGATTAAAGCGTCCCAAAGTCTTGCTTTGCCTTAACAGACCACCAGCACCCTTAAAAGAGACATGAGGTTCTGGGTCCATACACACTTCAATAGCATCTAAATCAGCTTCTAGTTGTTGTTGCTGGTGTAAAAGATGATAATGATGAAGTTGTTGTTGAAATTGATGCTGCTGTTGTTGTTGTTGCTGATGCGGGTGCTGCTGCTGTGTTTGCCTGTTTATCTTCTGAAATGTTTTGACATTCGCATTGGTCACGATGCTAGGTGTGTTGGTGCGACATACGGAGGAGGGTAACGTTGGGGTAACCTCTACCGTTACGGTATTCTTTTGAAATGAAGTTGTTTGAGGCTGTGTTTGTTGTTGAACAACACTGTTAACATCGTCTGGACAATCATTTGTTGTAGATAACGATGGTTGTTGCATATTGGCTATTGGTGTTGCATTGTGTTGAACATTTTGCTGTTGTTGCTGTTGTCTCACCAAATGACTTTTCTCGTTGTGCTGCTGTTGCTGCAGCCCTGATTTCAATGCCCTAACATTTGTGGTTTGTCCACGTGCTACCAGATGACGTTGATTTTGAAGTCGCTGTTGCTGTTGTGTCGTGTAATAATTTTGATTCGTTATAATCGCTTGGGTTTGTTGTTTCTGTTGCTGCAATTGTGTGTGTTGCTGCTGGTGTTGGTCTTGCAGTTTTAAATGGTTTTGCTGTTGCTTGTTTAGATTCCGTTGACTGCGGTCTAAACCCAAACAAGCCTCCATGGCACATGTTGTTAATTTTAATTGATGAAAGTTTTTTTAACTTGCAACAACACAAATACTGGATTTTCTTTCGGTTTTCTCTGTTACAACCTGTTCAATTGATCAGATTGCTGTGTGATTAAATGCTTCATATTGACCAGATGATCGATATCAATTGATTACTGTAATTGGAAGATTGAAAGAAATGCTTAATCAATGCAGTGTTTAAAGGAAAAAAAAACAACTTTTTGAAACTAAATTGTCTGAACCTTAAATGCGATCTCTTGTATGGAAAATTAGTTTGAATTCATTTAGACGTGCTTAAGCCACAACCATCAATGGAAGAGGCCATGAGGGCAACTATTTTATGGTAGAAATGCGGACAAATATTTTGGTAGAGTTTAAGAATTATTGCACCATATATACTACGATTATACAATATTTCTAGAATCCTCTAATTGGATGCAATAAATATAAAATTTTCGTTTTGTTAACACATTTCAACAGATTTCTTGTGATAAATCAGGGCAATTAAAATTTTTAAAATTGAAGACAAAATTCCAAAAGAAAAGAATTATTCATACGCTACACCCATCATGCTCGTTTAAGGTATATGATGCTAGTGCTCGTGTTTTCATTACACTCTCACGTACTAAATAAAATGAAAATTGGTTCCTATGGAAAGAAGCCCCCATTGATTTCTAATGAGCATAATAGGTTTTCAAAAATCTCTTCCAAACTAATTCCAGTCGCCACCAAAAATTCTGACGAAAACAAAATTCGATAAATGCAAGAAAATTTGTGGCTCAGCAGTCAATGTGGTCAATGTCATGAAAATCATGAGATCCATGGTCACTTATTTCCCATAAAAATTTTATTCTAAACACTAAAACTGTTGCATTAAGAGTTCTGTAGAGAATCGTAGTCTTCTTGCAGTTGCCGTAGTTTTCTAACGTGTTTCTGCTTTAGTTTGTGTTCTTATAAATGAAAGCAGCATTCATTATAAAATATTTGCACAAACAACCAATGAATCACAGTCGCTATTAGTCAAAGGACAGACATATAAATTGTTAAACAAAATACCCAAGAGCGGCATAGTCGACTTAAGAAATACAGCCAGAGAAAGAAAAATAACTCAACGGAGTTGATTTTTAAAAAATTAATAAGAAATTGCAACTGATTAGGATGAGTATTGGCTATTTGATCTTGAAAAATTAGAAAGGTTCAAATCCCCTTCAAACAATTCATCATAGACGAACGTGTTAGGAAGATCAAGCAGTCATCTCTCATCCACTGCAATAACTTAATAAATTTTCACGGAGCGCATTGTTTTTAGGTAACGACAGACGACAACTCTATCAATTTAGAACTTGTTTCAGAAAATATCATTAATGAGAAACGAGGGCAGCCACATAAGAAGAGGCTCTATGATCCTTAAAGGCTTTCTGAAATATGTATTTATAAGTTGAATAAGAGAAACGTGGAGCATTCTAGGTGGGGTTCAAAATTTATAATTAAAAAAAGGGAACATAACTTCTTTGCTACAATCACGTACCGATGACGTCGCCAACTTGAAATCTACACCAAATGGTGACTCTTTCGGTATATACTGGATGCTCTTAGATCTCATGTGAAGTAGTATCGCCCCAAATTCAATATTTTTGTTTCTTTATGAACCCATTCCCGTACCATGAAGTCGCCGTAGTCTCGTAGATAGAGGTTAGAAATCAAAATTGGATACTTAGGCGACTCCTGGCTATTCGAACTCAATTCAGTTGAGGCTAATCTAAGGACTCTAACCTTTTCCTGTATTAGTCATGGACTGGGCGATAACTCTGGAATGAATTAGAAGGCCTAATTTCAAGATATGATGCCAAATTAACAATAACCATTCCACTTGATTAACAGAAGAGTCTAAACACACAAATTCACAGTACAGACTACTATTTGACATACATAAATATGTATCTCCAAGTTGTATAATTAGTCGGGTTAGACTTGTAACGAAAACGATACCAATTTCATTATGAATTTAAGAGCAATGGATGACTATGCGCGCGTGGTTGGGAATACAGCGTAAAAGGAGAGGACAACGTCTTACACGTCTTGGATGGTGTCTTCAGGTGGTTAGGTTAGGTTAGGTTAGAGGACGTGTACCTGTCAATCAAGACAAGTACATTACCCGGAGGTCGGATTGATCCATTGTACAACGTCCTGTTCAGCTGGTTAACTAGTTTATATAGAATATCACAAAGATATTGTGCGTAGATTCGGTTATGAGGTTACGAATAAAGTGGTATTAATCAAGATGGTGACTTCCTGTTCTACTTGACTGAAGTTAGCCTGTAGAAACCTTTGACGGAACTGGAAGGATTTCTAACAGTTTGACGAAAATAAATTTGTATAAATGTCGACAATAAATTAAATGTTGTAGGCACTAAAAGAAAGACAAACCTTTTGGAGAACCAAAACTACCATCATCTGGCATATGGGGTAGCGCGGTGTAACTAAAATTTGACGACAACATTTATTGTAAGTCAACACAACTTGCAACGACACAAAAATTCTAATTAATTTAAGCAAAAATAGAAAAATTCCCAGCAACAAAATAGAAAAAAGTTCACCAAGAAAAAAAGAAAAATTTCCAAACAAGCAACAACAACGACATAAAATACGAACAAGTTGGAGTAACTTTTCATAGCCGCCGCCTTTAAAAGCGAGTATTTAAAGGCGCGTTGCACAATATTTACATAAATGTGGCACAAAAAAATTCGTTGCAAGTTTTCTGAGGGAGTCGTAATGTTTGTTTGTAATGAATTATTTACATCCTTGTTGTTTTTGTAGTTGCTATTGTTGTATTTTAAATAGTTGACATAAATTTTGCAAGTATTTTGTCATTCAACTATTCTGCCACACTTCATCTCTTTTAACTTTTTGTTGCGTATCGAGTTTGAGGTTTCAACTTTAGTGTGCCACATTCGCTTCGTCAAACATTACTTAAAAATATTGAATTTTAAATGTGCCACATAAAAACACATTTGAAAGAAAAGAGAGTACAAGTTTTTAATGCGACAATTTCATTATATTTGTTTTATTTTTCTCTGCTTTCGTTATCTATTGTATTATAAAGGATTGTGGCACAAAAAGAAGTTTGCTTAAGATGCTTTTGTTGCATAATATAATGTTTATTGGTGATAAATTAACGCTACAGTGCAGATTTTAAAACAACTGACAACATTTGATGCCACAGAAAATATTTCAATTTTTTTGAGCATTCATACCAACGAGGGTAACAGACTCGATATAATTTAAAGAAAATGAATAGCAAGGCTATTTAAGATGTCATAGACTATAGCAAAAGGTTTAATTTTCAACAAGAGAATAATTTTAAATTAAGGGGCCTACGTTCCACTCACCTCAAACACCACTTGTTTAAAGAAACAGGGACAAAATCAAATTATGGAATGAATGATGATGATCACCTTTTGAATGAAATAAGGATCACGAACGGAAGCGTAGAATTTACAAGAACTGAACGATTCTTATAGCCTCGTCCAACTATAAAGAAGAAGAATTTCGTATAAGCTTCTATGTGGTTAGAATTTTAAAATTCAGCCATTTCGGAAGCCCGGTGACCAGACCCCATAAAATTATTTGCTCCAAATAAGTTATAAATGTTATATTTTTTTATCAATTAAAGAATAGAAAGCGACGTTGGCATCAAAGAGTCAAAAAAAGCGCTGCATACTATCTGCAAGGTTACGAATAAGGGCAAGGAATGTCACAATTACTGGTTTGTCGCCGTATTTGCTAAAAAGATTGACTCCACAATATTCCATATAGCCAACCGGGTTAATATTGTGTACTAGAACTCCCCTGATCTAAGAGAGGAGAAAATATCAACGACAACATTGTAGGATGACAAGGTAATGCCACTTATTGGGAAAGACTAGATTTCAATGGGCTAAGTTCCTCACTGCACTGCATACAACGCAAACACTCGAGCATTCCTTTACTTTATTAAGCGTTTACCGCCATATACCTGTGACTTAAATCGCACGGTCTCCCCCAAATTTCTATTTATTCATCTTGGCTCCCTTAACACACGGAATAACACAATACATCACAACTATTCCGTTCCATAAACAAGGACTTGCGGTGTGCTTGTTAAGGCATTAATTTTCAATTTATAAGAATTGTATTGAACAGCAAATCCATATCCTTTCAATATAGGACAGAGTTGTTTTTGTTCTTGATTCTTCCTATTGGCGTATAATTAAAAAAAAAAAAAGTGCTGCACACTCAGTTGCTTTATTATTATTTTATTTCCTTCAGATTGTTTTTAGTGGCTACTGCTATTGTTATTTTCATCGGGTTTTTTTCCTTAATGATGCAACCATATGTTGCTATTGTTTTAGTTGGCTGTTGTTGTTGTTGTTTGTTTACTTAACTATAAATATTGCTAACATCTACGCAGTCACACACACATACACAAAAGTTGTAAGTTTAATAAAGCTAGTGAAACGTGCAGTACTGTTGGAAAAAGTGTGTCTATGTACACAGTAATATAGTTTGTGTGGCAAGTAAAAATATAAAGAAAAGAAATGTAGAGAAAGAAAAGTAAACACTGCCTGTAAGCAACTCATCATCATCAGCAACAACTACAGCTACCGCTGCAACTAATATGCAGCATTTGCAACCATTTAAGGCAGTAAAGAAGCAATTATTTTACGTCCTGCTAATGCTTTCAATACATCAGTTTGTTAGAAAACTAAATGAAAACAAACCAACCAATCCAAGAAATTGCAAACTTTTCTCGTATTAAATAAGTTTCTTCTACTTTGGTTCACTTGTTCGTTCGCTCAACTTATTCGTACGATTGTTTGTTCTGTTGCAGCACGAATTTAATATGTAACTCTGGCAAAGGTAACAGAGGGGATAAGAGGCAGTTTTCAAAAATAAAACAAACAAGAAATCAGAGTAAATTTAAAGAGGGATTTAAATATACTCGATAGTGTTTAAGGGCAAATGTGACAAGTAATTTAATTTGCCACACTTTGTGAATTTATTTTGACGTTGCCCCGTTCTTCCCGTGCAACCATTTTTTGCCACAATTATACTTTCACCTTTCCTTTCTGCCATACCAAGCACCACAACCATTTGATTTTTTCTGAAGTTCTTCTGGGTGAGTTGTTTTGAAAAAGAAAAATCCCTCATGCTACATGCTTTAGAGGATTATCAGGCCTTTTTTCTACCCTACAACACTTCTTAGAAGAATTTTATTTTATTTTTTTCACTTGTGAAACTAATTTAAGATCACAAGAAATGTAATATCCAATAAGGGAAATATATTAATTGTCTGAGAAACTTTCCACTTAGAATGTGTTCCTATTGCTCCTGCAGTGTAAGCATGAGGATAAAACCTTCGTTTTAAACGTACTTACCGCTTATTCAATACCCATGTAATTCGCATTGTGTTTAGGAGGATAGAGAGACGATGATCTTCAGAAGCTTCAGTGTACTGCCCTTTAAAATAGCACAAGAAATGGAACTCCACCACTATAAGTAGGTAAGTCGAGGTGGTACCATTGATTACCAAAACTCACTTGAGCACGCATAGCAGACCGTTGTGATGCCACAGGTAAGCGTAGTCCCTGTACTAACCATAGTCCCTGTACTAACAAATTCCGAGCAAGTTAGTCAGCGCAAGGACTGCAACCACTCTGTATTCTCCGATAAAAACTTTGTTCTTCTTTTTTAGACAGTCAATATCAGAGAAGGAAGTGAAGAAACTACATCCAACAAGAACCTCATTCCTGCTCAGATACTTCGCTTGAAAAAGTGGTTAATAAACGACTGACAAGCTTCATCTCCTACCCCAATCGCAAAAGTAGAATCAAGTTGCTACTAGGCAACAACTAAGCTCTGGAAGGATTCGATTCGATTTTAAGTCAAATTATGATTTAAATATTATAAATTAAATTCAATAAATTAGTAATTGATTCTTTAAATTATAATAAAATAATAATTAATTCTTCATATACAAGGGTCCGCCAATATTTGAATATTTTCTCAAGCCAGCCGAGGCAGTCATTTGAATGAAATTATTTTCCATTATTAACCGGAAGGATTGTACTTTCAAATAAAAAAAGAAATTTGAGAAAATATTCAGTAATTCTTTTTTAAAGCATTTTCAAAAAAAAAAGTTATTTGGCGGACCCTTTATAAATTAAATAAAAATTTATACTGAGATATGTACACCCAAACCTTTTTTTACACGGTAGATACGTTCCAGTGGATACCGTGTAAAAAAAACGCGTAAAAAAAGACAAATATTATGTATGTATGTAAGTGTATAAACAAACTGAAAAGATATACGTAGGATTGATGCAGCAGCCTACATATGCCTATAAAATTGAATAACTTTATAAAAACGCACAGATTTAGTTCAATATTATACACAGAGTTTTTATTTTATTTCATTTTATGATTATAAAAAAATAAAGAAAAAACTTAAAAATTCTCTTCCATTTATAAAAATAAAATTAGTTATCAAACTCTTAAGACAATTAGGAACGGAATTGTTTTCAATAAAATAATTTTTTTATTTCATTCGGAGTCAGTTTCTGATAGCAAGCGCATTCTCTTTTGCTGGGGTGGCTCCATATCAGTCTCGTCAGTAGAAATACTTATTACTTCTACATTTTCAGAAGCTGTTTCTGGCGCTGGTTTATTTCTTTTAACAGTAAATTCTGTTACAGTGCGTTGTGATCCAACTTTGGAAAGCTCTTTATAGATCTCTCTGTATCTAGCCATACATGTTTGTAGGTCTGATTGAAATTTCACAGTTCTTTCAATTATGTTATCACATGTCAAAAAAACTGGGAGTTAAACGGGATTAAATGATTTTATCCATATAAAAAGGAGCGAACAAAAAAAATGGTAAATTTGTTAAAAAAAAACCGTGTTATTTCAAATTCGCGTAAAAAAAAACGTGCAAAAACAGGTTTGGGTGTATATGCAACGTATGAGTGATATTCAATTCTATTAATTCCGTATACAACAAAATTGAACTCTTATTTTATTGCATACTTTTCTGAGTAATTATGGCGGCACTGACAGTATGGCCGCGTAATATGTATATCACAAATAGAATTCAATACTAAGTATACGTATGAGTGATATTAAATTCCAGTAATTCAGTATACAACAAAATTAAATTCATATTTTATTGCATACTTTTCAGGGTAATTATTCCACTACTGGTAATATGGGTATGGGTGCGTATAAGCAATATATTTCAAATGAAATTCAATATTAAGCAAACTGTCAATATGAAGTTAGTCAGTGCCAACTGCAGGGGATATTTAAAAATTTTAACTTTCGTTTAATTTTTTTTAATTAGTATAAGAGGATTGTCATGTAAACGAAAACTTAATTTCTGCATCGTTTAAGCAGTTAGTTTCCGTTTTTTTTTATAAAATCAAGACTTAGGGGAGGACACCTACTCATACAGTGCTTTGTGCTGGAATAAGGAAAGTATGTTGTGGGGAGGAGGACAAAAGGAGTAGTGTTTTTGGACATTAGATTTTAAGCTTTTTACATTATAAGTGACAGAAAAGTGTAGTGAGTTCGACATAGGAAAAGTCCGTCTTGCAAGAAAGACCAGTACTACGTAAGAATTCACAATTTTCGGAGATAATTCCCTTTATTTCGCTAGAGCAAAACCCATTGTAGTAGCGATAGAACAGTGAAACACAAGCCACATTGCGACGATACTCCACCAAATCAACAGTGGTGGATGCTCTACCGTCATTATGGAGCACTTTCGCTCCGTCCGACACAACATAAGTGGTGTGCGAAGCTAGGTCGTAAACCTGACTGATGGGTTGTACTGACTTTATTTGCCACATTTTGTAAATTTAACATACCGATGCCCATTTATCCACTATTTCCTATTGTTTGCTACAATTACTTTACTTTCTATCTGTGCCATACCAAACACTACAGTCATATGATATGTTAGAAATTCTCTTCCGTGAGTCAATTTTAAAAGCAAAAATCCCTGACGTTAAATATGGTAGAGCATTAGCAGTCTTTTTTCTATCACACATTACTTCATAACAGAAATTCGGTTAATGTTTGTAACACGGAAAGAGAGAGTTTTACAATCACGAAAAGTAGATTTAAATGGTACCTCGTCTAATAGCAAACTCTGCGTATTCTAATAATTCTTAAAGCGATTAGTATTCCCACGCAATGTTTTTTAGGAATTGTCTAGATATCGGATGTTTCCAAAAGGCGTATATGTAGTATCGTAGAACAACATGTAGTCCAGCTTGACCCATGACAAGTTTTGTTTTCACTTTTTTATTGCTGGAATTTGATTCATTTCTTCTGATATCGTGTAATGCAAGGATCTTCTCATTTAAACTGTTGCTTTATATTTTGAGAAGTCCACTGACTGAGTAAATGTAATTTCCAAAAGCTTAATACATGAGTTATATGGAGGCGGCTCATTACGATATCTATGTTGTCGTTTGATCTTTTCAAAACATGGTCGATCCAATGCTATATTTTTGCTGTTGCTGTTCGAATAATCAGTCTGAGGATTCATTCTCATCGCGGTCTTACACGGATGTGGTTTATAGACCTTCAAGTCTCTTCAAATCTTAGCAATTTTTCCATAATGCTTCGTAATGCTCAAAAAGTGGACTTGTTTGAGAAAAGTTTTGACTATTTTTCGCTTTCATCGGTTGCTATATGGCAAATGTTTGACAAAAGACTTTAGATGAAAGCTTGCCAGATAAGTGGTTTTTAAAAGCACTGAAAAATTAGCGCGATGGAATGACTTGTTTTGTATTATTCACAGCTTTACATTTGATTATGCCGCAGCCAACCAAAATTGCAAAATTGCAAAAAAAATTTCGCTAGCAGTGGCACATTTACATTTCCAATATATAGTGGACAGCAAAAGTCTTAGTACGGCAATATATATACACTGGCGAGCAAAAATGAATACTTAATATTAACAAAATATTTTAAATCCAATATTTTTTGTATTTATTGCAGTAAGTAAGAAATTGTAAATAAAAAATTTCAGACGTTGAACTGACCAGCACAAAATCCAGATTTAAAACCGATCGAGAATTTGTAGGCAATCGTAAAACGAAAATTGGCACAGTATGAAAACCCTCCAAATAACCTTAACACATTGTGGCTAAGAATTGAGGCAGAGTGGCAAAGTATAAACAGTGAAACCATTTTTTCATTTTAATAAATAAAGAACAAATATAAAGTTTATATTTTTCTTAATATTATGTATCCATTTTTGCTCGCCAGTGTATATATATTGCCGTACAGTGTATTTATAGTTTATTTTATATTTATATTTTTTATATTTTATATTTATAGTTTATTATTTATTTTATCAATTTATTTCTGTTTTATTATAAAACAAACAATTTTTTAATGTTTTTAATAAAACCCCCAAGTAGAATCCTGAGAAAATTTAAAATTCAAACGCCCAATATATGAAAATGTTATCCCTTGTATTTAGTAGAATATCCATTAAGGTCAAGCACTCCATTTAACCCATTTGGAATTGAATGTAATTTTTTTTGTCAAAATATATTGCCGTACTAAGACTTTTGCTGTTCACTATACATACATACTAATCCATCTAGTATGTTCATGCCACCACACCATATGAATCAATCCAATGAAGCTGTCAATTAGTATGTCGTTTCTTTTTTGTATTACTTCTTTTCCTCTTATTGTTGTTGTTATTGTAATTCTTTTTTATTTTCCTCTCATGATAATGTCAATGTTAACTTTGTTTCAATGGAATTGAGTAGGCAAAAAAGAATAGAGAAAAAGGAAAAACAAATAGAAAATGGAAATGGCATTCCAAATAAACGTAACGCAAGTTTGTTTCTTAAGTCTTTCTTTTTTTGCATGGAACATGAAATCTTTAAAGTATTTGTGAGAAACACATATAGATTTTGTTCTATACTACTGGTATTTAAAAGTACACAAAAAATAACTAATTGCACAACCTTTCCTTATTTCAACACTAAAAACTCTACAACTTTTTAAATGTTATAACAAAATGAATAATAAAATAGGTATTGTTAAGAGTCATATATTCTATAAATTTATCGATAATACACACACCCTGAGGGCAATTTTCTTATTTTTGCACTCGATTGAGGTCAATCTATCAGCATATAGGCTAATAATAGAGATGGTTTATCTCTCCGCCATGCTACACTTTTTGTAATATATCAGGCATTTTTGAAGTCTGATTAGACAAAAAATATTCAATTCCTCTGTCGAAAAAATCTTAGTATCTTCAGTTTTTAAACTAAATCCTATGTCTTGTGTTGCAGACGCCAAAAAAATAATTACTACAAATAATGTGCATACAGTATAATACGAAATCCTGATTATCTTATTCATCTAAACCCGTAAGCAAAACATAATCTCGAAATATACTCCTTAATAACTGATTGATATTGTGGGACAACTACTCATGCACCAAACCTTGTCCCATCCAGATGTACTTGGTTTGGATTCTCCTGGTGGACAATTATGCTCGGGTTTTGACGCAATAACCATATACATACGTACATACATATATACATAATTGATTCTGACACCAATTATTTTGTTTGTATTAATTTAAATACATGAGTGACGGGACCTACAGTTTATAGTCGATGCCGAATGACAAATGTTAGAGCAACTTTTTCATGGTAATTTCCAGAATCGTGATGTTTTTGCCATATGTCCATGATTAATCACCTGATGTGTACATTTTGATCAAGTCCGTAATATAATGACATTACAAAGTTCCTCCGAGATACTTGCACAAAAGATCATCAGTGTTACTCGTTGACTAAATCGATGATCAATATAGGTATTTAGGAGCCTCTCACGTGGAATGGATTATTAAGGTGTATATCCAGGTTTTAGTGGATATCGCCAAATATCTCGAGATGTCATGAGTAGTGGCGGACATACCATGAAAAGAAGAAAAACGGAAATTCGCATTACAGACCTAACCGACAATCCAAAATGTATATACTATCCATGCAAATTTGTTATAAAATATGGAACAATTTTATTGTTAAACAATAATCAAAAAAATAGAGATTCTAAATCGTAATTATGAGTTTCTAACAGGATACAAAAGATACAGGTTTCATCTGTATAGATTCGAACACCATACGTCACCGAAATATCCAATTTGCACATAACAGGAAAGAAAGGTGGCACATTTAATGTTCGAAAGTCTTAGATTTGAGAACGGGCGCTCACTGTTCATGAAGCTTATTAGCAGAAAATAATTTTAATGTCAAGATGTCATCTGAGAATAACTGAGAACGTACAGAAGGCTTCATAATATCGTCGCACAAAGAGAAGAAGAAAAACTAGCAAAAGAGGTTGAGAGTAGCACAGTCTCGAACCCAGTGAGGAAAGTAAAATCAGACAAGTGACCTGACAACTCTGTCAAATGTTAGTTGTTAGAATTGATGTATTAACGATCAAAATTTTCCACTCCAACATAAAAAGACGAATACTTTTGTATCCGACCGTTTTTTAGATATTTTAGGCAGTTTTAGGCACACATTTTGTAACTAACACTTTCTAAAAATGTATTGAACCATCATCAGAATTTTTCCTCCACACTGTTGTTTTTTTATTACTTCAATAATTTCATTATTATGTGCTCTGGAAGTAAATAGTTTTTCTGTAATCTTGTTAGTTAACTGGTTTATTGTTTGGCCCTTCTCTCTTTACTTTACGTTCAGTTCTGAAGATATGATGAATTTTGAGTCAATCCTTAACAAACCTAAACGATTTACCAGCTAAACAGTAGACCCTCTACTTTTACGTTGGTAAGGGGCATAAAAGTTATGGCATTTATATCGTTATGTTCATTTTTGAAGTCTTTTGTATTCTTAAAGGGATTCGAATTTACAAAACAGATATTATTTGTTGTTTCTTATCAAATTTGTTTCTATAATTGGTTGTTATTGTTATTATAAATTATGCAAATAATATGTAAAAAATTAAAAAAAAACATTATAATTGCAATATAATTGCACTTAAACTTCATAAAAGCAAAAAACGTATACAAAACAAAAATTCTTTGATTATACAGTTTACAGTTACGTGATTAATTAAAATGCTAAATATGATTGAGGTGAGGAAGCATAAAATTACAACTAAATGAATGAATATGTGAGTAAGTGTGCCAAAGAAAAGAGAAAATTGATTTTTAACTGTATTAACATACTAACAGAATAACATGATTGATTAATTTTCGCATGATCCAGTAAATAATTTACAATTACTTGTAATTAATTTTGCTGGCTCCTCTGTACTACTGCTACCCACGTTTATTTCTACAAATTGTTGCCAATTAACAATTTTCTTCAGTAACTATACATAAACACTTTCGATAATAAATTAATATCACCACCTGCTGTGAGACATGATTTTCATTTGTTGTTGGTTAATATTTTGTTGTTGTTAATCTTTTTTTATATAAAAAATACCTCATTTAAAATCTGCTGTCATCTGTGCTGCTGTTTAAATAATTTATTATTTTTTTATGTAACTTTGAATATTAAAATGCAATTAATAAATGCCACATACTCCAGTTTCGTCTGTTAAACAAACATGAATGAGTGTCATTGTGCTGATCTAAGAAACGACATAAAATAATAAATACCATGACTGAAATAACAGCAGCAACAACAACAGCACCACGAATGTATAAAAAATTAAAATAAAGACAGAATTTAATTGAAATTTATTTTATTATACCAACACTTTAACAGCCAAAAAGCAGTAAAAAAAGAACCAAAAGAGCAACCAAAATGAGTAGTATCTCGATAACACCACTGAATATCATGAAAACTTCTTTTAGTTTTTGGTTCGATTGATTGGAAAAAACATGAAAAAATGTTTCAATTTCAAGTTGAGGGTCAATTTATATTAATTATTATTGTATGTTCGAAAAGTAAATTGTGTGGAAAAGAGTACAACAACTAACGCAGTTTTATTATTTTTTCTTTTTTTTTTCCTTTTAATAAAAATGGGAAGGTTAAGTTAGGTTGCACCACCGATATTTCTAATTTCGTCCATTATTACCAATACCTCCTGTTTGGCGTCTGACATCCATCCCGAGAGTTTTATGAATTCGTGCACTTTATTCAAATAGTCTTCGGCAAGTCGCCGTAGTCAAGTAGGTAATGTGTTAGCTTATTAGATGTGAGGCCACGGTTCAAACTCCAGATCAGACATTTCCAACAAAATGAAATTTGAAAAAATTTTTCTTCGACTACTTCCTCTCAGCAGATTTCTGGCAAAAACTCTGAGAGTAAATAGAAATTGCGATGAAAAGTTTCTCAAAAATCTGTTGTTTGGAGTCGAGTTTCAACTATAGGACCTGACACTCATGTATAAAAATTAACGCACACAACATAAGTGGTGTGAGAAACTAGGTGGTAATCTTGTCTGAAAGGTTTTAATTACCAATTATGTATGTATGTAAGTAGTCGTCAATAAATTCTTTTCCTTATGTTCCCTATCACAGATTTGGTGTCTTGCGGTCTTCACTTCTTCCTCATTCTTCTTAGTTGTGTGTACCAAAAGACCAGAGTGCCCTGACTTGGCCGCAGTACTATTTTTGTCCAAACTTGGCATAATCGAGGGAGAATACAGACAGGGCGCTGCAAAAAGCAAGAGCAAGAACGACTTTAGCAGCTGGTCGGACAGGTAAATGACAACCGTAGAGGTACAGTTGAACTATAATGGACACAACTTTTGAGCTTAGCCTTGTGGATGTCCATATGTTGTAATACTTAATTCTGGGTTCCGGTAGGATTTCACCGTCCGAAACTGGGGTGGATGCTAGTGGGTAGAGTTCCAACACTTAATGATACATTAAGCGACATAAGCCCGTAGCTGCTAGGCTTTGTATTTGTAAATAAATAAAATAAATAAATGAATAATATTTCCCATTTGCGGTCGCATTGTGAAAAGTGCTGCTAAAAAAACTTTATTAGTACAAAAGATCTACAAAAAATTGAAAAACTATGGATTTTAATTCATTCAATTTGAAACTTGGAAATATTTTTTGTTTTTGTGTTTTTGTTACTATCGTTGTTAGTCTAACAAACAACATGTTGTCGACAAAGTTGTTCTACCATTGTGTTTGCCATTGAATGGTTTAACATGTCTGGGTGTAGTAAAGAGGGAGGAATTATTACTCACAATCGGTGTCGAGTGAATTGGTGTGGTTGACTTGGAGTGACTTAATTTGGATTATTTTGCTTTGGATTGAATTGAACTCGTATTGTCAAGAACAAGTAAAAATTTCAAAAATGTTGATTTTATGCAAATTGTATTGTTTTAAGCCATTGTTGGTTGATTTTTGAATGAGACAAAGACGAAAGCAAAAAAATGCAAAAATTTCATTCATTTTTTGTGTCAACAAAAACATATTCTTACCAATAAAAGTAATAAAATCGTCAGCAACAAAAGATTTTTTGTTTTTCGCTGTTCATTTACAATATTTAGAGACACAAAACTCACGATTTTTTCTGATTGTTTTTTATGGAAAAAATTATTTTTTTTGAATAACTTTTAAACAACTGCCATTGTAAGCTGGTTTAAAGCGATTGTTGATATAATTGTGTTAATCTTGGCCCAGCATTTCATGTCATTTCATTTTCTTTTCTCTAAATCATCGGCCTTTATAAAAGACGAATGTCTGGTAGAAGGACTGATTTTGAAAAATTACTTTGTCACTACGATAAAGTAACAGCTTTGCAAAAATACGTTGCAAAGTATATGAAGTGTCCAGTGAAATTGCTGTAACTTAATGCCTGACGCATTAGTGGTTCGTTCAAATCGACTTCAGAAATTTCGATATAAAATTTAGCTCAATCTGGTTCCAGCTAAAACGGTGGATGACCTTTATATTTAGAAAGGAGTCTTATTAGGCAAACGTAAATTTAATCCGAATTCGTCTAATAGGATTTCGCCTACATCCGCTCCTATAGCTTGACTAGTGAAAAATTTAAATGTTAATCAATAGAGTGACTAACGAAACCGAAAGTAATAAACTACGATAAGAGCCCACTACGTAAGACTCTCAAAAGTGCCTCGAGCCTCTCTCAGAGAATACCTGAACTAAATTATATCCTTAATTGAATAAAAAAAAAATTAACAAAATTTAACTTTCTATTTTAGCTCTTAAGATACCGATTGCTCCGCTCCTCTTGAAAAAACTTCCTAAAATAAAATAGAGATTTAAAAAATAACTTCTGTGCCCTGCTTTCTCTGACCCTCTCTCTTCTTTTTAATTTTACCAGACACTTTATGTGTATTAAAATGCATTGTAATATTGTAACATTTTTAGAATGTTGAATACATCATTGCAGAGTGGAAACAGTGATAGGCATCTGGGTTGGAGTTAGGGTTGCCAGATTCCGATTCGCAAAAAGCTGGACATTGGGTTTGAAAAAGCTGGACAAAACAAAAAAAAGCTGGACATAAAAAATACTGAGAAAATGTTTATTTTGGTTTTGTGTAAATAATTTTTATTAAAATATCCATTGTTCTGCGGTTCATCAGGATAGAACCAACATATTTTAAATTAAAAAAAACTGTATAACTTGCAAACATAGATAGAATAAAAAAATTATGTTTTGTAGAAAAATAGTTAATACTGTAAATGATAATTTGAACACAAAAAATAGTATAAAAATGAATTATAACGGTACTTTTTCACTTTCTTTGTAGTCAAGTATTAAATTTTTCATTTATTTTTTGGTTCAACAGAATAGAACCCCGTGCATTTTTAACTTAAACCAGTAGGCGGTTGTAATAAAGCTTTATAAAAACGAAATAAAATTAAAGTCACAGTTTGTGACTACAGTTAGCTAAATCAATATGGGAAGAAAGAGTTCTTTAAATTCGTCGGAAATGGTAAAAATTGATGTTTACCATTCTGCAAATTATTCTTATCGCGAAATCGGTAGAAAAATCGGCCAAAGTCACAATGTGGTAATGAATTACATAAAACATCGTGAAGCATATAATAAAAATTACAAAGGAGGTACTTAGACAGCTCTAACACCACATGACAAGCAAAAAATTCTTCTACTCTAAAATTAAACATTTAGCAGGAGTTAAAGCAAGTAAATCAACAGTTCGTCGCGCTATTTTACAAGTTCGAAAACTAAAGAAAAAACCTCCTTTAAATGCAATCCGTCAACACAAGCGCCCTCAGTTTGCCAAAGATCATATGGCATGGGATGTTCAATTACATAGGGGGCGTTATGCTGTGATGGCGGCTCAGAAATTTTTCGTCCTTACGCATATCGTGAAAATACAAGTTATAGCCATCCAAATTAAATTTTTTTATCAGAAAAAAATTACTTTTCGCCAATCGTTATAGCTTAATTGTCTTTGAACATCCCATGTCATATGATCTTTGGCAAACTGAGGGCGCTGTTGTTGACGGATTGCATGTAAAAAAATTTGTAATAAGCTAATGATTTGACTAAGATAACACGAAAATTATTGCCCAAGTTATTGCAGTGTACTAAAAAATTTCTTTTTAGCTGGACAAATTAAATTTAAGCTTGAAACTGGACAAGCGTCAAAAAAGCTGGACAATCCAGCCAAGTCCAGCCAGGCTGGCAACCCTAGTTGGAGTGCATGTTTGTGCAACTTGCAACAAACGTTAAAAAGGAAAATTGCATGTGTTAAAAGCAAAAATTATTTTTCGAAACATAATAAACATTTATCGTCTGTAAAGATGTAATAAAAATGGTAAAAATATCTTCTTTATCCACATCGATATGCATATGTAGACTGAGAGTAAAGTATGTAATTGAAAACAAAAAATATATATTTTAGGCAACTAGTTACATACACACGAGTAAAATTGTTTATATGATACGATATAGGACTACAGGCTCATTAAGTTATTATTTATAAAGTTGGTTATTTAAGTTAATATTTACTTAAGGTTTTAGAAAAATTATAAATAAGATTCTTTCTATAGATTCTAATTAGTTATCAGCAGCTGTTTACATTAAATATTTATATTATTTATGATATAAGTGTATCATAGCGTACAATATCAAAATGTGAAGTATCTAAACACTTTTATTTTATTATTCTACAACAACTTTGTAAGCTTTATTTACGTTACGTAAAATATAAAAAGCTTTTTCAAGTTATATTGAACAGAATGAATATGTAAATTACATGGTATACTGTGTAACAATATGCATGTAGTTTACATAATAAATACATATGTGTTTATAGTAGGAATAGATTATATTTAACTTAATAAGGAGTATTTTGCAAAATTGAGATGGAAGTAAAAAAATTTATAACTTATTTACGCCGCGTAGAGAATGGACATTTTTAATGTAGAGTTTATAAGATTTGTTTTATTACCCTTTAAACTATTTCTTTACTATTGTTTGCAATTTTGAAATTAGAACTAACTTTACACTTTACACCATGTAGACAATGTAAATTATTGCAATATTTATATAAAAACTCGAAGTACGAAAATAAATTACCATAATGCCCAAAATCAAATTTCCTACATCTGATACGTCAAAAATAGTTTATGAACATACAATTGTAAGAATATCAATGAGCCAATTATCTTAGAACTACCGTAGCTAAACACGCGTAAATTTATGATGGCTTTTCCCCATGTAAACAGTGTAAATTATAGACTAAAATGCCTTATTTTAAGGAAGAAGAATTTTAAATGATGTCATAAAATATGTTCAGTTCGTATAAGAACTAAAAATGTAAAAAGTTACAGTAAATAAATCTTATACTTCACACACCTATATATTTATCTAAAAGTTGTAAGATTTTTGTCTTATACCACATACACGAGTGAAATATATGTTTCCTGCTTTACGATACCTTCCTTTCTTTCTTTTAGAAATTCTCTTTTTAATTTATCCTTTAACAAACATTTTAATTTAATTAAATTATGGTGTTAAAACTTAACATCTTTCTCCTTCAACATCTTTCACCTTCTCCATCCCACATATTCACTAATATATTACGTATTTTTAAAAGAAAGTTATTGTCTTCCTTTTTCCTTTACTATGCAGCCACATTTGGAAATATATAGTAGTTGGCTGTGGTTGCACTATTTTCTGTTTTAATTTTTTTCTCTGTGAGCAAAAGGCATGATGCAAAAAGGAAAGCGAAAATTACAACACATACTGCACACATGAATACGAAGTTTGAGTAAAAGATTAGATTGGATAGAAGATACAAATAATATAATTTAACGTCACTTTCGGTTAGTGTCCTACTTCCTTGGTAGAGCATTCACTTATTTTCACTAACATGGACAGCCACAGGAGAGGAAAGAAATGCGATTTCAACAAAACTGGCTATCGTCTGGGCAAATAGAAGATCAAAAAATGTTACAAAGATTTACAATCAATTTCAAATTCTTGGGAATATTAAGTTTAGAAAAGATTTCTTAACAAATCCATGCATTATACAGTAATTACGTATAAGTTTTTGCGATTTTATGTTTCTAATTAAATCAGAATAAAAGAAAGCATCAAAAGCCTATAAGTTGTTGAAAATTACAGTGCATTACAGTGAAGAAAGTGGAACAAGTGGTCTCTAGATGACAACTGGGAAGTCTGTACAGAGTCTGGACTGAAATGTTAAAATTGAAGTCGTGCACAACTGTTTGAATGTTGCCTTTGATGAAAAAATATAAATTTTCGCCCCTGCACATCTTTGTGAAAAAGAGCGCTGTGAGCTTTAAGATGCAATTCCTTTATAGTCTAGAACTAGGCCTTTGGCTACATGAATATCCTGTTCAAAGACAACGTGAATCCTAAATTGTTTGTCGGTAGGAGGCTGTTGATAATGTTTCCTGATAGGTGGAATAAATGTTGATTCCAGAGGGATGAAGTAGTTTGCGGATGGATCAGAGAAGGATAAAGGTGTAGAGTCCGAAGTATTTCGAGTAGAGATACAAGTACAAGTGACAAGTACAAATTTACTCACAGATATTTGTCTCATTGTCGTTCTAAGAGAAAGAGAAGAATATGTAGAACAAGTAGAATCAGAGAAAAAAGTGAAATAACGAAACAAAGAAACGAAACAAAGGCATTAGTTAGTTACGAGATAATGGTCCACTTCCATAACAAAATCCAGCAGAAAAACTGTTCTAACATCATCACATAACAACTTGATGCATCCTCTCAATTTCTACTCCATGTACCTAACTCATCATACGTAACATGCATGTAACTTAGCACATTGAAGGGTTAGCACCAACTATTATGAGATAGTGAGTCGTACCTACCGAAGCCATTTCATTTTTATTTCAGTGTACACAGAAATAAGCCTACAGAGAGGAATTACAAGCTTCCACATAATTTGCACATCTTATGATCAAACTGCACAGATAGAGCGGTGACCACATTCAGAAGGATGTGGGCTGGTGGTTTACTGGTTATAATCTTTTTCAACATGTGTGCCTTCCGCTTGGAATCCTTCTGAGTATGATTGTAATAACAGGAAGCTAGATTTATAATGCTATTGTGCATAAAATGCATACATTACAACTCTCATGATTATGATAGTGCATTAAAGGCTATGATTCTTCTCAATATAATATAGGAAAGACAGCGTAGCTATCATTTTATAGCTTCTGCAAATGCTGTAAGAAAATCGGAATCTTAAAGTATTAAATTAAATAAATCAACAGCATATCATGATGTAACATTTTGGGTCCCTTAAGGATGCCTTTCGCTTTCATTCCCACGCTATCTTCAGGTTGCCTTTCCTTTTGCTTCACATTCTAGTATTTTTCTTTCTCTGTTTATCCCAGTCCTGTATCCCAGTCCTGTAAATTTTAAGTTCCAAAGGAAGTTGATGTAGATTGGGAACGTACGTATTTAAGGGTAAAAATCCGATTTTCATGTTAAGAAAACACAGGAAAGGGAAAGTTTGAACAAATGCAAACACATAATCCCAATTTATTTAAATTTTAATTTTAAAATGTTTAATGAATTTATACGCAAAATATTCATGTATTCCTTTTTTAATTTGTTGTTGCATTTTTCTCTTTTCGTTTTGTAAAGTTGTAAACTTAACTAATCGACATTTATGGCAAGAAGGCAAAAACAGATTAAGAAATCTTTAATAATAAATCGGACAGAGCATTAAAGGAACGAAATTTTAATCAACTTTAGCAATAACTTGCTTATCAATAGTGAATAAGGTTATGAAAGTGACATTTATATACATAGTTGGGTATTACAACAATAGCTCCTCACACCAC
Source organism: Sarcophaga variegata (assembly GCA_932273835.1). NCBI lineage: Eukaryota > Metazoa > Arthropoda > Insecta > Diptera > Sarcophagidae > Sarcophaga > Sarcophaga variegata. Next base: position 98,776,999 of record OW026358.1, read on the forward strand.
TTACGGATATACTTTAGTGGCGGGACATACAGTTTAAAATCGATTCCGAACGACAAATTTTTGAGAAACTATTCTTGGCAATTTTATTCACTCTCTGAGTTTTTGCCATAACCAGTCCAACACTTACATAACTCCTGTTATTTTGGCGGTACACCGACAACGATGAGGCAACATATGCTGATGCAAATAGTTGCTTTCACAATGCGAGCAATGTTCGCAGAGCAACAATCCGTAGGGAGAAATTCACAAATATTCAGATAAACCAAGCGTAAAATACTCAAGCCATGTATGAAGTCTACTCTCTGTTGTACGGAATTGAAACCAGTTTATTATAGAATGCAAGCAAGCAAAAACTTGAAGTATACTTTAAAAGGATACCTCAGAAGCATATGTAGGATATTTCGGTCCAACCAATAAGGAATGTATACTCAAGGAAGTTAGACAAAGAAAGAGGCGGTGATATCGGCATACTATCAGGAGGAAGCTTTAGAGTAGAATATGGATAGCGTTAGAGTGGAAATACAGACATACAACCACGCATAGAACTACGACAGCGAGAACTAACATGGCAACATGGCAAGGAGCAACCAGAACTGCAGTAAATAATGAGTACAGGGGACTTTTTGGGGAAATCGTATATGCTCAACAGAGGTTATGGAAAATGAATATGTGAGAAAGAAAACTTTTAATTCTGCAGTCCTTTAAATCGCTGACCAATTTATTAACATGTAATCGCTGGTTTTATGCGTGTTTTTCTTTTTTGGATTTTTTGCTTGCAAGGTGTACTAGTACATATGTTGGTTCCTGTTTATTATTCGGTTTTTGTTGATTTTTTAATCATTACAAACATTTTATTCGTTATTCCTTATTCATCTTTAAAAATATTTTTTGGTTATCGTAAACTTTTTTTATTTTTTGGGTGATTTTTGAATGTGTTTTTACAAAATCGAAATTAAATTGTTAATGGTAGTTTAATGTAGTTGTTGTTTTTTGTAGCAGTCTTTTTATGGTCGCATGTGACACTCGTTGCATGTTCATGTTGAAAATGTCACTTAACGGAACACATGCATAAATTAAAACTGAGACGTGCGCGCTACATTCCACACACATTTGCCGAAAAAGGCAAGTTTTTTCCTTATGATCGAGTAGAGCGAGTGGAAATAGTGTGACGATAGCAGCTAACAGACTATAACAACTTGGTCAGGAGAAGGAGAGGGGTTCAATGATTGGGATAATAAATTTATAATGGTTTTAACAGTTAATTAAAATATTGAAACAAAAAAATGGAAAAAAATGATTTCTTAAGTAATATTGCCATCATAAAATTAAAAAAGTTTGAAAAATGGGAACTCACCGTTAACGTTAGAGTCTGGAAATAAAAAATAAAAACAAAATTAATTAAAGAAAATTGATTTATTTTGTGTAATTAAAATGAATATTGTTACAGTAATTATCACTCTTTTTGAACGAATAAAAACCCTGCAAATTATATTCACAAATTTTACATACTATGGGAAGGCTAAGAGAGTGGTAATCTAATCACAGATGACCATCATATTTAAAATGATGTGTTGTTTTGGAGAATTATAACTTTTATTTTCCAAGTCTATTGTATTTGACAATCCATTAAATAACTGCATTTTGTTAAATATATTTTTACACATCGCATAGACTTATATCAGACCAACGCTTGCAAATTATAGGAATTTTTTCTATCAAAATCATGGTTCTGTTTGTCTTGCAATTAATGCGTTTTCTGGCGTAAGTAATAGTTCTTTAGAGCGGTTAATTCGAATAGCAATGAATCCTTTTCGGAACATGTTTACTCTTACTGCTAGTGTGCATCCAGTCAACTAGTGCATACTGAAGAAACTGTAATCACAGTACAGAGAAACATTGAAGAATCATTCAATTATACATCGTTCTCTGCAACTGGAGTGGCGTCAATCCACTTTATTCAAGGTTTTTTTCAATGGATTTTGGCTTAACAGCTATTAAAGGAATTTCTAGCATTTGATTACATTGATAATAGAAGTAAGAAGTGCCTTAAATAGGGCTTTAGAACTACATATATAGAGAAACAGGAATCTCTTCCCACCCAATTTATCATCAGCTTCGTTTCCTAGTACTGTGCAGTGTACTGCTATCTAATAAAATTGGAGTCAATTCTCAAGTGTTAGTTTCTGCAACTTTCTATAGCAACATTTTTCAAGTTGAAATGTTATACAGTGAGAGTCAAGTACCTTCAAGATAGTCCTGCAGTTTCAGAAAATATAAATGGTTTTAACCTTTGAGAGCATTACCGTATTCAGCAATGGTTATGGTCTCAGTCTGAACAATACTTTTCCTAGTTAAATCGTTACATTTTGGTGGAGTCCTTGAACAGCAGCACTGATGCCGTCGGTGTACTAATTTAAATCCAAATCGCTCTAAACTAATCTCTCAACAGGCAAAGCTTTCCGTTCTGGTAGCTTAACCTGCCAGAGGACATCTTCAAATACGTGATAGAAATTGGGGTATCAATATTCCTGCGTATTATACCCTAATCTACCAATGTATATCGATGAATGTTTTCAAATAGAATTGCCATCGAACACGCAGCCACCCTCATTATATAGACATGAAGTGATGTTGAAATCGTTATTGGACATATTTTCATTTTCCTAATTATGGTCATAGCTTACTCCACCAAGCGTACAATGACTGAATATACACATAGTCCTACCGTAGGAGAAGCGGCTAACCTCAGTTGTCTTAATTTGAATAACATCCAACTAAGCAATCTGTTCAGAATAGAGTGTATAACTAAACATGCGGGATTTTTGAAAAATTTTAAAAGTTTTTAATGAAACACTGTCATCATGTTAATTTGTTATGATCACTGTTAGATGATACCCGATTTTTCTAGCAAAATGGAATTAAGAATCTTCGGTACTCTTGTCTAAAGATTTGGTTTGGATTTAAGCAACCTGCATATTGTCTTAATGGACCAGTATTTCTATTTATTTCTGTGACATCTCCAACAAAACGCAATATGGAAAAAATATTTCTTCGGCAACTTCCTCTCAGCAGATTACGGGCAAAAGCTCTGAGAGCAAATAAAAAATTGTCATGAAAAGTTTGTCCAAAAAAATCTGTGAATTGGAGTCAACTTTAAGTTGAAGGTCTCGCCCCTCATGTATAAAATGCAGCGGTTTTGTAGCTCCTAGTGATTTTCCAAATTATTCTTGAATTTAACAACAACCTCCATAGAGTTGTGCCTTCTATTCATCATCATGTTCGTTATTTTCGTCAAGCAGGCCGATCTTTGTCTGTTGCGTCAAGACCATCATTTATGAACCCACAAATCATCTTTCGCATGTTGAAATCATTGAATAATATTCATGACTAGCTTCGCTAAGCAATCAATACTATGTGTGAAGTTCATTCCAATTGATTGAAACAAAACTTGCCGTATATCATTTATTAATTAGAATACCATAATAATTATGTCTAATTATTATTATACCCATGACCCTCACGTTAATAGTCTAGTACTCTACTCACTAGACTACCAAGGCATCCTTCCAATTAATTAAAGTGTTGTTTTCAGAACAAAATTTGATATTTTCGAAGCCAAAAAAACTTTCCTTCCATAATAATGACTAAGTGAGGAAACGTTCCAGTTTACTCCTTCTAAAATGCCACTTTTAAGTTATACACCCCAATTAAAACAACTCGAAGGCATTTATTTTTTCGTTATTTTTGGAAGCTTATTTATTGTGATTGAAAAATTCCAGATTTTATCCATTGACCATCGACATTCTAGGAAAAGAAGATGTAAATATTTTTGGCGTTGCATTCTTGCTACCGGTTTAATAAGAATCTGAAGATATCATGCCATAAGAACATTCATATATTGTAAAATCAAATATTTTTCCAGCGGACAAAAACTTAATCACTTGTGTTGAAAGTTCACATCTGTTAATGCCTCAAATTCTAACCTCATTATAAGCTTAGGCAACAACAACTTTAACATTCGAATTGCCTTTAAGTAGCAGCAACTAAAGTAACTTGAAAAAAGCCACCAGTGGAGATATTTGTAAACAATCAGAACAATGTAGAGCAGTAGAGAAGAAGAAAGGATAAGAGTATGTTGCATTAACATTTAAATGCCACCAAAAATTTAATATGAAAATTTTGTAATTTGCAACGTGTTTAAAAACAACTGCTTTAAGGCATTAACAAACTATTATTTCTCCTTTAATAATTCAACAGGCAGGCATTCCAGCAGCAACAACACATAACCCACTACAACAATCATATGTAACAAAGGACATACACACATACATATTTGCAATATCCCATCATATTTGCAATATCCCACTGTCCACCTGGCGGTAGTGATGCCTTTAAACTTACAACATTAAATACGAACGAGGCTATCCCGTACATGTAAGCTACATAATGATGATAATGGATTTGCATTTTAAGCCGGGTCTGTGGACTATGAGCTGTAAAATATTTGCATGCCTATGTGGTTGTATGTTTGTAAGAAAAATTCTTTCTCTGCCTCTCGAAAAAAATAAAAACAATAACAAACCTTTCGTACAAAATAAAACGTGAACAAAATCAACGTTATTACCTAGGAATGGAACAGAGGATAGTAGAAAAGAGCCCATTTGTTGGTACTTTAAACGTTTATGAATGGTTTTTGGGCGCCAAATTGATTACGATGTCACATGCAAAAACTTCATACAAAAAATAAAAAATATCGTAAAAAGGCAACATTAAGCCAAAGTAGGCTGTCACTAGTCGACCAATTCAGTTGGTTAGGCAGCCATTTTGCCATTAATACTGGCTGGCCACTTAGGCTTTTATGTTACCAGTGTGTTTCTGTTGGTTTGTTCCTCTGCCTGGCATAACTGATTCAAAAGCTGATTTTAGCTGAAAAGTATATTTTGCAACAACATTGACTTTCAAGTAATAACCGGTTTATTTATGTGTCAAACATATTGGGCAGACACAAAAAAAAACAAAAAAAAATGAAAAACAATTTGAAAATTTTGTTCAAACATAGGGTTACCATATGTAGTAAATTTAAATGTGGACATTTAATTGATTAATTCTTATTTATTAGCTAAGCGTGGTAAGTAAAAAGAAGTGTTTTAGAAATTATTTAGGATATTCAGAACAAGTTTTAAACTAGAACTTTCCACAAATGCTTATGTTTCCTCTCCTAAGTCTAAGTACGCAGCAGCACAGTCATCGATAATCATTGGATTATGTAGCCCAGATCTCACATTTTTCATTACGTGATGAATCTAAATTGTTTCTGTTCACTCTCCGTAGCATTGTTCATTTGCAACATGAGCGATTCATAGATCTACATAGATCTTGTCAATATGAACACATAAAAGAGCAGCCCATACCTGCCGGGATGGCCTAAACACGATATGTGGTTTCAACAGGACGATGATTCGCGCTACACAACTCATGTTACATTGGATATTCTCCACGGGCGATCTAAGGGTATAGTCCTCTCAGGTAGAAGTGTTATGAAATGGCCACCAAGATCGTGGAATTTGACTCCGAAAGAATTTTTCTTGTTGGGTCGAAGGTATATGAGATTGAGGCACAAACCACAGCAGTCCTTAACGCCAACATAACCCATGTCCTCGGTCAAATTCTGCCTGATTTATGCGTCAGGTTCCTTAAAAATTTAATATTTCGATATATTAGGTTACACTACATATTTGCTTTAATACATTTCTTTACGTTCTCGAATATTTCACGAAAAAGATTCTTTTTGAGAATATATCAAACAGGAGTGGCAAAGGAAAGGAGGAGTATTGGCTTCAATAAATTAAATTGTACAAAATAATGGCCTGAAAACGATCAACCTGTACTCAGTATAGCATTCCGCCCCATAGTATCGAAGGATGAGCGATAAACAAAGCTCATCATCCTTTAGATTATTCCATTATAATGTGAAGAGTATTGGTCTGATCGTTGTTCCCAGAAACATGTACATATGTATGTTCCTCTCGCAGTTATTTTTCTGTTTTACATTGAAGTCTTCACTATATTATGACTGGCCACATGTTGCATATAGTGTTAAGCAGAATAAATATTCTCCACTTTTAATATTTAATATTTTATTTTCGCTAACTTTACAATGATTTAGTGTTTATCTGCTGCCTTATTTCTCGATTGCATTTTTTATGTTATTTAGACAGAGACGGTAGCACGCACAGCTGCTATTATTAATTAATAATTAATTATTCTGGTAGGTAGTGCGTTGGCTTATTAGACGTAAAGCCAAGATTCAAACCCCAGGTCAGACATCAAAACGAAAATATGAAAAAATAAATATTTCTTCGGCGACTTCTTCTCAGCAGATTTCTGGAAAAAAAACTCTGAGAGTAGTTTAAAATTGCCATAAAAAGTTTCTCAAAAATCTGTCGTTCGGAGTCCGCTTTAAACTCTAGGTCTCGCCACTCATGTATAGAACTTAACACACATGGGTGGTGTGAGAAGCTAGGTCGTAATCCTGACTGAAGGGTTGTAGTGACCAAATATGGATCTATGTATTGAATTCATTCAAAAATAAACCAAAAATCATTATTTAAACTCAAAGCAATTAGAAAGACTTTTACACTTACTAGCTACTCTAACAAAGTAAATACAATGGGGAGGATACCCAAAAAAGTTTTACAAATTGCCCCCTTTGGCAGCTCTCTCACTATAACCATCGTCATGTGTTCCATTCACGTAAATTTCTATGTGAATGATACCTTGACCGTATCCAAATGGACTACAGCTAAAGGCGTTCGATACTCGCTGTATATACAGTTATGAAGACTCCATTCAGAGCTTAACGTTTGTTAACTGGCTGGTTGGTTGCTGTGTCACTTGATGTGAGGCTATGTTGCAAACACGGTCGTGTGTTATAGCCTTTTTGCTTTTCGTCAGACAATTTATGTGTGGCACTTATTTTAACACACACAAAAACAGATTATTGTTATTAAATTATGCATAAGCAAATTTTTGTTTTTGCCGCCCATTGAGAGAGGCATACATTCTCATAAAATGTAATTTTCATAATGAGGTGCCAAAATAATCACTATTTGCCACAGATACCAAGCAAAAGAGAGAAGGAGGTATAAGTGAATTAATTGCTGCACCTGAAACAGGCATTATATGCTTTAGCAGTTATGTTATGCTAAGCCATTTGGGACAAACATGACTGTGTGTCTCACCGGGAATAAACAGGCTGGCTGGCTGGCAGTCAGCGCTTAACGTAACAAAATTAAAACAATTTTCCATTAATATTTCAAAGCACGCCGACAAGTTATTTGCGAATTTTTATCACATTTTGGAAATAAATGTTCAGCGTTGAAAGTAAGGTTAGGTTGGAAGAGTGGCACATCACTGTTCCAAGTCATCCCTCAGAGACTGTGGCCATTGTGGCCCTTCATATAAAGAAAAAAGAACAGGTACCCCGTAAAAAACATTATGAGACTGTCTGACTTCAGTAAGAGATTCGAAAGGGCAAGAAAATTGCAACTTAGCCTACGACGATAGGAACATATTCTTTATAGTATTTTGGACTTAGGTCAGCCTCTAAATGAATTTAGTATGCTTTTATGAATTTGCGATTAGGAACACCCTGAACGACTCAATGCCTAGAGCGTGGGCCGACTTCAGAATAATATTTTCCTTTAAAGTTTGAAATTAAAAGGATCATATCTTTAATCTAAAGCATCGATTGATCACCGATCAACACCAAAAGTATCTACATAGCTGTAGACGACATAAGTAGACCATTCGATCTACATTGGTACAACATACCAACCCATTCCAGATACATGAATGAATATCATACGCCACTCAATCATTAAGCGCACCGAGTCGACAAGTAGTTACGGTTTTGTAGCCACTACATGTTAGAAATTGACCAGCAATTAATTAAAATAATTAACCTCAAAATTAGATGCAGATGCATAGCTGACTTTTAGCTGCTCTATTATAGACAGACGATAGCTGAGATATTTGTGCGATTATGGTATTCATACGGTAAAACTGAAGCAAACGTTGCTTTAAAAGTACAACTTAACCGCTCTATAAAGCTGATTACTTGAATCCAAAAGATTACACGTTTCATATGGAATACGTAGTCCTTACAACAGTGGATTGCCTATTAAAATCTTTTTTCTACCACTGCTAGGTTTATAACAAAAAAAAAAAGAAAAACTAAGACCCCATATAATGCCATGTAAATCTTTGCTTAGCTATGCTGACACCAGCTTAACTCGTCAGAGGATCTCATGGTATTGTTAACACTCTTTTGCTAATTTATGTTGGGGTAGTTTGTTCTCTGTCGTTATTTTTCTATTGTGGTTACGAGTGGTGCACTGTAATTCAATCGTACCTTAAGTGGTAAGTGGTGTATTGGTTTTGTCCAACTTCTTGTTACGCCCTAACATAATCTTCGTAATCACAGATGGCTTCACAGTCCCGAAAATCGTTTAAAAAGTTTTCTTCTTTTGGTGAAACGACTAGGACTATTGCCTTTTGTTAGGATTGGTACGGAGTTAAGGGTATTAGCTTATCTTTCCATTCCTTCGACCCGTCCTCTAATGATTTGTCCACATTTTCTGGCAATCAGTCTGCCTGCATACATAAGTATCAGATCGTTCACTACCCGCTTCTTATTTTTAAATTAAAAAAAAAACAAAGTGCGTGAGAGGTATCATATTATTATTTTTTATTGATTTGAAAGACCTCTTGATTATGTGTGGATATAACTTTAAGGCTTTAAGGACGACTATGGTTTGTTGTTTATTTGCATACACCTGCGAACGGTCTCAAATTCCACAATCAGTTCACATTTTATTCCTCAAATCGTTCGTGCAGAATATCAAATATAGCACGAGCAGTGTGACATGATGTACCGTCGAAATACATGTCGTTGGCATACACATCATCTGATTCGGGCCAAAAGAAGTTGCTAATCGTCGATCTATAGTCCTCGCCGTTGACAGTAACAGTCTGGCCAGAGTCGTTCTGAAAGAAATATGGACCGTTGCCATCGCCAACTCAAAATCCACAGTAAACAGTAATTTTTTGGAATGCTTTGGACGCTCTTAAATTTGTATCGTACCAAATTCCACAATTCATCCAGAAATGGGTCTCACCCTAGTAAATGATTTTTTGTGAAAAGTAGGGTCAGTTGTTACCAACTGCTTCAGAGCCGAGGGCTCGTCGCTATCTATTGTCATTAACTTTCAGTTCTTGGGACAGTTGGAATTTGTACAGGTGCAGGCCCAAGTCACGACGCAAAATTCGCCACGTTGTGGTCCCCATGCAAAATGCCGAGATTCTCTAAGTAGTTGACTCGAATCTATCCATCTTACAGTCCTCTCGGTAGAACAATTATGGCGACTGTAAACTGAGCGGAGCGCGCCGTGCTTTGCCCGAACATGACGATCGTGAAAATATTAGAATTATAATTCAATTGACAGATCGACTGCTTTTGCTTGACTGACTCTCTGAATCTAAACTTCAACAGTATTCTTCCAACTGATATTGAATTGGGTCAAATACAAATTATCTATTAAAGTACCCGCTTTGGCGCAAAATATGACTTATATACAGTGACTAAAGGAAATCTTCCCATTTTCACAAACTTTATTCCCTACTATCTACTCCGTATTAAGTTTCAAAGTAAATTTCGATTACTGAACTGTGTTCTTTTAAAAGTTAAATCTGACGTAAACCTTTTAACCAAAAAGTTTTGTTTACGACCTTACGATGGAATAGGATAGTGTTTTGAAGCCGATAAAGGTATTTTAATGGATGTTAAGTTCGGGTCCGTCCTATCCAAAATAAGGCCACACTCTTAATCTATCATAAACTGTAAATTCTTTAATCAAAAATTGCCTCTGGAAAGAAGGTTATATTGCTGTTACCTGTACAATAAACTACATTATTGTATAAGGGATGTTTTATAGTCGAGCTAGATCGGCTATCAACACTTTCCATGTATTTATGCAAAGTACACTAACACATTGTTTATCTGTTTATCTCTATGGTTGTTGGTGTGCCAACAGTACCGCACCAGTTCATAATGTTACAAAGTAACCCCAGCCATTAAGGGTTTAACTAGCTGCTGCATTAAAAAATTAAAACTTTAAGAAATTAATGAAAATTACGGACAGGGCAAGACAAAAAGGAATACGAAAAAATATTTTTAACATTTCCCACACCGACAGCAGCACCAATAGGAACAACAAGTTCTATATTGCAATTTGATATGGCAGGGGCAACTTTAAAATATTTCGGAGGTCGCGTGTTGTTGGGGGGAAGGAGACAAGTTGATAATTAAAAAGAATAAATAAAAAAAGTTATTTTCGTTTTTTTTGTTGTTGTTTTCATATAATATGTTTTTTTATGTGTAAGCTAACACAGTTTACCAACTATTTTGGGAGTATAATTCCATTGAAAAGTTGACAACAACATTATGGTTGTGGCAACACAGTTTTTCTTCGTTAAAATAACTTCACTACAGCGTTTTGCATCTACTAACAGACAATTTGTGCCATATGAAAATGGCAAGTGGCAACTTATTCTTCGTTTCATTTTGGTTTTAAATTTGTTGGCATTTAAGAGAGAAGAAAAGTTTTATTAAAAGCAGTATAGGGAGGAAGATTAATTAATTTTTCTGTACAAAAAAATCAGAATATAAATCTTTAAAGAAGAAAAAGAATCGGATTTAGTCATTATTTCAAACCACAAGCGTAAAAATAAATCAAAACGAGATTTGAAAGAATCTACGCATTTGAACAGAGATAGTGATCAAAGTCGTAAGTGAGCAAATCAAAACCATTTCCATATGCAATATCTCGGCATGGCTCTTTTCTACAAATATGTTGTAAATAATTTAATTAAAAATGGTGAATTTAATGAAAAAATGTTAGAAAGTTTTGTTATTTTTTTCGATTTGAGGTGGTCATCTACATGTAGCAATTGATAATTGCGGATTCTTCACCATTAGAATTTCAAGGTGTTGCTATCCGATACAATTACCCTCACACACCCTCTTCCTTTTATATTTTTTTCAAGTGAGTATGACCGTAACAAGTACGCAAGTAAGTCGCCGTAGTCAAGTAGGTAGTGTATTGGCTTATTAGACGTAAGGCCTTCGTTCAAACCAGAGGTCAGACCTTTCCAAAAAAACGAAATATAAAAAAATATTCTTCGGCGACTGCCTCTCAGTAGAATTCTGGCAAAAACTCTGAGAGTAAATAAAATTGTAATGAAAAATTTTCTCCTAAATCTGTAGTTAGAGTCGATATTTAACTTTAAAGTCCCACTACTCATGTATAAAATTAAAATACATACGCCATAAGTGATGTGAGAAGCTAGAGCGTAATCCTGACTGAAGGGTTTTAATGACCAATTATGTTATGTTGATTTACTATACCCAGAGAAGCCGTGGCGCATATTTGAACGATGTTATATTCTACACATAATGGTAGCAATAGGTCTTTCATAGGAATGTAAAATTTAAATGTATTTTTAATAAATCATTTAAATAAGAGATATCTCGAGTATGTCGTAGTGGATATATGTAATTTCGCTGGCCAGTAATAGATTTGAGCTGCATCAACAGATGACGTTTATCTGTCAATCGGTAAATTAGGCAGCATTTGCTCTTGATAATTTTCGTAAACAATTTGCAAGATTGTCCTTAAATGGTGGCTTAAACAATGGCAACAGTCATTCATAGTCCTTGGTGCTCTCTTTTAAAAGCACATGTGGATTAAATTCTTATAAAAAAGCACTTCACATCTTAAAGTTCCCCATAATTTTGTTCTCTAAGAAAAATTACTTCGAAAGCAATTAAAATATATTTTTTCGTTATAATTTGACGCTCCTTTCTGTTGCTTTTTCCACCATTTTTTGTTTTCTGCTCTTATGCCTGAGAGAGCCTAGGTAAATGAACTACAAATACAATCATGGCGATAAGGAATCACATGACAATAACAATAATAAAAAAGAAGGAAACAACTAAAAGGATACAAAACAAATTCTCCCCTATTTGAAAGAACAAATATGACCAAAAGGAACAACAAAACTTGTAAAGGAATACACAGAACTGGAAGCAAATAATAAACAAAACAAAATAAAATAAAATCAAATAAAATGAAATGGAAAATGGAATAGAAAAACACAAAACGAACACAAATTAAAAAAAAGAAAAGAAAATGGCAAAAAATTTTAATTCCCTATGAAAACTTCTAACATTTGACGTACCAAGAACTCACAAGCAACCAATTCAGCTTACCAGTCAACCAATGAAGTGTAAATAAATATCACATTCTAAACGCATGGTAAACTCAGCTGAATAAGAATGTTGCAAGCAAATAGCAACAGTGAAGCACCAGCAACACTTGTAAGTAAATAAGATGGAAGATTGTTAGAAAAGAGAGTCGGTGTAGCATGTAGTGTTAATTACAGCTCGTCGTCTGCGTCAGCATCATTGACAGCGTCTCTATACAATCGCCAGGCAATGTATGGCTCTCCTAACATCTAAAATATTTGAATTTCACGTTAGGAAAGAAGCATTTCGTTTCAAAAGGAATGATGACTTTCGGTAAATGGGATGAAAATTTATAAAAAAAAGTAAAAAAAGCAACAACAATTATATATACATACAGTAAAAAGAAGAAAGAAGCAGCAGTGAAAAGCTTGAAAAGGACTACAAACGAAATGAAAGGCTAAGCCTAGGCAAGCCAGCAAAACAACGCAAAGAAAATCCAATACATATTCAAACAAATAATTTAAAGTAAAGAGCACTTTAAGCTACAAGCTGAGCTGTGAGCGAAATATGCGATCATCATCATCATTATCATCATCACCTTCATCGCTGTCGCTATGCTCATGTACTAGTATCAAAGCTGCTGCCCTACCACAGTAAAACCATTGAGTAGAGAAGTGGAAAAAAAAAACAAAAACTGTTACAAGAGAACAACTCAGGAATCATTTGAAAGGAAACCTACAGAAAGATTTTTCTATTTTGCACCTTAGTTGCAACAACATTACCAATAGCAACACAAGAATATAGACATTTTGTCGTTTAAAACATATCAGGGAATTATATGCCTACAAGTGGAGCAATTGATAAGTTTCTTCGTGATAAGTTTCTGATGCCAAAAGTTATGAAAGGTCATAACAAAAAACAAACTTAAATAAAATGGTTGTTGCATTTCTTATCCCAGTTAATATCGTATTTGTAAATTCAATTTTCAGCTAAGATCTGATCTCTGGAAATAGCATGCCAAAGAACACCTAAACGAGCCGAGAGGGATTGATGTCGATTACTCCTTAACAATTTCTTGCACTCTGTTAAACACTTTTCGGTGTTCTGCTAACCTTGATTTTGGCTGTGTTAAAATGTTTTTTTTTATTTTAGTCCTTACTAGTTAAATTTGAAATTATCTTCACTGAGAGAGAAAGTAAGTGAAGCAATAATAGTTCGACACCAGCACTAAGAAGAATCCCCTTTATCGTATTAACATGTTGGTCTCATCATCTCTGTGGGTAGCGGAAACAGGATATTTTACAAAAAGTAAGTTTTGTTGAAATCATTGTAGCCTAGTGCATAGTGCGTAGGCTTATTACACGAGAACACGTGGTTTAGTCCAGCACAGACAGGTTTCTGGCAAAACCTCCGAGAGTAAAACATGATTTTAATGAACAGTTTCTCAAATCTATCGTTCGAAGTCAAAGATAAACTGTAATCCCGGCACTCATGGACACAACGTGGGTGTTGTGAGGAGCTAGGTTATAAACCTGGCTAAAGGTTTGTAAGGGATAATTAAATATGGAAATAGGGAAGTTTCGTGGCGAATTACTTGATTTTAAGAAAGAAAGTGAAACTCTCTTTTCCACTTCTTTGTCATACCATACATACATAATTAGTCATTACAACCCTTCAGCCAGGTTTATGGACCTATTTTCTCACCACTTATGTTAATTTTATACAAGAGTGGCGGGGCATACAGTTTAAAGCCGACTCCGAACGACAGATTATTTGAGAAACGTTTCATGGCAATTTTATTTACTCTCAGAATTTTTGCCACAAATCTACTGAGAGGAAGTCACCGAAGATATATTTTTTTTATATTTTCATTTTGATGTCTGACCTGGGGTTTGTACCTTACGTCTAATAAGCCTACACATTACCTACTAGGCTACGGCGACTTCTTTGTCATACCGCTTTAAAAAAATTAATTCTGTTACACAAAGTTCGGCGACTTTTGGCTCCAAAGGAGGTAACTGAATATCGCCCAGTAAAGAAGGCTTTAAACACAGGCAAGTACATAGGTGGAGAGGGAGTACTGAATAATGTATTCCCTTTCAATAACATGACAATTTAGCCTCGTTACTATATGTCACATCGAAAAACATACACATGTTTTGTCACGTAGAACTTTCATTCAAAAGGCAAGTATATTTTACTTCGTATTTTATGTTGCTGTTGTGAAAGTATAGGATTTCATTATAATATTTATTGCTTTATTTGCATATAATATACTGCATATGGACATATAGAATATATTTTATATTATAAAATATAAATAATAATAAAGTACTTAAAAACAAAATGTCCCACACCTAGTTTAGAACAACGAAAAAAGGAGTTTTTTTCGTTTTGTTCTCTTAAACAAGAGGCTTCAGGGGGATTTATTACTTTTCAGGGTTTCTAGTGAAGTCATAAAACAACCCTATGGAAAACCTCTTCTTCTTGCAAAACAGGGATAAACTGTGAGTACATTGGCTACAAAACGTACGATTATGAATAGTTTAGTTTACAACCCTCCAATAACGAGCCATAATCAAAGCCAAAGCATGTTTAATTCCTGTAGTCAAGTTCATTGTTCGAAGAGCCTCAAATAATTAGTAACGACGACAATAGTATGGAAGTGCAACCTAATAAAGAGGAACTTGTAACAAACAGGATAACAGTTCCTAATACAATACAACCACTATAACTAGTTCGTACTTGTTGGTGAAGTTTCTGTTGCTGTCTTGGGGGAGTTTCAAGAACACGGAAAGTATAAGAAACAGAAGCAGGAAAGAATGAACGGGTTTGTGCTCATGTTCTTAACAAATTATGCGAAGAGCCTTAGAAGAAACACCCACTCAACACAACATAGCAACAACAATAAGAAGTAGAAGAAGGAATGACTTTCTTAATATTCTAGAATCATGTATTAAATTTCTACTCTCGCTTCTGCAGCTATAGATTATGTTCATTGTGTCAACAAAGGCACAATGATTCTAGGAATTACACGCGAAGAAAATAATGGGGGAGCGTTGTTCTTGAGTCAAGGTTAATGACAATATAATCACAAAAGTATATGTAGAGGAGAGAGAAGAGAGAGAGAGAGACGGCGAGAATGGGTATCCCTTGTGTCATAATGGCTGCGGGTTTGGGTGACCACTTAACTATTTCATAAATTAAAAGTGAAACAAGTGGAAACAAATGCAAAACGTTATACGAAACGTCATGTAAAAGCACACAACAATCAGACACAAGCAAAGTTAACTGAACAGCCATTTATAAGGAATACATGCAACCCAACCATCTATCCATCTATCCATACATTTGCTGGCTTCTTTCATTATTTTTTTTGTTTTTCCTACGCAATTTTTTTGTTACTGTTTTATTCTTATTCTCTGTTTTACTCCTTTCTTTGGTTCTTCTTCTACAGTGTATATGCGTATATATTTGCACTTATTTTGGTCTTCACTTCTATTTACTCTCTGCCTGCTGTATCGTTTCCATTCGTGCCTTTCGCCGTAAACAGGAAATTCTTTGATTTGTAAATAAAATCTACGCATAAATACTAGAGAAGTAGAGGGGACATTGCGTTTGACTGTAAAGACATGTGCATGTAACAAATTGTCGGAGGGTTTTAGTTTGAAGGTGGTGAATTGCATGCGTAAGTACCCTCTTCTTTCAATGCAATCACATTTGAATTGCTTCTCAACCAATGTAACTAACACTCCTCCTAAGAACATATGAATTCCATTCGTTCGTATATTTTCTAACTTTAAGATTCATTCTGTTGCAGGGTGTTAATAAAATATTTTAAAGCTACACTTTTCCTGCAAAAGTATTTTAAACTAAATTTTCGATTAAAAATATCATGACGTTTAAAAAAAATTACCAAATTTTTGTCATCTTCGGTGTTAGTATTGATGAGGTCTTCATAACTTCAGTATTCTAAGAAAGATATTTTTTAATTAAAAGTAAAACGTCATTTTATCCACTTCATTTAGTCCAGGAGATAGGTTGTTGGATAATAGAAGTCCATGGTTTATACCACATATCCCCCACAAATACGAAAAAACTGATGGGTTTTTCCAAAAGTTAATGAAAGTAAATTCTAATGCCAGTAGGGTTATGCATGAATGGTTCTAAATTTGGGTGCAGAACTTAAAAATCCCTAACAAGGGAATCTCAAAAAACCTACTTTATGCTTAACCTCAGGCTAGTGGTAGAGCAAATTTAATTCCCTTGATAAGTAAGAACAAAATTAACCCGATGAGCCGATTGCAGGCGATTACTAACGATGATTCCTTAAGGAAATGTATATGGCATCGGTGAATAAGAATACAAATATAAGGCAAAGACAAAATTGTTGCCAGAAATCTGCAGAGAAGAAGTCGCCAAATAAATATTTTTTCATATTTCGTTTCGTTTCCTTAATGTTTAAACATTTTCAGTATTGATTAGAATTTTGTATGAGAAGCACATTGTCAAATATGCAATTATACCGGTTTGTCTCATTCGAAATTCATATTTTTGATTTGATGAATTGATTTGCAGACAGCAATAAAAACAACGATGAAGCAAAACCCCAAATTGTCAAATATCACGGTTACACAATTCGTAAAGCAATACACAGCAGCGTCATAGCAACATTTTTTAAACTACGTTTTTTAAGTATTTGGAACAAAAAGTGGCAAAAATTATAAACATTCCACGATAATCGCATAAACAAGACAAAAACTGACAAGAAAACTGAAATACAAGAATAATACAACGACGATCCTGAAGAGCTCGGAACTCCAAAAGCCAAATAGTTTTTTGTAAAAAAATCGTAGCAATGTAAAAGCATAACAACTAGTGCTGATGTTGTACGAACGAATATACGAATGTTGTTGTAACACATGCTATACATGCTAGCAACATGAGGTAAGTACATGGGAATACTAAATATGTGCTGCAGTTGTTCTTGTGTACAATAAAACGGCAAAGCAGTGTCTTTAGACAATTCAAAATAGTGGCAATAGGTGGCTGGAAGAAGAATTACAAGTAATTTTAACTGACTTAAGCTCCATATTTTAATGTTGCGACTTCACACTAAAAACAAACAGACAATAAAAGGAAAATTCATGCCATTTCTATTGCATGTGGTTGTGTTCAGCGGGAACATCAGCATCATCTGTAACGGTAACGGCTTCGGTTGTTTAATGTTGTTGTTCCTATTTTATAATATCAGTAACTTATTTGGCACCACTAAAGCTATCATAAAGAGCTTCTGTATTGTTAGTTTCACTCTGACAGAACGATGTGCGGCAAATATGTTCAATGTGTCGAAAGTTAAAGTTTTATAAACATCACCACAATCATTATCATCAGCCTCATCATCATCAATAGCATCGTGCATGTTTGTTCATGTCTCAAC
This sequence comes from Sarcophaga variegata, assembly GCA_932273835.1. Taxonomy (NCBI): domain Eukaryota; kingdom Metazoa; phylum Arthropoda; class Insecta; order Diptera; family Sarcophagidae; genus Sarcophaga; species Sarcophaga variegata. The sequence goes on from OW026358.1 coordinate 98,794,746, forward strand.
GTATGTTTACATTTCCTTTAGACATTTTGAAGATTTTTTGTCGTTATTTTCTCGTTCACCTTTAAACTCTTGAACTTTAAACTCAAACCGTGCAGTAACTGAAATGCTTTACATTCTGTGGCTTTTAAGTGTTTCCCAAAAACTTTTGATTGCTATTCGAATACTACTTTCTAGTTATGTACAAATACTGCAAGCATTTGAGTATCACATTCAGCAGGTGTGAATCTGCTGCAGTCTATCTGAAGAAATTAAATAACTGTTGTCAGCTAAACCAACTGACTCTGTAGACAGTTCATTAAGTCATATTAGAGGTGGTGCAACTTGACCCAAATTTCCATTTCTACTTCTGCTTACAATCTCTGGATAAGATCAGCCTAAGGTCTACGTATTAAACTTTCGCTGTGCCTTTTTGATTCGCTGAATCGGCCGATACATTTAAATGTGGCTGTAGTAGGAAACCAGTGTCGTGAGAATGGTGTAATCGCAAAATATTGTAGAAAGTGCTTTCCTTCCGGTGTGTGAGGCACAACTACTGATAAGATATTATTATTGCAGTCATATTGGCCATGCAGAAAAACTTTTTCTCATTTTATAAAAGGAAAAAAAGGAATAATAATAAAACCAAATTAACTTGCAACATTACAAGTGGCAAATACAGCAAAAAGAAAGAAAATAGAAAACTTTGGCAATATTTCAAGTTAACACAAGAGCCTATGTGTTTGATTTCCAAAGAGTTACTGTTAGAGGGCGATGGTGATGGAGGTGCTGCTGGTGTTCGATGGCAAAGTGTATTGACAAAGTGGAAATTAGCAAAACTGTCAAAGATTACCATAATGGGTGTCTTAAAGAAAATGAGTAACTAAGCTCAAAAAAACTTTATCAACACATTACTTAGTGCAACATATTGAAGGAACAGTCTTACAGACATTATTACTTCCAACAGTGAAAAGTGTTGTAACTTAAAACGTATTATTTAACCAATAAGGCCAATAGAGTATTACACGATTTCTAAGACACTAGAAATTTGTGTTGATGAAGTCATAAGCTTGACCATTTTTAAGGTAAATCTCAAGCAGAAACAGATTATTTTAATAGCTCTCGTTTGTTTGCATTGCTCTTTAGGTAGCAGATAATGGCATTTTATTGATTTCAATGGCGAAAGGGAAATCTTTGATAGGGGGAAACTTATATCATCAATGGAATGCATTCAAACGGAACGAAGTCACCTAAGCTGAGTTTTAATGAGAACTTTAAAGTGAACGAAAATTCATTTTGAAAAAACCTGAGATTACACCTTTCCTTTCCAAGTGAATGATCATTAGTGTAAACATTGTATGGTTTGATTATCAATAAAAGGCCAGATTTCGGATATGCATAAGCAATATCTTAACGCAATTTGAAGACTTCCGTTAACATTAGACTTGCCGCTGAAGTTATTTGTAGATTCTTGGAAGGTTGAGATGAGCGTATTATTTAGTAACAACTAGTACGGGGAGAGTCTCTAAATTATTCTTGTCTAATAAGCTTGCAAACATATATACAAAGAGATGCACATTTGTCGTCCTAGATAGAAATCGAATTACTTTGCAATCAGAACATTTTTTTACTACAACTATATTTTCATGGAAAATAAAATGCAAAAGAAATGTAATTTTACACAATTTCTTGAGCGATTTTCGCCTACCAAGAATTTTAAGGCTGAAGTGCTTCGAACATACTGCAGTTTTCAGACAATAATGAGGGACGGAATATTTCCCGTACACTGCAAGAATGAACACCTTCAAAAGTTTTCTTATCAACCAGATAAAGATAGGCTAGGTTAAATGACGGATCCTTCTTGAAGTACAAGGTCCAGCCTTTAGGCCCATTGTAATACCACAATTAAAAACCAAACATTCTCTAAATCTTAGCATTGCAAAAATTGTTAGTTTAAAGAATTCCGACATGCTTGACAGAAAATGAAATCTTAAGAATCTCTGTATCGTACTTCTTAGACTCCTGTTGAAGGCACTGGGCAGAGTGCTAAGTCTAATGGCATGCATTAAGTAGCCTGTAAGAATTGCATGATCAATCAGCCATTTTCCATACAAGTCTAGGAGAATTTGAAGAATCCTTGATGCTCAGGATAAATACGTACTCAGTAAAGTACGTACAATGTACTTAATATGTTTAAAGTAAAGGTTCCCATACCGAGTAGTTTAGTAGGCAGAGCGTTGTCTTATTAATCACGTCACCATGAAAAAGTTTCTCAAAAATCTGAAGAAATTGTTTTAAGTCTTTCAAACGAAAACAAAAAGTAGAAGAGAGTGTCAGAATTTCCGGTTCGGCACATCATATAGGCCATTAGACACCAAAATCTTTTCCTGTACTTAGTCTTTTACAACTCAAAAACACGGTATCGATTAACATGATAGTTTATCGGTTCATCTAAGGCCATAATAGGTGACATGTAATTCATAAATGATTAACGTATTACCTACCTCATTTACTTAACAACCGTTTAGCCAGGATAACTAACGAGCTTCTTTGATTTTGAGCACGAGTGGAGTAACCTATAGTTTAATGTCGACTCCGGGCGACAGATTTAAGAAACTCTTAATGGCAGACGTAATTACTCTCATAGTTTTTGCCATAAGAGAGCAAGTCGCCGAAAAAAATATTTTTTCGAGATGTCTGAGCTGGGGTTTGAAACACTACTGCGGCGACTCCAATCAGATTAAACTGCAGAATTAGAACGTTATAAGCACCAACATAAACTGATGATATCCGTAAAAACTACGCATTACTACACCATCACTTCAATGTAATCATTGATCTGCATAGTAATCTCCTTAAACAAATCGAATCATCTTTTAAAATCATGTTCAACTGTCACTTATCGATAACGAAATGGTCAGCGAAATGAAATGCAGCTCACCAATTACGGAATAAATTGGAGCATAGAAATTGGCAATGGAACAGTCAGTACACTTGCCATAAAATGGAAAAATGTTTTCAAACATGTTGAAGCGTTTAAGTGGATGGAACAGTCAGTGTAGCAAGCACTTCAAACATGTTCGGGCGTTTTAAGTGGTGAAATACCACAAAAATAAAGAGAAAAATTGGAGAGAGACAAAGATACTCCGGAAGTACCAGAGAATAGAATAGAATATTTCTCAATTAAAAAAGCCGTTTTGTTTCCATTCTATGAACCGCATTTCCTGCCTTGTGCTTGGGTCTTGGCTTTCAACACCACACTTTCTATCCGCATGCCTGATGCTCCACGCCGAGTAACAAATAAAAGTCAAAACGTTAGAAAATTGTTTTAAACTTTCGTTTTATTGTGCCTGTTAAAGTTGATCTTTTTTCAATTTTGTCGTTGGCTCAACTACAAACAGCGGCAGCAACCTACCTCAACCTGGAAAGTTATCAAGGTGCATAATTGTTCTTCATTTAAATTTTTTTGTTCTTATTCTCGTTGTAATTGAAATGCAATTAAACTCTTATTTGTTGCTTTTTTGTTATGTGTATCCATTCGTTCGTACGGCGTATAGAACTCGAAATACTTTTTCCTTTTCTGTTTTTCATTTTGTTTTAGTTTTTTTTTTCTTCTGCTTTTGCTTCTTCATATTTTACCTCTTTGTGATGGTCAAGCATTTAACAGTTGTTACCCACCACTATTAGTGTCAGTTTTTTATACCCTGCGAAAGGCAGAGATTTTGCAGAATGATATGATGCATGATGTTTTCAGCCTGATACTTTACACTTCTATTCAGATTAACTTTGTAAAGATTGTTGCTAATCAACGGATAACAAATAGCTTTAAAGGCTTTTATGGTACCAAAAAGACGTGAGAGAATCAGTTCTATCATCAGGAACTTCCGAACCTTGACAGTTGAGAACGGCTGTCAAATTAGCTGTCATGTATTAAATCTGTTTTGCTAAATCAAAGGAGATGGATAAAGCATTCAACAACACGCGTAAATAATAAAATTGTTGCATCATCGTTGCCATTACTGTTCCCTTACCTGCTACAGTCCGGACTGTAGTGTGTACGTGTCCCTGCGTAATGGGGACGAGCCCTTCGCGGTCGGGTGAGGGTGGGTTAGTGTGAGGCCGGGGACGTCCGAAAAAAAAGAAAAAAACTGTGTGTTTTGTTTGGAAACATACCGTCATACTCGTCCTACCGAGAGAACTCTTCGCAATGTGGTCGATAAATTCTGGTTTACTGGTTTAGTAAACGATCGACTGACATCCGCCCTACGGCAAAATGCAAGCTCTAAACGAACCATAATAATTCTTAAAGCCATTTGAGGCAGATTAGATGCTCAGTTGTTGAAGATACGTCGATATCTGTCGTATTCAGCTCATGCATCGAAATTCACCAACAAACTCCCTGGGTAAAAGGAACGAGTCTTCGACAGATCTGCTTTGAATATGAATAATATAACGTTATTTTTTCGGAATGGGGATATTTCTACTGCAATCCACCCTATATTTTTGCCAGTTTATTGAATTATTGTTTGATTATTGACTCTTATCATCTCTGGCGTTGCTACTGATCTGCACGTCGAGTGCTCAGTACTCTGCTAGTTATCCATAGACACTGATTTTCATGTTAAAGTAGAATTCCTATTTTAAAGCGCCTAACGATTCACTTTACCTTATCTAACAGAATTCTCAGCATTATAAGTCTAGACCTACCGACTAGATGAATTGATTTTATTTGGGACTGGAGCGTGCTATTTATGTCCATCCCTTTAAGCCTTCAAATTTTTAAGCAAGCTTGGAATCAAATACTATCAATATCAACACAGTATTCAATCTATCTTTCTTGTCTATAAAGGATTCCTAATGATTTAATTCTTTTAATGTTCTGCCTAAACTGGATCCGTTTAGAAGAACACATATTCCATACCATATCAAATAAATGACTGTGAGTGTGTATCTCATTTAGTTTTAACCACAGTCCAGACAAGTTTTTTTCTTTTTTCATTTCCCCTACACCGAATACTTCATAAAGAGAGAGGAGAGAAAGCGCTCATATGGAATTGATGCAGTCTCAGACCCATAGACGAAGTGACCAAATATAAAATAAATGTGCTGTACATAAAAAAATAATTCCATAGAAAATAAAAGCAACAACAAAAATCCGAAGTGTATATTTAAACCACAATTTGTTGCTGATGTTGTTGCTGATGTTGTTGCTGTTCCACATATAATGGAGCTTCAGATTTCGAGTAAAAACAAACTAATATTGGTCAAGGTTTAAAATGTATACTACACAACCATAAACGGTGGGAGCAGCAGCAGAAATAGCATCACTACACAACAATTATGTAACAGTAGAAGAGTAGGCAGAGCAAACAACTAATATTCCAAGCTAAGAGGACATACTCCTCTTCTCTCATCTACAGTTTCGTTCATATAAACAGTTTAAGCTGTACTCCACTTTTAATAGTTTTGTGCTGTTTGTTTTGACATGCCCCAGCCCAGTTATTCTTTTTATAAATTTGCTGCTGCTGCACCATATCCAACCAGCAACTAAAACTTTTATTCGTTTGCTCTGTTTTGTATTTTAAAAGGAGTTTAAAGTTATACTTGTGGAAGGGACTTAAGAACTGCAAAGACTGTTTGCGAGGATTATGTGGCATTTTAATTGCAGGGAATCAATTTGTTTACGACGAAATAGTGTTGACATAATCTTGAGTAATCAAATCACCTCTCGTGACGGCAGTTGAATAAAATTTTTCCAGAGCTTGTTGCAATCAAGATGTGTTTCATATCCTACCTATTCAGAAAAACATACCTCTGACCGATTTCTTACTTTATGTGCCCGTGCTTCTTGAACGAAACACAAATTTCGAAAGTTTTTTCAATTCTTTTCGCTTCCTTTCCAAATGATTTGTCCACACTTTGTTTGTGTTGTGAGATAGTCTTTTGGCTTATTAAATGAAAGTTCGTTATTCAAACGCCAGGTTAAACATCTTGAGGAGAACGAAATGTAAAAAATATTTCTTTCTGAGTTTTCTCTCTTCTGAGAGTAAATAAAAGTTAAGAAAAGTTTTTCAAATTTGTCGTTCGCAATAGACATTAATACGCCACTCATGGACAAAATTAACACACACAACAGGGGTTGTGTGAGAAGCTAGGTTGAAATCCTGACTAAAGGGTTGTAATGACCAATTAAGTAAGCAACACTGATTTCCTTATATAACCTCCTTTAAATGTTTCGTGATTCTTAATGACTTGGCAGCAGTTATCGCAGAAGTCTTGTAAACAAAAATATCGACTCTCGAATTATTTGTCGAAGAATCAAAATATACTTTGTACGCAGCACTAAACAAGTAACGTCCGATGGGACTTAATGTGAAATCGATCTTCATGAAGATTCCTGTTTTCTTAACAAAGAGATCAAGATATCTAACAAGGTCAAATACCTGGGTGTTATTTTGGATTGGAAACAGATTATTGGTAGGATGGCCATATTTTCTAAATGGATTGGTAATTCAAATATGATTCATACATACATTGGCCATTACAACCCATTAGACAGGATTACGAACTAATTTCTTACACCACTTATATTGTGTGTATTAATTAAATCATGAGTGGCGGGAACTACATTTTAAAGTCGACACCGAACGACAGATTTTATGAGAAATTTTTCAGGGCAATTTTATTTACTCTCAGAGTTTTTGCCTGAAATCTGCTAAGAATGATTACCTACGAGAAATAATTAATCAATATACTCTTCAGTAGAATAGTGGATATTAATGGATTGGAAATGAAACGTTAGAATATTAAAAAGTATTTAAAGACTATAAAAGATTAAGGATAAGCGGCGCGACAAGGATGTCATTGGGACATTGAAAATGATTCCACCTCACCAACCAATAGAGCTGCGAAGGCATATGAAGCTGGTCTTTCGGCCAGTCTATTTAAAACTAAGGAGGTGAGTTTGTTTAATTTAAGAAAGAGTGAACTGAATAGAGGGTTAAGTGTCTTATCAAGACACTCCAACTTACAGATAAATTTGGACTGGATGGGTGCGGCAAACAATTACGAATGCAGGACGTTTGACTTTCTGCAACTCTCCTAGTTTGTGAGTGGATTGAAAGGAATTGAAGAAATACGTACACGATATGTAATTCGCTGTTTGTGAGAACGCTATCAGCTTACGCGATGGTTCAGGTATTTCGCCAACATGCTTGGGACTTTTCACTCCAGCATTGATGTAATATAACTAGCTTAGTTGTTGCAGTAGTATATGGTATACAGAAAATCATTTGTTTTAATAGAACACTAATTCGATTTAATTTAAAATTTATAATATGCTCACCTCCTATTCTTTTAAGTTTTTCTTTTAAATAAAGGGTTTTTACACTTAGTTCTACTGATACGACCACTACTTCTTTATAAATCTCTCAGATATACTTCAACAACAGAGTGTATTTCCTTTTCTGACCTATATCACTGCCATAGCTTTTAAATGCGAACCTCAATTGCCATAAATTAATGATTTAGTCTCCATACTGCACACGCACTTTAAAGCCATCAGATTGTACATGCCCATGTAAAAAAACAACAAACAACCCTGTTGTTCCTGGTTAAAAACAAAACCGTTTAATTAAAAACCATTTTTCAAAAGATTTTCTTCTTAGCACCACAACTTGCCGCTGTTGTTTCTGGCGAAAAGCGTATGAAAAACAAGATGAAGAAGAGAAGTAAATAAAATTAAATTTCATTATCACCCAATAAAATACAAAATGAAACGAAATGAATTCTAAAATATGGCACAATATTCTAGAGATAATAAAAGTTCATTCTGTTCGTACACACACGCATATGAACGTGGTGCACTAATGAAACATAAAATTAATGAAATATATTAGGGTCACCATATAAAAGTGCAAGCGACCCTAGATGAGGTAATAAAAACAGATTGTTTGGTTACAAAGATCAACGAGGCGTTGATTCTGCATACAATGAGTGGATTCCGCTAAGATGAAATATCTTTAGGATACCATTTTGCCATCTGTAATTTTGTTAATGCGCTGTGTAGCTGTTAACTAAACTGTACGATAGCCCATGTCAGTAAAGAAAATTAATGAAAGGACACGTATAACATACCCACGCCTAGAATTAGAATCGCATGGCGATGAATTCGTTCCAGTGCCTGGGTGGCCGTAAATATCGGTTACAATTCGATGTACCACCATTTCTAATATCCACCGCAAAAAAGAGAGGTGCTCCATTGGACATAAATCTTTGGCTAAGAATCGGGAGATATACACAGGGGCTTAACTTTGTTATGACTCAGACCCAAAACATAATAAAGTGCAATAGCGTAAAAAAAGTATTCTGGCAACTCAGTCTATATGTGACTCCTTTCGTTTTTGGTAGACGAATGTTCCCCAATAGAACTCAGACACTTTGTAAAGTGTCCTTAATTCGTTGTTCACCTCTAGTTGTTCTATTACCAATGGGTGATGAGAACATGACATCGCTTTGCTGTTAATAATTTTGAACTTGAAAGGGATGTGAAGCATTCAACAGAGAGTAGATCTCGTAGCATAACTAAATGCCCACAAAGAGACAAAAAAGGACAACGATACACACTATGATCATAAATGGGTTTAAAATTTAAACGCTATGACGATATGTTGTGCGTAACTGCTATTAAAAGATTCAAAGCGAAGAGAATAATAATGATGATGATGTGGATGTGACTGAGTCTGAGGGTGGTCGTAAATTAAGTTTAAATAAAGTTAAGTTTAGTTTAGTTTTGTAGCGGCTAAACGTACTCTTTGTGCTCTCTCAAATCAGATTAAATATTTTTAATAAATTTATGATATAAACATTATAATAAAATCAAACAAGTTCACAAATAAGTAAAGCAAAACAAGAGGTTTTCGAAATTTATAAAATATGTCCAAACAATCAATTCGCCGCAGTATTGCAAACAAAAATATTATTGTTTGCGATCAATGTGAAAATGAAATTAAAGAAGAAAGTGATAACTATATACAATGCGACAAGTGTAAAAAAACCTACCACTCTCAATGTTCTGGCTTATGCAGGAGAGAATTTGAGAGACTTGTAAAAAATAAAAAAGAACTCTTTAATTGTCAGTTTTGTAAAGAAGATGATAATAACATAAGACAAGAACTAAATATAATAAAAACAGAACTAAGAAAGTTGAACAAACTTGAAAAACTCGATGAGTTGACAGAATCAATAAACTTCATGTCAGCAAAATTCGATGAAATTTTTAAAGATGTGGCAGAAAACAAAAGAAAAATTAATGAAATTGAAAATGAAAACAAAAAACTAAAATCTGAAATAAAATCATTAAAATTTTCCGTTAAAATTTTAAATGAGCACAGACTAAAAAATGATTGCGTTATTAGTGGTCTAAAAGTTACAGATGAAAAAATGAGTGCTTTTGAAACGATTGCTAAAATTTCTGAAAACATCGGTGTAAAAATAGATAATAATACTGTTGAAGATGCTTATTTTTTAAAAAATAAAAATAAAAACAATGAAAATAAAACTGTTGTTGTAAAGTTTACTTCCAAAATGCAAAAAGATAAATTTATGTCTTCTAAAGCCAAACTAAAAGAGAATGAAGATACGAAAAAGATTTATATAAACAATTTTAATAGTAAAGAAACTATGCACCTTTATAATTATGCCAAATCGTTAAAATCGATAGGCTATCAATATGTTTTTATAAAAATGGTAGAGTTTTTGCAAAAAGAAGTGACACATCTAACCAACAACTGATTCGTGATGAAGATGAAGTTGATAAAATATTATTAAATGCAACATCTAATAAACAGTGGGGTGGGAGATCTTTAATTCATCCAAGACAAGTTGAAGCTGAAGATTTTAGTGATGTTGATGGTGAAGATGGTGCCCCATACATGTCTCCTTCTTAAAATTTTATTATTTTCTTTTATTTTTATTTTATTGTTATTATTTCTTTTCAATGTATATATGTATATATCAAAGTTAAAATTTAAACTTTTATTTTTCAATGTTAAAAAATCAATATTTCCCTAATTTCGCAGATTTTAATAAACACATCAATTGTTTTAATTTTAATTATTTAAATATTATCAGTTTCAACATTAGGAGCGTTTCTTCTATTGACAAATTCAACAATTTCAAATCAATCTTATCTCAACTTTCAAAACTTCCTGATATAATAGCACTACAGGAAACATGGTACAAAAATGACTTAACTCAAATATATTCAATACCCGGATTTACTTTCATACATTATTGTAGAGAAGACGGATATGGTGGTACATCAATATATATAAACAGAGAAATTGATTTTACTGTTAAAACTTGTAAAAGTGAAAATTTTGTTGAAATCTTGGCTATAACATTATCAAATTTTAAGGTTAAATTACCTTTACAAATTGTTTCATATTATCGTTCGCAAAAGTGCAGTGATTTAGTATTTTTTGATTTTCTTGATAGTTTATTAGATGAATTAGCTCAAAATCCATTAATAATAGTAGGTGACTCAAACATAGATATTTTTAAAAGTGATTCGAGCACTGAATTAATTTCTATTTTTCACAATTATGATTGTAACAATGCTCACACCTTAATAACAAGACCTGGAAGTAAAACTTGTATAGATCATATATTTAGCAATTTAGCTGATATACTTATCGTTGATTCTGTGGAATGTGCCCTTTCCGATCATAATATTTTATCTTGTAAATTTAAAAGTAATTTCAAATGTAAAAATAACATCCAGATTTCTAAAACTTATTGTGACTATAGAAAGGCCAATGAATATTTACAAAGAACATTGCCAATTAATTTCTCATCAACTAACGTATCAGTTTTAACAAGTTCACTTATATCTACCGTCGAATCAGCTGTAAATCACTCTACTGTAATATCAAATATTCAAAAACCGTTGAACTTTGAAATTACCCCATGGATTAATGATAGTCTTCAGGGGTTAATTTTATATAAATACAAATTATTAAAGAAAAGGCGTAGATCAAAATATAGAGAAAAATATGATGTTGATTTGAAAAGAATAAGCAAAGTTATAAAATTAGCAGTTAAAAAATGTAAAGATAATTACTATACGGAAAATTTAAGTAGAATTGGAAATGATACTAAAAAATGTTGGAAATTTTTAAATAATACACTTGGTAGAACGAAACAAAATATTGTAAAACTTAATGATATGTACGGTGAAAATATATTAGATGATCAGATAAAAGCAAACTTATTAAACACTTATTTCATTTCGGTCGTAAAAGAAATTAAACAAAATATTAATACTTTGCCAAAAGACTCAATTAACTCTTTGAGGACACTTAATGCTACTTGTCATCGCTTCATATTAAATGAGATAAATGAAAATGACATAATTAACATTATTTTCAATATGAAATTAAATAAATCACCAGGATTTGATAGTATATCTTTAAAATTCGTTAAGGAATGTATTACAGTACTTTTACCTATACTACTCGATATATTTAATAAAATTATTAATACCTCTGAATATCCAGACATTTTAAAAATTCACAAAATAGTACCCATTCCAAAAACAGTTTCTGCGTGCACTGTAGACAAATATAGACCCATAGCTATTCTATCAACAATAGATAAAATTTTTGAAAAAGTGCTATATGATAGGCTTTTGATATATCTAGAGGGGAACAGTATGTTGTACAAATATCAATTTGGTTTCAGAAAAGGTGTTAGCACTCAAAATGCAGTCCTAAACGTGGTAAGATATACTTGTAAAGGTTTAGATGATGGATTCAGTGGAGTTGCAGGAATTTTCTTTGATTTTTCTAAGGCATTTGATCTTGTAGACCATGGAATAATGTTACAGAAGTTAAAATATTATGGTGTTCAAGGACGTGAACTTATGTTATTTAAAAATTATTTCAGCAACAGGAAACAGTTTGTACAAATTAATCAGTTCAAAAGTTCTATCGGTACTGTTGAATATGGGGTTCCTCAGGGAAGTGGTTTGGGCCCTTTACTTTTTACAATTTATTTAAATGATCTAAAGAATTTGGATTTAACGGGTCAATTATTTATGTTTGCTGATGACATTTGCTTGTTTTATCCATTTAATTTTGATTTAGTTTTGAAAACACAAATTGAAAGAGATGCCGCTTTATTAATGGAATTTGCTCGCTTGAATAGATTGTTAATAAATTCTGATAAGACTAAGTTAGTTAGATTTAGACCTCGTGCAGTAAATTCTGATAACAATTTCTTTGTATATGTTGATGGCAACCCCATTTATGAGTCAAATTCAGTTAAATACCTAGGAATTACGTTACAAAACAACTTATCTTGGGATTATCACATTAATAGTGTTAAGAACCAAATAGCCCCAGCTATTGGTATCTTATACAAATTTAAAAATAAATTATCACAAAGATCTAAAAAAATTATTTATAATGCATTAATTGAATCGCACTTGAATTATTTAGTATGTATTTATGCTTTTAATAAAAACAATGTATTGTTAAAATCTTTACAACGTTGTCAAAATAAAGCCTTAAAAATTGTTTATAATTTACCAAGTACTTTTTCAACATTGTTGCTATATAAAGATATATGTGAAAATATATTGCCAATTAATGGCTTATATATATATCAGGTTCTATTGTTTGTTTTTAAAAGTCTCCACAACATAGGTGAACATACAATTCCATTTCTTCAAAATCAAACACATTTTTACACAAGAAATTCTTCAAACTTAAGAATCCCAAGGTGTAGATTAGAAAAAACTAAACAAAGAATTGATTATATGGGTGGCAATCTTTATAATAATTTACCTTCACAACTAAAAACTGCCGGGAGTATATCAATATTTAAAAGATTATGTAAAGAATTTTTGAATAATTCAATAGAAACGCATTTGTAAAACTTTTTGTTTAGTAAATTTTATAAAGTTATATACTTATTATAATATTTAATATTAGATTATTACTATAATTGTACGTTAAGTTTAATAGTTGCCAACTTGCCTCTAAAATGCCTTTAGGGCGCAGAGGCCAAATGAATTCTATGTAAAATATTTATTATTGTACAATTATCTGAAATAAACAAAAAAAAAAAAAAAAGTTCGTTTAGTAAAATCCGCATCTTGTTAGTACAACTGATTGTACACTGTTCCTATAGCTTATGCTGCCACAAATGTTGTCAAGAACAAGCATGAGTGTGGAGCAGTGTTCTGCTTCATATTGGCTGCAACTGCCAATTTCTTTCTCGACTTGTGTCTAAACAAGCACAAAACTTGGCACCTGGCACTACACGTGACTTCATATTCACTTCAGTTCAGTTGTTTGTGTCCAATAATATTATCAGACTGTGCCGTATGAGTAAAGGCATGGTATGATGACTGTGTGTGGAAAGCAAAAATTTCTTGAGGAGTAAAAAAATGGAAATAAAAATCGTGCAACACGATCTTGAACGTGAGATTGTATTTGAAAATATTTTCCTACGGTTCGCTGTAACAAATAAAATGTATGGGGTTTGTTCTCCCGCTTATTGTTTCATTTTAGGCCTCTAATGTTTTGCTTTTTAAGTTTTTTAAGGCGTTACTAAATACTCCTCTTGTTCTTGCTTAAACGTTTTTTAAATGGCTGGTTGGTTAGTGAGTCATTTGATGTGAGGCTATGTTGTAAAACGGCCGTATGTATTTTTTTGTTTTCTGTCAGGCAATTTATGCGTGGCACTTGTTTTAACAAACAAAAAAACTGATTATTGTTATTATATTAAGCATAATAAGCAGAGATTTTTTGTTGCTTACAACAAATGTCCCTTACACAAAAAGCTGCAGCATTGAAAGATCAGTGTGCAGCATACATTCTCTTGAAATGTAATTTTCATTATGAGGCGCTAAAATAATCATTATTTGCCACAGCTTCCGAGCAAAAGGAGCAAAAGAGAGAAGGAGGTATGAAAACAGGCATCATACGTTTGTAATGTAATGCTAAGCCTGCATGGCTTGGATGGCTGGCAATCAGCACGTAATATAACAAAATTGAATCAATTTTTCATTAACATTTCGTAAATCGCCGACAAGTTAATTGTGAATTTTTATTACAATATTTTGGAATTGAAAAAATCGGTCTCAAAAAGAAATCAAACAAATTACAAAAAACTCTTTCGCTTGGGTTCGTCCGTCTGTGATACGATTATGAGATCGCATTCAATGTCTGAGCTAGACCCTGAGAATTTTTACAGTCTGTCGAATAATTCAGTGTTAAAAGTTAGGTTAGGTTAAAAGGGTGACACGGTTCCAAGCCTTACCCCTGAGGTCTATTTATCCATTGTGACCATAGCTGCCAGATTTGACGATTTATCGTCATTTTGACGATTTTGAGCTCCAAAAATATCATATTGACGATTTGACGATATATGCCCTTATTTTGACGATTTTTTAAAATTAAAAATTTACATCATATTCTTTATTTTAGTACGTTACAAGCCACTTTAAGCTTTGTATTTACTTTGCAATTGTTACTATTGGAAATTTATGTTAGTAAAAACAAGGAGTAAAGTATTATATTTTTAAGTTACTTTCGAATAACTGTGATGATTTTTCTGCATTTTGTTCCTTTTTAGTCCCTTGAAAGCCAAAAAATTACAACTCCTAAATAACCTCGTAGTTGAGAATAATTTATTACTTGTCGTTGCAGACAATTTTAAAAATTCGAGTATATTGCCATCGGAAGAACAAAGGCAAGCGCCGTTATTTTTTTTTTTGGTACGAACAACATTAAAGGGATGGATGGCATTGTGTTTGGAACTATGAAAATATGTTATGGGAAGAAGGTAAGAGAGAACAGTGCTTTTGGACCCTAGGCTTGTTTATTTTTATACCATAAGTAACAGGAAAGACCTCTACAGGAATTGAGTTCAACATACGAATAGTCCGACTAAAAAACGTATTTTTACTGTAATGCAATGTGCGATCCACTGGCCAATCGACATACGGATGTGCTGGCCGAGTAAGACGACGGTTACGTAGGAATATATGATTTTCGGGAACAAGTCCCCTTATTTTGTACGAGCATAATCCTTTTGTAGTAGCGATTGAACAGTGAAACACAAACCACATTGCAACGATGCTCCAATGATTCAATGGAGTTGGATACACTGCCATCATTAACGAGCTATTACGCCCTCTCCTGTACACGGTCGAGATAAAAATTGATAAATGAAGAAAGAGTTAATTTTAATATCTAACAAATTTTTAAATGTTTTATTTTTGAACGCAGATACATATGCACATACATTGACTTCATATGTTTTACTACAATAGAAATCATTTTGGTTTTTAAATAATTTTAATTTATTTATTTATTTTTTCTGACGTTTTTTTGACGATTTCAATAAACGTCTTTGACGATTTTGACGATTTTTTTTAAAATATTTGACGATTTGGTGCCTCATTTATCTGGCAGCTTTGATTGTGACCCTTCGTATAAGAAAAAGGGGCTAATAAAGAAGAGATTTAGTTTTAAAAATAAAAATAAATTTGTTTGATTCGATCTGCGTAAACTAATTTAAACGGATGAGACCTATCAAAAGTATACCGCCAGCGGTGCCATTTAAAGTTTGTTGCCACTCTTACTAAGTGCAACATGCCACAGTCAAAAAAAAACACTACGACTCTGTCCGACTTCAGTTAGAGATTCGTAAGTGAAAGAAAATTGAGACTTTGCTCATAACTGCTGAACCCACATTGATCTAGCTTCTTCAGTCTTTTGGACTTAGGTTGATTTGGCAATCAGCCGGGTAATCGCCTTACAATGAATTAGTATGGCTATATGAATTTACGGTTACGAACACCCTGGACGAAACCGATTGTTGAAACAAAGTGACATTTACATATTGTCTATCTATTTATCTCTATGATATGTCGGTATGCTCTTTTAGGCAACAGTGCCGCATAAGTCCACAGTACTACAAGGTGACTGACCCCAGTCATTAAGGCTTCAACTAGCTGCTGCATCAAATTTTTAAAACTTTAAGAAATTAATGGAACTTACGGACAAGACAAGAACAAACAATATGCTGCGTATATTAATTTGATATGGCAGGAATAACATTAAAATTTTTCTTTAAGTGGTCGCATGTTGTTAGGAGGCAAGGAGAGTAGTTGATAATTAAAAATGAAAAGTTATTTTCGCTTTTGTTTTTTTTTCTGCTGTTGTTGCACAATATGGGTTAAAGAAATTTGCCCGAAAAGCTAAAGTGTAAGCTGACAGAGTTTGCCAACTATTTTAGAGCATAATTTTTTTGAAAAGTTGACAACAACATTACGGTTGTGGCAACACAATATTTCTTCCTCAAAATAACTTCCACAACGGTTTGTGTCTACCAACAACCAATTTGTGTCGTTCGAGAATGGTCATAGGGAAGTGGCAACTTCTTCTTCTTCGTTTCAGTTTAAATTTTTTGGCATTTAAAAGTGGTAAACAGTTTAATTAAATCAACGAAATAAAGGGGGGAAGATTAATTAATTTTTTGTATAAAAAAAATCGGTAAATGATATTTTAAAGAAGTGGATTTAAACATTATTTTAAACCATAAAAACGATTTTAATGAATCTACGTAGTACAACAGAAATGTTGATTAACCTCGTAATGTGGGTAAATAAGTCGGTAGTGCAAATAAACACCGCTTCCATATGCAATATACCGGCATAGCTCTTTTCTACAAATATGTTGAAAAAATGTTAAAATTTTTTATTTTTTTTTTTTTGGATTGTTAGCGTTCGTCAACTACGAGATGGCCTGGTTCACACCAGTTATTTAATTGTTTCAGTAGAGACGTGATACCCAAATGATTGCAATGCTCGGCTGTAGTATTTGTACGTAACTGTAGCAGTAGTATTCGAATAACTGGCAAAATTTTTTGGGAAATCCTCAAAAGCCACTGAATATAAAGCAGTTTTGCACGGTTTGAACTTCAAAATTTAAGAGCTTAGTGGTGAAAAAGAAAATATCTTTCAAATATCTAAGAGAAAAGCAAACAAATGTTGAAGCCTGAACAAACATGCATGATGTTTATAAAACTTGAAAACTCGACAATATTGAACATATTTGCCGTACTTATTTTGTCAGTATGAAACTAACAATGCAAATGCTCTTTATGAAGGCTTTAGTGGTGCCAAATAAGTCACTGATATTTTAAAAACAACAATAACAACAGTAACGCTGGTTTATTGTACACAAGAACAACTGCAACACATATTTAGTATTCCCATGTATTTACCTCATGTTACCAGCATGTATAACATGTGTTACAACAACATTTGTCTATTCGTTCGTACAACATCAACAATAGTTCTTATGCCTTTCCATTGCTACGATTTTTTTTTTGCAGAAAACTATTTGGCTTCTGAAGTTTTATATAGTTTCTCACACCACTTATGTTGTGTGCGTGAATTTTTATACATGAGTGGTAGGACCTACAGTTTTAAAGTCGACTCCGAACGAGAGTTTTTTGAGAAACTTTTCATGGCAATTTTATTTTCTCTCAATAGCTTTTGCCAGAAATCTGCTGAGAGGAAGTCGCCGAAGAAATATATTGTCACATCTCGTTTAGGCCTCACGTCTAATAAGCAAAAACACTATCTACTAGACCACGGCGACTTCATGTGATGGTGGGGCTAATCTTCTACGGCCTACTTAGAGTTGCAATGTGGTATGGTCGCTTGTTTATCCTCCCATTTATGTTTTCCATTCATTAGAGATTCAGATGTAGAGCACTTTACTGACTTTCCTGCAGTCGTGTTCGCAGCAATATGGACGGAATAGCTTTATAACCACTATTAGAACGGTTTTCGTGTTTCGCAATTTTTACTCCTTTTATCTGAATCGAGGTTTTAATAAAAAGTGATTGGAGTTGTGCCTGTTGACCAGGCTATCTTTGCAAAAGGTAGGTGAACAACTTCCAGAATCATATTTATAATCCATTTAAATATGGCCCCCTCAACACAAAAATTCGCTAAAAAGATCAACGACTTTTACACAATACCGCTAAAAGCAACTGTAATTACAATCGTTTTTTTTTTAAATTAAAAAATCATGTTGTAAACCAAAAATACCACATGTTTGAAAAGGGATTAATACTGCCTCTTTTTGTTGCAACGGCAATAATGTACACAATATACATACACAAGGTACTTAAGAAGTCAAGTTAACACAATTTAAATCCAATTAATAACCAGAGAGTAGCAGAATTACGAATACAACAACCACAACAAACAACAACATTTACAAAGAAATCAAATAACAGGAGAAACTCACTATCTGTAAATTACAGATTAAATGACTGAAGGAATTAATGACGAAAAGTTCTCTGTATGCAGCGTGGAAAGAATGCATCATTATGACAAACCTAAAAGCCGTGAGTGAGTAAAGAGTGAAGCAGAATTCTAAAGAAAACTACACGCATTGCGTTCAAACTTAAGTGAAGTGGAGGGCTTTTAAAAGATTTATTCTGTTATTATTTTTGCATATGAACGCACAACTTTGCCTGCCAGAAAAGTAAAAATACAATTCTTTCCACTTTTTTCTTTGTTTTGTAACCACAGTAGAGGCAGTGTGTAATAACTCGAAAATAATTGTCGCTGTAGTCTAGTTGGTCGTGTGTTGGCTTATTATTATTATTATTGGGTTCAAATAAAAGCTCAGACATCTGAAACCGAAACGTGAAAAATAATTCTTCGTCTCTGCCATTTTCTGACAAAAACTGTGAGTATAAATAGGATTGCCTTGAAAGTTTTCTCTGTATTTCTTTCTGCCACAAAATTAACATATACAACATTAAGTAGTAAGTAGTGTGCTGGCTTGTTCGACGTGTGACCACGATTCAAACCGCACGCCAGACATCTCCAATACGAAATATACGAAAATATTTCTTTCGACGGCTTCCTCTCAATAGATTTCTGGCAAAACCTCTCAGAGTAAATGAAAATTGCAATGAAATGTTTCTCAAACAATCTGTCGTTCGGAATTGACATTAAATTGTAGGCCCGCCACTCATGTATAAAATTAACATACAGAACATATAGAACAGAGTATCACAGTTTTCCCATTCGGCAAACAGCATCGATTCACATGATAGTTTATCAGTTTAAGGCAATAATAGGTGAGACGTTATCCGAACACAACTCAAGAACCTCTTTCTAACTTTTAGAGTTATTCAGAGTAATTATACAACAGCTTACATACATCTCACTGCGATTCAGAATAGATAGAGATATGGATTGGTTTTCATAGTAAATGAAGAAAAAATATCGAAGGAAAATGCTGCATTCATGACAGAAATTGTTTTGGAATCAACCTGCACAACTAAAACTTACAAGCAACAACATAAACTCATAATACCCACCCTAACTACTGCATTACTAATATACCATGTGATTACTTCAATATAATCATTGAACTGCATTGTATGGCATCTAAACATCGCCATCATAACCGTCATCATCATAATGGTAATCGCCTTAAACAAATCGAATCATCTTTTAAAATCATGCTCAACTGTCACTTATCGATAACCAAATGGGCAGCAAAGTGAAATGCAGCTCAACAATTACGGAAAATATTGAAAGCATAGAAATTGGCCATGGAACAGTCAGTGAAGCAGGCAATCGGCAATTGTGGCGCAAATTTTATTATGAAATTTAATGAAGCAAAAAATGGAAAAATGATTTCTAACATGTTGAGGCGTTTAAGTGGTGAAACACTACAAAAAAGAGAAATCAAATTGAGAGAGACGCAGATACCCTGGTAGTAGACTTGGGCATAGAATTTATAACAATATCTGCCAATTACAACAGCCGTTTTGCTTCCATTTTGTGAGCCACATTTCCTGCCTTGTGCTTGAGCCTTGGCTTTCAACACCACACTCTCTCTTCGCACTAGCTCTTCTCTCGTTGATGCTACTACAGCGAGTAACAAATAAAAGTCAAAACAGTAGAAAATTGTTTTAAATTTTCCTTTCATTGTGTCTATTAAAGTTGATTTTATTTTCATATTTTTGTCGTTGTTTCAACTACAAGCAACGGCAGCAGCTTGCCTCTATTTGATAAGTTGTCAAGGTGGTTTGTTGGCGTATGTTGCATAATTGTTCTTCATTTCATTTTTTTGTTCTCATTTTCGTTGTAATTGAAATGCAATTAAACTCTTATTTGTTGCTTCTTTGTTGTGTATCCGTTTGTTCGTACGTTGTTTAAAACTCGAAATACTTTTTTTATTTTCTGTTCTTCGTTTTTTTTTCTGATCCTGCTGCAACTTTTTCATAATTTGCCTCTTCATGGTGGTCAAGTATTTAACAGTTCCACTATTTGGTTGGTCAGATGGAAGAGTTAGTTTTTTTATACCCTGCGAATCACAGGGCTATTAGAGAATGACATGACGCTTGTTCATGCATGATAATATAGATGATGGCAATTATAGTCGTTGTAGTTATGGATTGGGTCTTCCAATGGAAACATCCGGCCAACTTACAGAACTTACTTCTATAAAATAAGTTATCATTTATTTAGTCTGTTTTGCTAAATCAACATTAACGGCAGTGCAAATAATAGAATTGGTTTATAAAAATGGGTGATTTGTTTGCGCATCGTACCGTTCACTTTGGCCGTTTTACGATCGCCATAATCGTCTTTGTGAGGGGACTACGTTGAGGAAACGCATGATTTACCGAAAAATTCGCCGCTGTCCGTAAGAGTGTAGAGGATATTAAGAGGCTGCTGGTTTCACAGGCCACAACTTCAAGATTTTTCCATCTTGACTTGAGCAAATTCATCTGACCACGGAACTGAATGTAAACTACCATGGACAACGGACGTACAGTGGCGAGCAAAAATGGATGCAACCTGCCACATTCTTAATAAAAGTACTATAAAATCCTAAAGAAATAAGCAAATTAAATAAAGCTTCAGGTATATATTACATTTTTTGACATATTTTTTGAAGATATAAAAATAAATATAAAAAAATTAAATGTACTTCATTTATTTGCTAAAAACTTAAACAATTCGATTATTCCACTTTTGCACGTATTCGAAATTTTTAAATATTTATTAATTTTTAATATTTTGTCCATAGTCCTTTATGTTTTTACGCTTTTAATGCGCTTGGGTATACATTCCACTAAATTTTCTATGGTTTTTTTTTGGTACTTTTCTCCATACATCCTGTATCCTAGTCAAAAGTTCGTCTAAATTGGTTGAAGCTTTTTCATATGCTGCCAGTCTTCTCTTAATAATTGTCCAATAATTTTCTCTTGGATTTAAATCAGGGCTTTGTGGTGGCCATTTAATCAATTGAAAATGTTGATGGGGCATCCAATTTTGAACAATTTTGGCGGTGTGTTTCGGATCGACATCCTGCTGGAAAAACAGTTCTTCTTCAGGGCACGCACTTTCTTCAATGAATTCTGGCAATTTTGTTTAAACGATACTGAGATAATTATCCTTTCTCATTATACCCTCTATTTTCACTAACGCATACCTGTTAAATTTCGATTACGATTAGTAATCAATTACATTACTTTTTAAAAAGAATCGTAATGATTATATAATTTTATGAACAATTTTTTCCAATTACTAATTGATTACGATTACCAAAGAATCAAAAAATAATCAGGATTACTGACGATTAGTCTAATAATCAAAAAGAATCAAAAGAAGTTAAAAAAAGAATCAAATTGTTTTAAATAATTCTCTTTGATTATTTTCAAACATACAAAAGTAATCCAAAAGTAATCAAATTTTTTTCGATAATTCTTTTTCATTATTTTCAAATATTCAAAAAGAGTTCAAAGTAATTATTGAAAATAAATTGATTACTTTTGGATTACTTTTGATTCCTTTTGATTATTAGACTAATCGCCAGTAATCCTGATTATTTTTTGATTATTTTGTAATCGTAATCAATTATTAACTATTTTAACCAAAAGTAATCGTAATTGTAATCATTATTTCACCATTGAAAAAAAAAGTAATCAAATTACTAATCATTACGATTACTAATCATTACTTAACAGGTATGCACTGACGGACCAACACTCCACCAAATAAAACATCCCCAAACCATCAAATTTCCACCTCCATGTTTGATTTTCTGTTTTACCTTATACATTTGAAGTTTTTCATGCGGCCGGTGCCAATAATACTATTTTCCATCTGATTGAAATCGCTTAATTTTTGTTTCATCCGACCAGATCACGCATTTCTATTCGTCAACTGTCCATTTACCATAAGTTTTTCAAAATTCTAAACGAGCCTTGACTTATTGCGTAAAAAAGCCGGCATTTTTAGCATAATGGCGGATACCAACCCGATTCTGCGAAGTGCTCTTCGGGCTGTCCACTCGTTGACATTTTTATTTATGGCCTTGGCAGTTAGCTTCGGTGTTTTTGTGTCCTTATTTTTCATAAGACGTTCTATAAGCCGAGCATCGCCATCGGTGAGCAATCTTGGTCGACCTCCAGTTGTAGAAACTGGCTGCACATTTCGTGGTTTTCGAACACTTAAAACCACATAGTGTGATATTATGTAGTGCTTTTCCTATTTTTCTTGCAAATCCACCTTTTTCTATTAGAAACACAATTCTATTTTCAATTTCAACACTTATTTTTTTCATTTTATTAATATTATAAGACCAATTCTTAATAGAGACGATAATTAAGTTCAAATCACTACTGACAGCTTCTAATTATTAAAATGATGCAAAGAATATACAATAAAATAATTTGTATCGCTTTTTTGCAGTAATTTGTATTGTTTTTTGCTTTTATGCAAAAATTAGCATAACGTGCAAAAGTGGAAGAATTGACATCAAACACGTTTATTTAAATTAATTTCTCTTTGGTAAAATTTTTTGAATTTTTATTTTGAATACACTAAAGTAATGAAATTTAGAAGAAAAAACCTCAGCAAGAATAATCATATTCCACACTATTAAAATTTTACAAGAAAATAAACGCGAAAATTAAAAACATGCATCCATTTTTGCTCGCCACTGTACATATGTTCGCTGAATGGGACCAGTTGACAGTTGACTAATTTTCATCAAAAATCGTCTTCAGCCATAAGACCCATTTCTGGATAAATGAGCACCTGTATAAACAACAAGGGTCGAATTTGGGACGACACCAATTTACTTGAGATCTATGGGCATTATAAAAAGTTACTGCTCGACTGTATCGAGTGTAAGCTCACATCAGTATCAACGGCGAATTAAAAACATATTTATGTTCTCCAAATTGTTTTGCCCTGAATTGAGCAATCTGGACACCAACGACAGTGAGCGCCATAAGTGAGTCAACACTTTTGTTCGTAAGTATAAAACAGTTTTGTTCTTAAGTATAAAAAAAGTTCCTTTATCATGAATTGTTGTTTTGTTTTAACATTTTATAAGTAATAAATAAACGTTTTTATTTTTGGCAATTTATTCGACTATTCTCATTTAATTTTTTCGCTATCCTAAAAAATAAATTATTTCAGTAGTGTTTACTCACTTTTGGCGTTCAGTGTATATTTTCAACAGGATGGCATGAGCTGTAGCAGAGAGGCAGATTGATGATTATTTATAATTTGAGAGAAAACTTTGTTCACATTGCTGATGAGTTTTATTTTTCGTCAGTTTTTGCATTGCATTAAAGCGTCCACTTTCAATACGTCGTCTTTAAATTCATTATGAAAGTCCTCTTGTGTGATGTTGTCTATACAAGTTTGATACTAGTTTCCAGCATTATTTTTGGAAGTTTAATAATTTAAGGCAGTTTATTTCCCCAATTATTGAGAATTTAACTATTGGAAAGAATTTTGGCAACAAACTCTCTAGGCAGTTAATTTCTACTAGTTACTGGCTTAGTGCAACGATACAGATTAATTCTTGTTATTTATGGCTCTGATAGTCATACATGGACACTGTTTTCTATGAAATACTTGAGGTAGAAGTCCTATGATGCAGCGCCTATAGAAAATTTTATAGATAATGAAATCGAAGGCTATCAATAAAAATAGAACCTTTAATCTTTCCGTACATGTCTTTATTGTTTTTAAAGAATTCCTAACGATTTAATTCTTTTGTTGTTCTGCCCAAACTGGATCCGTTTAGAAGAATATAAATTCCATGTCGTATCGAATAAATGATTGTATGTGTGTACCTCACTTAGTTTTAACCACAGCCCAGACAAGTTTTTTTCTTTTCTTGTTCTGTTCCCCCTACTTCGACCACAATGTTGCTTGCATATATGCTGGATCCAGAGAACGAAGGAGAGAAAACAAACGATCATATGGAGTTGGTGTAGTCTTAGACTCATAGAAGAAGTGGCATAAAATAAAAGATTGGTGTGGTGTATATAAAAGGAAAAAATAAATCCATAGAAAATAAAATAAACAACAACAAAAAACCCGGAGTGCATATATAAACCATAATTTGTTGCTGATGTTGTTGTTGTTCCACATACAATAGAGCTTCAGAGTCCGAGTAGAAACAACCTAATGTTGGTCAAGTGTTAAAATATGTACCACACGACCATAATCGGTAGAAGCAGCAGCATCATCATCAAACAACTAACATGCCAGGCTAAGAGGATATACTCCTCTCCTCTCACCTTTAGTCCGATTCAGTTTGACCAGTTCGTTCATATAAACTAATTATGTTCTACTCCACTTTTAATAGTTTTATTCTGTTTGTTTTGCTATGCCCCAGCCCGGCTGCTGCTGCACCGTATCCAACCAGCAACTACAACTTTTTTTCGTTTGATCTGTTTAGTATTGTAAAAAGAGTTAAAAGTCATACTTGTGGGATGGAGTTAAAGAACTACAAGGACTGTTTGCGTTGCAGTTGACAGTTTTTGATTTTGTGGGAATTATTAAAGATTTTATTAAAGTTTTTATTGTTTTTAATGAAACTATGAAAAGCAATTAGTTGTTCATAATAAACATTAAAATAAACAATATGTACCAAATAACTATTTTAAATTGTTCCCTTATTCTTTTTATAATAGATTCCCCTCATTAGTCTTGGTATGTTGAGAATTTAAATCATTTTTTCTTTCTCTTTTATGAATTTCATTTACTCGGCTACAAATTCTACAAACAAATCCAAAGTTTTAAGGGGGTTTTGTGTTATTTTAATTGCAGAGACTCAATTCGTTTATGAGTAAATATTCTACCATAATTTTGAGTAATCCAATCACCTCTCAGTTGGCATTTTAATAAAAATGTTCTTAAGCTTGCTGCAGGAGTACAATCGAGTATAGGCAACACTGCAACCAAGATATTTTTCCTATCTAATCAGAAGAACATACCTCTGACCGACTTCTTACTTTAATTCTTGAACGAAACACAAGTTTCGAAAGTTTCTTAATTTTTTTTTATTCCTTTCCAATGTTCTGCTTGCGAGAAATTGTCATCATCAAGTAGTAGCTGATAGTCTTTCGGCTTATTATATGAGAGTCCGTTGTTCAAACCTTAGCTCAAACATCTCGAACAAAAGAAGTGCAAAAATATTTCTTTCTTCAACAGTCTTCTGAGGGTAAACAAAAGATAGGAAAAATTTCTCAAATCTGTCAGTCGGAGTCGGCATTAAACTGTAGCTCCTGGCACTCATGGACAAAATTAACTCACATAGCCCATGTTGCGTGAAAAGCTGGTTGTAATCCTGACTAAAGGTCTGTAATGACCAATTAAGTAAGCAATACCGATTTCTTTATGTAATCTTTAAATGTTTAGTGTTTCTTAATAACGTATCAGCAGTTATTGTATAAGTCCTGTATATTAATAAGTCTTATATAAAATATTGACTCACGAATTATTTGCAGGCGAACAAAAATATGCTTTGTACGTAGCACTGAACTAGCAACGTCCGAGTGGACTTAATGTGAAACCAAGCTTCATGAAGATCCCTGTTTTCTTAACAAGAGGATTAAGATATCTAACCATTTAAAATACTTGGATTGGAAACAGAAGTGGAAGAAACACCTGAGTGGAAAGACTGTGAAGAAGCAGTGATGTTGATGGTATATGTAGCATTGGCATGTTTTCTAAATGCATTCGTAATTCAAGAATTATTCTCTACGAACGATGCATACTCTTCAGTAGTATAATGGACATTACCGGTTTGGAAGTGCTACGACAGAACAACAAGAAGAATTTAAAGACTGATCTGCGTACGAATAAGCGACGCGACAAAGATCTCGCTAGGATATAGAAAATGATCCTATCTCACCAACCAGTTGAGTGACGGAGATATTTGAAGCAGGTTTTTGGCCAGTCGGCTTGAAATTAAGGAGATGAGTTCGTTTAATCTAAGAAATAGTGAACTGAATAGAAGCCTAGAGGCTTTATCAAGATACTCGATTCTTCAGATACATTCAAGCTGGATAGCTGAGTCAAATAATTGCGAATGCAGGACATGTAGAAAGAACATTGAAACACTTCCTACATCCTTCCCAGGTTGTGAGTAGATTGAAAGGAATTGATGAAATACGTACATGATATGAGGTTACTAAGAATTTAACATGGTTCATATCTTTCATTTGTGAGGACGTTATCAGCTTACGCTATGGTATAATTATTTGGTAAAAACGTGTGGGACGCTTCACACGATCCACTTTACATGTAACATAACTAACTTAGTTGTTGCAATACTATACGGAATAAATCAAATCATTGGCGTTAATAGAACACTACTTCGCTGTAGTGTAATAGGTAGTGTGATAGCTTTATAGCCGTGAAGCCAGGTCAGACATCTCCAGCGAAGCGAAGTATGAAAAAATATTTGTTCGGTGTCTTCCACTCAGCAGATTTCTGGCAAAAACTCTGAGCGTAAATAAAATTGCCATGAAAAGGTTCTCAACAGTCTGACGTTCGGATTTGACTTTAAACTGTTTTCTTGTATAAAATTAAAACAAACAAGTGATTTGAGAAGCTAGGCCGTAATCCTGACTGAAGAGTTGTAATGACCAACCATGTATGTATGTATGTAATAATTTTCGAGTTTCCTTATACTGTTAGTGGTCGTAAATTTATAAATTTCTCATACGAGTAAGTACTAAAAACAAACGAGTATATTTCCTTTCCTGGCCTATACCACTGCCTTTGCTTTTCAATGGGAACCTCAATTGCCACAAATTAATGACTTTCCTTTAGTCTCCCCATTCTATACTAAAAGTGCGTGCAGCCAAATCGTACGTGGTCATGAAAACAAACAACAAATGATTCTGTTATTCCTGGTAAAGATAACCCGCTTAATTAAAAAACATTTTTCAAAAAAGATTTCAATTCTTAGCACCACAACTTGCAGCTGTTGTTTCCGGCGAAAAGCGAATAAATAACAAGAAGGAGAAGAAGGGAAAATAGAATTTAATTTCATTATCACTCTACAAAACACAAAATGAAACGGAATGAATTCTAAAATGTAGCACAATATGCGAGGGATAATAAAAGTTCATTAGATCATGACTGTTCGTACATACATAAACATGTATATACGTGGTGCACTAATAAACCATAAACTTAATGAAATATTAAGTAAATGTACAAATGGCCCTACATGAGGTAATAAAAACAGTTTGTTTGGTTACAAAGATCAACTAGGCATTGATTTTGCATACAATGAGTGGATTCCGCA
Source organism: Sarcophaga variegata (assembly GCA_932273835.1). Taxonomy (NCBI): domain Eukaryota; kingdom Metazoa; phylum Arthropoda; class Insecta; order Diptera; family Sarcophagidae; genus Sarcophaga; species Sarcophaga variegata. The sequence goes on from OW026358.1 coordinate 98,822,411, forward strand.
AAGAAGAATTATCCTTGGGATACCAATTTGCTGTTAAGTAAACTGTACAAGTAAACGTCTGCCATGTGTTCTGGCGCCAGTGTGGCGTTAAGACATCAGATACAATTCGGTGTACCACCATTTCTAATATCCATCAGAGAAAAAGTGGTACTCATTGAACACAATTCTTTGGCTAAGGATTGAGGGATATACCGAAGCGCAGATTATGATTCAGACCAAAATCATAAAAGCGTTAAAAAGGTATTCTGGCAACTCAGTCAATATGTGACTCCTTTCGTTTTTGGTAGACGAATGTTCACCAACAGTATTCAGACACTTTTTAAAGTGTCCTTAATTCGTTGTTCACCTCTATTGGTTTACCAATGGGTGATGAGTCCATGACATCGCTTTGCTTTTTATAATTTTGAACTTGAAAGGGATGTGAAGCGTTCAACAGAGAGTAGATCTCATAGCATAACTAAATGCCCACAAAAAGACAAAAAAGGACAACGACACATACTATGATCATAAATGCGTTTAAACGTACACGTTATGACGACACGTTGTGTGTAACTCCTATTAAAAGATTCAAAGCGAAGGGAATAATAATGATGAAGATGTGAATGTGGTTGTGACTGAGTCTCAGGGTGGTCGTAAATTAAGTTCGTTTAGTAAAATCCGCATCTTGTTGGTGCAACTGCTTGTGCACTCGTCTATAGCTTGTGCTGCCAAAAAAGTTGTCAAGCACATGTATGTGCGTGGAGCAGTGTTCGTTCTGCTTCATATTAGCTGGAACTGGTTGTGAATTTTTTCTTCACTTTCTTTCTCAACTTGTTGTGTGCTTAAACAAGCACAAAACTTGGCACCTAGCACTACACGTTACTTCATATTCACTTCAATTCAATTGTTTGTGTTCAATAATATTATAAGACTGTGCCGTATGAGCTCACTGTGTGTGGAAGGCAAAAATTGTTTGCGGAGTAGAAAAAAATAAAAAATGGAAACAAAAATCGTGCAACACGATCTTGAACGTGAAATTGTATTTGAAAATATTTTCCTACGGTTCGCAGTAAAATGTTTGGAGTTTTTTCTCCCGTTTATTGTTTCCTTTTAGGCTTTTGGTTTTTGCTTTTAAGTTTTTTAAGGCGTTACTAAATACTCCTCTTGTTCTTGCATAAAAGTTTCGCAATAGCAACAGTGTTAGGAAGGGGATGGATTTCAGTTGTATTCTTGTTTCTACTAGACGCAGATCTCCTTTTTTAACGCCATTTAAACTTTGCGATTTTTTCGCGAGTATTAAAAGCGTTTTCTAAAATACCGCGGATTTGCTAGGCAAATTATGTCACTATCATATACATTTTTGCAACTATTTGAAAAACGGTGGTTCGGGGACGATCTCGTAGTCAAACACCGATGTAATGTCAGTGTGTGCGCGTCCCATACCAACCAGTTTTAAAGCAGGTCCCAGGATAAAAGCATAACTTGAGAAACATTCTCATTCCAAAGGGTTAGTACAGTCTATTCTTGCTATATTGGGAGTTGTGATATTTAAGACCTAAGCGTAGTGATTGATTTCCAAAGAGGCATGGATAAAAGTTGTGGGATACAACGAAATTTTAAAACTCTTTGATCGGAGTGAAGCAAATAGTGGGAAAGGCAAACCAGAATAAAAGACCAGTACTCTCTGTACATAACAGTGTAGGAAGGGCCTTTTAAAAAAGCCAAGAGGAGTACGTTTTTACGTCGTATTATGCTTTTGAAAGAAGACGGTAAAAGTACACGGTTTTGAAAGATCCGGAAGTCCTCAGGCAAAACATACGCTTATTTGAATAAGGAAGAACTGTGAGAAAATGGCAACGGAAATGAAATGAAAAAGAAGATGATGACTATATTGAACCTGTGAACAAATCTAGGCCTTAAAGGAATATAATGATTAGGGAAGTTAAATGTATAAATGTAGTGAAGTATGTATATCCATAACATGTCTGCGGGACCAGTTGGAAATTTTAATTTTACAAACTTCGAATGAACATGAAATTCATCTTCGACCTGTATCTGATGGCTGATTAAATAAATGAGTTGATGCTTGTGTCCTTGACGAACTAGAACGCGGTGTAGTCTGTTATGAAAATAGTCAACGAAGCACAGCGTATAACTGAGGAAATCTGCATGACTATAACGACAACATAGGCCACGTGAAAGAACTGAAGAGCTAATCATATTATGTGGTGCTGGAAATGAAGATGGCTTAAGTCATTAACCATTCGAGAGACCTTCAAGGAATTTTGCATCCATAGCAGGTTTCTACCTATAATCAATAAAAAGGTTTCCGTGTAACTCTGCCTCTCCCCAAACTAATCAATCATGTATCGCAATATTTTTAATTCGTTCGCGTAACTTTCATATGCCTGTTGAATACTATTCTACCAGAAACAACAACTCTTTTAGGTAACCGAAGAGATAATATTAATTCGTGACGATTTATTCTCCTTTTTGGTTTTCATTTTTAAGAGTTTTTCCTTTTTTGGCCCTTTGAAAAATGTTTTATTTTCGTATTATTTTTAATGTAGTCTGTCTTCTTTATGATTTAAATTACTTGAGTATTTTAGATTTTTATTATCATGATATTTTTGCCTTCCTTCCCTTGTTGTTTCGTTTTTATAGTTTCAATTTCTTTAGCAGTATAGACTTCGTTGTAGTATCGCCTATACTTCTATGTTGTTTGTATATGGGCACTGATAGCCAATACTGCAGCTTTTCTTAAACACTTTGCAACGTATTTAACACTAAAGATACATGTGGCATTCATTTGTGGTAAATCACAATCATCATGTTTTCTTTTAAAGTTTGTTGCTAGTGTCGATAAACAAACGAACAACAATGAACGAGAAACGGACAACAACCTCGATTTCATTACGTTGACTACCTTCTTTTCTTTTTCCTTTCACGTTCGTGTTAATGGCGATCGTTTACCGTCTTTAGAGAGGCTCAAATCTCGAATGTATGGGAAGTATAGCGAATAGTTTTACGAGCAAAACAAACGCGGCCACAATGAAAATGAAAGGGGCCAAAATTCTACAAGAACTGGTTTAAATAACGGCTTTAGTTCTATGCTCAAATTTTGCTAAAAAAAAAATTCTTGCTAAATGTTAGTCTAAACGACTCACAAAATAATTCGTTCTTACAGGGTCTGTATTACATTTATTTATTCGGCCAACCGAAACTCCAATCGGAGACTTTGTCACCCACAACATTGTGGGTAGTTGCCATACATTCCAGATAAAACTAACTTTTTTAACACAGTAAGGGTCTGTTTACTGAGCGTAGATATCGGTGATTAGAGAGACGCCTTATAGCATTAAACTTTATAGAGTACCTATTTAATGTCTCATTTAAATCTGTTGCCCTGAAAATTTTCGGGATGCTACACGATGTCAACAATGACAATTCCCTGCCTAGCGCTTGATATGCACCCCAGATCTTTTCAATGGGATACATTAATGCCTCACAGGTACCAAGAATGTGTACCGATGATTAATTCTAATCGTCACAGAATTCACATGTTGGATTCAAGACAACATTAGTTCTGAATAAATGTACTCTGGGTGCCCTGTCTTAGGACTGGTTACCATCCTGAGGTTATTCGTAGATGGTATGACGCGTGACGTAGATCTCTTGTAGTTGTAATTTCACAACAAGAATTTGTATCGTCTCAATCCAATTTGGTTTCAGTAGAGTCCTAGCCTCTCTTCATTTTCCAAATGACAAACCTCTACAACAAATAAATACATGTTCTTTAAAAATAACAGTTGACGAACCCATTATTCCAAAACTTGCTGTAGTAGACCAGTAGACCTATTTAGCTATTAAGCAAGGGATATAGAATGATTTTTCTTTCGAATTGGTCAATAAGGTCCTGAAGGCTCTTCTACTGACAGGATGTGTTGTATTAGCCAACCATTTCACCACAGCTCAAATTTTAAATTTTATGACATAAGGAAGAAGCAGAAGGTTATACTGGCTCTATTGCCGATTTATATACAAAAATACAAAAAATTCGTCACTTTTTAAATTTCTTACCTCTTAACTGACAATGAATTTCATGCAGAAATAGTAAAATTTTTTGAATTAGACTATGAAATGCTTAAAATCTCTCTGGCATAAATCCAAGGAATAGGGCATAGGAGGAACTCGTATTGCATTTTGGTAAAATCTGCAAAAATTCAATCCTTTTAAATTTAATGATGCAGTTTCTTTTAATTTTGACAAGACTCTCCTCACAAATGCCTATTGACAAGAGTAGTGTTATTGGTGCTTAAGAATTATACCAAGCATTTTGGTATATAATATTTGGTAATATTTTTCGTCCTGGTACTCTAACTAAAAACATTTTATACGTCTGCTTTTAGACTTTTTAGAGAATACTTTTATACTTTCTAAAGAATGTTCGAAACAAGCTTATTAAGCACTTTTTATTATTTTTTATAAATACTTTTGTTCCCGTGAATGTATTTTTATTTTAGGATCAACTTTGTTATAATTTTTATATCCTTAAAGGGTCACAACAATGTCCTTAATGGAATCAAACTACAAAAACCATTTCAAACCAAGACTTGTAGAAAAAATTATGGAATATTTGATACATACAAATAAAGATCAACAGTGTATATAGAAGAAGTATTCTTTCATGTAACAGTTAAATATTTAAAATAAATTTTAAAATAAATTTAAAATTTTAGAAACTAATCATTACTCTTCTAGTATCAGCAGTAACTTACCACTGTAGAAATGCGTTTTAAGATTTCTTTCTTTTCATTTGAACAAAAGTCAACTTACCTGAAAAGAAAGAAAAAAGTAATAAACATGCTTATTATTTAGAATATAATAGCAAGTAATAATTAAGTTTGAAAACTACGACTAATATTTCTACACAAAATTCGGATTGGAAATCTCAGTACTATCGAGATACTGTTAGCATTCGCCACATGGTTGATAGTGAATGTTCGTAAGCAAAAGCTAAGAGCTAGATCTAGTCATAGCCGTTTAAGAAACTTGTAGGCATCGCATATTGACTGAATATTTGGATATGTGTCTAACATCAGGAAAATTTTAATAACCCAAGTTTTGAATCGATTCCAATTCAAGGATGAGACATGGTTACACCACTTCATATCTTAGATAACAATAGTGGACTGGATTGAGCAAATTGAGTTCAAGGCAGGCAAATACAGTTTTACCTACAGGCAAGAATATGGAGTCTCTTTCTTCATGTAAGCGCGGGATAATTTTGATTTTCAAAAAGAAAAATTTATCAAACAAAAGTACTATCACTCAATATAGGATATCCTCGTGATGTACTGCAGTACTATACTATGCACCATTTAGGTGAAAAATGTAAAAATTTGGCGAAAATATGTTTCATTTACTAAATAACACTCTTTATTTGCCAGCTGTAGCACCTGTTGGTTTTTTTTTTTTTAATTTAAAAAATTGTGTCGGTGTTGACAGTTTTGGCAACTATGAAGGAGTACAGTTGAAGACGTTATACAGTCCCTACAACTGGATAAGGCAGTTAATGAATGTCACTACAAAAAGAGTATAAATGCCGAGCAAAAAAGGGATAAAGTTAGGAAATAAAAAATTTTTTTACGAATTATTTCTGGTTTCTGGGTCGCGGTACCCTTCGTAAATGATATTATAAAAAGAAAAAAATCGATGTTGCGCGCCTAATAGACATCAAATAACAAAAGACAGACTAATGGCTTAAGGAATTGTACCTGAGGACAAACGATGGGTCGCTTATGAAAACTTTAGACATTCGCCAACTCCAGGGGCCATATTCGTCCCACATAATCACCACTATTACTATTTGGATCTTTCTCGAACTTCATAATCCGAAAAGAATGCAGGAAAGGTTCCTGCGCCTCTAGGTAATTTAAATCTCTGCACCATTTCTGTCTCAACAGCTGTTTTTGGCCGCGGATAAAAGGGTGAATAGAAACGTGTGATTGCGGACGTAAACTTTCTTACTTGTGAGTGAAGAAAATCGTAGGCGATATTTCTCACTTTCCTTAGAAAAAGTAAAGAACATATCAGCGAGTTGGTATTCTTTTGCAGAATAACTGAAAGAATCAATAACAAGAAATGGCCTCTTTATTATGGTCTCTACTTATATCCGAAAATGAACTGCAATTCTCATGTTTGGCCTTTTGTACTCTGGACCTCTATGTTTATTCTGGAGCTGTATGTTTAACAACAGTAACAAATCAACAGTAAAGTTCTAGAAGTTGTCAAACCGTAATTAAATAAAATATAAATAAAGGTCGACGTAAGCTAGTAGTGTATTGGCTTAGCAGACGAGAGCCAGTGGTTTAAGACCTGCCGCAGACATCTCGAACAAGCCGAAAAAGTAAGTAAGAAGTTTGAGGAAATCCATTTTCCTATATTCTGCCAATGCCCATGAGAGTTTCTATGGTAAAGACTTAATATGAATATTTTCCAAATGGCAACACAAATCCAACTAGCATTGTTTACGTGACCTGAATGGAATAATTCGCCATTAAAAATTATGGAGTTTTGTATCACGACTTATATTAATTTATCCACAGCAAGACTGACAATAATTTTCTAAATAATTTATGCCATTTGACAGTATTTCGGAGCAGTACAGTCTTAGTATGAGGTTCCATCAAGTCGTGTTATACTTGGGGGCATTAGTTTTAACTGGTGATGGTCATCACGACCCTACTTTAGTCTTAAAATTTTATTAAAAAAGGAAAAATCCTAAATATTCTTAAGACTTTTGATAAGACTCATGATTTTCCCATCATTAAGATAAAAGGAAAAAACTCTTTTGTTAATCACAAATGCGGAAAAAGCAAAGAAAAGTTGTCGAAACAAGTACAATACGATGTATTTAAAAACAGCAAAATTTCTGTTAAATATGGAACTAAAAATGTATGACTTCTAAATAGAGTGTACGAAGCGGAAAAGAAACACAAAATCCTGTGAACAACGAATAACAAGGAGGCGTTGATATTGCCCTTAAAATCATTAAATTAAAGTCGAAGTGAAAGAATGCAAAGAAAAAGAGATGAAAAAGGGTACTTTTTTCTTTTCTGCCTTATATTGTAACCGTATTTCCTTTTTAAAAAAGGGCTACAATTCATTACTCCTTTCTATTCTGTCAAATAGTAGTTTCGTGTTGTTGAAAAAGGCCAACAATCAACAACAACAGCATTTTAAGGCACACTTAAAAACCCATAACAAATAACGAATATTATGGCCCTCTGATGAAAAATAATAACCCAAACAAGTATAAGTTCGTCCCTGTCAGTTTGAGGAGAACAGAAGGCTTAAGTACCATAAAAAGAAATAAGGCATACGGTACTTTCGGGAAAAGCAGACAAGCAGTTAGCTGTGAAGGCTGCAGAGATATCATATATATAATCCGTATGTGGGTAATAAGCGCCAACAACGTATTTGTAAAGGAATAAGATCGTCATACCTGCAGAGGTCTTGTGAATAAAATTAATTTTAATACGCAGTATCATGTCATATTGATATGGACCTCTAGTTATTCGATCATCTTGATGAGTGCGCTACGGAGTGGTCATCCCTCGATGTATCTCTTGATAGACGTCAAGAAAGTTTTATCTCATCAGGTCTTTTTAAAGCTAATTTTTTATCCTTTTGCAAGATATATTAATGACATGTGTCGAATATAACATCGTTCAAATGTCCACTGCGGCGCCTCTGGGTGGAGCGTATCCGAAATGTTCCATTTTCGCCTACTTTGGGGCATATATCAGGCTGAATTAGTCTAATTGCAGGCGTTTTGTTGGCTTTAAGGTTTGTGGCTTATTAAGGAAACCCGACAAGAGAAAGTCTAAGGTAGTCAAATCGCAATCAAAAGCTGTGTGACACTTGGCGCCGTTGGGTTGAAACCATATGTTGTTCTTATCCAAATCATCCAATTCAGGCCAAAGGAATTTTGTAATCATCGACATATAAGTGCTTGCCACTTACAGTGGTAGCCTGGCTCACGTCAATGTCAACGCACATTAAACAGTGACATTTTCGAAATGCATTGGACTCTCTCGGATCTAATGGGGTTGGTATCGTCCCAAAATACGACAATTTGATTCAATCATGTACACATTCACCCTGAAATCAGTCCTGTCGGTGAAGTTGATTTATTGATGTAAACTATTGTCAGTTCCTAGTTACTTGAGAGCCCATCCTGCGAACAGACGCCGTTGCTTACGACAGTCTTTGATGTATTGTCAATACATACTGTGTAAATGAAATTGAGAAACATTAGTACCAGGGTTTCCTTCTTGCACTGGTTAACTGTTATTATAAGGATACGTGTTTCCTAGTCGTTCAGTCCTTCGAATCTTTTGTCTTTCTGAAGCAGGTAAGGTTTAATCGAGATATGAGTGCAATAGCGAACAGTAGAGCAGATGAAATCCGATTGTAGAAGATTAGAAAGGAAATAAGGAAGCTTCTAACACTAAGCGCAAGGGCACTTGGAATAAGATATGGTTTTTTGTTTCTGATGTGGTATATACATCTTCAACTGCTTAAGAAGTGGTTGGGTCACCATTAAAAATTTCTTCTTTATTTTTGTTGTATCAATAATCTGTCCTCTTAATCCTTTGAATAAAAGGATCCCAAAATAAAAATTAAACAAAAAAGAAAACACAAGATTTACTTACACTCGTATGTCACTACCATCTGTCTCTCTACCTACTGGAAGTATGATATTTTCTTGCCACAATTTGTGGCCAATAAACAAGAGTATAAAAACATAAGCAAAGCCAACACACTACCTACTAGATTGTATAGAAACATTTAATTCAAACATATTAAATACTCTGTTTTTTTTTTTTGTTTAATTGTTGTTGTTATCTTTCATGCAGTATTTAATTAACAGATTTTTATTTAATTATTGATTTACTTTACTTTTACTTTTTTTTTACTGAAACAAGCGCCACAAAATTAATAACAATTTGCGGTTTTCATATCAGAAATAGTCGTGCGAATATAATCAGAAGCCATTATAAATAAAGCGGGCAAAAGAAGTCAAAATTAATATTATATAATATAAATTAAAAATATATTTCATCGCTTAAGTCCATCATATGAATATGAAAAAAATAATATTTTACTGTTAAAATTAAAACTTTATAAAATTTTCATTACGTAGTTAGTTAAAGTTTTAGTCGGTTTGGTGCAAATTCATGGCGTTCAATTTATTTGGCGTGAAATAAAATCTACATGAATGCAAAAACAAAACAAAAAAATGTAATTATTATGAACACAAGTCAAGAATGGAAAAATGGAAAAAGTGAAGAGAATATTATAATCGTGATTTGTGCTTATTTGGTATACATATTTTCATCATATTTAAGCATTTTGTAAAAATCAACAATTATTGCATAATCTTCTACATCGTAAAATTATGCATGTTTTTAATGTAGGCCTATTTGAGGATACAAGTAAAAGAAGACAAATAAATCAATGTCCTTAGCAAGGCGGTAAGCACTTAACTAAAAAATTCACACACGTATTCATCCAGAAATAAGTCTCATAGCTGAGCATAAACAGAAGAAGGGGCCTTGTTCAGAGACAGTTTATACACAGACAATCTAATCTAATCAAATTGACTAATGTCATTAACGAAATATCCAAAATGCTGTTTTGTGAACAATTTGCCATGAAGTGTACTTTCTGTCCAATTTTTCACTGTATGAAGGCAGTGAGCAACGAATAGGGCTTTTCCTTAAAGTGAAGGTATTTTAAAATCTTTTGTACTTTCATATGACGTAAGTAAATTGTACAATGCACATAATAATAGCGAATCTGAACTGTATGTTATAGAAGTTAAATTATATCTCCTTATGGAACCTTTAAATCTACGTCGGTTCAATGGTAGTTGTGGAGTACATAAGTGCGTGCATGATGAAAACAAACTACCGGGTGATTATGCAACTCTTTGTATCCTGATCCAGCCAAAAAAATGCCAAATCCATTGCAAACTCTACGTCACATCATATAGTACAGACTAAATTTCTTATGATCTACAATCGACCAAAGCCCATACACTACAATATGAGGTATCTATTCCGTGTCTGTCTTCTTATTTTTCCTTCTATTAGGTGGTATAGAAAGTATTACTCGCATGATTCTTAACAGAAGAAGCAGCACTTCTTCTTCATAATTATTTAATTACCTGGAAGAGTACTTAGTAATTTGGTAACGTTTTTGCTTTACAAATTTAATTCAATCAAATTTTCAATAAATTTCTGAATTAAATTTCAATTTCATGTCGCTTCATTTCATGTGGCTCTGTCCGCCCTTTTTAATTTCATTGTTAAACAACATAATTAGGATTAATTTTACCATGTTTTTTATTATTGTTATTATAGCTAGTTGTTGTAGTTGGTGCTGTTATTGCTAAAGTGTAAAGCATTACAAATGATTGAATGAATGAGGGCGTAAGAGTAAGTGTTGAACTTAGGCATTATAGAAGGGAGTACAGCTGTCAGTATGATTTCATACTTATCTTTAAAACCGTCTAAATGTCTGTTCTAGTCTGTCCTTTGCTGATACTACTGCTGTTGCTGATTAGCTATCCATCTATCCATTCTAGAATTCTCGGTATCAAGTCTTAGTCTCAGTCCCATCCGCTGCCATTTATTTAACAAAATAAACAAAAATCTTTAATTTTTCGCATAAATTATGTAATAAAGACTAAACATACCGCCAGTAACTCGTTATTCTAAACGCCAAAACGACGAACAAACGAAACACAAATCAACCTGGCCAAAAACCCTAAGAATGAAAACAACGCCGAACAGCAAGTTTAACATGACATTTTACTTCTGATGCGCATGCGTTCATGTTTTTATTACAACTGACAACGCTGGCTTTTTATATATACCCGGCACCAACACACTGAGGAGAGCTGTCAGCCATATACCAGCCATAATGATGTGAAAAAAGACGGAATTTGCATTCACAACAGCTACAAGTCAAGGTCAAAAATAATTGTGAGTTTGGCAGAAAGAATTTCAAAATTAATTGACAATGAAATGAAATCAAAATGAACATCAACACACAAATGATGATGTGTGTACAGAAATAAAACTGTAGCAATTATGATTTTATTCATCTACACATACTAATTCCTCCTTTTTCGACTTTGGGTCAAGGGATAATTTTTTCTTGAAAGCCAACGTGAACAGCAATAGTTCTCCCTGATCAATGATGACAATTTTAATCAAACTTTATTGGTGAATAAATACTGACCACCATTGGCAGTAATTCACACTGTTTGTGATATTTAGTTTTTCTTCTCCTCTGTTCGATTTTTATACGGACATTTTATTTTCATTCATTTGTTGTCAAAGAATCAATACACAAATAGTTACCCCTCAAGCGATATACACGATTTATCACAGCAATAATAGCAATAACAACTGTGATATAAAAAAGAGTAGAATCTTGTTATTTAATAAATATTGGGTGATATAAAAAGTACGTGCGTGTTTTATAATAATGGGTTGTGTTGACACTTATTTAAGGGATAACTTGAATAAATTATGTGACATACGCATACATATTTGGAAGCTAACGGTTCACGATACTTTTCTGAGGAAGACCGCTCCTTTATTAGTCATCCAAGCTAAAGCTTTTATTGTTTCGAAAAGTAAGTAAAACATTTGAAATATACAATATTGGAACGCTACTTCAATTGAAAAAAAGAAACGAGAAGACGATTTGTATCATCACATTATTTTACTTGATAAAGTTTCTGAATTTTTACTATGGACTGCCAGCCAGTGCAAAAAAGATGCAACTAATGGATCAAGCCCGGCTTGTTAGCTGTCAATTGGAGAAGGAATCCAATAATCATCATTGACACGATATTGCAAAGTAATAATATTCAAAACATTATCAAACCGTATCGCTGCAAGCTATATAAATACGAGACTACGTAAGATTTCTTGAGGTCATCGATGGAGAATTTCGTGAATATTCAAGCCACGGTTCCTACATATATGAAAAAAAAATTTTAATATGTAATAACGCTAGATTGGCCATACTAGTGCAAACAAACGATTCAACAAGTGTAGATCATCGCGTACATTGTACCATTAAATTTTAGAGAGAAGCTTCATCACATCCAAGTATTCATTTAAACTTGAAACCACTAAGCTATGTGAAATGCCTGTGGCTTCCACAATCTCTCTCACTTTTAGAATTTGAGAGGAGATTAGCGTCTACGCCGTTGACGGGTTGATGATAGAGATAGCGCATGTGAGGAAAAGGATACTCAACGAAAAGGAAGATAAAGGGAGTCAAATCAAGTAGGTTCTGAGGCAATCAAAACTTTTGTTGGGGAATTACAACAAGAGTAGAGCTGAGTCATTCATCAAACGGACACAAAGAGCACACTTATTCAGATGATGATGAGAATAAATCATCGAAGCACATTCTTGGAAACTGTGAAGCATTAATGCATCCCAGTAGAAAATATATGGGTGCATATCATATGCTGACAAGGGAATTGGCATTACTGACATCGATCACCGATTTGGATGAGTTATTATAGAGATGCGCTATAAAGTATTTATATAAAGTATTTATGTATGAGGCCATACAGTACATCGTATGGTCGCAGTAATAAGGTACCTCTTCAGTACACTAAGAAAAATAACACAGCCTGAAGAGATAATTACTTATAAACTCTGTAAAGCAATTCCCAATGCGACTATTGAAACGAAGCAGGTGAAGGTGACCAGAGGTACTCAACAGAAAAGGGAGATACTTTATGAGCCTGACACATATTTTTAATGATCCAAAAGAAATTTACTTGGATGTGTCCACCGTATAGCGAGAACTATCCAAACACAGACATTCCTGTCTTGTTCTGCAAATCTATATTGATGGTAAAAAAATATTGACGAACTGAAAAAACCACTAAACTGTAGACCATTTATGGAGTGCTTTAAAATGTTCTACTGTGAGAGCATTATGAAGCTACTTAGGGAACTTCAAAAGGTTATAGAAAATAAGGGAAAATCTTCAGTTGATTACAATTGATTGCCAATGAAAAAAATTTATGGATACAAATTTAACATCAAAAACTCTCTAAAAAAGATAAAAACTTTTTATACAATCCACAAGTGTACAAGAAATTTATAATACATAAAACAGCAACGACAATAACAATGGCAAATACAACCAATAAACATCACCAAGGGAATACCCATAAGCAATACCATGGCTGGAAATGCAAAAGGATTGAAAAGCGTAACAGAGTTTATGGTTTTCTATTTTTGTTTCTGCAAAAATCTTATTCAATAGTTGGCATTGAAGATGAAATACAATTTAAAGTTGGACTGAAGGCAAAAAATTAATACCGAATTAATAACAGGCTGCACGGCTTTGAAAATAATTCGCTTTTTTTGGATACCCAAGATACCTGTAAATAATTTTTCTATACTCCTTCACACTTGAAGAAATAAAATGATAAGGATGACTTTTGGAAACATAGGCGCGAAAGTTGTACAGGAATTTCAAAATGTCAACTCTGTAAGCTAATACTAATTGAACAAGTTATGAAAGGCGATGATGATAATCAAATATATTGGATGTCATTTAAGCGGCACTTACTATACGAGTTTCTTTGACTAGACAGCCATAATTAAGTTATTCCAAACTTTCATGTGATTGATGTTTAGTAACTCCTTTGCATTTTTCGCATATTTTTCTTACTAAAAAAAAACTTAATTTTAATACGCACGATAAATTGAAGAATCTCATCAACGAAAACGTAGCCTTAGATATCAAAACTCAAATGCTTTTACCTTGAAACAGTCAAAATCAGAAGACTTAAACTAGTTTCAGTGGCAAAGACCGTAGGTGTAGATTCCTTATGCCATAAAAAAATAAGGAAAATATACGCTAAATTTGTGGATATTATTATGTATTACAGCATAACGATTTAAAATGTCAAATAAATATGCTGCCAAACTATGCTTTTGTCTATTGATTTTTTTTTTAATTGTAATCTGTTAATTAAGAAAAAAACTTTTCATTTTATTTTCAGAAAACCACTTTTTTGCCATTTTACTGGTATGTTTGGGATCGTTGTCCTGTTGGAAAACCCATTTATGCGGCATATTATATTCTGCATAAGGTAGCATGACAGTTTTTAAAATTTCCAAATAAATTGAGGCGTCCATGTTGCCTTTAATCCAAAATATGGGTCCTGTACCATTATAAGAAAAACAAAACCAAACGTTAAATTTTGCACCACCATGCTTTACGGTCCTCATGACAAATTTAGGATCGAATTCCTTATTTTTTGGTCTTCTTGCACATTTTCTGGTGCCAGGATTACCAAAAATAACAACTTTGGATTCATCTGTCCACAGAATATTGCGCCATTTCGTCTGAGGCCAATCAACGTGAAGTCTAGCAAATTTAAGTCGGTTGCGGACATGTCTTGAATTCAGCAATGGTACTTTCCTTGGACTTCTACCATATAAATTGTCTTTAATTAGATGTCAGCGAATAGTTGAGGTATGAACATCAAGCTCCAAGTCCTGTTTTATCTTTGTTGAAGTAACAAATGGGTCTGATGACACCATGCGTTTTATTCTTTCTTCTAAGAAAATTGAGGTATTAGAATGCCCGGCTCAGTCTCCAGACCTAAATCCCATTGAACATCTTTGGGGCGATGTAAAAAAAGGTGTTTTTAAAGATAAACCGGTAAATATAGAGCAATTGTGGGCGTCAGTGAGGTCAGCTTGGGAAAGTATTCCTATCGAGAGCTGCAGATCTTTAGTTGACTCAATGCCTTGGCGTTGCGCAGCTGTAATAGCCAATAAGGGCTTTTCAGCTAAATATTAAGGTCTATCTAATAAAATAACATAAAAAAGTAATCACTTGTGGCAACATTTTTTTTTGCAGATACGTTTTATAATGCTACTACTATTTTTTTGCACGCCAAATATTTTGAGTTTTTAACAATTTAGCATCGTTTTCTTTGGAAAATTAATATTTGTCTTGAAGTTTTTTTTATTTTTCAATAGTTTAGACTGGTGGTAATAAAATGTAATAACAAACTTTTTTTAACTTGAATAAAAATTAATTTTTTTTACTTAATTCAAATATTTTTAATACAGCGCTACTATTATATTTCACACAGCTATATATATAAAAATGAATGTTTGTTTGTGTGTTATTAATAGAATCGTAAACTATGCATTTAATCATGTTATGATCTTTAGCAAAGTTGTTGCGCATGAGCCGGGGAAGGTTCCTAAGTTGTATAACTAATTTCCGACAGGTGGCGCCACAGAAAATTACTAAAAATGATTTAAATCGTAAACTGTGCTTTTAATCATGTTATGATCTTAGCAAAGTTGTTGCGAATAAATCGACGGAGGAGAAGTTAGTGCGATTAATTTCCGATAGATAGCGCTACTGAGAATTATTCAAAATGAATTGAACCGTAAACTATGCGTTTGATCATGTGTTGATCGGATAAATACGACATTTTAGCATTCATAATTAATGATTTTAATAACATTTAATATAACTCATTCCCGTAAAATGTCAATCACAAATTTGAAACCTTTTAATTCTGGAAAATTTAAAAAAATGCTATTGGGTTCAATTGGATTGGGTACATTTGTGAGATTCTAATAAATTTAAACTCATTTTTCACGTCGTTCCCGTGAAATCATGCCTCCAAAGCTACAAGCAATTGGACCTGCACCACAAGAAGCATTGAGACTGGAAAATCTTCAAGTACAAGCCGCTGAGACCCGTTCGCATGAATCACTTGAACAACGACAAGTGAGATTAGAAACTGATCGAATGCGTACTACTCAGACCCGTTCGTCTGAATCATCTGGACAACGGGAAACAAAATCCATAAAATGATTCAAAATTAATTGGATATTAGTGTAACGTCTTTCCTTCAAATATATTTTTGTTGGTGGCGCAGCAACACGCGCAGGGTACAGCTAGTAATTTATGAATTTGAATTCATAGAATAAAATTTTATTTATTAATTACAACATTAACAATAAAATAAGAACAGAAAAATGAATAGTCGAACAGGTTTAATTTTTAATTTTCTTTTTTTGTATAAAAAAAGCTACAATAAATTGAGTTACAAGTCTAAAAAACAAAACAGCCACGGAGTCATAAATTTGTTTAAAATAAATTGAATCAATCAATCTTTGGAATTAATTCATATTCACCACATGCAGCAAAAATGAGGGTGCAGCCCCTAATTGAAAATGAATTGTTTCAGTAAGATTTATGAAAATACTCTGAAATTTAATTGAGAAACGTTAGACAAATGGTCTTTAGAAAAAATCAATCTGTTGCAAATTGACTATGAAGTAGCGTTCAAAAAAGGTAACAAAAATCTATGAGGACTCACTCTATGATGCCCTATACCATCAGCATAATGGCGGCAAGGAATATCAGTTACGTGGAAGAACGCAAAACCAAAGAAAACGGCTGAAAATAGATGGCAAGTACAGAATATTCATGTCGCAACTTACAGCTTTGAGAGTGCAACGGCCTGGGCGTCCTGCATAGAGTCGACAACCGCATGCAAGACAGAAAAAGTGGTAAGAGTAAATTTGCCCTAAAAGAAATTCTTAACGTCACAATTAATTGCAGAATTTACCAAAATTAGACCAACTGTGGTGTGATGTCAACGTTAACCACCGTTAAAGTGTTTTAGAAACGAAATAAATTTACTAAACATTTAAAAGGAACAGTTCAAGAGAAAGCAAAATAAAGAGCCCTACATTTTTAGAAGCAGCTAGAAGAACTATACCAACCGGTTAACGCAATCATGGATGTGCTTAGCAAAACTATGTGCACGAACGAAAGATTGTCTCTATGAAAATGTGCCAAGAAAAGGGAACACTTCTAATTGTCGATAGATCCATAAAATAATTCTAGGCGTATACAGATTGACACATATAAGGTCAACTACAATTCAACTACAATTATCAAAAGGCCTAAGGACAGACCATATTGTGTTCGAAGGCTAGAGATTTGTGGAATATTCTGTGGAAATCGAGGCCGTAGTCTTACAAGTTCTAACATATGCAAATACTGCAAAATTAATACAGCTTTCCTTGAGGAACTGAAACGTAGACAATGTCTCATGGAATGTAGCAATAGTTAAAGTAAAACTTAGAAGTCGCAGTAGTCTAGTATGTAGTGAGTTGGCTTATCAGACGTAAAGCCAGGGTTCGAGGCCCAGGCCAGACATCAAGACAAAATACAAAAAGTATTTCTTCAGCGACTTCCTCTCAGCAGATTTCTGGCAAAAACTCTGAGAGTAAATAAAATTGCCATGAAAAAAGTTTCTCAAAAATCTGTCGTTTGGAGTCGACTTTAAACTGTAGGTCCCACCACTCATGTATAAAAATTAACACACACAACATAAGTGGTGTGAGAAACTAGGACGTTGTACAATGGTTCAATTCGGCCTCCGGGTAATATACTTGTCTTAATTGACAAATACACGTCCTCTAACCTAACCTAACATAAAACTGTGGGCAGCAGAAGTCCACCAAGTCAGATGAAAAAGAAAAGAGAAAAGGAAAGTATGAAAAAACAACGATGAGATTCGATAGCTTTTCCGCGAAATGTGTTGCAGCAATTTTAGACGGTTAGAATATTCAACAATCGGATATGTCTACTACTGATGGAATTCGAAAAACACATTGCTAAGGGAAGGAAAGAGGGCGGTGTCCAAACTGAATTACGTTTTATCATACTTATTAACATCAGGTATCTTTCCAACTCTGATACGAAATTTAATTAATTTTAAAATATTAATGGCGACAGTATGAACAAACTTCAAGCATCTATCGTCAACTTTTGTATCACAGGCATATTCATAAAGATTGCAAGGGTCAGCGATTACTCTTTTTCACTGTGCCACAAGCATCAGCACAAAAATAATGTGTGATTATTTACCATCCTCCAACAATATTGATGCAACAATTTGTTGAGCCAATCAATACTGTCGACTATGATTAATTTTAAATCAAGACAAAATTATCAAGAAACGGTATGCGAATGAAAATTGAAATACTTTTCATACAAATTAATTCCTTATGATTCCTTTTTTATTTCTTGCAACTCAATAACCCGATTACTCCATCGCACCATCCCCCTCTCCACATAGTTAAATAAGCAACGGAATTACATTCAGGAAATAAAAACAGAAGAAGTGGAGACATCACTGCAGTAGCAGATGAGAAAATAATTTCGTAAAATCAGAAGAAAAGAAGCAGCAAAGAAAAGAAAGTGAAAAATATTGAGAAATTAATTTGCAAACGAAAATCATCATTCCCGGGTTAAATGCAAATCAAGCACTTACAGCTCCACATGCGCAGAGCACTGCATAAAGGGAAGATAATGATAAACAGTTCCATTAAATACTGCAGAATGCAATTCAGCATGAAGAATGAATGAAAATAGCAAAATAGAGTTGCCAGACCACATTCAAAAGAAGGAAATTCTAATTATTTAAAAGGAGAATGGACTAACGTACAAAAGACTTAAACGTAGTAGAAAAAGATGGATAAGCTAAAAAAGGTAAATAGAGTTATCCTTCGGTGGCACCCAAATCATGGGATAATATCAGGCAATGATCAGGCAGATGAAATCATTGGCCAGAGATGAGTTCAAAAAAAGGTGTACTTGGCGTAAGGAATGGAGAAACTCTTCTTAATCCAAACGGCTTTAAGACAATCTAAACTTATGCTGGATAATGATAATGGTAAGAGCATTGAGTATTGCAGCATAACATCCAGAAACATTCTAGGAAAAGACAGAAATTACTTCAGAATGTGACCCTATGCGGGTAATGTGGTTAAGAAGACAGAGGAGTGACAGCCTTGAATTTTATAAGGGAAGGGATAAAATAGACAAGTATCTAAAAATTTAAAGTTTACTCCAGTTATTGGTTATGCTGTTGTTAAATTTAGAAGAAAAGTTCTTATAAAAGAAAAAACTAATACAGTGTAGAGTAGGGTAACATAAATAAAGTGAAGAAATGGTGAAAACTAGCACACTTGAAATTAACCGAACAGCGTAGCAGTAAAATAGCTTTTTTCATAATTTATTGGCATCCCTATTACAAACAATTGCTTTCAGATGCGCTTCTTCTCTCTTGTCATTAACGTTCAACTTTAAAATTGACTTCAAATTGATTTTGTTGTTGTTTTTTTTTTTTTTGAATATTTCTCCTCTTTCTTATTAATTTTAATTGTGAATAATGACTTCACTAAATTATCATTGCTGTTGTTGTTGTTGTTCTTGTTAATTTTGAAACAGCAGCTATTGAAGACGAGAAACAAATTAAAAACGATTTAAACTACAAACAAGTGCAGAAAAGAAAGATTTTCAATTTTTGTAAATCAAATGATTATGACGCCTGATAGAAACGCTTACTATCACAGCCGCTTCAACTAGTGCTGTTGCTCGTTCCATTGATGCTAATCCAGATCATGGCATTCTCTTAACGAAGTTGTCTGCAGGAAGTCTTAGTTGCACTAAATATGCAGCCAAGACAACAGTGAAGCAAATATAGGGAGATAATACTATTGGTTCAGTATGACATTTTCTGTTCTTCATTTCTTTTTTAATTAAAAAGTTAACGATTTTATTAATAACATATTATTTGAGGAACAATATTTCATATGATTTTATAAAGCAAGCAAAATGCTTGCTTACTTATTTGATCAGTACAACCCTTTAGTCAGGATTACGACTTAGCTTCTCATATCACCCAAATTGTGTGTTAATTTTATACATGAGTGGCGGGACCTACAATCTAAAGTCGACGACAGATTTTTGAGAAGCTTTTTCATGGCAATTTTATTTACTGTCACAGGTTTTGTCAGAAATCTGCTGAGAGAAAGAAACCAAAGAAATATATTTTCACATTTCGGTTTGCTCGAGATGTCTAAGCCTGGATTTGAACCACGGGCTCTCGTCAAATAAGTCAATACATTACCTACTAGACTGCGGCGAAAACGAAAGAAACCAAAGAAACAATAGTACGATGCGTTTCAACAATCTCAGAGGCGATAAACATATTCCAAGAATTATTCCTGCGATCATAAAAATTCAACAAGAAAATCTCTTCTAGAATATTGTGAATGTAGAACAGAAACTTGAAGAATTCCTGCCGCAACTACGAGTAAATCAATTTAATTATCCGATAAGAAAAAAATGCTCTGCTTGATAAGTAATTCCTGATATTCTAATGAATTACTCGGATATATTATTTTAACTGCTTTTAATAATATGTCCTGGCATAGTTTTATTTCAATGTCTTTCTGCCTATATTTATAACCCAGATTTTCGGAAGATATACAGTTTGTGTGAGACTCCCTTTTCTTTCAAAAATCTGGCATCGATTATATCACCCTCTCCAAATTTTTGCTAATAGGATCAAAGACCCAAATGGGCCTTTGAAATGAAACCCACACTTAACTTCAACAATCGACTTCATATTGTTAACCTTAAAAAAGAAAATTGTCATCTAATTCTTCTTTACATAAACTGTCCAAGGCTAAAAGGCATTTTATGTTATAGAGAGAGAGAAAACCAAAAACGTTTAAGAATGTATGTATGCATGCATTTTGTAATTTTGTAATAACAACAACAATTACAAGAAATCCTTTAAATAAACAAAATTCAAAAGAAATAACCAGAGTACAATCAAACATCGAAATTTACACGATACTTGAAGGATAGCTGGCTAACTTTATGAAAAGGTTGAATGTTGATACATCATCATCATCACCATGTTGCACTGCACAGATAACAGAGAAGGCATTCAGATGTATAGATATGTGCAACATTTGCCATATGCCCGGTTTTTTATTTTTTTCTTTCTTTCTCTCATCGTTTATTTCTTTATATCCTTCCGTCATTCATTTTATTTAACTTTAAGATCTTTAACTCTTTTTTATTTTTTGTTGCATCATTGGGTTACCAACTGGCTGGCATTGTCATGCTTTAACGCACGTCCAGTTTGGCATCAGTAACAATAGAATGGAAAAAGAAAATAAACAAACACACGAAACGAACGAACCCTGTTAAATAAAGAATCAACATGATTTTGTTGTCATTTTTTCAGTTTTTTTTATTACTCATGTATAGTTATGTGGACGACTTAACAAGTACCGTTGTATCCACATGATGCATGTATCAATACGTATTGTGGGCAACAGGTATGCTCAATTTATTGGCTGATTGGTACCTGTTGATGCAAAGCAGGAAAACTTCCAACCAGAAAGTTAACTGTAGCTCTTAACCCCTTTCATTTAATTTTTTTAAATACGAAACTTGTAACCTGGAAAATTTAATTTTTCTAGTTTATAAAGCTACGAGTCTATGATTTTCGGCATTTCTTTGTATAAATCAAAAGACAAACAATAGATTCTACCCACTGATCTTGTAAACATAATTCCAAAAATTTATGGCTGCCAATAGAAGTTAATCAGACCCACAAATTCTTGTAAAAGTTGTAAGAACCGATTATAACTATTTAAGACATTGAATGAAGTCTTGATTGGGCCAACAGTGATGGGTAATTACGCAACTAAATTGGCGTAAATTAGTGGTTAAATTGTCCGAGCAATTTATATTCGAGTTTTAAAAACTACTCCACCCAGAACGTCTTCCGACTCCTGAGTTGTCTGGGAAAATAACATCAGCAACGATTACCGTCAACTAGGACACTGGAGAGACAGAATGGCTTAATAATAATATACAGGCAATGCAACAACCCCAAATATATTCTGTGGCAATGACAAATAACAACCCCATAACTCTAGAGTACGCTACAGTCGGCTAAACGCCTAATTAGCTGGAAAAACTTGATGTATGGAGATAGAGAAGGAGATGGTGTTTCTTATAGGAAACGAAAATGTTCAAAATTTATTGGGAAGAGTAGTTATGAAGTATATTTTTAATCAATGGGACGATATGTTACTTAAATAAGGAACTCCAAAGCTCAGGTCAGTTATCGCCAGCAAAACGAAATATGAAAATTATTTTTTCCGCGAATTCCTCTCTGCAGATTTCTGGCAAAAACTCTGAGAGTAAATAAAATTGACATGAAACGTTCCTCTAAGAATTTGTCATTCGGAATCGACTTTATATTGTAGGTTAATTACGATTAATTATGTATGTATAGAACGATTGTTGAACCTGAGCACTACTGCCTTAATAAAGCGTCAACTTTAATCACTGTTGGACTCAATGCACAGGATTCTACTTGAGAAATAGTTCCTAACTATTCGAATCAAATATTCTTCTATGACTTCTATATGTACCGGTATTCTGCTAAATCAAAACCATTTGTTTCAAGATAAATCGATATTGACTTTACTTCATTTGCTTTGTGTCAAGCTTATCTAACTATGTAATGTAGATAGTCTTAGAATAGCGTTTCCGTCTGTATTTTCTTATAGACAATGATTTCTGCGCATTAAGTTGCTGTGTTCTATATATTGGTGAATAGTGACTAGTCTTCCTCAGTGAGTTCTACTCTTTGGCGAGATCTCCTGATCTCCTTTTGATAGGATCAAACTTTTGTGATGTTATCTTTTATGAGTAGTCTGGGGCATCTGGATGGATCATTCGGATATTGAAATTAAATTAGAAAAACTTTGTTTGATTTGCAGCCAAGTATCCTTAAGTATCATATCACCATGCTTAACTAGCTGCTAATAATGTGAGGGTTGTTGACCTATTTGCATATGAAATATCCATCTATCGGATTAATATGTTACTTTTTGTTAGAAATTCCTCTCGTACTTAATACCGTTTTTCTCACACTAATTGCGGAAACTCACTTTAAGGGATATAACAAGACGGTGATGCTGGCTTCTATCTATCCTTGTGAGCATGTTTAACACACGAAAAGTACATTTGAGTTGTGCGTATTAATTGAAATACAAATTTTGTAATTTTCATTTCATTTATAAATATTTATATCTGAGTGTATGTACGTCACTATTTTTGTATAATACATGTAACTGAAATGAAATGAAATAAAAATAAAAGACAGAAAAACAAAACACAGGAAAAAACAAATCAAGGAATTGTTGATTCAATTTTGACGCTTATTTATGCGCATTTCAACGCAATGATGCTGCAAATGCTACATGACAGCCTGCTTGACAGACTGGCTGGTTGGCTGCCCATCCTGCTATGTTGTCTTCCCATTTTTGCCGCACTTCACCCTTTTTGGAACAGACATGGAACCATAACATGTCCATAACATGCGTTCCTCATAACTATGTGTGTGTGCATGCGTGTATAAGTTTTGGTGCACATGAAATTTTATTTGAACTTCTGAACTTATATGACGTCTCGTATAAAGCGGCGAATGGATGCATGAATAGCGAATTCGTTTGTTTGTTTGTTTGTGTAAAATTTCGTTGTACGCAAATGTTTCCTTGGCATTGCCCATCCACAATCCATCATTCCTTGTCCATTTCATTTCTCTTTATTTATTTTTGTTTCTTTTTTGCTATTATATTCTGATGTCGTTTGGTTGTTGCAATCAACATGGTCATCATTGACTGTTGCATCATCAAGCCAAATATTGAAACAAAAAAGAATAAAAACGTAGTTTGACAAGAAGTTTGTTGCATTTAATTTTCTTGTTTTCGTTTGTATTTTTGTTTTTTGTTTTGCAGTTTGAAGTTTATTATATGTACGTATGATTGTTCGTTTCGTTACTTGTCTTGTTGTCATGGTCAATTCTGTTTGATTTTCAGTTTCGTAGTTTTTTCTCCCAGATTCATCAGTAACTTTAAAAACATTTTTGTTTAGTTTTCTTACATTTACATGCAAATGTTAAAAAAATTAAAAAGGAACTGCGTTCAGAAAAAATGTAAAATCAGAAAAACATAAGTAGAGAACATTCAAATCATAAAATAACACATCAAAAATAAGATGAAAAAAGTTAGAATTGGTTGCTTAAGTATGTAGATAGAAAAAGGGCCATAGATTGAGAACAGTATCCGGTTCCTCTATTCCACAACATGCCTGTTCTTGCATGCATACCCTACTAATATGATGATTTAAAATAAAACACGACATGGATCAGTTTAAATTAATTTTCACAGAGACCACAAGTTGCTCGTAGCCACCTGTTGCAGTAACTATAATGAGAAGGATAAAATCGAAAAATTGAATACAGATCGCCACAGTGACTTTGGTCCAACAGTTGAAGCTAACAAATTCTCATACGATGTTAAATGCTTGCACGTGGCGCTTAGTGGTTGCAGAGCTCGACTTCAAACTCGAGTAATATGAGTTCAAACCAGGAATAAAAATTGGCATTAAGATTCGCTTACTTAGTAATTATACGGCTTCCACTTACCACATATGTGTATAATACATCTAGGTAGTCCGAAGAACTATACTCTCGAGGAAGAAAGGCATCAACAACGAATATTATAGGAAGGTCACATAGCGCCATCTCTTTAAAAAAGATTAGAACTCAATTAATAAAGGTTTGACACTACTACATCCACTGCATGCATACCTACAGACTGCTAACATTGTTTTGGGGCAACAGCAGATGACTGAGCTATTCTCTTAGGATCTGCTGTAGCAGGTGAAAAACTGTTTAACTCAAAAACTTGATAAATGAAATTGAAACAAAGCAACGAAAAAAATGATTGAGAAGGCAGAGCGGATGCCTAAATATGAATATTCCTTGCAGGAACGAAAAGTAATAAATATACACTAGGTGTTCGAAAAAGTTCGGCTACGTTTTTCTGCAGAAATCAAAACAAACGATAATTTAAAGTGCAAACCAACCCCTAGCTATACGCACAATGTATTGAAATAATCCAGTATAAATTATTTGATTATTTATTTATGTATTTATTTAAGACAATGGACAAATTCCTTACTGACTAATAACAAAAATAGGTACGAATAAAATTAAATACAATTACAAAAAGTTTCTTCAAAAATACAAGATAACAATAATTGCCTCAGTTTCTATCCGGTGATCAAATGTTTGTTGTATGGAGTTGTCATTCAACACCATTCCTGTTGATGAATTTTGTTCATTTCAATTCAATTGCTTGCCTCATGGAAAAACGTAAAGTCTTGAACCTAGGTCCGACATCGGACGAAATTTCTTAGGCCAAAACAACTACACTAACGGAATAGGTCAAAATCAAATAATTCGATCGAAAACCTACTCATGAGATGCTTGTATATAGGCTGTAAATATTGCAACGTTTCGAGACATTACAGAACAGCAGTGGCACCGCTGTACTTAAGATAAATGATGGAACTTATCTACCCACAACAATCGAACAGTTTAAACGTTGATGAGAATCCTTTACTTCTCAAACAATTTACAGTTTAATCTGAATATACTACTTTGGCTGTAGGTTTGAACTCGGAGCTCTTATCTAGTGAAGTAACCCTTTTAATTAACCAAAAAAAACTCCCGTTTAGAGTTGTATTAAAAGTTCCTTTAAAAAATTTATTTTAAAATTCTATAATGCTTCCATGTGACTCCATGCATTTATCCGATTATAAGCATATTCAAATTTTGTTGTTGTTTGCTTCCAAAATTTTTAAACGAAAAAGTGCTTTGATGAATATTTATTTACACGAAAACCTCAATTAAATCTCAACAAGAGAAAAAAGGAGGACAAGGAGGTTATTAACTAAAAATTTTGCCATAAAACTTGTACTAGAACCTTATGCCACTTTGTTATGGAATAGAAGACACAACCGAAAATAAATTGTGTACAGATACAAATATTGATTATAATTTACACGTAAAGAAAATTATTGGAAAGAAACGTAATAAAAATGCCTTTTTTTATATGAAAAGACATAAAAAATAAACATTAAAGGCTGTATGACCACACACAAGAAGCGACAATTGTAAGTATTTATAATCAAAAAAAATATTAAAAAAGCTTTTCTTAAAAATATTTGTACTTTTTATAATCGCATTAAAAAATGAAATTTTCTGAGAAGTGCTCGAGAATAGAAATCCGAATTAAAATAAAAATCATCACAAACAGAGCCATTAAATCCCTGTGGGTGTTTGTTTAACTACCATGCCTAGTGATCAAATATTTACTACAAGCAAAACGTTATTCACAAAAATTCTTAATAAAACGTTTAGAAATAAAATTCATAAATTTATTGCCAGTTTCCTTCTACCTAAGATGGTATTTTCTCGTTTGAAAAATTTTAAAACAGAAAAAATAAGAAATTACATACCTTATGAACAAAAAACAAATATTTAAAAGGTTCTTCCCAAAACACTGCTAAAACCAATAAAAAAAAATAACGAAAAAAGTTAAAAAAATATATATAAAATATACTCGAATATGCTTTGAAACATAAAATATCCTTAAAAAATATTTCTAAACAAAGTTAGTTTATTTCCTATACTCGCCTGCGGGAAATTAGTATGGTGGGACGCTATACGAAAGAGGACGTATCTCGCTACACTAAACAGAGTACAGAGGTTGGTAAGCTTGGCCATCACTGTCTGCCTAACCAGGTAAATCTTATATACCTTACTTATAATTTTCGATCCAGTATACCAGAATGATAAATAATGCACGAGATATCTGACGTCTACCGTCTGCGATAGGAAGATCACCAGCAATAAATTAAACTCAATACGCTTGCTAGAAGACCTTGCCGCACTAAAGCCAAAAAATGGTTAAACAAAGTAGTAACGCGAAAAAATTAAAAATACCTATCTAAAGAATAACGCCTTAAAACAGAGAAATTTAGAGCGAATTTGTCGACCAAATTTAATCTATCTGTAGATTTACCACTGCAAAAGTATGACATTTAAGTTATTATTTTCTATTTTAAACTACAATACTACAATTGTGCAGGATTTTAAAATTTCATAATTTTCAATAAAATTTAAAGGCGCGCAAGTAGTAAATACTTTGCTTTTGTTGCTTCATTAATTTTCGGAAATAAAAAAACACAAATTTCATATGGCACGGAAAATATAAATAAAAATTTTCACTTACCCTTGTTTAATGTTGTTGAAAATATGTGACGACAGCAACAAGTTGTTGCTTATTGGTATATCTCCAAATTCTCAACCAGCAGCAACTATTGCCAAAAAAACTGGCCTGTTAAAAACGCTGAATTTTTTTTGGTTTATGACAACATGGCTAAATTTCCTGAAAAAAAAAGCAGAAAAAAATAATAATACTAAAAAAAGAATTAAAAAATCAATAAAAGAATTATAAACATAAATATGAATATGAAATGTGTACAGTGGGAGTGTAATAAAATAAATATTTATAACGAGTAGAATTGTTATATTGCTTGCCGCAGTTTACATTGATACATAATTGGTCATTACAACCCTTCTGTCTGGAATATGACCTAACTTCTTATACTACTTACGTTGAGTGTGTTAATTTTATCCATAAGTGGCGGTATCTATTCCGAACAACAGTTCAACCTGCGAATGTATTTGGTTTTTGTATTAGGTGTAGTGGTGTTCAACTTTGCTCAATAAATTCAAAGGGGTTTTCAGACTTTTTAATGGAGGGTCATATGCAAAATATATGAATCCGTTGTTGCGTTGGAGCTCATTAGCTGCAAAACATGTTGCTAGAACTAGAACAAGAAGAATTGAACAGGAACAATACTTTCAGGAAATATTATCGAAAGTAAAAGTTCTAACTGAGGAAGTTACGCAGAAAACTGAAGCACATGCAATAGTTTATTGAAAGAGGCTTAGGTGTCAATATAAGGACCCTAAGTAAGTACAAAGATTAGTTGCGTTCATAAACTCATTATTTTCGGTTATTGCCGTGTACAATTATTAGAATATTGCCACTATCCGATCTATTATATTGCTCTTCAATATCGCTATTATGTCTTTTCCAATCCTGTTGCCCCGACAAACTTCAGGATGTTGTTTGATATCATTAAGCACTCCCTACCTAGTGCTTAAAAAGAAGACAGGTGTTGCCTTCTGAGATGTACTAACGTCGCTTATGTTCCATAAAGGGGCTCAGATTATATATTTTCTTTTCTTCAGAAGATTTCTATTCTAAACAAGTTATTTGAGTATACAGTGCCTTCTTAAGAGGCCGGTTACTATCCTTAGGACTACTCTTTGATAGTTTGATGCTTAAATCGTTTCCAGCAAGTAACCAACAAAAGTTTAGATTGTTTCAAACCAATTAGATTTGAGAACAATCATATATCTTCTCTTTTGCCGTGCATACCCTCTACCCTCTTCCAAAGATCTATTCAGAATCTACAGACAGATTTTGAAGAAGAAGAATTGAGCCACTTTTCGATGTTTCCGCTTAGCAAATGGCCAAAAGTTTTCCAATGGGTTTCGAATATTTCGCTCTAGCACGGAACACTCCTGATACTGCTCCGCTATATATCCTTGACCCATATGTAAACCACAGAATGCCCCTTCTCTTGACAGGGGTCTGTAGCTTCCAAATTTTTGCATTCAGTTTTATTACTTAGTTTCACTCCGAAACAGCTCACATAATGAAGCGGTTTACTGGTTCTGTCCAGGAGACAAAGAGGAAGTTGTCTGCCATTCGTTGTGCCAGCTTACGATGCATCCTGATAAATTTAGTGTCCACCTTGTTCCTATTATCCTAACCATTGTATTCACAGCTGTGGTTCTTACTACCGTACGCAACAGTTTCAAATCTTAAAGAGCATATAGCACCGCTAAACGTTAATATGGTTATTTAACTTTATTCACTAAATGCATTATAACCCATACCTTTAAACATCCTGTACAACTGGTTTAAAATGTTTATAGCTTTCTAAGTCCCACTGTTGTGTTTATAATTTAATTTACAATGGAAATGAATTGCAATACCAACCTTTAAATGTTTGATGCAACAATCCTTACTTTCTGCGTGCCATTAACCAGCAACATTTGTCGGCGACAACATTCATTTTAAAAGCAAGAAAAAATGGAACAAATTATTTAAATTTTTTTTTAATTTACGGGTTTATTACACGTTACTACTCAGCGCTGTTTTAATTTATTGATCTTCCAGAAGTTGCCAAATGATTGGAAAACTTTTAATTTTCGATCTTACAACCACCATTTATTTAATATTTATTTTAATAAAGAAATAAAAAAAAATAAAGCAAAACCGCAATACGAGTATTTTGTGGTTTTCATTTAGATGGGTACAAAGAAAAACGTCCGGTGCTGTTTCTTTTTTGAGGGAGTACTTTCATTAATTGAATAAAATTCATTACTTGTACCATTTTAGAGTGAAGTAAGAGCAAAAATAACTCTTTATTTCAACAAGAATGTCCTTTGCCGCAGCAACTTTATTCATTGATTTTATTTTTCTTTTTCTATTTTTTTCTTCTTTTTTGTACTATTTTCTGTTGGTTTTTGTTTTAAATATGCAGCAAATTTAATCTCCATAGATTTTTAGACAGGAGCTGTAAATGCCAGCACAAACATTCAATTCCGAAAATTAAAAGACAATGGCAACACACATGCACAGACACTTTCAGAGTACTGTGGTTTTGTAATAGACTGTAAATGCTTAGATAAACGGACAAACAGAGACTTACACATAAATATGTATAACACAGAAAATAGTTAAAGGGTTATTCTGGTAAAATAACCAACCCAACTAGTGTAAGGGGTTCTATAGTTTATTTGTTTTCCGTTCAAATATTCCATCGCTCCATTTCCATTTCGTTCGGTTTGCTGCTGTAGTTATCGCACCCTCCCATTTACGAGTGCACTGTCCTAGTTCTTGAAGTATCATGCTTCTACGGATGTTTTTTGGTCGAACAGAGTTTATTCAGCTTTGAGTATTCTAATTAAACAGGTAATTAGTCTCCTGTGACACGGTCTAAGGTTATAACCCCTATAGGATTGCTATATATCGTTACATACATAATTTTTCATTACAACCCTACAGTCAGGATTACGACCTAGGTTCTCACAACAATTATGATGTGTGCGTTAATTTTATTATATACTCAATGCGAACGACAGATTTTTGAGAAACTTTTCTCGAAATTTTTGCCAAAAATCACCGAAGAAATATTTTTTTATATTTTCGTTTTTCGAGATGTCTGAGCTGGGGTTTGAGCCAAGGCCTCACGTCATTCCAAACTTTGGATAAGGAACTAGTATAAGGAAATAATCGACTCTTGCTTCATTGGTTGCAGTAGTCGATTCTTTCCTTATACAGAAAGGTTACGAACACAATCCGTACATTTTGTGGTGATCAGAATGAATCTTTAGAACACATTCTTGCAAATTGTCGGGCATTAAAACATTTCAGAAGAAAACACCTGGATGCTGTACAGATGCTGGTAAGTTATTGTCTTTGTTGATATCATCATGCATTACAGAGATCTAGTTTGAGGGGAGTACAATAGATTGTATGGTCATACTACAATGGCAACTTTTAATGACAATAATTATAGCTTCCATAACAGAAAAATATCTCAAAAGAATAGCTGAAGTCTTCGAGAATGGCTTCAGACAAACTACTTTTAATTCATATAAAATTGAGGCATTTGGATAAGGAACAGTAGTCGATTTTTTCAACAAAATTTTTAACATTCGCACAGTACCTCAAGGATAAGTGGGTGAACATTGTTTTTGATATAAAAGGACACACGTTAACATTTTCTCATGCAATAAAGCTAAAATTTTGTAGAACACGTAATACCGTTCAGATCATAATCTTCAATTGCAGATCAAAAAATCTATTATCGTTCGCCTACAGCCTTCTCCCAGAATCATTTTAGAAAAACTACAGGCCAATGACACCTCCAGATCATTATAAGCATCAAACAGCAGTTTCTGGAATCTCCGAGGATTATATGCGACAATTTTTCTTGTTAATTTAGTAACCGAGTGAAAAATCAACTTCATTCTTGCACAAAATTTGGCTCAAAAACTTAACATTGAAAGCATTTTCCTTTATCATTTATTCAGCATTTGTATTAAATTGTGAATGGTCAACCGATTTTAATAGTTGCGTAAGTTAAACTTCATATGGATGGAGAGGCATGTCCTACTGCAAACCTTTGCCTAAACAAATGGCACTTCAGATGCATTCTTACCAATGAATGGATGACACGATATCGAAAGTTTCCGTATTTCAGAAGGAAGACCAGGGCATATAACTAGACACTGACATCAACCAGCATC
This sequence comes from Sarcophaga variegata, assembly GCA_932273835.1. Lineage (NCBI taxonomy): Eukaryota > Metazoa > Arthropoda > Insecta > Diptera > Sarcophagidae > Sarcophaga > Sarcophaga variegata. The sequence continues at coordinate 98,853,684 of OW026358.1, forward strand.
CTGCGGTTCGTCAGAGCAGCAAGCTATGTACAGATATGGCGTATTTTGAACACACATACATAATTGGTCACTACAACCCTTCAGTCAGGATTACGACCTAGTTTCTCACACCACTTATGTTGTGTGTGTTAATTTTATACATGAGTGGCGGTGCCTACAGTTTAAAGTCGACTCCGAACGATTTTGTTGAGAAACTTTTCATGACAATTTTATTTACTCTCAGAGTTTTTGCCAGAAATCTGCTGAGACGAAGTCGCCGAAGTAGTACTTTTTGTATTTTGTTTGATGACTGGCCTGGGGTTTGAACCCTGGCTTTACGTCTAATAAACCAACACACTACCTACTAGACTACGACGACGTATTTTGAACAGCATTGACTTATTAATGCCTCAGTATTTCCTATTGAGTTATCCTTGTGGTTGAATCTTTTATTGCCTCCTTAAGCTAAAAGAATAGTTGGTTGGTGCCAAAATATTACAACCTTAACTTTAAGGTTTTAAGACAGTTTAATAAAACTCCCGAAGGATAATATCAAATGACACTGACAATGGCTGCCAATACAAACGATAGATGGAATTATGGAACATTACGAGCGAATATGCTATAAAAGCAACAGCAACAATAACAACATCATCAGGCATATACCAAACGATGATGGTACTTGAAAAAACTCCAGCATAAAAATGGGTGAAAAGCAAACGCTAAAAACCGTTGAACGAATGAGGTTGACTTTCTGTATATTTAAATAAATTTGTTTGTCTTTCTCCAAAGATCGGTTTACAAAGATAGACACGGCCATTGCAAACTGCTGACAAGGAAGAGGTAAAGGGCTTAAAAACATGGCAAGGCATGATACAAGAACAGCCAAAACAATAATGCCATAAAGACAACATAGTTGGGACACGATGTGTTGCAATAACCGAAACAAAAAATAAGAATCAAACGTCATCTTCGAAGAGCAACAAACGAATGCTTTGGGAGAAGCAGAAGAAAAATGTTGCTCAGCAACAAAAAGCCAACACCACCTTTAACAAATGAAACAACAACAACAAAGGATATGATTCCTTAAGCGTTTGCAACTATAAAAATTCATTACAAACAAACAAACCGAAAAAAGAAAAACTTTTCCTTTTTATTCTCTTTTTCCTTTTGCTGATCTTTTTTTGTTGTTGTTGTACTTTTATTAAAGAAAATGCATTTACTTGCAAGCCAAGAGAATCTATATTGAAGTGGAATCGAAGAGAAAATTCTTTTAAGCACACACACTGAAACATATAGAAATGTACCTCTCATCTTCATCAGATGCTGGATGGTCATTTGGGTAGCCGTTTACTTGGGAGTATTAAACAAAGTTACAATTACAGCAACAACAACAATAACAGAAAAACAAAAGTTTCTTTTTTGTAGTTTTCTTAAATTCTATAAAAACTTACAAAAATATTGCAAAAGTGTTTGCAATTGTTGAGCATTTGAGAGCACAAGAGCAGCAGTGACTGTCAATGACAAAAATTTGAAGAGTTTTAAAACTAGGATGACCATATCACAAATATAATAATATTACATTCCTTTGTCTATTTTTTTGGATGATGGCATGCATTTTTTAAGACGGTGACTAGCATTTATTCGTCAATGACTTGCATTTTTTAGCGATAAGAAAGGTGTTAGCTTCGTTCCCCGTACAAGATCCGAAACCTACATCTCCCAAGTAACGTCCGGCCGTAAGAAAACCTGTTTTGGAATTCTTGATACCATGGCTATCCAGCCCATTTCCCACACAAATCCATTTCTTATCCGATTTAGTGTCATTTGTACAGTGACAAGACCTCTTTTTTTCACAATAAGGATCATCCTTCCCAGACACTGTTGAAACAATAATTGTTTTTTTTTCAAAATTTTTTAATTTTTAAAACAATTTGTGAATTACCAGAGAAGCTGTTACACTCAGGAATGTGTGGAGTATAATTCTTAAGGAATGGAAAAGATATTACAACTCAAGTTCTACTCAGTAAGGCAAAGACCATAAGCTATCTTGTATAGCAAAAATTTATAAATTGGGCCAACTTTATGGTCGGAAAAAATAAAAACAAATCATAAATTAAAACTGATAATGATTTAAATAAATAATGGTTTAAATAAAAAATACAAAAAATATTTACAATAAAAACAACAATAAGAATAAAAAATAATTAAAATTGAAATTGCAATTCCAAAATTTATTTTTAATATTTGACTTTTTGACAAACATAAGCAGGAAACAAAAACATACGATAGAATCTCAGTAGAAGAATTCAAATACTTTGGATATGATGTTCTCATTGCGTACAAAACTCCTTTCGAAGACATTGAGTAAGGAAATTGCTGTTAGAAGCAAGCTTTGACAATCTTTGATAACTATTTCTACTGAAGCTAATTTTACGACGGAAATTTTTTATAGCGGCTCAGCTCTAGAAGCAAGAGTAGAAGGTATCTGAGTGATTGAACTAGCTGTGGCGGAATGTGATGTTAAATGTTTTACTGAAAGGCTTGAATGGAGAATGTTGAAAATATATTGTGTACTTTGATTACCGCTCTTGTTATAAATGAACTCTGCATCGCAACGTCGAAATAAAATAGGAAATCATTGAAAATCATGTTGTTTTTGTTACACGAAAATATCTGGCAGAAGGATAGAGTTTTTACTACAATTCGTAAAGGATGATTTAAAGTGAAGAACTACTAAGATACAGGCATATATAAGCCATTTTGGGCATCTCAAATATTTCCAAACTTGTGGTTTGTGGGACATCATAAGGCGTACACCTCCTCACCTTAGCTAAGGAGCCTCAATCTTAAAACTTTACTGAAGGCGATGGAACGAACCTACTGTATGACGTTAAACAATAGGAAAGAAATTTAGGAATTTGCGCTGAGATTACTATAGAAATGGTACAAAGTATTTGGGCCGGAAGTCAACCCAACCAAATGAGAGTTAAGATTAGAGAGAGTATCGTTTCCTCTACAGAATAACTCAAAATATCTTGGGATCATATTGGACAGCAAACTAAACTTATTTTTGTAAGAAAGCAATGGGCCTACAACTGAAAATTGTATGCTGGCCAAACGACTTCGTAATCAAGCCAACACTCGGCCTCCCAATTAAACTATTTATATCTATTGAGGCGGCTGCCAATTTAATCTAAACTTACTACCCAAGTGCTTTAAATTTCAATAAAAGAAACAAACTGAAGGTAACATAGATAGACTTCAATTATGTGATATGAAGGTGTAACTCTCACATATCTTTGTAGTATCGTCGGATAAATAAGTGACACGAAGAAATAATAGAAAATCGCTTCCACTCTATTCTAATTAAACCTGTGGGTTCTTTTCTTTTCTTCTGTTGGTTCACCTCACTCAAATCTAAAGTTATTCTAAAAAACCGTTGCCTTTATCGTTTTAAAAGCAAATTTCTATTACGAAATATCAGCCCTCACATAGTCTATCCACCGAGTGATGTCGCGATTTACATTTCCTATAATTCACTGTATTTTCAGCAATACCAACTCTCTATTTCTATATTTCACCCTCTTTCACTTCTTTATTTGCTTAAATGTTTTCCTTTTTGATTCTTTTGTAGTGCTGTTTTTTCTCTTTTTTTACGATTTTATTGTCGTTTTTTGTTTTTATAGATCAAATAAGACTATGAAGAGAGTCTTTTATGTTGTGCTACTGGCTATTTTTTGTCTAAAAAGGGTAGTCAAGTTAAAGCTTTGTTTTGTTGCTGTTGCTGTTCTAATTCTTGTTGTTTATGTCTTTACATTTCTATTTTTTTTAGCAAAAACAAAAAAGAAAAATAAAACACTGAAGCAACAACTTTAATCTGGTTGTCGTATTTAAGAATTATCCACTTTTTATCCGGTCGTCATGCTTGCTGTATCAAGGCCATGATTGTGTTATTTATACAGGAAACACTGCGCTGCTATTGAAGACAAGGAGTTTAAACTTCAAAGTTTTCAGAAATCGTTTCTATTTATTTCTTATTTTTTGTTGTTGTTGTTGTTGTTGTTGTTGTTAGGGAATGACCACTAAAAAATTTAAGCTGTTGGACATACGGTAAAAAAGTATAAAAGTTTATTGATGGGTTGTTTCTTTGCCTAGTCGAAAAGTACACTATGGTCGGTGGAGCTCAAAAATTAGATTATTTAAACCACAAATTGTTTAATGGTTTAAAAACATTACACAACATTTGGCACATAAAAGATAATGGCTTTATTGTTTAGAATTATACGATTTGCAATAGTCGGTGTTTCTACACTTGGTTTGCGTCTCCGATGAAGAGAAAATATCTGACATTTACTCACTCACTTGTGCACAATCATTGTTGGGAAGTTTTATATCATCTACTTTATGACCCAGACCAGGTCACGCTTAACTACTGCTTTGCTTCGATTGCTATATTGTTCTCCTCTATAAACACAACCCAACTTAAAAACACAACCCTTTAGTTAGGATTACAACCTAGCTTCTCATACCACCCATGTTGTGTGTATTACTGTCGTCTAGGAGCGGCGAGACCTACAGTTTAGAAAAACTTTCCATGGGAATTTTATTCATTCTGCAAGTTTTTTGGAGAAGACTGCTGAGAAGAAGTCGAGAAAAGAAAAATTGTTTTCTTTATTTAGTTTTGATCTTCATTGAAAATTATGAGGCCAGAACTGCGCGGCATTCTACATAAATCTCTCTCCAAGCATTTTATTACACATCCGCTCTATTTGCGCTCATGTTCAAGCGCAAGAAGCTACACAAATGGATCATCATCGTGGACTTTGTTGTAAATTAAATAGATTGGAAGTGAGCCCTTAGCTCACATTATTACATTATAATTACAATACATTCTTTAGTTTTTTATATTGTAAGGAATATTAAACAAACTATTTTTCTTCAATTTAATCCCATAGCGCCTTGATTCATGTTCTAAGTAAGAAGTCGTTTTAATATCTTAAGTTAAGATTCTTAACCGTAAACCACAAATATGACTGGAGATTGCAAAAGTTGTTTACGTACCCAAATGTTATTTGATGTAAAAGCAACAAAAATAAAAACAGCAACCATTACAACAGTCACATTTAAATACAAAAAAATATGGATCTTGTGTTTGGGGTATCTAATACAGAAAATTGAATTTCTTTTTTCTTGTCCAAGCCCAGAACTGAAAAGTAAAAGAAATCGAAAAAATATACAGAAAAAGATGAGAGAATCTCATTTTCATCCACCTGAAATATTAGGCTTCATTTCATCTTTAAAATACACCAGACAACAGCTATGGAAAGTGAATTTATTTCTTCTTTTTTCCTTTTCGGTCCATTCAAGTGCCCCCTCATTTAGTTGTTCAGTTTGGGCACTTCTTACACACGCTAGAGACCTTGGACACATACACACATATTTTCATTAAATTCTTTTGCATCAGCATTCCTTCTATTTTATTTTTTTGTCTTGTATTTTGCTGCTTCTTGTTTTATTTTTTAGTTTAATTTTATACTTTTCTTTTTTAAATTCTATTCTATAATATGGGTTCGTTGTTTGCTGTATCATACCCTACATCATGATTTGGTAGAGAGAATAACAGAGTTCTCCTGGCGGCTATCAAGTTAATGTATCGAGCATGTCTATATCGCGAATTATATTTGAATGATGCAGAACAACGTCGTCGTAGTCTAGTAGGTAGTGTGTTGGCTTATAATGCGCGAGGCCACGGTTCCCATTAAATATGAAAAAAATATTTTTTCGGTGACTTCTTCTCAGCAGATTTCTGGGAAAAACTCCGAGAGTAAATAAAAATTGACATGAAAAGTTTTTCAAAAATCAATCGTTCGGAGTCTACTTTAAGCTGTAAGTGACGCCATTCTGTATAAAATGTACACACACAACACAAATAGTGTGAGAAGCTAGCTCGTAATACTGACTTAAGGATTGTAATGACCAATTATGTGTATATGTACGATACCACAACACACGTTCTCTAAATGCAAATGATAGGAAATGGGGTAATGAAATTGAAAGAAGAAATCGGTTCAGAAGCTATTGAAAATGAATGAAACAATTCGAGGCAAACAAAATTTAAATTCTGAAAATAAAAAAGCTGACCGAGACAATGAACATGGACGCAGGATCGTAAGTGGATCACCCACAGCCTCTATTCGAAGTAAATCGCGTCCAGGATGGAGAAATTCTAAGGAGTGGAGGTAGCACATCCACAAGCTACTAAAGCTTTTTTAATAACCGGCTGACCTTAGATAACCCCAAACGGACATGTGTTGCATGTTTAGTGCCTCTGACAGACAGAAAATCATTTGCAAGATTTCATTCACTTTTTCATTGACTGGCGGACCAATATAAGGTGCTTCTTGGATGCAACAGAATCGAGCAAATTATATGTGGGTTCGATTTTTAGTCACAGCTTTTCCCTCTTTCTTTGGTAAAAAAAATGTTTTTTTTATCATAATTTTATCTCCCAATAATTGTTTACACAAATCACAAATTTAAAAACTTTTTAAAACGTATGCACTTGATACAAAACAATCAGTGTTGTTCGATGTAAATACCACACCATACAAGAATAACTCTCCCTGAATCATTAGTACGTTGAAGAGGTATAATGTAGTCGAACTTGACTGTCAAATAATTTTCTAATCCAAGCATTTTGGGTTTTTGTTCTTGAAACTGTAGTTGGATTTAAAACAAAAGCAACAGCAACAACAAGATAAAATCTCCCAAAGAAAAGATTACAAGTTTAACTTCTCTGTCTTCTTGCCATTCATCCATCCATTCATTTATTCGTTCATCTATTGTAGTTCTAAACTCTAAAACATGTCTAGACTACGAGGCTATATAAATTATACGAAATTTTTCTATTTCATTTGACTTTTAAACTTCACACAAAAAAAAATGGGATCAACTTGCATAAGCACTTTTGCCTTCCTTTCACAGTGTAGAGGGTGATATAATCTGCTGTACTTTCTGTCTACAAAAATGAATGAATGCCGCCATAAAGCACAAGAGCGCCATTCTCCACTGGGTTACACTATGCCTCACTTTCATCTCGATTTTCTCTGTTTTTCGTTTTATTTTTGCTCTTGTGTGTGAGAAATTAAATTTCAAGAATATTTTTTTATCTTTACTCCCGTACCCTTAGCCAAAAAAAAAAGAAAATTACAAAAAATCGGAAAAACTAAGAGAACGAAAAATCTTGTTAAATGAACGAAAACAATCGAAATTATAACAGAGGCTATAATAACGTGATTAATGTTAAAATATTCAAGCAAAAATTTTAAGAAAATTTCAGTCATTTAAGGCGCTATTTTACGAAGTATATTTTAAAAAGAGAACCTAATGGAATAAAACATGGAAATTCCACAGGGTTACATAAAAGAAAAGGCATTGCATAGCTTATTTATACGATTTGGGTCTTCGCTTTTCTAATTTCAGATTTTATAATTCTCCGCGATGATATAATATAAGCAATCGATTCAAAACATAATCCAAGAACAGGTTTATAAAAGCATGATTCTATAAAGCAATTAATTCACTTGTCGCTCATTTAAAGTATATGTACCAATATATGACACACAACTCAGAAACTCATAGATTCTTCAATATAAACTCAGGAATTTAACAAGAAAATTTGCATAATTTGTTGCAGTATTATGTGTAGAGATAGAATTCCATGTGTTTTTAGCGCTCTCTAATTGCCTGATATTTATGAGTTTCAGTCAGTCAGTTTGGTGATGCTATCGAAAATCTTTCACTTAAAGGCTTGCCAATAACAATAACGTAATGGCACACAAGAAATGACGTAAAATGTGAGACAAAACATTCCCCTACAAATAATCTACTGAACACGATTCCTCAACCTTCCCGTAGAGGATAACTTCAATAACGAATATCAGAAACTATCACCAAAACAGTATTTTTACACAGAGTGTAGTTTCTAAACACTATCAATTGGATATGACATCACTGTAGGACCTGCTGCGTTTTACCAACTGCGTGTATGTATTTACAGATATGTTCGAATTTATCTAGGAAAGACAAAACCAAAAATTTTGTCAAGAGTCAATCTTAAAGTTAACAGAACAATACTAACTTGTTGTGGAATAATCATCAGATCATGGGATTTTTATCCCACCTTTTAAAAATTATACTCCAGACGTTCCTAAGTGTAACAGTTTTACTGATACTTCTCAAATAATTTTGAAAATTGTAAAACTTAGACAAAAAAACTGACTTTACTTAACCAATTCCTAGAGAGGATGTACGCTAATAAGGAAAAACAGAATTTGCTCCAGGTAACTTACTATATGAGGATTATAGCCTAAGGGGTCCATTTTAAAACATATGTTAGGGTGCCTTGGTAGTTTAGTGGGTAGTGTTCGATTCCCACCGAGCATATGGCCAAAGTTACTCAGCTGTATATAATTATAATATAATTTGTAATTGTATTGTAATTAATAAATAAATAAAACATAATTAGAGGTATACTCCAAATAATTTTTGGATTTGAGAATATCCGAATTGAAAAATTTTTTATTTCCTCCTAATTACTTCAGAAAATATAATTCTCAGTTTGATCGTTATTAGCTGTAAATATATATGAATTTCTTATGAAATGAGTAAATTTGAGTGGGATGAATAATTTAGTCAATTTTTGTCCTAATTCAGTGATGGTTTTTCAACAAGTGCAGTAGTGCCAGTTTTTTAAAAAAAATTTTAGTTTAGGTGCCTCCTTAAACAAGTAAATATTTATATTAAATTAAGTGTTTTTGAAGAAAATAAGTAATTTTAATGAAAGAAAATAGTTAAAATATTAAATTAAGAGTGAAAAAATAAGGAAATTAATATTTTTTTATAATTTTATTTGCTGCCGGCATTAGGAACAAAAAATTATATGATTTCCAATTGTCGGCAGGGGGTGCCGACTACTGGAAATTGAGTTTTTTCTTAGATTAAACTCAAATTTTATAAAATGGTTTAGAAATCATCGCTCTTGCTATTACTTAAAAGAAAAATGAGTAAAAACTCGATTTACCCAATAGTCGTCATAGTTTATATTGAATACACTGAGACCTGCCGAGAATAGGACATAAGTGATCTAAAGTCGGCAATCTTACATTTATATAACTAGAAGTCCTACAACAGGCTGTACTTGGAATTTCAGGCAATACACCAATACTCCCAAGAGTCCCTAAAATGTGCTTTAATGGAAGTAAGAAATGGCACATCTACAATATTGGGTGCAAGCAAAAAATATGGCGTCCCGCGTTCCACCATACAGGACAGAATCCAAGGCCGTGTTTCTGATGATGGCAGAAAAATGGGTCCACAAACAGTCTTGACTGAATCAGAAGAGGAACGTCTTGAGAAATGGTGCAAAGACCTAGCGAAGTCTGGATTCCCATTAAAAGCTGAAGACTTTATAAATACAGTTTAAGCGATAATAGTAGATAATCAAAGACCCACACCGCTTCTAAATGGTCGCCCAGGAAGAAAGTGGTACCTATATGGGATTCTAAGTGAAAAGGAAACAATAACAGTGCTGCTGGTTTTCTCAGCAAATGGTCAGATAGTGGCCCCATAGATGTAGTAAATAGTTTGACGGAAAATTAGCAAATCTGAAACGGGGTGGATGATTAGTGAGACCTTCTTTGAATACATCACCAACGGTGCCGATAGTTGGCTTAATGAGCACAATGTTCAGCGGCCAATTTTGTTGTTTGTGAATGGTCATAAATCCCACATGACGTTAGAACTATGCAAGTTTTGTGAAGAGAATGTCATCATTTTGTATGCCCTTCCTCCTAAGACAACCCATGCAGCCTGCGGATGTTAGCGTGCTAAACCCGCTTGAAACAGAATGGAAGAAAACCGCAACGGAGTGGCAGTTAAAGCCTGAAAATAATAACAAAGTAGTTTCAAAGTCTACGTTTTGCCCACTACTTAATATGGTCCTTTCTAATATAGATTTCGTAGACACAATTAAAAATGGGTTTAGAATATGTGGTTTATATCCTCTAAATCCTGAAAACGTTGACTACACCAAATGTGTTCAAAACCATTCGAAAGCATTAGCCATTGAACACCATTGAATTGATTACTTATTTAATCTTAAAGTTTTTTAATAGTAAATTATTAGTTTTTATAAGATATGAATAGATCTCATAATTATACATTGAATAAGTAACTTTTATTTTATTTTAAATAGAAAATTAAATCTTTTCTTTAAATTTTAATGCCGACAATATGATAATTTTTTGCCAAACTTAGAAACACATGTGCCGAGCACTGGAAAAATCTATGATTTAAACAAAATATGGAAATTACTTATAAGTTGCTATTTTAATGTTCACAGTTGGTAAATTGATCTAAAACTAAACTAACCACAGAATTGTAATAACAAACCATCATCTCAACAATACTTTCCCACTTCTAATCAGGCTAGTTTGAAAAAGTGAAAATAATAAAACTGTCGACTGCTGGTACATTTACCCTACTCATAGATTTTAATAAGTTTTAGATATGTAAAGAATTATCAATTTTTCGATCTCTAATATTAAAGTTAAATAAAACACACACATAAAGCTATGAATAGAACTTTTATACTTAAATCTTACCAAAAATATCAAACGATCAATATTCGTAAATGGCAAACCTTTCACGAAATAAATGATGAAATATTTCAAGACCTGACACAGTTACTTTAAAGCCAGTAACTAAATAACTCCATACAATATGTTTCCTTAGCACACAGGAATTCGCACTACAGTTTTGTCTGATATCGTATGATACATAATCAGTTGATAAGCTACATATGCCGATAATAACATGTATCAAGTTCGTCAAAAGAAATCCAATATCTCGGTTCTATCACCTCTCCTTACTGACATTATAAATCAAACCAGAAATTAATGAAACTTTATTTTCTAATATTTTCTAATAAAAACAACAATAAGAAGAAAAATGTTTTCATTTTCAGTCCATTAGTTCTGTTCCTGTTACTGTTCTTTTCAAAAACTGAATAAATGAGTCAAGGTTAATCTGGTGACCATCGTCGCAATTAATTTTAATAACTGGGGAGCCAAAAAAGAAATAAAAAAAAACAACAAGCAAAAAACGACAAAAAAAACGCAAATAATAACAAAACAAACAAAACACTTTAACTCGGCGAAATTCATTATTTACCCCAAGAGAAGACAAGACAACACAAAACAGATAACATAGGCAGACAATTACAACACAACTCTTGTTTCTAACCAGAGCTGTATGGGAAAATAGAGCGGGGCCACAGGGGGAATGAAGAGAAGAACACAAAACTACAACAAACAACTGCAGTGTTGTTTGACCATAGACTACTAAATGATGATGATGACAATTATTATGACGGTACACAACAAGTGAATCATATTGAAACAATTCGATTAAAAACGAATACGAAGCAAATACACAAATAACAAAATGAGAACAAAAAACTGAAAGTAAGAACTATTGGAACCAAGAAAAATGAAAAGAAACACTAACTACAGTTATGAAATATTCGAGTTTATTTTGAATATTTTTCAATATGCAGTGGCTTTGCCTAGCATAATCGATAAGCAAATTTGACACATGGGAATATTTTTAAAATTCAAACATTTTATAGAAGTATACTGTTAACCTTCTTAAATAAGAATTGGTTATTACAACCTAGTTTCACATCACCCACATGTTAATTTTATTGATGAGCAGGGGGCCTTCAGTCTATCGGCGACTCTGGATGAAAAATTAAAGAATATTTTCATGGTAATTTTTATTTTTAAGAGGAAACCCCGCCAAAAATTTTTTATTTTTAGTTCTTGTTCGAGATGTCTGAGCTGAGACTTGTACCACGGACCCTATAAGCTAACACAGTGCCTGCTGGAACGATCGAAATATTTCCTTAAGCTTGGGTATTCGTAATCTCCTTCATGGGGCATGAGCCACATTAAGCTCTCTAATTAGGGTTCTAATTTTAATAGAGAACCAGGATTCCTTTCAATATTTTTTGCCTGCAAAGGTGATGGGATTACTTGAGATAATTTTGAAATATTGTTCCTTAATGGAATTTCAGTGATGCATACATATACGAATTTAAAACATAAAACTTCTTTACTAAATTTCTTTCAAAATAGCTAACAATTTAAATAATTTAAAATTTCAATTGAAAAAATCTCCAAACATTTTTGTAAATGCCCTCCTAGTAACGGTATTATCAAAACAAAATTCTTAAATCACAAACAACAGCAATAATGACAATGAAAAATAAAAAATATTTGTTGTGGCTAGACAAAGGCACTATAATTTTAGTTTTACGCCGTTTCATGGTTTCCGGCGGACATAAACAATAACAAAAAAAATGTGAAATAAAATCAAATAAAAAATTTTGTTTTGCCAAAATCTACAGCTTTTACGATTTATTTTCCAACAGAAAGTGTAAAATTATAACACACATAACATAATTGGTAATTACAACCCTTCAATCAGGAAACTTCAGAAACTTTTCATGGCAATTTTATTTACTCTCAGAGTTTTTGCCAGAAATCTGCTGAGAGGAAGTCGCCGAAGAAATACTTTTTGTATTTTATTTTGATGTCTGGCCTGGGGCTCGAACCCTGGCTTTTCGTCTAGTAAGCCAACACACTACCTACTAGACCACGACGACTACAAAATAAATAAAATTATAACACTTACCTGGTATTTCCAACAGAAAAATATCCAACTGGTGGTTCTTGGAGGAAAGGAAGCCAGCCAGCTTATTACTATTACAGCACCTTTTAATGACGGCAACAAATTTAACACAGCAACAGCATTAATTAAAAATTGTTTTTATTTAAGTATTTAAAACAGACACACTTATGTTAAATTCTAATTTAATTAAAAAATTCATTTTTAAAAATTTTTTAACACTTTTTTAAAAACACTTTCTTTTCTTTCTACATAATATCACTTCATCATTTTCATGTAACACTTTTTTTTTGCCTTCTTTTCTTTTTTGTTTTGTACTCTTCCTATCTCTTCTTTATATTTTCGGCCATTAAAAATATTTTCTAAGCGTTTTTAATTAACCGGTTTTCTATACGTTTGGGACAAATTTTTTTTCTTCTTGCACCGTTTTTTTTTTCATTTACACAGAATCTTTCTATCACTTATAACCAGAATCCTGGCTTGGCTTTTTCTATTTGTATTTCGTTTTGTAACTATTTTATTTTTTCACTTTTTACCGGCCGTAGTTTAATTTAAACGATTATATGGCCTAACGCGAGAGTCGCAACAAAGAAAAAAATATTGCAAACACATCCTCACATTAACATGGCAAAACTTACACTGAACAGCATACTAAAGCACTGACAACATGTTAGCGGGTCAACATAACGAGAAATGCATATAAAAAGAACTTACAAATACTCGCAAACACAGTTCCTTCACATTTTTTTTGTTTTCAAAAAACCCAAAACTTTACAAAAAGCAATAAGTGCACATGCAATGTTTTACACTCGACATACCCAAACACACATCCATGTAAATATATGCTCTTAAAAATAAAAATAAAATTTTGATTACATTTTAGTTGCCTTTGCAGAGCTTAGGGGAATGTTTGCCATGTGGCAAATATAGTGAATCGGAATGCTTTTCTTTAAGCATTGAATAAATAGTACAGACTAAATAATAGTATGACTTTACAAGAATAACAAAAACATTAAACTACTAATGCTTCTGCAATAACAAGTTTAAGTAGTACGCGCAGTAGTACTTTTACACTCTTTAGTTGTTATTGCTCCCTTCTCCAAAAGAGACTTCACAATAATAAGTAGTCGTATGTGTGCTTTTGTTGCTGTAATAATAATAAATTTAATCGTTTGCCTTATAACGAGTCCCATTCGTTTAATATTTGTTAAGATTTCGTTAATTGTAACAGGCAAAGTAGAAATACTAAGGGAGAGAGCTAATCATACAAGTCTCTTTTGTCAAACACTCTCTTATATAAACCGGCTTTTCGTTCCTTTTTTCTTCCTAATGCCGACTGTTATTGAATTAAAAAGTGTTGCTTTTTTATTTTGTGTTTTTTTTTTTGACATAATAATTATTGTTTTTATTTGAGAGACTTGTTATCTGTCTCTCTGTATTTTTTATTTTATGCATACAAACTTCTTTGGTAAATTTGTTCGTTAAAAACATTTTGTGTGTTGCTTGTCTGCACTGTTATTTAAATAGCTCAAGTTATTTACAGTCGTTAAGGTTGCTCATTCCACTGTTGTTGTAATGGCTCATGTTATTTACAGCGCTTAAAACATTTTTTATTTCAGCGTGAGATATTTTAATGGCACAGTACCAAAAAGTGTAGCACAAAAGGTACCAAATAAGATATTAATAATTGGGGACGGCAAAAAAATATAGCTGTTGCATAGGATTTTTTTACGAGAGAGGATTTAAGTACCAGAAGGACTCTGAAATATAACAATATTTCATTTTGGTAATTCGTGTAAATTTTTGCATTGTATCATAAATAAACAAAAAAGTTTTCTGCTGATTCTTTACTCCATTACGACACTAAATAATAATTAAGCGGTATTATTCCACACTGTAAACCATAGTAGAACGATGTACAAGCGTAGTGTGTAAAGCAGTAGTGTTTGATATCCAATGTGTTTCGGTTTCAATTTCTCTCTTGTGCTCTCTTGCATTTTATTAACCTCTTTTGTCGATATATGTACATATGTTTGGCGTTTAAGCAGCTGTTATACTTTTTTGGAGGATTTGTTTCTATGGTTGATATGCCGTTATATTTTTCTTGTCTTCAGTTATTGTTTTTTATTTCTTTTTATTTCTTGTACTTATTCCTATTTTTGTCCTTTACGTTTTTTCCTTCGTACTCATTGTTGTTTATTTGCAACTCTCTAGAGAGTTGATTTGCATTTCGTTTAATTTTTTGAATGAGACAAATGACGTATATTTAAAAAATTCCAAAAGTATTTCAGTTATTTTTGGGAGAAAATTAAAATAGCAAACATATTATGAAAACGTCTATTTTCTTAAAAATAAACTAAAAATTAATTTTCATTTATACTAACAGAAAACATACAATAATAAGGACTCTGGCTGTGTACGGACAATTTTATATAAAAGCGACCACATGCAACAGTTTGGTAACGGGAAGAAGAACTTGTAACTTTCTACTGATGAAGATTCCATAATAAACCAAAAGTGACTGCATCCCCAACAATGTTAAACGGAGTACACTTATGGCCTGAGCGGAGATACTCCTTATCAACACCCAATGTGAGCCTATATTTTGAAAAAACAGAATTCACAAAAGCTAAGTCGAAGAGTGGGTAAAACTCAGTCAACATACATACATACATACATAATTGGTCATTATAACCCCTTAGTCAGGATTACTACCTAGTTTCCCTGTCAAACAAGCCTAACATTATTTCCTTAATATTGTAGGGAAGCATAGTGAGAAAGAAAAACAAGACTGCCAGCAGATGATAAAGATATCAAGGACATCTCACGTAGCAATTAGTCACGTCTTAGTATTTCACAATTTCAAAAGAGAATCTTGAGAAACTGCGTTTGTGATGACAAGTAGGAGTTTCACCGCAATGTCGCCTAAAAGTGCTTATAATCTAATACATTCTCAAAATACTTATTGAAACCAGTCCAGTAATGATAAAAAACACCATAATCTAGTAGGAAGGGTATTGAGGTATTAAACGTCAGGTCACGTTTCAAACCACAGATCAGACGTCTCCAACAAAACGTAATAAAAAGAATATTTCTTTGAACTTAACACTCGTGTATAAAATTAAGATTATTTACACCGTTTCCTTCCACGATGGTAACCATGATAAGTTTCTCAATGAAATCTTTCGTCGGATTTAACTTTAAACTATAGGTCGCGCCACTCATGTTAAAAAAAAACACATAATTGGTGTGAGAAGTTACGTGAGAAGTTGTAAACCTGACTGAGGGTTTTCCGATACTTGGGAATATAACACAAGGCAGGTTTGTTCTTCCAGAACTTATAGACAGCACGTGCGTTTAACCAAAATTGATTTCAGTACAGCCTATACTTATAATAAGCTAGGACTTAGAGTTGCATGATAAAATAGGCATTAACGGGATCTTAAAGCTGCCAGTTTAACCTACCATAGCACGAATCCTTTTGCATAAACATTAAAATTTAATTGAATCCAATCACTGTAAATAGTATTCTAGTAGCATTCGTACTTCTAAATGCCATAAAATTTTAGATTTTTAAGGACATTACCTTGCATAAGTCAAAAATCTATTTGCAAATCACATCACTTCGGCTCTTTTTATAATCAACAACAAAAGAACTGCTACGAAAACGAAAAAACATTTCGTTCACATTGAAAAGCCATGACAATTAAACCAATTCGGCAATTTTAAACCATTAACTGGCTTTATGACTGTCTGTCTATTGGTGCAACGGCATGAATTTTTATGCTTAAACAATATTTATTGCTATTGTTTTCGTAGTTGGTCTTTATGATATGGGCAATTTTAGATGTCCTTGTTAATTTTATCTCATTTACTGTTCATTACATTTGATTACCATAAAAATGCATATGTACACATGCATACACCTGAAAACCCTTGAAAGAGAGACAAATAAAAACTATTTCATCATAATTATAGCCATCACACATGCAAATTATTGTCGATGATCATGATGATGTTATTGAGCACGGCAACGCAGTTAAAAGATTCGCATTGCAAATGTTATGCTTTAAACGATCACTGGATATTATAAACATCCTTCTTTTCTTTGTTTTATTTTTTGTTGCTCAGCTCTAAAAGAGTGCTATTTTTGTTTCACTCTTCAACATATTGTTGTTGTGCTATGTTGTCTTCCTTTTTTGTGTTAATTTTCGTATTGACTGAACAAAACGAAATTCTTGTGACATGAAATGCATTTTTACCCACATCAACTGAAAATTTCAGACGTCTAGGAGACGCCAACAAAAACAATAATAACACCAACAGCAACTACTACTACCACTACTCAATCTACGTGACACTGACTCTGACTCTCTTGTATCACCCGTACAGCAACAACATAACTTCATAACAACCATCAACAAATAAAAACTGCACAAAATAACAACAACATCAACAGATTTTAGGAATGTCCTGCATTTACTTTTAACTGTGAGTCCTGTTGAATGGCGACAATAGCAGTGCTGGTATGAGAGCTACTCGCTTACCAACTAATACTGTGTTATAGGCTGAACAGTGTACACAATGTTGTGTGTGCGTATGTGTATTGCAAGTACGTACGGTATGTGTGGCATGTATGGTAGACAATTATTTAAGGCCATTTGCAAACGTTGCAGACACTGACACTCCCTCAATGCATGCAACTTAAATGGATGTGCCACAAAAACATGATTATTTCGAAACCCCCACCCCGTGGGGGTTATAGGGGACCTTCTTAAGCATTAAATATTAATTTTAAAGCACTTTTAAAATGCAATTTTTACATAAAAAAACTGCTTATGGTTATCACTTCGCTTGGGGTCAAAGGGTTTCAAAGGATTTAATCTGAATTATTGAAAGTTGTTACGATATGTTTTTTTTGCGACTTCTGTAGGAGGTTCCATCCCCACACTTGGTTGTAGTCACTGTCAGTTTTCTTTTGATATTTGTCGCCCAAATGATTCTGTATTAGCTGTTTTCCATAGAATGGCTGATGGTTCGCCACGTTCAAGCTGTGGTCAAGTCATTCACGAACGTCATTTCGATGTCTGTTCCGCGAATTTCCGTGTCTCAGGGAGATTTAGGTTCGGTACAGGACGTAGGGATATTGTCGGATATTGAATTGCTGGCGAACTAACAAAGCTGGTATAAAGCTAATAATTACCGACATATTACATGTCAACGGTGGCCTCAGTTAAATTGATTATTATATGGTTAGTTCTTATTTTTGTCTTTCCCTAAATGGTATGCTTATCCACCAAACTTTTGCGAATCTCGTAGGTCCCACTGGCCTATTTCAAGTTATGCCGAATGACCTGGCATTCTCTCCCTGGTTTTTTCAGGCAGTGTTGAGTGGCGTAAAATACTGTTCACACCTTAACATTACCACCAACATGCCTAATCGTTGTACTTGGGTGTACTTGGGGTGGTGCTCTTGATTTGGAGGACATAATGTTTTCCATCACATCTGAAGAGCCAAAACTTTGACTCTTAGCTACAAAGTATGTTTTTCCAAAATGACATCGGTTTATTGCATTGTTCTCTCGAAAACGCTACACAAGATTTAATATTTTTTTTTGATCCACCCACGTAAGTTCTTTTCATTTAGATGTCTTCTTGTTGTGTTGAACTGTATACATATGTATGTACATACCAGAGAACTGCAACCGGTGATTCGGTACTCAAAAACATGCCTTAATACTCGTTCTGATTATTCATTTTCAAATCAATCGGTACAACATCTTTTATGTGAGTGACATGCACTTCAAAAAAGACACGTCATTTCTGTCAGAGTGACAGAACGTTTGAAGACCTGGGCGTCTTAAAAATGTCACTAAGGGAATCAGCCGGTTTAATACGGGCCTTGGGTAGTTTAAACCCACCACTAACGAATCATAACAAGGGGGCTTACCTCTACACTGGGCCAAATAGTGCACCAAGAGAACTTGCTGTAAACAGTAAACTACCTGCTAACTTAAATCGAATCGATGAATTCGAATGGTTACAGTCAGAATGTAGATAATAATAATTTTCGGCAATAGGTATGTACATTGCGATAATGTCTAACGACATCTGCAACGCTTCCAGTCCTTGCTTAAACTTCTTTAAAATTTTGTCAATAATTTTTTCATTTTTTCAATCATAACATTAAGTCCATAGCAGTAGATTTTACCTATCTTTTGTACGTGTTTCTCGGTTGTTAAAGGAGGCGACTGAATGCTATCAGCCAGACCAGTGGTTTTAAAATCACTAAATGGATAACCCGTTACAAGTCTAGAAACACATTTGTTGCAAACATGAAATTAAAGAATGTGATTTAATTTCTTGCATACGTTTATTTAAGAAGTTACGTCAATAACATTGCTTCAAATAACACGGTATTGTTGTCATTTCGGCCGTCGATTATTATTGTAGCATAACTTAATGATTTTTCCAATGTTGGGATCCACGTTATGTATGTATGTAAGTCTCTTTCTTTCTCTTTTTGTCTTCTGTATCTCTAGGACAAGCCACTTATTTCATTTTCATTTCATTTATATGAAATGCCACTCACTCAAATTAGTTTATGAGTTATTTTCCTATTTGTTTGGTTACCCTCTTTATATTTTGGAAACACTCAATTGGTCAAATATATTTGAACTACGTCACTCATTTATATGAAGAGTCACTAATCACGCATATATTGAAATATATTTGGGGAATTTTCATATAAATTTTCATAGTACTTTTAAGTTTAACCGCATCGTTTTACGAAAAACATTCCACGCAATTGCTCAAATATTTTTGAATTATGTCACTCATTTATATGAAAAATCACTCATTTACTCACTGAAACATTTTTGGCGTATTTTCATACACATAAATTTTGCGATCGCCTTTTAAGTTTAACCTCCCAGTTTTACGAAAAGTACTCAATTACGCAAATATTTTTGAATTATGGTCGTACGAATCTCGTCTGAAATCATCAAACAAAAACATGAGACAAGAAAAAACAAAAAGTTGCCAGAGATCCTGAAGTCCTGTTTTTGTAAGACGAGAGATTAAACACACGTTCGTCTGTTTATATGGAAAGCACAAACAAAAACACTCAAAAAAACACTGAGAAGACAAATCAGCTATTGTCTCTGTTGTGTGCAATAATACCGAATATATGCAATGCAATATGGTCGTTAAAAATTATTAAAACACTATGAACTGCAGAGCTATTCAAGGAGATGGAATGTTTATTAAACGAATACTGATGGCTGAGAAAATTTTTTTCAATTACAAATTTTAGCTCAATGCATAACAAATAACTTGTAAATATTACATACGATAGGGTACTCACATCACATTTTTTTAGGAACAGTTATTTGGGATCGACCAATGAAAAAACAGAAAATATATTTAAATTCTGTCTTTCTCTCTTTACGTGGTCATTCATTTAATTATTCTGATCGCCTGTTACAACTCGGTAAGACAATCGTTAGATGAAGGATAAAAGGAGTGCAGGGAGTATAAAGGATTTGAATGAAAGTGTATATTAATAATATCAATTCTACATACATACATATATTTAAAACAAAACATCTGATAATTAATAATAAAAAATGTTTGATTACAAACAAAATGGATATTTTAGTCACACGAAAAGGTCAACAGAAATCATCTAACCAACTTCTGATAACCCGTGAACAATTTCAAATCGTTTTATTCCACATATCACATATCACATATCGCAGAATGTAGAAACAATATAGAATGCATGGGGAACGTAATATGCCCTTTTCAATTTAATTAAAAACTCTAAATTGCTGATTTACTCTAGAAAATAATTTTTTATTAAACAAGCGCTGGTTTAGACATTTGATTATATATCATAACAATTAACCTGTAAAAATTGCATACGGTAGGGTACACACATCACATTTTATCGAAGCAGTTATTTGGGATCGACCAATGAACAAACAGAAAAATATTTAAATTCTGACTTTCTTTCTCTTTGTGGTCATTCAATTAATTATTCTGATTGCCTGTTACATCTCGGTAAGACAATCATTAGATGAAGTATCCTAAAGGAACGCAGCGAGTATAAAGGACATGGACATCATGTGTACATAAATAATCTAAAAGAATGGTAAACTGTTAACCCTTAATAATAAATAATCTGATTACAAATAGAATCTAACCATCGATTCTGATAACCCGAGAAACTTAAAATCGCCTTATTTTTTTTTCAATATTCTTCAATGTAATGTGATTTCGGTAAGCTCTTCATATGCTAAAAACTTGCGTTCCATTCCTTTACGTTTCGTGGACATTTCGCTAACCGGGGTTTATAAAGCGAACCTCGACAGCAAACACGACTGATATAAGAAAGAAAGAAAGAGAAAGTGAGTGAGTTATGATATTTTTGTATTTAAGTTTGCCTTCTGTTATTTTGGTTGCAACGCTTTAAAGTGAACGACTTTTCCAATGTTAAGAACGCTGATAATGTTCCCTACTTTCTCTTCTTAGCTCATGCTCATGCATGAAGAATAAAAATTAACGAAAAAAAATCATTCACTCGCTCACTTATGCTGAAATATTTTTAAGCTGTTTTAAAAAAAATTCGATCTTTGCTTGGCTTTCTAGTCTTATGAAAATTGCTTAAATATTTTTAAATTAATTTCCTATGAATCTCGTCCGAAATCACTGGAGACAAGAAATTGTAAAAAGTCGCCAGAAATCTACATAATTGACACATAACAAGTAGGCTATAAAAATTGCATACGATAGGGTATACATATCGCATTTTATAGAAACAGTTATTTGGGATCGACCAATGAACAATCAGAGAAATATTTAATCTTTCTCTCTTCCTATTTTTGTGGTCATTCATTTAATTATTCTGATCGCCTGGTATTAACCCTTTGCACTCGGCACCGTTTCGGACTTTACCTACCAGCAATTCGACGCCACTTTTTAACAAAAACGTACATCCTTGAAACGTATACAGTATAATTTTAGAACCAAGTAAGGAATTGTAATGAAATTTGTTTTATATGAATACGTGGACATTGAAGAACACATATTTACCAAAAAAAATATATCAAAAAGTTTTTTCTATTCGACGCTTCCGTACGAACTGATATCTTGTATATTTCTTCTCCCTGTTATCGGATTTCTTTATTATCGTATCAAGTTTCCCACTTCATTGAGCCACACCCATGTGGCTTTGGACACCTAATCCACTATATCTACAAATTCGTCAACGGATCAGAGAAGTGTACAGTCCGTAGTGAACGCATTTCGCACGTTCCTTTTCAACGTGTTGATTTATTTATCATGAATCTTGTTAACTTCATCACATTTCGATCAATTTTTTTGTACCATTTTAACAGAAAACTACAGTGGAACACGTGTTTCGTAAAAAATTCCGGTGGAATAATTTAATTGTCCACAATCGCTAACAGACTATCATGTCCCCTCAGAGGGGACAACCAAGTGATATGCTAGACTTACGTTGTCCTCTCAGAGTGGACAACCGAGTGCAAAGGGTTAATCGTGTTGGGCAAAAATCATCATGAGATTACATTTATACTACAAATTATATCTGAATTAGTTCGCGAATATTGCATACGGTAGGGTACACACATTACATTTTATAGACACAGTTATTTGGGATCGATCAATGAATAACCAGAAAAATATTTAAATTCTGTATTTCTTTCTCCTTGTGGTCATTCATTTAATTATTCTGATTGCCTGGTATTATTAGTCGCCATTTGTCTTTATAGAATTGAAACTTCGACAAAAAAAAATACGACTTGATGAGAGAGAGAGATTTTTTTGTCAATTTTTATTTAAGGTTGCTTTCTGTGATTTTGGTTTCAACGCATTTCACTCAACGACTTTTCTAATGCTGGGAATTCTGCTAATGTCCTTTACTTTCTCTTCTTGTCTCATGTTCCTATACGACAGTTGTGTTATTTCACAAGAAAGAAAATTTCAATGAAAAATCAGAAACTCCCTCCTACTGATTTAATATTTTTGAACTATTTTTATAAACATCTTCGATCATCTGTTATCGCTTAGCTTTTTAGTTTAATTTAAATTATTTTTGTTCATATGAATATATGAAATTGTTGCAATCAGAAAAATTTTTAATCTTTCTCTCTTCCTATTTTTGTGGTCATTCATTTTAGTATTCTGATCGCCTGGTATTAATCGTGTCTGGTAAAAATTGTCATAAGGGTGGCACAACTCATAATATATAGGGTGTGCATATCTGCGCCCCATAATGGCCTTAACACATTAGGCGCCTAGCTAATCGACTACTACGATAAATTTTTTCGATATAGTTCAGCAAATCTTTTTTATTAAACGAGTGCTGATTACGAAAAATATTACAAATTGTAACTGAATTAGGTTCCGAATATTGCATATGGTAGGGTACTCATATTTTTTAGGAACAGTTATTTGGGATCGACCAATGAACAATCAGAAAATATTATAATTCTGTATTTTTGTCTCTTTGTGGTCATTCATTTAATTATTCTGAACGCCTGGTAATAATCCCTGTTTTGTAAAATCATCAAAAGAGTGTGTGACAGCATCTATATACTGGGCGTGCACGTCTGTACATGGTAAATCCCTTAATACATCACTTCCCTAATTGACTAATAAGATACATTTTTTAGAAAATAATTTTTAGTAAACGAGTGTTGGTCACGAAAAATGTTTATGTTGAAATTTATATCTGAGTTATCGCTAGATAATATTCGCTAGAATATTACATACTGTAGGGTACTCACAAATTTTTAGGAACAGTTATTTGGGATCGACCAATGAACAAATAGAAAAGTATTTAATCTTTCTCTCTCTCCCTATTTTTGTGGTCATTCATTTAATTATTCTGATCGCCTGGTATTAATCGTGTTTGGTGAAAATCTTCATAAGTACAAAAAGTAAAGCAAAGTTAACGAGTAAACTTATTGGTGTATGGCATATGAACAAAGTGCCATCTATTAGGCGATAGCTGATCGCTGAGGTCATTGCAGTAGTAATGTGTGAAACAATGTTGTTGCTTTATTTTTATAAACATTTTATTCATATTTATTTATTTATAAATTAATTGCATAACAAATAACAAATACATAATATGTATATAACAAATAACAATATTATTATGTTATTAATGTTTTTTTATTTATTTATAAATTAATTGTTTAACAAATAATAAATTAAAAGTATTAGTAGTTCAATATATGCAGTGGGCAGCAAAAGTCTTAGTACCCCAATATATTTTTGGACAATTTCATGAATTTTAACCAACAGTTTGTATAAAAACTTGCAGTTTTTATATTTGTTTTATTAACTTATTTCTGTTTTATTATAAAATAAACAATTTTTTTAACGTTTTCCACAAAACAAAAGAAAAATAAAGAAAAGTTTGTGATGACTTCACGTTTTTGCATCGCAAAAGTGTAGGTACCTCTAAGAAGAAGAACTCAGAGTAAATTAAAGATTCAAGGGACTAACATATGAAAATGCTATCCCATATCTTTAGAAGGATATCCGTTAAGGTCAAGCCGTACATTTATCGCATTTGAAATTGAATGTACCAGTTTTGTTTCGTGTTTTTGGTGATATTTGCCGCCATGCACTCCCATGAATAAGTTTTTCGGTTGACTTTTGGTTCAGGTTTAGCGACTATGTAAGCGTTCTTTCCAATGATCTCCTAAATATTCTCTTCACAGTCATATCGGGACTTTGTGCAAGAGTATTAAGCGTGTGGCGACATTGGTGGGCAAATCAAATCTTCACATTAGGAGCAGTATGATTGGGGGTGAATTTGTGATTTCGAATGTTTTCTCAATAAATTGTAAAATGTCCATACCTGGTGACACAGTATTAGACTTCCGCGTCCATGCTTAAATGTTTCATGCAATTTCTACGGATTAGGTTCCATATTTTTCTTTCTCCATACTACAGTATATCGAATGAGATTTTCAATAATGTGTGTGTGTCTTTAGACGAGTCAAAATATGCCATTTTAACTCGCACGGATGTACTTCATTCAGCATGGAGGTAGAATAGAAATGCCGAGCTCGATCTCAAGAAACGGTTAAACATGGTGTTGGTACTATAATGAGTATCGGCACTAGGCGTGGGCAGTTTGTAATTTATTAAGGAAATAGTTAATAAGAGGGACTGTTTTATACAAACGGCTGGTTAAAATTCATGAATGTTCTAAAGTTTTATTGGGGTACTAAGACTTTTGCTGTCCACTGTATGTATATTTTGTTTAACCATTCATTATTGGCTATGAATGGTTAAATCTTACAAGTGTTCACATTCACATAAAAAACTCTTTAAATATAAAAATAATGATATTGCAGTCAAAGAAAAAAGTATTCATACACCACTCTATGTAAACTTTTGCTCCGGTGATTTTTATCAAATTGAAAAAGTGTTATCGCGGTTTTTAAGTCAGTTACAATTAAGAATATTTGAAGACAAAAAAAGGAATATAAAAAAGAAAATATAACATAGAAATGATTAGGAAACTACATTAAAATTGGAAGCAAAAAAGCGGTGTATGTAGACTTTTTTCTGTGACTGTATATCGTATATGTAAAAAACAAAATCTTTTAAGAAAGCATGCGAATG
This sequence comes from Sarcophaga variegata, assembly GCA_932273835.1. Taxonomy (NCBI): domain Eukaryota; kingdom Metazoa; phylum Arthropoda; class Insecta; order Diptera; family Sarcophagidae; genus Sarcophaga; species Sarcophaga variegata. The sequence continues at coordinate 98,879,088 of OW026358.1, forward strand.
CATTTTAAAAAGATATCCTCCTTCAATATACAGTCAAAAAAAATGTCTACGTACAGTGGTGTACTTACAGTGGAGAGCAAAAGTCTTAGTACCCCATTATATTTTTGGACAATTTGAAATAATGTGTGTGTGTTTAGACGAGTCAAAATATATCATTTTGGTTCGTACGAATGTACTTTAGAATGGAGGAAAAAGAAATGAAGAGTTCGATTTCAAGAAACACGGTCAAACATGGTTAAACTGTTGGTTAAAATTCATGACATTGCTAAAATGTATTCGGGGTAGTAAAACTTTTGCTGTCCACTGTATGTAGACTATTTTTTCTTTGCCTGTATGCTAAAGTTACAGAAATGGTTTGAATTTTTGCGTTTTTTTGGTATTTTTTATCAAATGTTTTCGATAATGTAAAGCCGTCTTAAAATTAAATTCAGTCTACTGTTGGTTTTTCTTAATTCTGCACGCCACGGTATAATATCTTCTTCGGATCATCTTCTCCGTTTTGTTGCTGCTGGTATTGTTGCTGTTGTTGTGCTGGCATAATTGCTGCTGCTGCTGCAGTAACGGTTGCAGTTGTTGAGCATCTCATATTATTGTTTGTATGATAATTATTGCCACCATTTACTGATTTACGCTGGCCATGTTCATGTCATAAGATCTCCATTATATGTACCATTTTGTACATAACCATTGGTATTCTCTTTATTACTATGACTGGTTGATACAGTTTCAATAGCACAGGAATTGCCGTTGATATGTTATCGATAGATATGATTACGATTTTTCTTTCAAAAACCATGTATCGGCTACACGATTGATTGTTCTCTTCCACTTTGGTTGTATATAAATTGGTGTGGCTCTATAAAGAGATATCAAAAAACAAACAAATATCAATTAAATATTTTCAAATTTCATATGTACACACAGTCAAAGAATGAAGTCTACATACAGCGCTGTATGAAGGCTTTTTTCCCGGTGATTTTTATCAAAATAAAAAAGACCTGTGTATATAGAACGGTGTATGTAGACTTTTTTCTGTGACTGTACATATATAAAGAAGTATTTATTGTAATAAAACAAAACAAGCAAGTCAAAGTTATCGTTATAAACTGAATGTAGATGATCTTAAAACATCATAATCTGTATTGACTAGCATTCCAAGAAATTAACGGTGATCTCGGTTAATCGATTTCTGGTCTTTAGCTCTGAGTAATAAAGGATGGCTCTTCTATCAATAGAGTATGTATTCCTACGTTCACGTACGTCCAAAATATATTTCTCTTGGTACTGGTCCTTATATGATAATTGTTCCTTGAGACTTTAAATTCCACATATCGTTGGTCTCATGCAGAAAGGCCCTAACTCACATTTTTTTCGAAACTGATTTTTTTGTGATTCCAATGTGGATTTGTGCTAAATGCATTGGAATCACAAAAAAAAATCGATTTCAAAAAAGTGTTAGTAAGGGCTTTTCTACATGAAACATATCTGATTATATCGTTTAATTAGTGTAATTGTTAAAGACCAGGTAGGATATTAACTATGTTCACTGGGTACATTGGAGGGGAGTGTAAACACATGCCATTCATTCAAGTTCACGAAGTAATGATCATTGAACGAAATGACTTTTGCTAGAAGTTACTTTTGTCTTTCTCAAATTGGAACAAAAACTTATTCTCAATATATCTGATAGGATTTCAATTTGCGAGAGACAGTTTAAACGATTCAAAGGATTTGTGATTTAGAGACGGAAATCAAAGCAACAAGAAAAAAATCGTTTAAATGATGAATGAAGGATTTTTATCAATCTTAAGCTATCAAAATCATTAGGAGCTGCTATGTGAGCAGGAATTCAAAATGTTTGCAGGAAGTAGAGGCTAATGTTGTCATTGTTACGAACTCAGATGACTACTGTATCCTTCAATTATTATAAAATATGCCAGTTTTTTGGCAAATTCTAGACCAAGTATTAGCCTTTGTTAGCTACGAACGTTTTTTCTTAACTACTGAATATTTAAATCTTTTCCGTGTTTATCAAACTCCACTAAAACTTCTGTCTCACGTTCAATTCAAGGGAACATGTCTTACGGAAGATCTTCGGTCCAGTGCGAGTTGGCGATGGTCTCCACATCCGATCCAACAGTGATATCCTCAACTACATAACTACTGTGCAGCATATTAATATACAACGGATGCGCAGGATGGGGGGGGGGTCTGCGGAAGTCGACGAAAAGGACTACCTTGTATGCGTTGGAAGGACCAAATCGAGAGTGCCATGTCATCAATTATTGTGACTAACTGGCGTAGGCGCGCAAGAAGCAGAGACGCCTGGAAGGATGTGTTGCGGCAGGTCGAAATCCGTTAATCGGGTTGTTAATGGCCAATTAAGTAAGTAGGTACTATTGAGGATATACTTCAGTGGCAAATCAATGCACTTTCTAATCTCTAGTTTTCATAAAAAACATTGCAAAAACCTTACTTAGAGTTCAATAACAAAAACGTAGTGCCTTGGCAAACTAATGAATTTCAAGAAATATTTTTAACACTCCAAGAACATTGAAGACGAGAAACAAAAAAAATAAATCTTTTTTCAATTGAAAGACAAATTGTTTCCATTTATAATGCATTGTTCGGTACACGATAATTAAATGAAACGAAAATTCTTTGGAATGAAAACCTAAAAAATCATCATCGACATCGCCTTCGACGCTTTTGGCAACATTTAAAAACTGACTGCAGGCTCTTCTTCCATTTCGAATTCTTATTAATAATAGCAAATGGAAAAACATTTTTTAAATAAAAAAAATAAAAAAATTGCCAAAAAAAAAGAGGAGAAACAATTCCGAAAACATTTATTTTTACACTTTTCAAGTGCTGATTATCAAATAATCACTAAAAACATATCACATGCCTCATAAAATCATTCTTTTTTTCGTTTTGTTTTTTATTATTATTGTTACTGTTGTAGTTAGTCTTGTAACACCTATCGAGTAGGGAGAGAAAATAAATGCAACAGACAGACAGTAATACACACTTTGGAGCTGCATGATACCAGAGGAGTATGAAAATCATGGAAATGCATGTGTAAACACAAAAAAATATTCGTAAATGATTGTGTTCAAGTACAAATACGTGTATTGTGATGTGTATGTACATATAAAGTTTTGACAATTGAGAGTAAAAATATAGCAGAGAAGTGGAAATAAATGATTTAGAAAATGCATCTACTATTTAGAAGAAATTAGTAAATTTGTAAGCAAATTTCATATTTTGAATTACGGGTCAAATATTTTATTACAGATGATAATATTTCGGTCAACTACGAACGTATGAGATAAAAGAATCATTCGCTTTGATAATGATATATTTAAACATATTAAGCCTTTTCGAAAAATAAGCTGAAAGGCTTGCAGCCTTTAATAATCATGCTTAAAGCCTTTTTTGAAATTCGAATGAAAAGGATTTTTTTTCTAAAAAAAAATATATTTATCTTAATTTTTTGTTAGAAAATTTTAACCATTTTCATAAAACTTTTATCACACAACTTGTAGTTTTATGTAAGAAATAATACTGTATAAATAGTTTGGGATTAGCTATCATACCTTCAGAGCAGCCCATATATCCTTTTTTTAAGATTTTGAAAAATTTAATTTTTTGTTGAAAATTAAATAAAATATATTTAAATAATGATGCTTATATTTTTATGTTCCTTTTTGGTATATTTTCATCTCAAATTAAAATTTTTTAGCCGCAGAATTTAAAAACTTTTAAGTTTTATTGTGAAAAATGGAAATTACCTCCAGTGATTTTAATTGAAATTTAATACTTAATGATGGAATACTTACAGTGATTGTCAGGGAAATTAATTTAAGGATATTTATATAAATCAAGCTTCATAAAGAGATTTACGGGGTAATACTTGGTATTAATTTATGTTTTCTTTCCTTTTCAACTCATATTTAATATTGTCGCTGTAGATTAGTATATAATTGAATTTGATCGTCGTTATAAATTTCGTGGTCCACCGAAAACGAATTGGCAGTTTTAGATTCAAGTACATGCAACGTGCGTAGCAACTACTTACAGCAGTATTTGGGGAAACCCGTACCCGCGAAACCAGAGAGGAATCAAAGAGAGAAAATTGTTATTGACATAATCGATGTTCTATTTATGCAACATTAAACTTTTTTTACCTCACATGACGTTGACAACAAATATTTCTAACGAATCACAAGAACGGTTTGTACCATCAGGTTTCAGCCAGCCCGCAACTGAGAGTGTTATTGATGCGAGTGACAATAAGCTGTCCTATCTAAGCAATTGGAAACTTATAAATCGCCACAAAGCAGGGTGGTAGACGTCAAATTATTTCCATTTAGAAAGAAATAAAATAAGCTGACATGAAGTTCTTAATTTTTATGTAAAAAACCATGCCAATGTACATCATGTCAATAATTTTGGCGCAAACTTCATAAAAGTGATAATAAAATGTAATAATAGTAAATAAATAGTTTTATTAAAATGAATTAAAAATTAAAATTTTGTAACAAAATCTATCAATAATCGTGACAATTCCATGTACTTACTACAAGTATGTATCAAAAGTGATACATAAGCTACAATTATAAAGTTTTTTTAAGGCTCGATCCACGGTTAATTGTATTGAACCTTATGGCCACTAGCTCAGTTCTCTGCTTTATTAAAATGTCAGAGGGAAGCCAATTGTGTGTGGCAAAATAAGGCCAGGTCAGGCATGAAAAGTTTTTCAAAAATCTGTAGTTCGGAGTCGAATTTAAGCTGTCGGTCCCACCACTCATATATAAAAATTAAGGCACACAACATAAGTGGTGTGAGAAACTAGGTCGTAATCCTGCCTAGAGGGTTGTAATGACCAATTATGTATGTAAATAAGCCCTTAGCCCTTGTTCGAGTGGAACAACGTGCACTGATGATTATATACAGCTGACTGCATACGAGTCTGCATATCAGTCGGTAGTTGCTCAACGTCCACCATACTTCAGCACCGTAAATCAATCCACCAAGGCCTGATAGAGCCAGTTTCTGATTGCGGCAATGCAAAACATGTGTAATTTGCATTGCAAAAATTTATAAAGTACTCTACGAATTGCATTCTCATTCGAATTCGTTGAAAAAAGTTTTTTCCCCTACATTCTCAAAGAGGGTGTTGTATGTCGAATCGCTGTATGACAATCACATTTCTAACTGGAAAAGCCTGCTTATTAAACTTATAGTTTGTGACAAAAAGTGCCTCAAGTGTACAACAATTAATGTGTCTCTGTGAACTCTCGAGTATAGGGTGAACTCGATCAATGCAGTGACTAGCTACGTAGGAAAATTCCTACTAATTTTTTATCCACAACTTTTATTTGCATACGAACATAAATTTAATGCCAAAATAATCTCAAGAAGTGAACAAAATGAAGAGAAATCTTTATTTAATGCTCGTTTTCATAATTGAAATCTATAAATAACAGGAAAGAATATTAAAGGCCATCAACTACGACCCAGTGATACACTGCCCGACAATGATCTTTTTGAAATTGTTTCTTGTATAGATGCAGCGGTATTTCCTAATTCCGACGCGAGATTGTGAAGTGAAAAAATGGGCAAACAATACACTTGTAAGGAGATCAATTTGATCTCGACATTTTCTTTGGACTTCATCTGAATTCCTAACTGTGCCTTTTCACATGATGGAAATTCTTTATATATCAAATGAATCTACATTTGAATCCCTGTGTCATATACAGTACAACACATGCTTTACCTATTGTAGGGCATAAAAACAGACCTCATCTTCTTCATCACCATCATTATAAGCATTGTGATATACTCCAGCTTATAATGGTAACATAATAGGAGCTCAATGGAGAACCAATGGAGCATATATTTCTCTTTAGACAAGTATTATAAGCTTATAAAACTGAGTGTAAAACAACAACATCAACAGCAAGATGATTTTTCTTTAAAATTCTTCTAAAACAATTGCAGTCGGGCAATTGACTCGATGTTATTGTTTGTATTACTTTTTGTTTTGCAGCATTTATTATGGCTTAAACGAAATGGAAGAAATTTGAAATCCTCAAATTCAACCTGAATTCGAAATCCATATGGACCTCTCTTTAGAATGTTTAAACCATCCTCACATAATGATGTTCCAAGCCAACCATTAGGCATAAGCAATAGAAGATGAAGAGTTCCAGTAACACTATACAACTCATCTTTAAATCATAATGAATGGTCATGGAGAGTACAATTGAAAACTGAATTGAACAGAATCGTAATGGAAACAAAAATTTTGTAAAAGTTTTACAAGATAACAAAATCAGTTTTCCTAGTTCTGTGTAACCATTCATCTTTGAAAAGCTTTAGAATGCAGAGGCTTAAAAGTATGCAATCCATAAAATGAAGAAGGGAGGAATGTGTTCACATGGAAAGCAAGAGAAAATTACAATTTCTGCAAAAGTCTTCATGCGGAAAACCAAATGCGAATGCTTTGTCATTTGTAGCACACAAAAACTTTAAATGCAGGCAGAGGAACAAATGCATTTTGTGCTGTCGTATTTCATGTGGATTGTTATCGTCTTAAATTCGACAGTTTATCTTATTCACGAAATGAGTTTCATCGCTGAAAATGATTATTCAATGAAAATCAGGGCCGGTTGTCAATTGCTTCAAAGCCTATTCGGCGAACACACGTTAGTGTTCATGTGATAAACGAATTTTATCAAAGTTTTACCAGAAAAAATAAATCAGTTTTAATTTTTATCTATGAAAAGTATTGAAATGCAGCGATTCAAAAGTATGCAAACAATAAAAGAAGGAAGCTGAAAATGCTTATCAGTGCAGATGATTTCTAGTATTCGTTAGGATAAAGTATTGAATGCATGTCTGTCCATGATTTTTTGACAAAAGAAGCAGAATAAAGTCAGCTAATTTGACAGCTCTGGCTTCAATCCGATGTTGGCAGACATCCGAGTGGGTATATAATAAATTATTAAAAAAATCATTTTAGAAAAAACTTCGCACAAACAATGCGCACAGTTTGGCCACAAATGGCAATATTATGCCAATATTGTTGCTGATTGCTATGCCCGAAGAAACCTCCGAATTCGATGAGTATAGTCAATAAATTAAATGAATATAAAATTTCTTTTGAGAATCCGAACGGATATTTACAGTCACATTATTAATTTTAATTTTAAGTCGTGGCAGTCTTGTAGGTAGAGCGCTGGCTTATTAGACGTGAGACTACGGTTTAAACCCCAGGACAGATATCTCTAACAAAAACGAAATATGAAGAAATATTTCTTCGGCGACTTCCTCTCAGCAGATTTCTGGAAAGTTTCTCAAAACAATCTGTCCTTCGAAATCGCCTTTAAATCGAAAGTTCCGCCACTCATGTATAAAATTAACACACACAACACAAAGTGCTGTGAGAAACTAGGTCGCAATCAAGACTAAAGAATTGTAACGACCGTTTATGTATGTTAAATTTTTATGCAAAACGAGTGTTCAATTTTCAATTGATAAACAAATCTTGAAGTAAAACACTGTTTAAGTGCGTTACTTGGGTGGGTAGTGTGCTAGACTACCGATATTAGCGTGATGGTCGTGGGTTCGATTCCCATCGATCTACACCGATTACAAGGTCTAAGTTACTCAGTTCGTAATAATTACACATAATTTGTAATTGTATTGGTTCTAATAAATAAATGAAATAAATAAAGTGCGGTACTTTGACCTTTATTATCTCAAATTTCAAATGCACTGTCAAAATCACGAGAAAATTCTTTTAAATCTACTCAAACGATTGAAATTTTACTCCAACAGGAGACAAATTTGCCATTTCCCTACTACGTGGTCGTAAATAACAACCTACAGTTACTTTATGATACTCTTTAACACACACGCCTAACATACTCCCCTACAAAAACGAAAACTGCAATACACATTAAAGTTGAATATTTATGAATGCATTATAATGATTAGACTTGTCCAGTTGAGTCCTGTGTTTAGTTCAGTTGAATATAACAATATTAAGTTCTTTATCATAATTTTCCTTGTCATTGTCATCATCATCATCATCATATTTGTGTCATAATAGAAATTTATTTTAGTTTTCATTTAGCTTATGCCTTAGAAAGGATTCCTATTTTTTTATTGTTGTTGTTAATGTTATTGTGGTATTAGTATTGTAAATGTTTTTAAATGTGCTTTTTCCTCTGTGATGTTCATTTGTCGAATAAAAAGAGAACTCAACATAAACACCGGCAACGAAAGCAACAATAAGTAAATCCATGTATAAATTACAAAAATGGAATTGTGAGGAATATATTGAAAGGAAATGAGAATGGGGAAGAATAATAATAATAACAACTACAACGACTACCATAGCAATGACAACAAACTAAAAATAAAAAATAATAATAATTTAAAAACCAACAACAACCACAAACACAGCAGCAGCAACATCAATTACGTATTGCGAGAGAAAGACAAAGAGCAAGAGCAGTATAATGACTGGTATAACCGACCAGCAGTAGTTGTTTGTAAGGAAAGTAGTCACTCACTACGTATGTAAGTGAGTCCATTAAAAAGGATACATTTAAATGAACATGATAGAGCATGTTATTGACATTTTTGTTTACATTTGTTTTGCTTTTTTATTTTTGTTTTGTGTGTGTTTATTTGTACAAAAATTTATGGAAATTTATCATCATTGTCTTTCACTTACATTGCCAAGTGCATGAATGTTGCTGTTGCGAGGTAGAGAAATATAGTTAAGCAGGAAACTGTCTGCTTTCGTATTCTTCAGCAATGGCAGGGCATTTACCTCTATAATGTCCAATTCATACAATTTGATTTTCCACAATAGTTTTAATATTGATTACTCGGCAAATTGCCGAGTTATTGTTAGGAAAACAGTGCAATGATGTGGTAATGTAAAGTGTTTCTGCATTCAATGCTATTAATTACAGTACTTAAGAATAAAAAACAACGTTTTAAATGCGATGACGTTGTATAAATTGAAGATCTTTGAGCTTTTGGCGAATTTTAATTTATTTTTAAGTGTTGTTGTAATAATGTGAATTAATTCAAGGTACCGAATTTCGTTGTCTTATAATAAAAATTAATAAAAAAATTTCAATACACAAATAAATTTCTTTGATTATCTAATTTACCGCCGAAATCTTATCTTCCTCTTCGTACGCTTTAGCTGCAAAAATTCCCTATAAGTTTTCGATGCGACTGATATAGCGACTGTATTCTTGCCAGGGTGTAGACCAACTTTTTTGAAAGCAAACCGTTTCCTTCCATTCTTGTTATTAATTTTAGAAATTCGAAATACACAGAATCTATGTGTTAGGCTCAAGATGACTGAGCCCATAATGAATGAATGTACCCTAGGTCCCTCATAGAACACAAACAAGCCAGAGAGTATGAGTGAGAAATTTTGTTTAAATGCTCTGCTTTTTCTCTGATTTAGTGGGAAGATTTCCAATTAAGTTACGGGAGGTCTCGGTTTCAAAACCCGGGTGAGCCTAAGCGAACAAGTTTCTTTTTTACGGTTTTATTTGTTTAAATCAAATTATAATAAAGAAAAGCAGTTGAAAAAAGATTTTGAGAAAGTATACTAACTCCTTAAAGAGTTCCATATTTTAAGAATCTTACTTTGCCTATGTATGTTTATTGGTCAGTGGATGTCTGAAATGATTTTGTAAATTGAGAAAGAACGGTATTCGTCTATATAAAAATATGCTTTGTTTTGTATTTCATATAATTGATACCAAAAATAATTCTCATATATGTAAAGTAAATTAAGTTGTAAGAGAGTGGGTGGTAGGTTTTTGAGCGGTGGAGATATCTCAAATTCTATAAGCATTTGGGTTATACCATTAATTGGATTTTATTTAAGAACCCTACAACCTGAGTTTAATGAAATCTAATAGCATGTCATAGAATATCCTTTTAAAAGTAGAAACTTAATTATGAAAACTTTTAATAAGAAATCTTTTAAATTTTAAGTGCAATCATCGTGTACAATCAGTACAAATTTTCTTAATTCCTGTAAAAATATTAGCCAGTAAAAGGGAATCCTTTTAAGAGTCCTTCTATATCATGACCAAAAAAATTAAAAAATTCTGGCAAATACGAAACAAATTCCCCCAAAAATAACGCAAAAAGCACAACAGAATGGTGTCACACACAATATTTTCCAGTCTCTAGCTCTCTGTGATCTGAATCCATAGACCAGCTTAAATCAAATGAAGGTGACTCTCTATTATCTATTCAATGTCTGATTTTGGAAGAAATTTCGATTTAATAACAAGAGAATGTATCAAATGAAAACTGAAATAAAGGAGCAAAAACCCGGTAGAAAGAGTAGAGAAAATGATATGAAAGATTTAAGTTTTCATTATTAGAATTTCATTTCCTATGTAATCTACGAAATAAGGATTTTAAAATGTCCATTCATTGGCATCCGTGTTAAGGAAACGAATGACGAGTGTGTAAACGGAATGCAGCCGGATGCCGGGAAGCAATACGACGTTATCAATTTTTTATAATCAATATGAAATACATGTGCTGCATATTTTCCTTTCATTTCGATTCTTTTTTATTTCGTTATGTCTGCATTCAGTCCGTCTCTTCTGCACAGTAGTCTAATGATGGTATTTTTGGTAGCAAAAACAAGGATAATGATTTTTTAATAAGAAATTCTTATCTATTACAAGGAGAAAATATAAAAACACAACAGCATACATTTTGCATCGGCATTTAAAAAAGAATTTTTTTAATTTTCCATCAGCAATAGCACCCGCAGTATGGTATTTCCATATCATTTTCTTTTAATTTTAATGGCTTGAATTGGCTTTTACACTCCAGCGTAAGGCAACGGCAAAAAGACGGTGTGAGTAAGAGCATGAATATAAAGAAGCATTCAGTTATGGTTGACTGCTGGTTGGTAATTTTTTAATTTAAATGTTATCCTTGAATTGATCTTAACATTCTTCATTTTTCACATTCTTTTAACGTTTGTTATCGTTGCTCCTGTTGATTTTGTATATATTAATGCATGGCTTTATTTTCCTTCCGTTTATATTCTTCAGCTGTTTCCTATTTTTCATTTTCTACTCCATTTTTCTCAAGTTCTTTTTTCTTCTTTTTGACTCTTCTCCTTTTTTCAGTTTGACCCTGACATTCAATGTTGTTTTCGCCGTCTCTAAATGATACAGTAAAAATGTAACCAACTATAAAACGAAGTACTAATTAAAACTTTAAACCCAACAGAGGGTCCTTAGGTATGCGCTTCCTATTTTTAAGTACAAATAAAACAAACTGTGTGAGATATCATCGAAATTTGTTGTTCGGTTGAAAGACCTATGACGTCGCCGTAGTCTAGTAGGTAGTGTGTTGGCTTATTAGACGCAAAGCCAGGGTTCGAGCCCCAGGCCAGACATCAGAGACAAAATACAAAAAGTATTTTTTCGGCGACTTCCTTTCAGCAGATTTCTGGCAAAAACTCTGAGAGTAAATAAAATCGCCATGAAAAAATTTCTTAAAAATCTGTCGTCGACTGGAGTCGACTTTAAACTGTAGGTCCCACCACTCATGTATACAATGAACACACACAACATAAGTGGTGTGAGAAACTAGGACGTTATACAATGGGTCAATTCGACCTCCGGGTACTGTACTAGTCTTAATTGACAAGTACACGCTCTCTAACATAACCTAACCTGAGACCTATGAATGCCATTTCATGTGGAATATAACATTAAATGTCAATCATAACTTCTCTTGGAGGACCACTTCTGAAATGTATAGCATTCCATGACTCTGAACCATTAATTTGATCGAATATACCGATGGCAAACGTTATGTCAGCTTTGGGGGTTTATTCGTTTACACCTGCCACTGTGAAAACCTCACAAGAAAAATTCAAATCGTACCTGAGACGACCATCCCCTCAAATCGGCCGTGAAGGATATCAAATTATTCACAGAATTGTACAATTTAATCTCTCTGCAACATCTTACAAAGAGGTGTGTTGGGATAACATTGGCAATGAGAAGCTATCATAGAAGTACTGGATTTAAATCCAATGCAGATTGTAGTGAAAGTCAAAGCTTTGAAGACTAATACAAGCCTAATATGAAATTCATTAGAGGATTTCATTACCTAGGCAATCCCTTTTTAACTGTCCGCTGGACAGCACCAATATACTTCATGATTTTGCGTATTGAATAGAGTACACTGGAAACTGCGTTCTTCCATAAAATAGGGATTATTTTAGTTCTACAGACAGTTCAGAAACGGATGGCATAGGAACAGTAGTTTTTGATGCTAGAATGGAGTATTTACGAGTATTTCCAAGTGGAAGGCGTAGACAATCGAACGATCTGTTCAATTGAACTTGAACAGGATGTGTAAAAGGCAAGACGCCGCAGTACTATTTCACAATCAGGACGCCATTCGAGGCTCTTCTCAAACCAAGTGGGTTCGAGGCAATCAAAACGTTTGTTGGGAAATTACAATAAGAGAACTGAGTTATGAATCAGTCTGTCTAGGAATAACTTAAGGGTGGCAATCGCTCTTACGACAGGACACTGTAGAATCAAAGTACACTTACTCAGAATGGAAGTTGAACCGAGCCCAACATGTTGCTTCTGTAACAATGAGAATCGATCATAGGGTGGAATATTAAATGCATCCCTGAAAGAAACACCCGGATATATATCTGATGCTAGGCTGAAAATTGTCTTTTTCGACACCAAACGGCATCCTGAAATTTGTCGAGGCAAAAGGCTTGGAGAAGACTTCTTCTGTTTGTTTATTCAGCTGCCGTTTGCAGTAGGTGTTATCATTATTCCATTGAAATATATTGTTTGATTCCCTTGTTTTTTCTCCTTTAAATTTAAATACATCATATCGATTTAATGAATATTACACTGTGTTGGTTTCGTTGGTTATACTTATAATACAAATAGAGAACTTGTTTTTCCCAACTTAACCTCGTTCCCTTTTTGTTCTTCATTTTTAATTTTTATTATTTGAAAACAAAACTTTTCATCCTGATTTCACGCACTTTAATTCTGACAGACTCTACTGCAGCTCAAGCACATTAAACGAAGAAAATGCTGGAGTTTCCCTTCTTGGTTGGCAAGAGTGCCGATGCAAATGCATTCAAAGCATTGTTGCTCGAATTGCCACTCTTAAGCCCTAGTTATGCTACCGGAACGTAATGTAACGCAATGTAACAGTAATGTGCACGGAACGTAAAAATGTAAGAGCAATTATAGAACGTAAAAACGTAATCATATGTTTTTAGATAAACAAAACAATAAAAGAAATAAACAAAAACAAATAAAGAAATAAAAATTGCAAAAACTAAAAGACAAAAATTTAGATATGGATACAGAAGACATGTTTTTGGGTTTAAGTTTTTATTTTATTATTTTTATTATTGTTTTTTAAACATATTTAATATTAATTCCAGATTTTCAAAATTTCGTTTTCACTCATTTTATCACTTTCAATATGGCGTCTTTTGTTTTTATTTAATTCAGATGTTAACCAGTGTTATCACTACAGTGTTTTTGGCTTCATTTCAACAATTTTATATTTATTTAAAGGTACTTCTTAAAAGTTTTATGTACTGTTTCTGTAAGCCAAACAATTTTACTGTCACACAAACAAAAACACTCAATTTAGTTTGTGTTGAGGAAAACAAACACAAAATTAAGTGCTTTTGATTGTATTTTCCATATAAATAGACAAGCAAGTGAAATCGTTTATTTTACAGAAACAAGCCAGGTATTTCGGAAACCAGATTTGTAAGAACGTTAAAACGTAGTTATCTTCTCTAATAAAAATAAAGTGAAATACTTTTCGAACGCTTTAATTAGTTAAAAATCTATAGCTATATTTTTCTAATTTAAAATAAAAATAAACTCTACCTACATAATGTATAGTAAAATAGTGCTTATTTTTATTTTAAATTATAAAAGTTAATAATGAAATAAATTATAATTTGGGTTTTTAAAATATGTGAACTATTATTTAAAGAGAATTCCACATACAGACTAACATAACATACGTACAAAATGTAAATTCTGTTTATGATTTCAATTTTCTGTTTTGGTGGTTTCTAATATTGACATGTTGTTAACACTGCTAAACAGATGTCACGAAAAAATGTAAGAAAATTCTATTTTTTACAGATTCTTACGTTCCGGTTACGTTACATTACATTTCTATAACCATTAGTATTGCTTTATGCATAACAAAAACGATCAGCTGTTTCTTACTGGGCTTTAGGCTTTAGGGCTTTACTTCCGCTTCCTATTCCTCTTACAGGCTTACACATATAAGTGTGTATATATATATGTAAATATGTATGTAAATCAGTATTTTTTATTTGTATATGAAAACATTAATGAAGTTGTAAGATGAGTACGAATATGAGCTGCATCGTTAATAGTCTTTTACTACAGTAAAGTCAGTATACTGGCGCAGTTGTTTTTTTCTCATTTGTTATTTTTCTTTCCACCCCGTCATTCATTTTTTCTTTTTGTTTATTTTTAATTTGAAGTAAACTTTAACGCGCTATAGTTTCCCTCGTATTAAAAACATACACACAGTTCCTTCTCCCACTCCTTCGATCATATTGCATTCATAATTTGCATGAATACTGCCATCAAACCGAACCATTTGCCGATGAATGAAATTGTCGCATGTATGTAAGTGTGTTTCAATTATAATGGATAGAAAAAAAACATTATTTAAGGAAAAATTACTAAGACTACACAATAGAAGTTCATGTCTAACTTTTAGTACTCGTATACCAATGGGTGAGAGGAAAAGTAATTTCTATTTTAATTGGAAACAACACCAGCCATTAAAAATTTAATTCCGTCAATTTTCCTACATCTATTAATGGAAATCACTATAATACAGGATTAACTTTAGAACTACGAAGAAGTTTTGAAGGATGACATCTGCGACCTTCACGGTCATAGCAAGACCTTCTCAATTTTTGCAAATTTGGAATTGGGCAATGTGCCTCCATATGTTAACATTAGTGGGGTGCAGTGTATGCTATCTGTTCTAGCATTTTAATTATTCTAAGGATAACAGGTTCGAATGCCTCGAATCGGACACTGAGCTGATGGATTGTTACTTATTTTTGAAAATAAACCTATTTAGTGTTTATAATGTACAAGGAATTACTTTTTTCTTAAATCTCTACAGGAATTACTGACATTGCCCATCTTGTACTCTAGACTCCGTAAATTTTTGTTGTAGCATTTGCATTTCATTGTCTTTCCAACTACCAATTTCACTCACCTCCTGCGCTTGGCTAGCAATGGCAACAGAACTTTAAGACAAAAAATTCTGTAGTCAGATTCTCTCTCTTCTCTAATTGATCACTTTCAGTTTTATTTTAGTTTAGTTTTTGTTTATTTTAAAATTTTTGATTGTGTTTTTTCCAACTATTTCCGAGTTTACCCCCATTTTATTTAAATTACATTCTCCACTTCTATTTGTCTAGTTTTGATAATATTTTTATAATTATTACACTCAACTAAGTCTGATTCTCTTCACTTCTCATTCATTGTTTTTCATCTTTTTTCTATTTTTTAATATTTTTATTATTTTTATATTTTTATTATTTTTATTTTCTTTTTATTCTTTTTATTATTTGTTCGTGATTTCATTTTCCACATGACATTTGTTGTTTTTGTCACTTTGGCTTCATTATTTGCATTTGTCGTCGACTGTTGAAAGTTAACAACCTTTAATTGTCAACAACAATTCAGCAAGAATTTTATTGTTGTTCGAGCCACAATGGCTTAAAAGGAAGGGAAATTACACAACTTATTTGTAAAAAGGATTTTTTATGTCGGAGAATTATTATTTTTTCTATCAAAATAGTTTGTACTTCTTGACAGATTTTAATTCTCTTCGAAAAAAGAAGAGGCATGAAGAGAATAAGTACAAGCATGCGAGACTTGATTTAGTCGTTTTAAATAATTTTTAATTATAAAGGATTTATTTGATTATAGGGACCTTGTAACTTTTATTCCAAGCCGCTTGCTCTGAAATAGGAATTTGAATCAATAAAGAATAATTAAGCCTTGTTTATAATACCGCCATTCGAGCCACAATAATTGTCTTTCTTACCTTTAATTATGTATAACACCAAAGGATTAAGTATTTGAAAAGGCTTTACATGAGTTGGTCGGTGGGAAGGGGGTGTTGTAGTAATTTCTCTGTTTGTTTTTAGTAATATGAGGCGCTTTGCATAGGACTGCAGCATTGGAATTAATAAAGCATTGGATAAGGAGCATTCTAACTGACAGGATCAAATAAACACAATAAACCAATTGGTGGATTTATACCAACGGTTGTCACCTATTGAATGACCTTCATTTATTTAAAAGGTACTTAAGATCGAGTCACACTTCTTATATTAAACTTTGACATTTCAAAAAGGTAATGGAACCAGATCGTGTTTTAAGCGTTTTTATCTTTAAATTTAAATAAAACAAAGTGTGTGTGAGATATCATCGAAATTTTTTCTTCATTTGAGTGGAATACGCCCTAATCAGGATTACAACCTACCTTCTACCTACTAGACTACGGTGACTATCAGATAGTACAGTTCTTATGCTTAATGTTAATTGGTCCAGACTCTTTATTGAACCTTTTATTATCAACACAGAATTAAAAGTAACATTGCAAATGTAGAATACAAATTATAGTTTTTATATCCTTTCAATTTTATTTAAATGAAATTATTTCTGAAAAAATTTTTCGTAATCGATCTATGGTTGTTAGTGTCTATCCTTTGCCATTTTGCTTAATTCAATTCTTTTCAAATTCTCTTTGTGTTTGTATTTTTCGATTTTCTAACGATTCCTTTATTAATTTCGTTGGTGTTGTTTAAATTTTTATTTGTTTGTTTCACTGCCTTTAGTCCTTTGAGGATAAATTTTTGTAAAGTTTTTTTTTAGAAAAATTTTATTATTTTGTAATTTCGAAGGTCCAATTAAAAAACATTAAAAGGAACTTTTTCATTTCCCTTTCCAATGTAGACCATTAACATTTAATGATAATGGGGTAGCCGTTAATGGCAGAGGATATGTTACAAAGAATTTTTCGGTTTCTATTTTCTTTGTTTTTGTAAAATACAACACTAATAAAACTCTTGAGTGTAATTAAATAAATAAAGTTTCCTTTGCTTTTACGTTAACAAATCCTTTAGTTTTTGCTCTTTTTTCTAAAAGAATCAGTATCTCCTTTTACTTTTTACTGGATTGCACTTCAATGCAATTGCAAGTGGAAGTTTTAAATTTAAAATTGCAACTTTGTATTTTCAATATTAAAAACTATAGGGGGATTATGAGGGAATTGTTTCTATTACTGACAACTTCGCCTACCAAAAGCTGAAGCCGATTACGCTAATGCATATGGGTTACAGCTACGCTTAAGGACTTATTATCATTTTAAAGTGTGAATGATTTCTGCAAAGAAAGTTTTATGAAAATATTGATTTCAAACAGCGACTTTCAGATTTAGACGCTTTGACACTTGACGATTTTTCGACAGTCAAAATCCACATGAGATCAAAGGGGATCCAATGCATCCCGAAAAAATTCCCTGTTTGTTGTGGATTTTGGGCTGGTGAGGCTATCGTTCTATATCACGTTCAGAACAACGTTGTACATACTACTGCCGGGAACTGCGTGCACTATAGACTCATGATTACCAATTTATTTTGGCTTAAATTCGATGATCTGGACATCAACGCTATGTGGAAGGCGCTATCTGCCACATAGTTTATGCCACTTTGAACATTCTGAACTAGTGATTTGAGGGCAAGATCTGCTCAAAACCATCAATCAAATCAATCTGAGTTATGCGTCCGAGTCACAAAAACAATTGGACATTTCGGATGCCCTACACCCAGAGAATACGTCGCGGATAATTGAAGGATGTCATATCCACCACACATAATGACATCAGTAAGACTTTTAAAGGAATAAAGAATGTCGATGATATCTCACTTAGTTTTTTTTTTTTTGAACAGAAATGAAAAACCCGATGTGTCACCTTCATAGCTTGGAAGTCAATGCCAGCTTAGATACTAGTCTTAAATGTTATAAGTCTTTGGCGTTGTCCTAAGACCATGTCGAACCATGGAATGTTGGAAATTTGCAACGAATGAGGATACCACAATATCTGAGAGAGGTCAAGGTTATACAAAAATTCCTTCAATCATCAGTGAGCAATGCGTGAATTTTATCTTCGAAAGGCATGCAATACATATTAAGTCAGCCAGTTAAGTATAAAGAAGCAACATCATCATCAGCATGTTATATTATGTCAACCTAATTGCAGTTTTAATGTTAAGAAATAAAATACTTTTTTTTTATCATGCTGATTCAGTTTCATTTGTATGCCACACATAAGTATATAGTTACACTCGCATATACATTGCGGAGGCCATTGCTGCAACACCAGCAGGAATATTAAGTTGTATGTTAAACGTCTTGTTATTCTTATTGTTATAGTAGTAAGAGTAGTATCGTTGTAAAACTGTTGTAGTTCTTTTTTTATTATTTATGTTACATTCTACAAGCATCAAGTCAATGATATACTCATTCAGAATGAATATAGTTTGTATCTGCATGATTTAGTCTTCATCTTCATCATAAGTTGATAGAAGAAACACGAGTACATATTAGAGAGAAAATTAAAAAATCTTTGAAACGTTTTTCTTTTCTTCTTCCGCTGCTACTCGGTAACTCTGCTTCATCTTTTCTATATTCTCTGATGAGCTCATGCTGCATTAAACGCATTTGCTTCAATATTGCCTTGTTACTTGCGTTTCGTATTCCTTTGGTTCCCATTTATTTGTATTTCGAAAGCGAAAGAAATATTCAATGAAATACAATTTACGTGCGTAATTTTGACAGAAATTGTTTTCGCATTAATTCTGATTTGACATAGGAGTTGTGTTGGCTCAAATTGAATACCTTTTTCAAAATTTGCGTAACTGTGTAAGGAAAACATGAACATTTCTGTGCTTTGGGAGTAGGATTTTATTACTCAAGTCAGTAAACTACTTGCATTAGAAAATTTAGAGGCAACCGAACGTTATTTATTCAGCCAAATAATTTTTTAATCTTCGGAGCAGTCTCCTTTAGTTACACTTGCCTTACTCATACCGTACCTTTGTATTGACTAGAGCTATATTAGTGTTGTGGTCTTTATCTCCTCAATAATTCACAATATTCAATATCAACAGCTGCAGTACAACCAGTATTGAAGTTGCAATTCCTATCATGATCATCGTGAGGGTTTAGCAAACAATGAGAAATTTTATACGTTTTAAGGCATTTAAAGTTACAAACAACACTGAATAAAAAGGGGAAACAGAAGGCATGGAATGTAGGAAAACAATTTTCCATTTAGCGACGGAGACCAACATTTATAGCATTTAGTCAATGAAATTGATATTTAACGAAATGTGAATGTTTAACTGATAAATGGTTCCCTTTTTTCATGTTGCCCTCATTCCATGTACTTTGCTGAATGGTTGGGTTTTTAGCGGTCGTAGGTAAGCAATATCTTACAAATGAAACAAATGATGGAATATAAGAAAAAAGGGGAATTAAAGGTATATACAGTAACTTGATGTATTCAATTCATGTGTGGTTTTTTTAGAAGTCATGACAAAACAATCGTTGTGACTCCATGGTAAAACTCAACTCAGTTGTGGGCAGTACAGTAGCTTTACTCCTAGAATAAGAAAGTTGGGGATTATTTGAATGGTTTATGCTCTCCCGAAGTTTGTTGTGAAATTACGCTCGCCGAAGACCGTACATAAATTGTAACGTAGCTGATCCTTTAGCTTCCCTTTATTTTCACTCTTTCTTTAACGGCTTCCTTAACAATTCTTTTCTTGTTCAATAATGAACTCTATGGGCCCTATCCTTCAGTAAATGTCCCTCCCTAAATTCAAATTTAACCTATTGCCAGTTTATCCAGTCCGATATTACTAAAACAAGAAACTTATTGTAAAAAGGGTCTTTAGTTATCGCCAGAAATGTAAGTGTAATTTGTACGTTTCCATAGGATTAACACAAGTCATATAGTCAAGTCCATCTGAACATTTTATTCTTTTACATTCTGAATCCTCAGAGCATTAAAATTTGCCCTCCTTTGGAAACTTCAAACGTCAACTCAACAGTAATTCATGGGAACAACATTCGAGAGTCATCAATCTTTCACTTCGAAATTTGTTGTGATCGTTTCAATCGACTATAAATATCGATGACGACAAATTGCTCGCAAATAGTTGATGAAATTTTAATTGCATTTTAATTAATTGTGTAATCAAATAATAGAGAAAATAAAATATAATCAGCATTAATTGAATGACAAAAACACAACGAATTGCGACCCTCCAATGCAGTAATTGCAGTGAATATTGGTAAATTGCACCATAACACCGCTCCACAGTACATTTTGTTAGTGGGTGAATTAAATACGATTGATTCGATTTTTCAAAAATACTTAACTGACTGTGTACGTATACGCAGCACTAACACATACATTAAGGGTGCCATGTCCGAAATATAAAAGAAAACAATACAACGGCAGTGTATGGGAATTGAAATGAATTGATATTCAAGTTCGTGTACGTGAAATATTTAAAGTCGTATTGTATTGCAATCTCCATTCATATCTGTTGAACTCCAGCAGTAGCTGTAGCAGTCTTATACACACACATCGATAATACCCTAAAAGGGGAGAAATCAAAATAGCCGTAAACTTTATGGAAATAAAACCTGAAGCACGTCGTTCTTTCCTGCTCCGTTTACAAATTCTTTTTCATATATTAAAATTTCTGGTTTTATTTCAATTTGTTTTCATTGTGTTTGAATTTTACTCAAAATAAATTAAAAATAAATCAAAAACAAAAATTGCAGGCAATATTTCAATGGTATTACACAGTTCGAAATATATCGACAATTTAAAAACAAAAATAGCAGCGCAATGGCATTGCACGCTGCGAAATATACTGACTATTTACATACATAATTAGCCATTACAACTCTTCAGTTTTACGGCCTAGCTTCTCACACCACTCATGTTGTGTGTGTTCATTTTATACACGAGTGGCGGGACCTACAGTTTAAAGTCGACTGCGAACGACAGATTTTTGAGAAACTTTTCATTTTCATGAGATATTTTCGTTTTGATGTCTGACCTGTGGTTTGAACCTTGGCCTTACGTCTACTAAGCCAACACACTACCTTCTAGACTACGGCGACTTCACTGACTATTTATCCATTCTTATTAATGGTGATATTTATGTTTATAAAACTAAGCTTCGGACATTTAGTTTTTTTAAGTTAGTCGAACATATTTACAGGGCTACAGGATGCTTAGGCTAGGATCATCATCCTTAAGGGCTCTTCTACACAGGACAAAATCTAATGAACGATGCAATTTTATGGGGTTGTTAATGCCTTTCGTCGAGCAATTCACCTTATATATGCTTAGTTGTTTTAGCGAAAGAAACATTTGGATGCAAAAATGTTCCGCTTCTACTATTACGACAACTGTGAAACCTGGTTAGCCTGGTATAAGATTTAGAAATTGATGTTTTCGTAGAAACTTCAGATTCTTCGGACCAAGAATTATATTCAACAAACGATAACCATTGAAATACAAAATCGTGAACTGCTGTACATTCGCCACGAGATGGTAGCATATACAGCAAATTTTTTTTGGGTACTTGGTCTTCTTATTTGTATTCGGAAAGCACAAAGTATATGGATCGACATCGCACTCTTAATATTTGTATAACACTGAGTAAGTGTAGTATGTTAGGTTAGGAAGAATTGGTATTGGATCCAATTCGACATACTTAGAGTCTCAGTTCCATTGTGATACCACAATACTCCAATTAATCATTGTTGCCCTTTAGAACCAATTTTTGCTATTTTGGAATAGTTCCAGTTGCAAATCTTTGATATCAGATAGGTCTTCAAAAGCAATATATTCAATTTTCGGTACCATATCAGTGATCAGGAGATGTTCTATACACTCCTCCTCAATTTTATTCCCACATCTGCGGCGCCTTATGCACAAAAAGTCCAACGTCCCGAACAAAGCGAAATATCAAAAAGCATCGGTCTTCTAGCAAAAACCCTCACAGTAAATAAAACTGCTATGAAAAGTTTATCAGAAGTCTTTTGGTCGAAGTGGACTATATAGTGAGCAGGTCCCGCCACACATGAATAAAATTATAACACACTACATGGATAGGTTGTAATACTGATCACCAAAGCATTGTAATGACTAAATTAAGTAAGTAAGAAGAGAGTTCGTATACATTGACCGATTAACGATCACTTTAAGCTCTTTAATCTAATAATCCTCTCGTCAAAAGATGAAAATTTTCAAGCGTTTTAAATAAATCAGGTTGGACAGTTGTTATTAAAATTTTTATTTATAATTTTTTTGTCTTCCCATCGTGTTGTTGTTGGTACTTAAAAGACATTTTTCTGTTTTTATTGTCCCAAATAATATGAAAAAGAAAAATGAAAGAAATTTTAATAAACAGCCAAAAAGCTAAATAAACTTGATCAAAGGTACTTCTAAAACATTTTAAGTACTTTTTTTATTTGAAAAATATTTTTTTTTTTTTTTTGTTGGATTTAAAGTGGCGCCGAAATTTAAAACTGTTTTAGATTCTTTTTTTTCGTTTTTCTTCCAGATATGTTGGCTTTTATTATTTGTTGGAATCTAAGAAACCAAATAAAATATTTTATTGTGTATCATCCGTAGCTCCATACAGACTGTCTACCGTCATCATGCAATCCTTTTGAGGTCAAGAAAGAAAGAAAATAAGGACAGAAAGAAAACAATAGTAAATCGTGCTGTAACCGCTGAGATGTGAACGAAAGAAATTGAATTAAAGTACAAGGGACAGAATACCTTTAAAGAAGCTTCGAAGACCTTTAGCAGTTGTATGTAACTCAATAGACAATGTCTTGCGGGGATACGATCAGGATTGCAATTGAACACTTTTTTTGAAGAATATAACGTTAGTGTCCGTCTAACCATCCTGCCATGGTTTACCGGTTAGTTATACTCACGACACATTTAGAGGCGCTTAAAAGTTATCGACAACTAGCAGCAGCTAAACGTTGAGTCTCTTGAGAAACTTGAAACTGATTGTGAGATATTCAACCATCATTACCAGTTTAGAAAATATGTCTGGTTTTCGTTATCGTTGTTGTTGATGCTGCCGTTGTTGTTGTTTTTTGATGTATGAATGCAATAAAATATATTTTATTTTGGTTTTTATCCTTCAAGTTGAAATTGTAGACGTTGACAAACGTGTCACAAGTTTCACACAAAACTTGTGAGGTACTTAGACAGAGGAAGGGTATGAGTTTTTCTTTGCCTTTATATCAACTACTGTGGTTTGTTAACACTACTCCAAATATAAAAACAAGAGAAGGAATTGAATATTCAAAACTTATTCTCAAAATACCTTTCAGTTTTGTTTTCTTTTTTGTTTGAATTATAAGTAGCGGAAGTTTTGAATTGGCAAGATTTGGTAAAAATGTATTTTGAACTCAAAAGAAATGTCTGTCTGCATTTGAATGTTTTTTAAATGAGGTGTTTATGGAACTATAACCTGAATTAGTGACGCTTTGCAATTTGAACTTCTAAACGAAGATTAATTTGATACAAAACAATGCATGAAATCCTTCAAAATCTTAAATAATAAAACATCATTTATTTCATTACATACATAATTGGTCATTACAACCCTTCAGTCAGGATTACGACCTAGTTTCTCACACCACTTATGTTGTGTGCGTTAATTTTATACATGAGTGGCGGGACCTACAGTTTAACGTCGACTCCGAACGACAGAGTTTAGAGAAACTTTTCATGGCAATTTTATTTACTCTCAGAGTTTTTGCCAGAAATCTGCTGAGAGGACGACGCCGAAGAAATACTTCTTGTATTTTATTTTGATGTCTGGCCTGGGGCTCGAACCCTGGCTTTTCGTCTAATAAGCCAACACAATAGCGGCGATTGTGGTTATTATGCTCTACAGATAACAAAAAGATTTAACATCCTTGTATTCCGCATTCTTTTTAGGTTTGACGGTGTTATTAAGTAGAACCTTCATTTAGCTAACGTTAACGAAGTTCAACTTCGAACGCTGTTTGATATATTTGATCCCATAGGCAATTACCGTCGACAGTCTGGATTTTTACATCTACCATTCATATCAAATTATCATGTTCCTTCTAGTGCGAGTATAAACGATTACTGCGGTGTAAACGATTTGCGATTAAATTCGGTGATAAAATGCAATGAAATACTCAGAGCTCATCTGGAAACTCGCAAAATTCTTCCGTTATGCTTTACGCGATTGAAAATTGTGTTGCGTTACTATTCTATTACATCTTCGAGTGGCCAGCTTACTGTCTGCTATTCTGTTATTGACTTTTTTGTTCTCATAAGCTTTATATCGGTTAAACTGTAACTTTTCCAACTGAGACCAGTTTTGAAACAAATGCTTTCATATGTGCTCTCTTTCATTCGGTAGTTTTTCGTGCGTTAAGTACTTTGACAGCCATCAGGTGGTGTTTTTTTTTTTTTTTTATTTCCTTTAAATTTTTTAGATGTGTTCAGGAAAATTTTAAAGTAAGTTTTCTTAAAGTAAGTTTTTATTTGTGTTTTATAATTCGTTATTTAATTTAATGAAATACAAGTTTATAGTTGAGTTACATCAACAAAGCCTTATCACTTTTTCTTAAGTAATGTGGTGGCTCTGAAAAGAACCGATTGGTTACGATATTTTCTACCGGCTTTTATGTTCTTCTGTTGTAGTTATTGCACCTGAGGGAAAAACATGTAAAATTTATGTCAACATTTGTATAAAATTTTATTCTTCTTACATTTTAAATATGCACAATAGTTGGAGTGCTGCTAACATTTCAGTTATCTCGAATTGCTTGCAGGTCAATCAGGAACTTACGGTTTGATGGACCCATGTTAGCAACCAACTATTAAAGCAACGACAGGAAATCTTGCAGATTGCAGCTTTGATACCAACGAGTAGAAAAATTTCGTCTGATATTTTGCAGTCAATGTCATAGAATACATGCTGCTTTCATGATTTTCTCAACCTTCTAGCCATAACTGCCCTGACCTTGTTAGCCGGATTTCAAACGACAGCAGTAGGATAATCATATTCGTATGAGGCCTTCACCTTCATTCCGTCGAATCCAAACTCGTATATTTTGTAGTTCAATATGTCTACCGTGCGTGTGCAGCATGAATTCTATTGATGTTGATAGGATACCCCTTCATGCATATCGCCTTAGAATTACGTTGAGGAAAGCCTTTCGTTTACAAATGATTGTACGCTCTTACAAGACTGGCTTCATGATTCAAATTGCTTCCTTATTTTGATAAGGAAATGCCAAAACCTGTTGCATTTACTGCAAACGCCATATAAATTAATATGTATTCTGCCAATTCATGTTTAATTTTTATTTTTTAAATCGTAATTTATATGCCGGTAAATTATACTTACTTTGACAATCCTGCCGATTCTGTAGTATTGTTGACACAGCATTTGGCATCAAAATAAAATGGTACCCGGCGGTTATTATGTTTGATCGGCTGAAATGGTTGGTCGATGCACTTCAGATAATTGGGTGTAAGTACCATTTGAGATATATTATCCCACTTTTGTCTTCTGTTTTTCATCATCATTCGACACACAAAAAAAAGATGGTCCAATACCACCGTCATTATTTCTTTTCGTTTCTAATTTAAGTTTTTGTTTTTAAAATTCTTTAACCTAAGTTTGCATGCATTTGAAATTTAATTTGAATTATTGTTAAAAAGAAGTTTAACTCAACAAATATCTTTTTTTTAATTGTTTTGTAATTAAATTTAAATTTCATCACCAGTATCGCATTTAAATTAACTTCTAAAATAACGCACCGCCAACATAACACACGCAATTGGAAAAAATACGAAATTAATTGCAAAAACCAAATACAAAAACAAAATTGTATTATTTTGACAACTTATAACGCAATTAGAAAATGCGAAAATTTGAGGACCATAAAACAACAACAACAAAGGCTCTAATACTCTCACAGCTGGTTTTTTAAAGAAAGTAAGTCCACCTTGACCCAACGGTTTAGAGAGAAATATTGCAACCACATGTGGAAACTCTCGGGTCTCTTTCAAGCAAAAGTCTGTGCCATTGAAAGACGTGCTCAATTCAACTTGTATAGGAGCTACAAAACACAGGCCATAGCAATACTATGTGCCAGTCAGGCCACTATTCGAGCACTCGACTCTTATGACGATAAATCGAAGATGCATCGACTAGGGAAAGAAAATTAAGTTATTCTCTGCTGAGGCCCAGGACATGTGGGAATTCTCGACAACGAAAAAGCAGACTTACTTGTTATAAAATGAACTTCCACGCCGCTATTGGGACTAGAATTGTGCTGTGAAGTAACGGAAGTTGTTTGGAAAGATATGAATATGCCTCACTTTAATTTGACACTCAAAATCAATAGCTTACTGGGGTTATATTAGATTCAGGTAAGATAGCCATTCTTTGTCTCAGATTTCAAAGAGCCAAACAACGTCAATACAACTTTTCACTCTGCTGGACCTCGGAAACGGAAACGAGAAATCAGACTTATTTGCTATGAAGAGAACTTTCACGCTGCAAATTGGACTAGAATTGTATTGTGGAGTGGCAGAATATGTTTGATTCTATTAGAAAGCGGTAAGATAGCCATCCTTTGTCTCAGGTTTTGAAGATCCAGACAACGTCAATACACATACATACATAATTGGTCATTCTCACTCTATTTATATTGTTGCCATGAGTGGCGGGACCTACAGTTTAAAGTGGACTCCTATTTTTGAAAAATTTTTCATGGCAATTTTATTTACTCTCAGAGCTTTTGTCAGAAATCTGATCGGAGGCAGTTGCCGGAGAAATATTTTTTCATAGTTTGTTCAAGATGTCTGACCTGGAGTTTGGCCGTGTCTCACATCTAAAAAACCAACATACTACCTAAACAACATACTACTAAACAAAGGCACAAACCTCACTTCATTTAAAGCTCAAAACGCATAGCTTACTGGCGTTCTATTAGATACCGGAATAATAGCCATCCTTCGCCTCAGTTTTCGAAGAGCCAGACAACGTAAATACAACTTTCAGTCTTTATGAGTTGTTTTCGGTTTCTAGTTATGATCGCTGCTATCCTTACAATTTACTCAAGCCGGGTTTTTGATTTCTGTTCTCCAAAGTTTTGATTTGAACAGAAATAAGAAATTAATTTGAGATGAGTTTCGCAAGAGAGCTATATAGCGGATTATTATTTTTTTTTATTTATTTATTTATTTAAGTCAATGGACAAATTCCTTACTGACTAATAACAACAATAGGTACGAATAAAATTAAATAGAATTACAAATAGTCTCAACAAAAATACCAGCAATTGTTACAATGAAAATATGAAAAGTTATGTATTAAGAAAAACAATATTGTTCCGTTTTACAACGCAAGAATTTAAAGAAAAGTCGATAATGTCTGACAAATTATTAAATTGACGGCAAATTCTAGTTAACGGATCAGCAACAGCATAATTAGTTCTGCAGAATTGAATATAAATAGGATTATAACAGCGGAAGTTACGACAAGGAACATTGAATTTAACAGATCTTAACAGAAATTCCATACTCTAAAATTGGTCTGACAAGTGATACATAGAGCTGTTTCGTAATATATGGATCAGAAAATTCTTTTGCACAACGTTTTATGAAGCCAAGAGTGCTTCTTGCCTTATTTACAGTCAAAGTGACATGATCATTAAAGTTTAATTTTGTGTCCAATAGGATCCCCAGATCAAGAAAAGAGTCCACTATCTCCAATTGATGACCACCAAGCAAATAATTAACCTTGATAAAATTATTTCTTGAGAACCGCATACATTTGCATTTTTTAATATTCAGCTCCATCATGTTGTACTCGCACCACGAAAATAAATTATTGAGATCATTTTGAGGATAAATATGTTCGATGAAATTATTAAACGAGAGAAAAACTTTTACATCGTCAGCATACATCAAGATATTGGCAAAATTAATTATGTTAAGAAGATCATTTATAAACAGCGAAAAAAGAAGTGGACCAAGATGTCTGCCCTGAGGAACACCAGATGGCACATAAATATGCTTAGATAAGCTATTGTTCACACATACTGCCTGCTTTCTACCAGTCAAATACGATTCAAGCCATCTTAAACTCCTATAATTTACACGCATTAAATCCAATTTTGTTAACAGAAGTTTGTGATTCACTTTATCGAACGCTTTGCTAAAATCCGTAAAAATTACATCAGTTTGCTTCTGTTGAGAAAAGGCCGCATTTATCATGGATGTTAACTGAAGTACATTGGTCGTTGTTGTACAGCCCTTTCGGAAACCATGTTGATGAGGTGATAATAACGATGAAGTATGATGAACCAAAAAATCGGCAATCAGTTTCTCGAACATTTTTGGAATAGCACTCAGTTTTGCAATGCCCCTATAATTTGTAACATAAGACTTATTGCCAGATTTAAAAAGCGGTAAGATATATGAGTTCTTCCAAAACACAGGAAAATATCCATAATTAATCGAGGTATTAAACAATATGACTAATGGTGTGACAAATGACTCTGCACATCGATTTAAAATACAACTTAAAACCCCATCAGGACCAGGACGAAAAGACATCTTTAAATTTTTCAGGTTCACGAAAATATCATAGTCATTAAATGTTGGAATAGATATTACTTGAGCTGATGTCAGAGAGTAAGGGAAAATATTTGTATCATTGTAAGCAGAATTAGAATAAGTACTGGCGAAGAAATCAGCAAACATATCACATATGACATCCTCACTACCTGATTCTTTATCATCAAATTTCATAAAGGATGGAAAACCAGCTGATTTTCTCTTGGAATTTACAAACGTATAGAAGGATCTTGGATTCTTAATAAAATTATTTTTCATTCTATGTTTTATATAATATGTGATTTAGAATGTTATATTCAGACCTGCTAATAGAATATTTTCCATAATCAATAATAGAGCCAGAACTTTGGTATTTCTTGTAACACTTGTTCTTTCGATTTTTCAGTCGCGTCAGTTGTTTAGAATTCCATGGTGGACCAATCATAGTATGC
This sequence comes from Sarcophaga variegata, assembly GCA_932273835.1. Taxonomy (NCBI): domain Eukaryota; kingdom Metazoa; phylum Arthropoda; class Insecta; order Diptera; family Sarcophagidae; genus Sarcophaga; species Sarcophaga variegata. The sequence continues at coordinate 98,908,436 of OW026358.1, forward strand.
GAAGGTTTTAAGTGAACACAAATTTCAATTATTGAATGCACTTTCTTATAAAAGTTATGAATGACACATGCGAAATGAGTAAATAATTCTTACGCTATTAATACGGAATTTAAACGTTGAATTGCCCCCAATTTGGGCATACGGATTAACTTAAAAAATTTAATTCACTTGCATTAACCAATCGTTTTAATAAATATCCCCCACTCACTTAAAAGCAGTTTTAATATGCCGTGTGTAACAATAGCCTGAGGACAGCCATAAATTATTGGCAGTCGCCTTTAATTTACTTTGGATTAAAAAAAAGAAAAAACTGCTCGGTATTTAAACACACTCTTAGTGCAAAACATTAGGAAAACTCTTTGCTGTTAAACATTCAATGGAATGTCGGTTGAGAAGATTATTTTGAAAAACTACAGCAGGCTGCAAGTATGTGTTCCAGTACAGACATATGACTTGACTCGGAATTATTTGGTCGGCCAATAGTACAACAATTACAGCAGAATGCCTTTAACCCTGCTGTTAGGTTAAAAAAAAAACTTTCGAATCTTAGGTAAAGGACCATTTTGGTCCACTTTGTATTTTTCATAAAAAATTCATTATAAAACTCTTTTGACCAAACATTTTAAATAATTTAAATTGTTACAAAAGTTCTGGGATGCTCCATTTCTATACCTCGAGTATAAGTTTTACTTCAGTTCGTGCTTATTCCGGCCTATTATGAGCGAGGATAATTTTCACATGATAACAAGTGCTCTCAGCTTTGATTATGTTATCAACAGAAGACAACAAAAAAGTAGTGACAAGTTTGCTCTAATTCGCGAGTTAAGGGATAATTGAGAAGCACTTCTTATTGAGCAGCTAATTGGTTTTAGAGGACGATGTTTCTTTAGGCAGTATATGCCTGCAAAGCCAGCCAAATATAGACTTAAATTTTGGTAAGCTGTAGACCCCAAATCAGGATACATATGGAAAATACAACCGTACCTTGGGAAACCAAGAAATAATAAGTCTGAAAAAATCAAGAATGCGTGTCGTGTTGGAGTTGACAGAAGGATTGAAAGGGCAAATTATTACAGCTGATAACTCTTTTTTATCTTTTGAGTTGGGGAAAAAACTTTTACAAAGGAAACTGACATTTGTGGGAACAGTTCGAAAAAACTAAACTTTTATCCCACCGAAATTGCTTCTGTTCAAAGAAGTTCCTTTATATACCTCCACGTATACCGGCTATAAAAATAAAGGAGCTATATTGATGAGCACCACGCACAAAACAGATAAAATCGATTTAAGTAATCATAAGAAGAAACCTTTCAATCCTTTCTTATTATAACTCTACAAAAGTTTTGTTATATTCTATCATTATTTATCGTTTCTGTAAAAATAATTTCCCAATTGTTTTGAGACCCTTTTCTTGCAAAAATAAAAAACAAACACACACACTTTAAAAAACATGAAGAAAAACAATTGGGGAGCTTGGCATCATCCCTTCATTTCTAATGACACTCCAACTGCAGCTAATCACCAGCTCTCCTACATGAGGCATAAAATATACATACATACAGACAGACAGAGAGACAGAGTTGCATGCAGCCATACAATATGTAATGCTTCTACTCATAAATACGAGTGAGGGAAGGCACGTTGTTGCATATTTCTTATTTTATTTTCTTGTTTGGTGATGCCTGTGCCATCTTTTTACTTACTTCGATTATTTGTTGTTATTAGTATTGTGGAGGCTGTTGTTATTATTATTTTTGTTGTTTTTATAAGATAAAGCATTCAACCATAAAATTTGTTTTCATCATTTTATTTTTTGATGCTTGTAATATGTATCTGAACTGAATTTGTGTAAATCCTTCTGATTTTGTATGCACACATGCATGTAAGTATCGCATAATATAATGTTATAATCATAAGGTGTTCAAATGGGTGCGTGTACATTGTTCGCGTCTGCATATTAAGATGGAAATATTCACTGTGTGTTTGCCTTGTATTACTACTTGTAAAATATCCTTAAGGGTCATGTTCTTGTATAATACTGTTATTGTTGTTTTTTCTTTTTGTAGAATTTTCAAGTAAGGTTTTATGTCTCTATTTAATTATGTCTGTTTGATATTTAATTTAGCGAAATACAAGTTTATAGTTGAGTTACACCAACAAAGCCTTATCACTTTTTCTTAAGTTATGTGGTGGCTCTGAAAAGAACCGATTGGTTACGATATTTTTATATTGGCTGTTATGTTCTTCTGTTGCAATTGTTGCACCTAAGGAAAAACATGTAAAATTTACGTCAAAATTTTTACAAAATTTTATTCGTCCTACATTTTAAATCAGCAGAGGATTACAACTGTCGGTGTGCTGTTACCATTAAGTCCCTTCGAGTTGAACGCAGCTCATTCAGCAACTTACGGTTTGTTGTCCCCACGCTAGCAACTACTACGGCAACGACAGGAAATCTTGCGGAGTGCAACTTTGATATCAACGTATACAAAAACTTCTTCTGACATTTTGCAGTCAAAGTCATATACTACAGGTAGCTTTCATGATTTTCTCAACCTTTTAGCCATAATTGCCCTGACGTTGTTAGCCGGATATGCAAACGACAGTAGTAGGATAATCCTACTCGCATGAGACCTTCACCTTCATTCCGTCGAATGCAAACTCATATATTTTGTAATTCAATGACATGTCTGTCGTGCGGGTGGTGCATGAATTTTATTGATGTTGATGGGATCCCCCGTCATGCATATCGCCTTAAAATTAGGTGGAAGAAATCCTTTCTTTTACAAATGATCGTACGCTCTTAGGCCAGATGCATACAAACAAATGGCATTGCAGTTATCATTCCAGCTCCAATACACATTTCTGGGAAACACCAAATTTCCGGAGAAATGTTCATCACTTTTTCTATGACAAGACTGGCTTGAACGAGTTGGCATTTTTTGGTCTGCAATTGTTCATTTTGTCTTGGTATTATTATTGGAGGTAAAGCTATAATTTACGGGTTCAACAATATATCCATTGCGCAGAAGGAATACACATTTATGCTGTTTAGAAAATATATACGTATATGCATATATATGTATATAGGAATCTATAACGAACATTTATAACACGAATTTACTCTGCAGGCTACTGCATGCTACTGAAAGGTCAGCTTGAGAAGCATTCTAATTGCTTCCTTATTCTTATTAATGCCTCTTCCAAATATCAAAACCTTAATTATATGCTGCATACACCATACAAATTAACATGTATTCTCCCAATAATTTATGTTTAATTTTTATTTTGTAAATTGTAATTTATATGCCAATAAATTATACTTACTTTACCAATCCTGCCGATTCTGAACTATTGTTGACACAGCATTTGGCATCAAAACAAAATGGTACTCGGCGGTTATTATGTCTGATCGGCTGAAATGGTTTGTCGATGCACTTCAGAGAATTGGATGTAACTACCATGTGGCATATATTATCTCACTTTTGCCTTCTGTTTTCTATCATCCTTCAACACACAAAAATAAAGAAGGTCCAATACCACCGTCATTAATTTCTTTTTGTTTCTAATTTAAGTTTTTCTTTTTTTAAATTCTTTAAGCTAAGTTTGCATTCACTTGAATATTTTTATTTATATTTATATTGAATTATTTTTAAAGACCATTTCCATCGAACAAATACATTTTTTTCTTAATTGTTTTGTAATTAAATTTGAATTTAAATTTCATCACCAGTATTCTATTTAAATTAACTTTTAAACTAACGCACCGCCAACATAACACATGCAATTGAAAAAATAGGAAATTAATTGCAAAAACAAAATACAAAAACATGAGTGTTCTTTTGACAACTTATAACGCAATTCGAAAATGTGAAAGTTTTATGATCATAAAATAAAACACAACAACAAAGGCTTAATAAGTCATACTCTCACAGCTGGTTTTTAAAGCTATTTTAGAAAGTAAATCCACCTATGCTCAGCGGTTTAGAGAGAAATATTGCAACCCCATGTGGAAACTCTCGGATCTCTTTCAAGCAAAAGCCTATGTAAGTATCGAAAGATGTGCTAATTCAACTTGGATAGGAGGTACAAAAGACAGGACACAGCAATATCATCTGTTAGTCAGGCCACCATTCGAGCACTCGGCTGTTATGAGGTTAAATCGAAGATAGTATAGGACTGTTTGAAGAAAATGAATCGAATAGGTAGGGAGAATAAGGCACCCCTCTGCTGGATCCTAGATCAGTTTATACTGCGATCTGGTATTGGTAAGGCAAAGCGGAACACGCAGCACCCTAATTGATGGTTATACCCATAATCCAGAATATTTTTGACAAATTATAGGACGTCTAGTATGAAATATTGGCCGTCGACAGATAGAATGACTGGCGATGAAAGACTTTTGATAGAATGGGTAGGTTAGGATGGATTAAATTTAAAACCTAAAACATAGTTCACTTGGGTCGTTGTTATAACGATAGTACCTATTCCGTCATTCACCTTTGGCTGGACACGTTCTGTCAATAAATTCTGAGCGTCCAAGGATCCCTTGCCACAAGATGTCTTTATAGATAGGATCAGCAGATGGGATAGATTTCTGAAGACTATGTGAAGAAGCAGAGAAAACTGTGGGTTATATTTTATTTTATGTCATTGTGATTGTCTGCAGGAACGTAGACAGTTAAGTTGTTGATTAACTGGACTGCAAACTTAAAGATCTAGTAGGGCTAACAACACTTTCTTTGTTACTAGCCTGGAAATGCATGATGCTTTCAGAGATGCGAGTAGAAAAAAGCACAAGTAAACCGTGTAAAAAGTCCATGTTCTGTGTTGCGGAAACTATATACTTCTAAGATTGGTATTGGGAAACTATGTCTATTACTTTAATGGAATGCGCATCCTTTTCAAACTGAAACCCTTTTAAATTTAAATAATTTTGATGAACTGGTTATGTTGGATTGGCTTTATTGACTTTATTGATTGAAAAATTCATTGGAATTGATGGCTCTAATTTAACTGCAACTCTAATACCGGTTTGTAAACACACTCGACTAAACATATTGATGGTGGCTACTTTGCCTGTATTATTTTTGATATTCAATCCTATTTTACCAACCAAATCCATAAATAAATAGAATTCGAATGGAATTGTTTTTACATTTTCCAGTGTACCGTCAAGTAAGGAGCAGGGCAGCGCGAATGGTAAAGTTATTTGGTAATTTACTTAACATTTAATTGAGATTTTGTTATTGTTAGTTTTATTGTTTTAGTGCTGTTTTCTAATTTATTTGAATATTTTATTTGCTATTCTCTGTTGATCCCGCAATTGGGTGTGAATTGGATTTTTATTGGTCGATGGGATTTTTACAAGCGAGATTTTCCGTTTTTTTCTTTTTTTGTTTTTTACTTTTCATTTAGAAATATTTGTAGTTTTTTCTTTATTTTAGTCCTATAAAAAACCTATAAAAACAACATGATTTCTGTTTGCATTTACTATGCACCATAAAATATTTATTTGGACGACTCCACATATTCAAATAGTGCTCCTCACCCTTAAAACAGGTATTTATTGGATTTGAATTTTTAGCACCTTTTTCCATTTTTTTCATATTTGAGTGACTGGTTGACGGTATCATCCCCAATGGGAATTTGTGGGAAAATATTTATTTTTCAACGAACCCAAGCGATGGTACCAGAACAAGATTAGGAGTATTAATTGCATTTCGGCTTAAAATGTAAATACGAATGATTGCTTTAAATTTTTATTTATTCTAGCCGGAACTGAATTTAAATTTAAAATCAATTTCTTTTTTGTATTATTGACGTGACTCAATTATGTAAATAAATAGTTGACTGGAGGTTATTGACAGGAAATAATGTTATTACCGGTAAAAAATTAATTTACTGAAGCTAATATCAACTAAAAGATACCCTACACTACAATGCTTATTTTAGTTGAAGGCATTGCGAATTAATACAGGCAATCCAAAATTGGTACCGAAACTCAAGTTTCGTATTAACAATAACGTTGTCTACTCAATCCATTGGTCAATTGATCTGAACTCATTTTTGGGTAATTCCTAACCTAACCATACATACATAATTGGTCATTACAACCCTTCAGTCAGGATTACGACCTAGTTCCTCACACCACTTATGTTGCGTGTGTTAATTTTATACATGAGTGGCGGGACCTAACGAACGACAGATTTTTGAGAAACTTTTTCATGGCAAATTCATTTACTCTCAGAGTTTTTGCCAGAAATCTGCTGAGAGGAAGTCGCCGAAGAAATACTTTTTGTATTTTGTCTTGATGTCTGGCCTGGAGCTCGAACCCTGGCTTTTTATCTAATAAGCCAACACACTACCTACTAGACCACGGTAGTCAGTTACGATGCCTTTAATTTGATTGAGTGGCAGGCCATTCACATATTTTTTTAGGAATAACGAGCAGGAAGAAATAGTGCCTGATTTAAGTTAAAGGAATAATACCACTGTGTGCTGTCTGTTAAATATGAAAGGAAGTATAGTAAGTTACAGGCTGCTTTTATTGATGATAGAGCTTTACTAAGGCAGAATAAATCACCACGAAATGCTAACTCCTTTATTTCTGGATGCTCGGTTCCTTTCCTGCGTTTCAGTTTCTGATATTCAACTAAAGAGGTGGTTGTGACTTTTGTTCTTATTGTATTCATTGACGCTCTTTACAATAAACGTAGTCTCCAGAAATGACATTTTCATGACGAAAAATATTTGCATAACATGCTACGATGTGTCATGAAGGACTTTGAACAATACTCCAGCGCCGCCTCATAAAGGTTCCTAGCATAAGATATGCAAATTCATCAAACGAATCTACCAATGTCCGCCAAAGCCTAAGCTGAAGTCTAGTTCTTCTTAATAGGAGATATCGGTTCGACAATAGGCAAACAGCCTCCATGATTTTGAAAGAATGAAAAAAAACTGGCAAAGTAGATCCACAATATAGAGAAATGGGATTCATTTGTTATGGGCGTATCCTTTTTAATGAGCAGAAGGATATGCGATATGCTCTGTCCAATGTATATACAGCCTATCGCCTATAGTCAGTCAAGGGTTACAATAAATTTGAAATTTTTAGAAAATCTATAACCCTCATGAATAACGAAAGTTGCCGTGGCTATCAAGATGGGGAAAAGGAGAATACGGGTACTTACTTAATAGGAGATATAGGAGATTACTTGAAACTCTTTGTTTTATCATCTTGTAGTTTACTTTACTACATTTAATTGTACTCGAAGCCCTAATCCATTCTATGTTCCTTTGTATATCGATTCCTACTGACTATGATTCAACTGCATTCATCGTTAGTCACAATAAAAGAACTCTTATTCCCGAACGAAAGTATTCGGCGAATGTCTTTTCGAGAAAACTAGAATCTGAACTTCACTTAATTACAAGGATTTCAACCATATTTTACTTATAAAATCCGATAAAAGCAATTTTGTCAGTGTGACAATCTATCGTATTCGTTTTTATTAAACGAACGAAAAAAATTTTAAATTTTACAAATAAAACGGCTGCTATCAAAAGCATTAACTGAGTATGTATTACAATTTCACTGATCGATAGGGTGCCTTCATATGTACAGTAAATACAACAACATGAAGATGAATCAACAACAAATAATATCAACAAAAATATTGGCTTAAAGGCAACATTATTTATGCCAAGCAACAGGCAACAATAATTGGGTTAATGGGATTAAAACTGTTGCCATGATTTATGGACAACAGAACGAAAAAGAGCAGTAAAACTGCATTGAAAAAATAACAACAACAAATAAACAATAAATGGGTAAAGGCTTAAATTGATAAGAATTTTAAAACCAAAGAGAAATTCAGAGAGAGAAAAAAGAAAAAAATCACTCACCAGTTGATTAACCCGGATCATTAATGCTTGAAGTTGATGTTGAAAAGTCGGGTGGTTTGCGCCAACCTTTACGCTTCCAAAAACTGCGAGCTTTAGATTCAATGGGTTGGGTATTTAGAACAACGGGACCGGGATCTTCAGCGGCTCTTATCTTGGCACAATTTAAAATACGGCAACCGCAAGAGGCACGCGTAAAAAAGCCCGAAGAATTTTGAAAGACATCGTTAATGTGCTGATGTTGTTGATGTGGATGTTGCTGTTGTTGATGAAGAGGATGATGATGGTGGTGTAGGTGTGAGCCATGATGCTGATGGTGTTGATGTTGCAAATGCAGTTGTTGTTGTTGCTGTTTTGTATTGTGGTGTATTAGCGGTAAATGTTTAATAGTGCGCGATGAAGTTGTTACTGACGCTGCGGATGATGAGGCTGCAGATGCAGATGTTGTTGTTGCATTTGTATTATTACTGTTGGCTCTTTGAAATGAACGACAACATTGTGTGGCATAAGCCAAGGCACTTTGTTGACTCTTTGCAGCTGCATTGCCACTAGATGCTGCAGTTGCTGTAGTTGACAGTTTATGTGAACGTGAACTCATGAGGGCTTTGGTCTTGTGCTGACGAAGTGAACCAGTGTAACTAGCACCACTGGAACCACTAAAACCACTATCGAAATCAGCCGCTACACAAGAGGATTGCAAAAGACCAGCACTTATCGTTGCCGAATTGGATATGGGCGAGATGAAGTCATCTGCTGGTCCTTCCGTCAGAGCCGTATCACATATATTATCGGCGGACGAAGAAGTCAGCCGAAAAGGCCGACCTGAGGCTGAGGTAACACTAACCGCGGGCATTGGTGGCCCTTTGTCTGTGGGACAACAATTGGGTGGAGTTTCTGGCATAAGCATGGCCTCTACGGACAAATTAAGCTCGTCTAATATCTTATGATGTGTATTTTGTACTCTTCTCAGTTCCTCCTCTACCAAAGTTCGAGTCAGTGAACCAGCCGAATGGGAAGGGGAACTCAGCTGCTGGGGACTGGTTATGGAATTGGAGGAAGATGATGTAGATGAAGCGGAAATTTCTTCGTAGAAATTTTCCGGTGTGGAAATATTACTACAGTTAGCTGAAGCCGTCGCGACAGCTACATTACGGCTTTGTTGTTGGGTAAGTCTTGTTTGATACGATTGCCAGGTAGTTGGTGACACCAACAATTTGTTCTTTTTGCCTTTCAAGAGAAGAGCTCTTATGGAATTGGGAGGCGGGGGAATGTGAATTTCCTCTTCATTTGCTCCCGCCACAAGCTCAGCATGCGGTATGTTGGTATGTCTCATGACGGCACCCGGTTCATAGTACGCATATGAATAGTCGTGTTGTTGCTGATGCTGCAGTTGCAGCAGTTGAAAAGAGGTGGCCTGGGACTTGTTAGTCCATTGCCCATGCTGATCCTCAATACTGTGAAGATGTTGATGCTGATGATTTAAGCGTCCCAAAGTCTTGCTTTGCCTTAACAGACCACCACCACCCTTAAAAGAGAAATGGGGTTCTGGGTCCACACACACTTCAATGACATCTAAATCAGCTTCTATTTGTTGTTGCTGGTGTAAAAGATGGTGATATTGGAGTTGTTGTTGAAATTGATGCTGTTTTTGTTGTTTCTGATGCTGCTGCTGTGCTTGCTTGTTTATCTTGCGAAATGTTTTGACATTCACATTGGTCGCGATACCAGGTGTGTTGGCGGGACTTACGGTGAAGGGTAAAGTCGTTGTAACCTCTACGCTTACCGTATTCTTTTGAAAGGAAATCGTTTGGGACTGTGGCTGCTGTTGAACAGCACTGTCAACACAAACTTCACTGTCATTTGCTGTCGATAACGATGGTTGTTGCATATTAGCTGATGTTGCCGCTGTATTTCGATGTTGAGGTGTCGTCGTATATGGTGTAGTTGTTGCATTGTGTTGCACATTTTGCTGTTGTTCTTGTCTCAATAAATGACTTTCCTCGTTGTGCTGCTGTTTATGTTGCTGCAGTTCTGGTTTCAGTGTCCCAACATTTGTGGTTTGTCCATGTGCAAACAGACGTCGATTCTGTGGTTGCTGTTGTGTCGTGTAGTAATTTACATTCGTTAAAATCGTCTGTGTTTGTTGTTTCTGTTGTTGCAATTGTGTGTGTCGCTCTTGGTTTTGGTCTTGCAGCTTTAAATCCTTTTGCTGTTGCTTGTTTAGATTGCGTTGACTGCGGCTTAAACCCAAACAAGCTTCCATGGCACATGTTTTTAATTTGAATTGATGATAGTTCTTTCAAACTTCTAACAACACAAATACTGGGTTTTCTTTCGGTTTTCTCTCTTACAACCTGTTCAATTGATTAGAGGGGGGATGCTGCGTGATTGAATGCTTCGTATTGACCAGATGATCGTTATCAGTTGATGGCTGTAATTGAGAGATTGAAAGAAATGCTTAATCAATGCAGTGTTTAAAGGAAAAAAACAACTTTTTGAAGCTAAATTGTTTGAAACTTAAATGTGATCTCTTGTAGGAAAAATTAGTTTGAATTCATTTAGAAGTGCTTAAGCAATAGCCTTCAATGAAAGAGGCCATGGGGGCAGTTATTTTAGTAGAGCTTAAGAGTTATTGCACCATACATACCACGTGTATATAATATTTCTAGAACTCTCTAATTGCATGCAATAAATATTAAACATTCGTTTTGTTAACACATTTCAACAGATTTCTTGTGATAAATCATGGCAGTTCAAATTTTGAAAATTGAAGACAAAATCTCAAAAGATTAATTATTCGTACGCTACACCATCATGCACGGTTAAGGCATATGATGCTAGTGCTCGTGTTTTCATTACACTCTTACGTACTAACTGAAAACAAAAATTGTATTGCTACGCTTAAGGCAAAAAGTCCCTTTGGTTTCTAGTGAGCATAACACGTTTTCAAAAATTGCTTGAAAACTAATTTTAGTCGTCACCAAACATTCTGACGAAAACAAAATTCGATAGATGGAAGTAAATTTGTGGCTCAGCAGTCACTGTGGTCAATCTTATGAAAATCTGTTAATAATAGATCGCTAATGCCACATAAAAATATTATTCCGAACTTAAAAACTTTCACGTAAAGTGCATGTTGTGCTCTGTAGAGTATCGTAAAGTCTTCCTGCTGTTCCCATAGTGTCTGTTGAAATTTGTGTCTCTTATAAATGAAAGCAGCATTTATTATAAAATATTTGCACAATCAACTAATGAATCACAGCGAATATTAGCCAAGGGACTGACAAATAAATTGTTAAGCAAAATATACAAGGGCGGCTTGGTCGACTTAAGATATACAACCAACAAGAGAAACATTCATTCTAGGTAGCGTTCCTACTTTAAAACTTAAAAAAATTTCTGAAAGATTTTTGATTGTCGATTGAAACAATTTTTAATCCCAAAAAAAGCCTGAGTGGGCCTAATCTCATGATCTTCAGCTTAAAAACCACACCATGCAGAGACTTTTTTGGGATGTGCTGGACGCTCTTGGTTCTCATTTGGGTTGGCATCATCACAAATTCAACAATTTTGTTTATTCACGTACCCATTCATCCAGATATGAACCTTATAGTTGAAGATGAATTTTCGATAAAAATTTGGGTCAATTATCAACTGCTCCAGAGCTGCCAATCGACGTTCGTGGTGATTTGACAAAACGGAATAAACAACTAATTTGACGAATGAAGCTTCAACAAGATGGCTGTTATCAACTTCCCAAAAACGGAAGTTTTAGTTGGAACACCCTACCTGATTGGTCATTACAACCCTACAGTCAGGATTACGACCTAGCTTTTCAAACCATTTAAGTTGTGTGTGTAAATTTTTACATGAGTGGTGGGACCAACAGTTTAAAGTCAATTTCTAGCGACAGATTTTTGAGAAAATTTTCATGACAATTTTATTTACTTTCAGTATATAGACTTGGAGCGAAAATAATGCCGGTTTTACTGGGTCTTAAAATATAGGCAGTGTAACCAGTTTTGTGGGTGGGAATATGTAAGCGAAGAGCCTAGCTTAGAACATTCGGTGTGGTGCCTTTAGCTGGATAGATAGTTAATGTTAAACGTAACATTAGTACAGAACATGAAATTATAACTGTTGTGATCAAAACGATATCCTCCTGTTCTACTTGATTACTTTTGCTTAGTGCCCACGTGAAGCATCTAATGACAGTTAACCTGTGAAAAAATTTGCCGATAGAAATTAATATTTATTTGTTTGTTTGTCGGTGTGCAAGTTTTTGAATTATTTTTCTAACAACTTTAAAAACGCCGCACGATTAGAAATTAAGGGGCCAACTGGCTTACATAAAATGTACTAAAGTAACGACAAAGTATGTGTCGAGTCAAAAATACCCTTTGCTTGCCAGTTGTGGAAGCGTAGTGAAACTAAAATTTGACGACAACATTTATAGTACGTCAACACAACTTGTAACGACACGAAAATTCCAATTAATATAGCAAAAATAGTAAAATTCCCATCAACAAAATGAAATGGAAATTTGACAAAAACAAAAAGAAAATTTACATATAAACAACAACAATCACATAACATACCAACAAGTTGGAGTAACTTTTCATTAATGCGAGTATTTAAATGCTTTGCACAGTATTTACACAAAAAAATTGTTGAAAGTTTTCTGTGGGAGTCGCAATGTTCGTTTGTAATGAGTTATTTACATCATTGTTGTTGTTCTTCTTGTCGTTGTTGTAGTTGTTGTTGTATTTTAAATAGTTGACGTTTATTCAGTTATTCGTTTAACACGCATGTGGCTATACAGCCTCTGGCTGGCAGGATGGCTTGTAAAGTTGCTATATGGTGGTGGTATATTTTTGTTTATTGTTTTTTTTTTTTTTTGGGAAAATGTTTGTTTTGGCTGAAAACTATGGGTTCTTTCTGTTGTTGAACGAATCACAGAAGCGGCGAAAATGTAACGAAAGTATTCAACAACCAACAGCATTTAGCAGTAACAAGAGCAACAACAAAATAGTTGACACTTAATCTTTTTATTATTGTTAATTCCAGAGCAACAGAATACTGACATGTGGCACAAACAACGCAGCACAACGCATTTCTAAAGGCCATGCATCGTTAATGCGAATTGAGAAGTACTAACAGCGAGGGCGTGAGAGATTTTGTTTTGTTGTATTACATCCGAAAAGAGTTATAATTTGAATGTAATTCGTTATACTCTGCAAGTACTCTGGCATTCTCTCATTCTCGGTTTCATTTAACTTTTTGTTTCGTATCGAGTTATATGAAGTTTCGAACATTAATTAAAAATTGCATTTTAAATGTGCAACAACAAACACAATTTAAAGAAAAAGAAGAAGAATGGACTGCAAGTTGTTTAATGCAACAATTTCATTTCATTTGTTTTTTTTTTTTGCTTTACCTATCTATTGTATTACAAAAGATTGTGGCAGGAAAAGAATTTTGTTTCAGGTGCCTTTGTTGCTCAATACAACATATTTACGGAAGCCTATTTACGGTGTCATAGCCTCTAGAAGAAGGTATAATTTTTAACAAGAGAATCATTTCAAATTAAGTGGAAGTTATTCCCAAACACCCAGTCAATCCTTTTAAACAGAAAATCTCCGCGTAGACTTGGCTTCCACTGTTCACGCAACTAGTCTCTGTCGATAGAGCATGGGAAGAGCCGTAGTCAGAAGTCCCATTACTCGAATCGCATGTATTGATTAATCACCACCTCGCCCCAATCATCACAGGTTTAAGGAAACAGAGACAAAATGAAAATGAAACAAAGAAAAGAATAATGACGAAGGCATTTACTATTAAATATAGATCGCGAATTGAAATGTCTAACGAATTTTCGAGGATAGTCCAATAAAAAAATTCTGCACATATAAGCTACTGCTTAGTATCTCAGAAGTAAGATGGCCAGACTCCAGGGAATTCCCTACTTCAAATGCATTAGAATTGCTGTTTTCAGAAATAAAACTAATCGATCAAGGAAGGGAATCGTCGTTTGTATACGGGTATTAATTAACTCAACTACCAAAGCAAGGAGTGTTACGATTATACAATGTAATCCATAAACTGATTTCTCTTCGCTTTGGAGAAAAAGGAAAGTTTTAACGTAGTCAACAGGGGCAAAACTGTTATCTTTCTTGGCGATCAGGAGGGCAGCGACAACAGCTGCATAGAATCGATAATGGGTCAACAAGGAATGGAGAAATTTGTCGGATTGGTCGAATTATCCATTAACATTCCGAAAACTCAAGCTATAGCTCAGCCGACTTTGTTTTTTCATAATAAAAAAGTTGATTTAATGCAAGAGTCTATATAGCTTCCTCGGGGAATATACTGATCCATAGTTTAAGTCCAAAATGTCACTTTTTTGGCACATCTTCACCATCAAGAGGGCATATCACCGACGGCGGACGGGGTAATGCCCCTTTTTGAGAAAGACTAGGAATCAAAGAGATAAATTCCTCAGTATAATACATCCAATACAAAAATCTTAACATATCGAATCTTTCATTAATCATCTATTGATGCCATTATGTGTGCAATATAATATTGTTCAAATGTCCGTCACTGTTTCTTTGGGTAAAGCTTATCACAAAATGTTTAAGTTTTCTTTACTGTGGCGCTTAAGTTAGGCTAAATTTGATGGATCGCATGGGATTGTAAAGCGCATTCAGCATACACACATTGTTGCCTATAGTTGTTCATTATAATTTGGCAAAATGGACTGAATAAATGACAACTAATTTGACAGTGTTGCTTTAACAATGTGGCTGTTATCGACTATCAAAGTTGGAAAGTCTCTATGGGCACCAATATTAAAACAGAGACCGTCGTTTCTAAGCAAGGACAGAAGCGCAAGAAACTGATAGAAGGAAAAAAGTACTCCTCTTCGGAATACAATGAATATCCACAAAAGTTATTTCAACGGCCATTATTGAATACAATAATGTTGCCAATTGTCTTCTTAAAAAATTATTGACTTTATCCGTGCTTAGGGTTCAATGCTCAACAGCCTTTGAGTAGCTGCTAACTGTCGTGTCTAAGTAAGAAGAAATCATTCTGTTTCTTCCAGAGTAGCGTAAAAACGTCTCCCAATTTCTTTTAATTTTAATTGGAGGCCTATTTGTAAAGGCTATTTAAGCGACATAATTATTATTCCCATATTTTTTATTGAAATATTTCTGAGGATGCAAGTTAAAACTCCATCACTTTAGCTACAACTTCATTTCAATTCATGCAAATGCGTCCTTAATAATCGTGGCATTCGATTAAAATGAAAACAACGTTATTGCGAGTATTTTTCAATTTCCTGTCGTCAACTGTACTCCACTGCTGCTATCAGTCAATTATTGAATATTAAAAATGTTGCAAGTAAAATATTTTTACAAATTGTTTGTTGCAGCAATTGAAACGCACACGCTGGAGGGCAAATGGCTTTCAAATGAGTTTCTGATTTTAACGAACACAATACAGCGTAACAAAATGCAAGCAAAGTACAATGCGATTACAAGACTTGAGGGACAATTGCAAGTCATAGCCATTGCAGGCAATACAGCAACCAAGACAACGATGACAACAAGCTTGGTGAACGCACGTACAATGGCAGGGCAACAGAAACAAGGAAAATATGTGAGTTTTTTTTACTTCTTGTTGTTGCTGTAATTGTTTGGCTAAAAATTCGCTTAATTGGCACCAATTAATCTGTAGTGTGGTTGTAATTCATACTTTTCAGCGACAATATGGCAAAAAAAAATACAACAGCAGCAACAACAAAAAGAATGACTGCAAAACAAAGGCAACAACATGCAACAAAATATTGAAAATAAGCACGAACCAACAGCAACAAATTACGATGTAATTGTGACGCCGGTGTTGCTGCCTGTTAAAAAGGAGAAGAAAATCGAATAAAAGAATGCAACAGAAAATGCATAAAACACATGCATTCGAAGCCATGGGCTTGCAGTATATGTCGCATATGAATCAAAGCGTACGAATGTTGGTTGAAGTGCATCTCTTGCTCTCTGGTAGGGTATTGCGTTCGATCGTTGGTTTTGTTTATATGTTTTGTTGATGGACGAGTCATATTGTCGTGTGCCGCAAGCATGGTAAACGTTTCAGTTAATGATACAATGATGAAGACTACCACTTGCAACATGAAAGTGCACTCCGAATGGTATTGTTGTTGTTTTATAAATGCATGTTGCACCAGTCACTTATTATTGGTCCTTGTTGTTGTTGATTACTTTGGCTATTGTACAGTCTAGTGTGTGAGTCTACAATCTAGAATGTGAGAAAACTATTGTTTGGTGACAACAAATTGCTTTCATTCATTCCCTTTATGGATTTGTTGCTCATGTTGTTGGAATATTTTACTACTTTTTACTCTTGGCTCATCGTCAACATCATCTCTTTAGAAATTGGTGGTAGTTGTTATTGCTCTTGCTGTGGAAAGTGGTAGTGTCAGTACATGAAGCAAAAGTACGAGAATGTGGAACTACCTAATAATAACCTGATCTGCTATCACTTTATTAAGGAGACAATTTCTTGGTCAAGCAAGCATTAAGCCAACTATTCGTCTTTGTATGTGCAAGCCTTTGGAGACCAAAGAATCTCAGCTTTTGACTGCTAAATGTGGAACAACGAAGCTCAGGAATATTTCCAAATTACTAAACGGCTATCTTATCCACCTATCTGTTCAGTAATATAGTCGCCTTTGAAGCTCTGGTCTGCGTGGTTTTATGGCAGTTGGTCATATGAACAGTTTAATGCCAATTTCAGCAGAATTTTAAAATCTGTAGCAACCAACCCAAAGACACACAAACACATGTGCTGTGAGCCTAAAAATATTTTGCCTTCACATTACAAGCAATTAACACAACTGCCCTTAAGTGTGAGTAGATGTTGAATCTTTAAACTTTTATTTCATCTCCCTAACAAGGCTCCCGCAATGAAATTTAAGAAGACCAACATCTTCATTGTTATAATGGGCTGCAGTTGTAAGAGGATTTCCATATTTGTTATTATTGTTGTGGTTGTTATACAGCATTTAAATTACAAATTTATGTCTGCAACATTTTGTTGCATTCACAGTCACATACACAGTTAAAATGTATCTGAAGACTACCACGCACAACAGCTCATAGTTTTAGTCTTTCAATGTTTTAATGAGTTTTAGTTTTTATAGGTGACAATGCAGAACCATTCGTGGACTTTAGCGGGCAGTAGAGGACAACAGCAAGAACAGTACAGGATAGAGTAGAAGAATAAGTGTTTTGTTAAATTTACTGTTAATAATACAGTCTCATAGTCGCTATTGGATTTCGAAGAAGCAAGAAAGTGTACGACATTGTGTTGTAATATATGGTAGGCTGTTGCGACGATTGATTTCACTTTGAAAATTGAGAAAATGAAAAGGGGAGAGAAGATCCCAGAGCAAACTTACATCATAATGCATAACGAGCACACTTCTTTCATTGGCGAACGATCTTATTCTCAGGGGTTAACGCGTAAACGATCGTACATTGTAGCCACCACTGAAGTATGATGGATCTAAAACTATCGATTTGGTAATCAAACTATTTGGATTGGAAGTTAACCCATCGTCAGAAAAAAAATCTAGAGAGTAGGAAAAAATAATAAGCAAGGGTGTGTATACACGATATCTATCGAACAAAGTTAAGTAGACAAAACGCAATCACGAAAGTGGTCATAACTCGATAATTGGCGATAACAAAGTTCCAGAACTGGATGGTATCCATGACAAAGCTTTGAAGGTTTTACACAGAAGGAATCTGGAAGCGTTGGTTAGCTTTTAACTGCTTGAAATAGAGTGTATATTATATCTTTATTCTTCAGAAATTAAGCTGAAATCTTGCAATCTTGAAACCTTGTGTAACAGAAGGAAAAACATAACTGCCTGCTGAAATCGTTCCTACTATAGTCAACAGACTTTGGAGAGGCTATACTAGACTAGTAACATACGTTGAAAAGGCCAATAAAATCCTCAGTAATTAGTATCGTATCTTAAAAGCGCCTTTGACGGATATTATCAGAAGGCTCATCAAAGAAATAGATAATGCAAGGAAATAATGCACTCTGGATACAAAAAATTATTTCAATTTTGAACAATTGAAGCATATCCCCGTGTTGATGTAGATGATAAAATCTGAGTATTTCATGCAAATACGTAGGATCTACTTCTCCAAAAGCATTCTGTGTTTTATAGATCCGATAATGATGATAAATGGTCATGTGTCATTGACTTTCAGGAGATTTTCAGGGCCTTTCATTAAAAATAAAGGGTAGATCAGTAAGAGTTGGCTGTAAAACTTCGGAGAATTCTCTGTTGAGAAAGTGTTCCTAATGTGTCAACCATTCGCAAAGAGGTCAACAAAATTTAATATTTTCTATAGTCCTCCTTATGAAGTGGCCGTAGTCTAGTAGGTAGAGTGTTGGCTTATTAGACGTAAAGCCAGGGTTCAAACCTCAGACCAAACATCAAAATAAAATACATAAAGTATTTCTTCGGCGACTTCCTCTCAGCAGATTTCTGGCAAAAACTCTGAGAGTAACTAAAATTGCCATGAGAAGTTCCGCAAAAATCTGTCGTTCGGAGTCTACTTTAAAGTGTAGGTCCAGCCACTCATGTATAAAATTAACACACACAACATAACTGGTGTGAGAAACTAGCTCATAATCCTCACTGAAGGTTTGTAATGACCAATTATGTATGTATAGTTCTTCTTCCTATAGCTTCAACCAGTCCTCCTCACTGATACAGCTATGTCTGGTATAGTGTTGTCCTTAAAATATTGGGATCTCGCTTACAAGTATCCTTTGGGCGGTTGCCATTGCTTTCTCTAAACGCAAAGGGAAAAGTGACCATTAGTGGCTTAACTGAATGAAAACAGTTATAATGCCGTGTCAAAGGGATGCATTATTGCCCCTAGGTTTAAAGAATGTATTCCGAGGATTCATTCTCATCGCGGCGTGGTCACTTTTGTAGACCTTCAAGTCTCTTCAAATCTTAGCAATTATTTTATAGTGCCTCGTAATGCTCAAAAAGTGGACCCGTTTGAGAAAAGTTTGACTATTTGCTATCGCTTTCTTCGGTTGGTATACGGCAAATGTTTGAAAAAATAATGCCACTTTAGATGAAAGCTTGCCAGATAAGTGGTTTTTAAGAGCACTGACAGATTAACGCGATAGAATGATTTGTTTTGTATTATTCACAGCTTTACATTTGATTATGCCGCAGCATCCCAAAGGCCTTTAAATACCTTCAAGCTCCTTTCTACAATTCGGCAAAAATTGCAAAATCGCAAAAAAATTCTCTTGAAGTGGCTTAAATTGATTAATTTTCGCTTGCTCTAGTAAATAATTTACAATTTATTCGAAATTAATTTTGCTGACGTCTCTATACGTACTACTTGTACTACTGCTACCCACGTTTATTTCTACAAATTGTTGCCCACTAACAATTGCCTTCAGTAACTGTACATGAACCCTTTCGATAATAAATTAATATCACAATGTGCTGTGAGACATGATTTTCATTTGTTGTTGGTTTAGTAGTTGTTGTTAATATTTTTTTATATAAAAAATACCTCATTTAAAAACTACTGTCATCTATCCTGGTGTTTAAATAATTTATTATTTTTTTATGTAACTTTTAATATTAAAATGCAATTGATAAATGCCAAAAACTCCAGTTCAGTCTGTTAAACAAACATGAATAAATGTCATTGTGCTGATCTAAGAAAAGACACAATATAATAAATATCATGACTGAAATAATAGCAGCAATAACAACAGCACCAAGAATGTGCAAAAAATTAAAATAAATACACAATTTAATTGAAATTTATTTTATTATCCCAACACTTTAACTTTTAATACAGCAGAATGGGTTGGCAAAGGCAAAAATCAGACAAAAAAAAAGAACTAAAAGAGCAACTAAAATTTGTTCTTTTTAATGAAAACTTGTTTAAGTTTTTGGTTTGAGACTGAGTTCAATTGAGCTTCTGAAGCACTACTCAACTGATCAGCAGGCATTTTCAATTATTGGAAAAACATTAAAAAATTTCGGCTTTAATTTTAAGTTGATGATTTACACACACAACAAAATTCTTCAATTCTTCTCCTTATGTTCCCTATCGCAGATAAGTTGTCTTCTCTTCTTCCTTGTTCGTTGAGGGGTTTCTGGTCTCCAGGCGTGTGTATCCAGTGACCAGTAGGACCTTATAACTGCTGTGCGGTTTCTGAAATGGAAATTGGTTGCTGGACTAGTCTACGTAAACTCAGTATAATCGAAGAAAAATACAGAACGCTGCAACAAGCAATAGCAAGAACGATATTAACAGCTGGTCGGGCAGGTAGACGATAACCGTATAGAGATAATTGAACTCTAGTGGGCATGCCTTTTGATCTTAGCGTTCTGAAAGTCCTTCTGTTGTAATACTTAATAAGTGCTTCCAGTAGAATATCACCGTTGAACACTGAGCTGATTCTCGTGCTTCATTGATAGTAAAAAAAACTAAAGATTTTAATTCATTCAAATTCAAACTTTGAAAAATTTAATCTTTTTGTGTTTTTGTTAATGTTATTGTTGTTTTTCTAACAAACAACATGTCGACAAAGTTCCTCTACCATTGACACTGCCATTGAATGGTTTAGCACGTCTGGATGAAGTAAGAACGGAGGAATTATTACTCACAATCGGTATTAAAATGTTAGCTGGATTGGTGAGTTTTGTTTGAATTGGCTTGGTTTGGACTATTTTGCATTGGTTTGGATTGGATTGTTACTGTCAAGAACAAGAAGTAAGTCAAAGTAAAAATTTCAAAAATGTTGATTTTATGCAAATTGCATTGTTTTGAGCCATTGTTGGCTGATTTTTGAATGAGACAGAAACAAAAACAAAAATCTGCAAAATTTGCATTCATTTTCTGTGCCAACAAAAACATATTCTTGGCAATAAAAGTAATAAAATCGACAGAAACGAAAACGTTTCTGTTCATTTACAATATCTAGAGACACAAAACTACAGATTTTTTTCTTATTTTTTATGGAAAAAAATTATTTTTTTTAAAATAATTTTCAAAGCGCTACCATTGGAGACTGGTTTAAAATGATTGTTGGTATAATTGTGTTACTCTTAACCTGGCATTTTATATTGTTGGCCGCAATGGTAGAAGATATAGAAATAACCAACAATTAGACGAAGGCAACGGTAGCAATAGTGGCAACAATAATTTTCTTCTTTGTTTTTTTGTGGTGTCAGACATTGTTAATTTTTCCAATGTTAACGTTTTAATTTGAAAGATCCTGCCTCGTTCCTTCGTTCCATATGATCCCAGGCAACTACATACTTCCTTTACATCTTTACCCGTCGCTGACGTTTTATTTTTTTTTTTGTGTTCGGAACAGAGTCATTGTAGTTTGACTTGTTTGTTTGCCTTTTTTGCAAACAATTACCACCATTTTGCCACCTTCAGATACAAACTGACTGATGATAAGTAAAACTAATGGAAATTTCTAGGTATCCCACTACATTTCTTTTAACATTATTGTCGTTGTTGTTATTGTTGTAATTTTTACATTAATTTAAATTTTACATGAAAATATCTTTTTTTTCGAATGTTATTTTATTGCTGTTTGTTACAAAGCATGACAGTTTCTTTGCGTTTTAATTTATTTTTGGCTTAATGTTGTTACTTTTGAAAGTAGAGAACATGGCATGCAACGACAACACAAGGACATCAACCATTCGCTTTGACATGATACAATGCAACGTTAAAATATGCAACGAAAATTAATTTGTTTTGGACAGAAATAAATTATTTATATTGTTTTATTGTATGATTGTTGTTTATTTAGTTGCAATTGTTCTTCTTGCATTATTTAAAATTAAATTAATTTATCAAATGGTTTTAGGAAGAAATATGAAACGAAATATTTCTGCGGTATACAGCAATCGAGTGAAGCAGTACGAAAATATTGGGAACCCCATTGTTGATGTACATACATACATAATTCGTCATTACAACGCTTCAATCAGTATTTTTATACATGAGTGACGGGACTTACAGTTTAAAGTCGATTCCGAACGACAGATCTTTGAGAAACTTTTCATGGCAATTTTATTTTACTTCCACAGTTTTTGTTAGAAGCCTGTTGAGTGAGGAACTCTCCGAAGAAATATTTTGTCATATTTCGTTTAGTTGGAGCTATTTGAGTGTGGCTTACATCTAATAACCCAATACACTACCCACTAGACTAAGCTGACTTCCCATTCTTAATATCCCTGATGTAAATTTTATAATTGAGTTTAGGTGTCTTTGCTATAAGACTCTTCCGAATTTGTGTACATTATTTCCGAGTAAAAGCCTCAAGTGTTTAAGTGTGTTGGCATCTCATAACCTGTTCGTAAAGAAAAAGTTTACAAAGCTCATTTCTTATTCCCCTTAATTACAATGCACTGTCAGCAAGCACTTTTCCAATTACCCAAAACACTTTCTGGGAATGTATTTTCTTATTCAGTGGGTTACTTAGCAATTCTGATTCTTTCAGCCTAACATCATATCCTATACCTAATTTTAATTATCTTGGTCAATATGTTTCATGGCTGATTTGAAATGTGGCGTTCACATGAAGATCTTTAATGAGTTAAACCTTTTGCATCCTATAGAGTTAGCATCACAATCAGATACAATATTAACAATAAATAAAAAATTTATTAGAAATATATAAGATTATGAAATAAAAAATATTTCTAAATTGATTATGTTCACTTAATTCTTACTATATACGAGTATCTCTCTATCTTGATTCGAGCAAAAATGCAACAAGTCTTTTTAATTTTGTTATTTATAAAATATTTTTTTGTGTTTATTTTTCTTGTTTGCCAATATTTCTAATGGCACACAATGACTTCATTAAACAAAACATATTCCAAACAAGTGGTCGCAAACTAAATTAAAAAGTAGCAAAAAAAATAATAAGAAAAATCGTATTCTCAAACAGAGCATTGAAAAGAGGTTGGCTAGACAACCACCTCTACTTAACCATTTACGTCCTTTCCAATTGCCCTAAATAAAGCTGTTGTTTTCAAAAGAAAATTCAACAAATTTTCGGAGAATTAAAACTTTCTTTCAATAATGACTAAATTACGGATTTTCTTCCTCTAATACTCCATTTTTAATTTTAAAAATTCAAATGACTCGAAGACATTGTTCTTAATGCAAAAAAATTTGGTTTATTTTTGGATGTTTATTTACTGTGAGAGAAAAATTCCAGATGTTATCCATTGACCATCGATAGAAATGGATATTCTAGGAAGGGAAAATCTAGATACTTTTGACCTTGCATACCTACTTCCCGTTTAATGAGAATCACGAGGTACAATGTCATAAGAACATTCAAGTTCTTTATTCTAAAATCAAATATTTTCCAAGAGCACAAAAGCTAAATTACTTCTATTGAAGTTTACATCTTTTAAGGCCTCAAATTCTAACTTCATTATAAGCACAGCCAACAACAACTCAAACCTTTGAATTGCTTCAAGCAGCAGTAACTAAAGTTGTAGCTTTAAATCATAGGTAAGCCACCCAAGCCTAAGCGAAGGTATTTGCACACAATCAGAGCAGAGAAGAGCAGAGCAGTACAGTAAGAGTGTTGCATTAACATTTAAATTCCACTGAAATTGAGTATGAAGATTTTGCAACACATTTAAATGCAAAAGCTTTAAGGCATTAACAAACCATTATTCCAGCTTAAATATTTCAACAGGCAGGCATTCCAGCAGCAATAACACACAACAACAATCAGATGTAACAACGGATATAAAGGTGCATACTTGCAACCTCCCGCCTTACATTCAGCGGTAGTGATACCTTTAAAGTTAAAACATTAAATACGAACGTAGATATACGAGGATATTTTGTACATGTAAGCCGCATAGCGATTATAATGGATTTGCATTTTAAACCGGGCCTATGTACTATGGACTCTAAAGTATTTGCTTTGAGTCTCTGCATGCCTGTGTGGTTGTAGGGTTGTAAGAAAAAACAATAACATTAACGTTGTAAACAAAAAACGGGAGCAAAGTCAACGTTGTTACCGAAAATGGAACGAAGGAGGGTATTTATTGGTGCTTTAAAGATTTATGAATGTTTTATTGGACGCCAAATTGATTACGTTGCCCACATGCATGTTTCAAAAACTTCATACAAAAAAATAAAACAATTATTATTAAAAGGCAACAACAAGCACAACCTAAGTAGGTTGTCACTGGTTGATCAATTTAGTCGGTTAGTTTGCTACAATTTGCTACACAATTAATACTGGCTGCTCACTTACGCTTTTCAAAACCTGCTTTTAGCTGAAAATTATATTTTGCAACACCGTTGACTTTGAAGTAATGACCAATTTATATACATATAAATGTATGCGTCAAACATATTGGTCAGCAAAAGTATCGAAAACAAGAAAAACAATTTGAAAATTTCGTACCAAAAAATAGGGTTATCAGATGTGGTGAATTTAAACGATCGTTTTCGAATGTAAGAGGCTGTTTATAGCATTCAAAAATAAGTTCCAGACTTGAGACATTTTCAACAAACGACCCATTAGCTGTGCACCAGCCTGATACTTCAGAATCATAACAGCTGCTTATGTTCCCTCTTCTATGTCACAGTATTAGATCCAGCAGCAACTATGATAACTATAGCATTATGTTGCTCAGATGAAACTTATATCATTACTTGATCAATCTAAGCTATCTCTGTTTACTCTTCTTAGCATTGTGCATTGGTAACACGAGTGATTAATGGAATTTTCGGTGATCTTCGAAGCATCCTCACTTTAAATGCTTCTAGTTTGCACGTATCTTATACTCTCAAGTCTATATTTCTCTTTAGATGATGATGAAGATACGCATCCTCAGATTGAATCCCGGCATTGCAAAATGTTTTCACATTTAAGCATAACAAATCGGACTGTCTATATATAATGCACGATCGATTTGAGGGCATGATCATTTCACTTGGAGGTGATGTGAACTGGTCACCGAGATCATGTAATTTGTCTCTGTTAGACTTTTTCTTATAAAGTTTTCTTAAGACGCAGGCGTTATTTCTGTAGCGACACCAGCTCTTATTCCGTATTTAAATTTGTTCACACATCTTGTTGGAGCATTGTGGATGAAAACTGTGTATTAATCATCAAATCTTATTGGTAACTTCGACTACGAAGGCTATCAGCTAACATTGCTGTATCATAAGCATACAATCTCCTTGAAGCTACAACTGTTGATTGAAGTCGCCGTAGTCTAGTAGGTAGTGTGTTGGCTTATTAGACGCAAAAGCCTGGGTTCGAGCCCCAGGCATCAAACACAAAATACAAAAAGTATTTTTTCGGCGACTTCCTCTCAGTAGATTTCTGGCAAAAACTCTGAGAGTAAATAAAAATTGCCATGAAAAGTTTCTCAATAAATAAAAAGCTGTCGTTCGGAGTCGACTTTAAACTGTAGGTCCCACCACTCGTGTATAAAATTAACACACACAACATAAGTGGTGTGAGAAACTAGAACGTTGTACAATGGGTCAATTCGACCTCCGGGTACTGTACTTGTCTTAATTGACAAGTACACGTCCTCTAACCTAACCTAACCTACAACTGTCATATGAATTCTTATTTCTGCAGGTTTGTTTTGAGAAATCCCAACGAACAAATAACAAAATTGTTTTATCAAAATGAGTGACCTGACCATGGGAGTGTGTAGCTTATTTCGCGTCGCTCACTAGTACTCGCCTTTCGCAGATCATTACTTGGTGACACTGCAACGTATGTTGAGTGCATCCAATACATCCCGAAATAGTCACTGTTTGGTGTGAATTTTCGCCTGGCGGCGTTATCGGTCTACATTTCTTCGAAAACAAAGTTGACCAAACCATAAATATCAATGACGAACACTATATGTCGATGATTACTAACTTCTTTTTGTCTAAAGTAGATGATATCAACCTCAGCGATATGTGGTTTTAACAGCTCGTGTCACATTATATAATGCACGATCGATTTGAGAGCATGATCACTTCATTTGGAGGTGATGTGACTGGTCACCGAGATCATGTAATTTGTCCTTGTTAGAATATTTCTTGTAAAGTTTTCTTAAGACGCAGGCGTTAGCGAATAAGCCTCAAGCTACTGCGGTGATGTGACTGGTCACCGAGATCATATAATTTGTCCCTGTTAGAATATTTCTTGTAAAGTTTTCTTAAGACGCAGGCGTTAGCGAATAAGCCACAAGCTACTGCGGTCCTCAAAATCAACGTAACTTATGTCATCGGTGAAATTCAACCTGATTTCTTAGATTATTTACTTGCTTCATTTCGTCCTTTGTAAAGTTTTGTTACAAGTGTCGACCAATATCCAAGGCTTTCTTAATTGTTGCGCTATAACCAGTATTTATTCTTTGATTGAATCATACGTCGTAGCGAATACCAAAACTTTGTTTTCGTTAAATTATGCTCATAACTAAAGGCATTGGTTTAAACTTTCTAAAACCTTATTTTAAACTTGGCAGCCCTATCGCATTTATTCAAAAATAAACCGAAAATCATTATTTAAACTCAAAACAATTAGAACTGCTTGTACACCTGCTACACTGACAGAGTAAAAACAATAGGCATAATACCTAAAAAAGAAAAAAAATTAAATTTCCTCCTTTAGTAGCACTCCCACTATAATTACCGTTATGTGTTCATCCACGAAAATTTGTGCATGCATGAACGCCTGACTATAGCTAAAGGTATTCGATACTCGTTGCATGTATGGTGATAGAGACTACAGTACACAAAAGTACATGTTATTTAACCGTAGATCGAGCCTTAAAAAAATCATAATTCTAGCTATGTATCACTTTTGATACATACTTGTATTTCATAGAATTTTCGCAATTATTGATGGATTTTGTTACAAGATTTAAATATTTTTATTTATTTTAATTCATTTTAATAAAACTATTTGACATTAATACATTTTATTATCACTTTTATGACATTTACGCCAAAATTTTTGACATGATGTACGTTGTAGCATGGGTCTGTAAGTTAAAATTAAACACTTCATGTGAGCTTTGTTTTATTTTTTTCTAAATGGTAATAATTTGACATCTAGCTCCCTTGCTTTGTGGGGATTTATAAGTTTCCCATTGTTTAGATGGGGCAGCTTATTATCACTACCATCAGTAACGCTCCCAATCGAGGGCTAGCTGAAACCTGATGGCACAAACCATTGTTATATTTCGCTAGAAACATTTGTTGTCGACGTCATGTGAGTTAAAAAAGTTTCCTTCTGCAATAGAACGTCGACTATTTCAATAACAATGTTCCCTCTTACATTCCTCTCTGGTGTCCCGGACACAAGTTTCGGCAAATACGGCTATAAGTAGTTGCTACTCACGTAGCATGTACTTGAATCTAAAACTGCCGAATAGATTTCGGTGGACCACGAAATTTATAACGACCATAAAATTCAATTACTTACTAATCTATAGCGACAAAATTATTGAGATTATTAAAAGCTGAAAGACTTTCAGCTCATTTTTCGAAAAGGCGTAATAAGTGTAAATTTATCATCATTTCTGAGTAGCACATTATCAAAGCGAATGATTCTGTTATCTCATAGGTACATATTTGACCGAAATACTATCATCTGTAATATCTTTGAAATAAAACATAGGACGAAACACTTTATTCTAATGTTTGTCCATCACGGAAGAAAAATCTGAGAAGAGCAGTAAGAAAGATTCTACAACATTTCATGTGACAGCTGCTCGCAATCTGCGTGAAAATTGATAATATTTTTTCTTCCCAAACTACTAATAAGGTTCTCTATTACAAGCAGTACCATATTTTTCAATTAACGTCCTATTGTCATGTTTGCAGCGTCAGTTCATAAGAGGAGCTTCTGTTTTCTTCTTCTTCAGAATCTTCAGTAGCAGGAATATTGCATATGTATGTACATATTTAATCGGTCACTACAACTTTTCTTTGTAAACTTTAAATGTCTGACCTGAGGTTTGAAACTTGATTTGACGTCCAATAAGCTAACATAGTACATACTAGACTACGACAACTTCAATCAATATCAAGAACAGAAAATTCAACTTTTTCACTTTCATCCAACACTTAACTTTCAATTCCTTATCAAATATCATAAATAATGTATTATTCCCGATAAAACTTCACAAAATCTTTTGAAAACTTAAAAAAATTACATACACAACACCAAATAATCCCTTGGAAAGTCGCATGTACCAAAAATGATACATAGATAGAATTATGAAGTTTTGGAATTATTTAGGTCCTGCTCAAAATTTTCTTTTTTCATTTTGTTTAAAATAACGACAATCACAATACTAACGAATTCAAAAAATATCAGGCATCGAACTTTTCCTGTATTAAAGTTATATCGTCTCAAAAATTGAAATGTATCATTTTTGATACAAAGCTCGATCTACGGTTAAATGGCTGGTTGGTTGGTGGGTCATTTGATGTGAGGCTATGTTGCAAAAACGGCCGTGTGTATTTTTTGTTTTCTGTCAGGCAATTTATGCGTGGCACTTGTTTTAACACACGAAAAAATTGTTTATTGTTATTAAATTAAGCATAATAAGCGGAGTTTTGTTGTTGCTTACAACAAATGCCCCTTATACCAAAAGCTGCAGCATTGAGAGATCAGTGTGCAGCATACATTCTCTTGAAATTTAATTTTCATTATGAGGCGCCAAAATAATCATTATTTGCCACAGATACCGGGCAAAAGAGAGAAGGAGATATGAAAACAGGCATCATACGCTTGTAATGCAATGCAGTCATTTGGGGCAAGCATGGCTGTGTGTTACATCGACCAACAAGCTGACTGGCTGGCTGGCAATCAGCACGTAATGTAACAAAATTGAATCAATTTTTCATTAACATTTCATAAAACGCCGACAAGTTAATTGTGAATTTTTATTACAATATTTTGGAATTGAAGAAATCGGTCTCAGAAAGAAATCAAACAAATTACAAAAATTCAGATTATGAGACCGCATTCAACATCAGAGCTGGACCATGAATATTATAACAGTTAGTATGCCAATACGAATATACTGTTACGAACACCCTGAACGACTCCAATTGTTGTGACAAAGTGAAATTTACATATTGTCTATCTCTTTATCTCTATGGTATGTTGGTATGCCCTTTTAGGCAACAGTGCCGTACAAGCCCAGAGTACTACAAGGTAGCTGACCCCACTCGTTAAGGCTTCAACTAGCTGCTGTATCAGATTATTAAAACTTTAAGAAATTAATGGAAATTACGGACAAGACAAGAACAAAAAACAAAAACCATTTTTAACATTTCTCATGCCAACAGCAACAACATCCTGTGTATTTTAAACTGATATAGCAGCGGCAACATTAAAATTTTTTTTTAAGTGGTGGCATGTTGTTAGGAGACAAGAAGAGCAATTGATAATTAAAAATGAAAAGCTATTTTTGCTTTTGTTTTCCTTTTTTTGTTGTCGTTACAGTTGGTACACAATATTGGCTAGAGAAATTTGGCCAAAAAGCTAAAGCGTTTGCTGGCACAGTTTACCAACTATTTTTGGGTGCATTCTTCCATTGAAAAAGTTGACAACAACATTATGGTGGCAACACACTTTTTCTTAATCAAAATAACTTCCATAGCGTTTTGCGTCTACGAACAGACAATTAGTGCCATACGAAAATGGTCATAGGGAAATAGTGACTTTCGTTTCATCGTTTCGCGTTTATTTTTTTGGCATTCCAAGGTGATGAAAAGTTTAATTAAGTAAACGAGTTATGAGGAAAGATTAATTCATTTTATGCGTAAAAAAATCAGGAAATGAAACTTTAAAGAAGAAAAACAAATGAAAACGGATTTAAACTTTGTTTTAAACCGTAAACGTAAAAATAAATCAAAACGAGATTTCGAATTAATCTACGCAGTTCAACAAAGATGATGGTGATCAAGCTCATAATATTGGTAAATAAGTCGGTAGTGAAGAACAAAACCACTTTCAATCCATCTGCATGTTTTGGTTTAAATTTAGTTGAACGCACTGAAAAAATGCTAAAAATATTAAAAATTTTTTCAGATTGTAAGTGGTCGTATTCTATAATTGAAGTGTCGAAACAGGTTGAATATATCGTATTGGACCAGATGTACTTTCGCTGGCCAGTAATAGATTTAAGCTGCATAGATAAATGTAGACTTCGATTCGTCTATCCGACTAATGGCAATCGGTAATTTAGGCTGCGTTTTCCCTGTGATGATTTTCGTAAATAATTCACACAATTTGCAAGATTTTTATTAAATAGTAGCTTAAACGATGGCAACAGCTAGGCTTAGTCCTTGATGCTCTGTTTTTAGGATTAAATTTTTTTTAAAATACACTTCATATCTTGAAGTTCCCCCATAATTTTGTTCTTTAAGAAAAATTACTTCGATAGCAATTAAAGTTCATTTTATAGTTATAATTTTACCCTCATTTCTGTTGCTTTTTCCATCATTTTGTGTTTTCTGCTCATATGCCTGAGAGCCTGTGTAAATGAACTACAAATACAATCTGAGCGATAAGGGTCCTGTAGGAAAATGAATAGCTGACTACAAAAACAACCAACTTTAAGTTAGCTTTTATTTACTAACTTTAAGCTAACTACTACTCAATGCAGAGTTTCATAAATCATGTCTCATGAGTTTCATGTCACAATTTTTTTTTTTGTAAAAAATAAATTTTTCTTAAAAATATTTGAATTTTGTTGTGTAAAGAAAAGGTAAGAGTGTAAAATTTATATTGTGGATTTAATATAGTGATTCTGATTCCATTTAAAAGAATTTGAATTTATGTATTTGCAAATATGCGAAGTGTTTCTATTGAAGGGCCGCCTGCCGAAAACTTTGACAGAAATAATGTAAATAAATTTGTGCATGGACATAAATTTAGATGGAATCCACGGCAAAAAACGCTTAAAAGGCTTTGAAGCTTTCTTTCATGCCTTGATAGGTAAGTCATAAGGTCTTTCTATATAAGCATATGTAAACGAATGTATCTATATTATAAACAGGTGCCTGTCAATCACTTGGCTTTCAAGATGCTGAAAAGGAGACAAGAAATGCTTTGAAAATAATAAAAAAAGCGTTATATTCATGCTCAGTGCGTTCAAAATAATAAAAATAAATTAAAAAATTAAATGTAATTTTTTAATGAATTAAAATTATTCCAAACAAACAATAGTGAAGTTTAAATAAGATTTTTATTTTTAACAATAACAAAAATATATATAAAAATGTGTATGTTTTATAAATATAATTTTTATAAATATAATTCTTTTACTTATGTTTCCATGTATCTTATAGAGAATTTTTATATGAGTTTTTAATTTTAATTTAGAATTTATAATTTGTTTACTAATTAATATTATTAAATGAAGTTTTAATAAATTTATTTTCAAAAACTAAAATAAAACAAATTATATATTTATTCACTCCAAAAAATATAAAATGCAGAGGTTTAATTACAGCTACATAGCTAAAAAAAAGTCAACTGAAAGCCAACTTAAAACTAGTCGACTTAAAGCTAACTTATAAGTAGTTAACTTTAAGTTAGTTGAAAAGTAATGCAGAGAACAACTGACTACTGCCTAGGACATCACAATGTTAAAATAGTTGCGAAATAGTTAGCTTAAAGTTAGTTTAAAGTTAACTATTTTTCCGACAGGGGGATCACATGACAACAACAAAAAGTAGAAAGAAAGAAGAAATTAAATGTATACAAAACAAAATCTCCCCCATTTGAGAGAACAAATATAACCAAAAGGAGCAACAAAACTTGTAAAGGAATGCACAGAAATGGAAGCAAATAATAAACAAAAACAAAATAAAATGCTCAAATTAAATGGAATGGAAAATGAAATAAAAAACACAGAAGAAAAACAAAAATTAAAAGCAAAAAAGAAAAGAAAAAATAAATTTCTTATGAAAACTTTTTTCTTTCGAGGAATCAACAGCCAACAACTCCCAAACAACCAGAACACCCTGCTACCAGCCAGCTAAGCAACGAAGTGTAAATAAAAATCACATACTAAACGCATGTTAAACTCAGCTGGAAAAAACCAAAAGGCAATAGCAGGAGCAGCAACAGCAACACTGTGCAGCCCTTGCGCTTACCAACTTCGTCCTCTTCACTGAATTTTTTTTTTTTTTAAACTTGGTTTGTACAGGGACTGCGTTCACTTCGTGGCATATCAACGGGCCGCTATGCGTGCTCAAATGAACTTTTTGGTATCAAAGCTACCACTACGACCTAACCTAACGTAACAGCAACACTAGTAAGCAAAGAAGACGCAAGAACTATAAAGAGTCAGTGTACAGTAGAAAGTTAATTGCAGCTTAAGAAAGTAAAAACAAGAAATAAAATTCATGGTACCACATGCCACATACTCATCTGAAAGAAAGCAAGAATGTAAAGATTCCTATGATTACATCAAAATGCTGTCTGCTGTGCTACTGGCTATTTGTGCCCCTTGTATTGTAGTAATGGGCTTAGAGGCATTTTGCATACTAACTTTACATCTTTTGCTCTGGGATTCCTTTTTCCAACAAAATTTTTTTCCTTCAAAAATAGTGAGTTTCGAATAAAGGCATCATCATAATGTTCATGCAACATCACATCCACATCATCATCACCATCGCCTATGTATAGCAGATGAGCATCATATTAAACTATTCACTTTTGTTTTATTCTTGCGATTGTTGTCAAGCGAAAAAGTTGCAGAAAAAAGTGCAAAAAGATTGGAAAAAATCTGTTTAATTCAATGGCATACATGGGCCAAATTGTGAATACAAGCAAATTATAAAGCAAACACAAAAAGGCAAGAAAAACATGTACATTCTCACACAAAAATAAAATGAAACGGGTTATTGTATCCTTTTAGAACAGTGGATGTGATGTTGATGTCGTTATAGAAGAAGAAATAAACGCCATCAAAATAGGGAAGGCTCTCTGTAGAACAAACAAACGCTGCTATTTGTACGTTTCTTTAAGCAGTTTAAACATTTTATAAGTCTAACCACAATAGCACAACATACGTGGCAGCAACATCATTCATGTAGCTACTAGCATCAGTATGAGCAAAAAAAAAACGCTTAAACCTGTAATACCATGTCTCAGAATCACGACGTTTTCAAACTCATTTACGATACTAATTCTAATGAGATATTTCAGAGTTATTGGGTGCAAATCAGTTATTAAAAATAACCTATTACATACATACATAGCTATTACATACACTTAACCGCAAAAATATAAATGTTTAAATGTTTGAACTCAAATAACCTTGAGATGCGGGCTTCTTGGGGACGATTGCTGTAGACTGTCTAATGGTGAAGGTACAGCACTAGCCATTATATAGTCACCTAGCAGCAACTCGTTTCCTTGCCGTTCGCATCTTGAGTTTAAATCAAATGTCCACAAATACTACTCCCTCTTTCCACCTTCCTATAACCTATTTTCCTAAACCACACACAATCAGGGCCATCCCTTGAGTGCTGGTTTTACAAAAAAAAAAAAAAAAAAAAAAAAAAAAAAAAATTGTGTCCTGTGTTCAAATTCAAATCAAATGCATGAAAAGAATTAAAAAATGCGGTATTCGCTTCCTTTTACCATGTCAATAGCAATGTGAACAATAAACATCAGTCACTATTGTGGATGGAAACAGTGTAAATAACAACCTTAAAGCCTATACTCAGGATTACTAGTGTTAACTGTTTAAAATTCATATTTGACGAGACCAACTTGAATAACGCTTGCTTAAGTTTGCATCCTTAAGTAATCGAAAATATGGAGTACAGAGTCTGGTACAAACATCACACGGTGTTTGCCAAATGGAGGAATTATAACCAGAGTAACCAAAACAGCAAAAAGGTAAAATTTCTCGCTGTTTTCTATTTTATTTTCTCAGTTTTCAAGAGTAATAAATTATATTTTCTGTTATTTTGTATATGATTTTCTGTTTTTTTTCTGTTTGTGTAGCAATGGCAAATGTATGTTATGCAGATTAATGGAACTGCATAGGCTTTTTCGCAGGGAGCAATGTCCTGTACAGAAACCTGAGCTGAGTTGTAAACTTCTTCTTTCAGTTCTGCTTTTCATATTTTTGTTTTCAAATAGTAGTAAGAGTGTCATCTGCATCATCGCCACCAGCATAGCTATACAATCGCTATACAATGTATGGCTCCCCTAATATGTAAAATGTTTGAATGCCAGGCTAGTAAAGAAGCATTTAGTATCAAAAGGAATGATGACTTTCGTGAAATGGGATGAAAATTTATAAAAAAAAAAATAAAGCAACATAAAGTAGAAAAAGAAAGAAGCAGAAGTGAATGATTGTAGTTTAAGAAAGGACTATAAACGAAATGAAAGGCAAAGCTTAAGCAAGCAAGCAAAGGAGCACAGAACAAATCCAATACATATTTAAACAAATGATTCCAAACGTAATGTGTACTTCAAGCTACAAGCTGAGCTGTGAGCGAACCATCGCCACCATAATTGTCGCCGTTATGCCTGTGGACTAGTCTCTAAGCTACTCACCTATCACAGTAAAATCATTGAGAAGAAAAATGGAAAAAACTGTTACAAAAGAAAAACTCAGAAATCATTTGAAAGGAAGCCTACAAAGGGATTTTTCTATTTTGCACCCTATTTGCAACAATACCAACAACAACACAAGAATACACACACGAATGTATAAACATATGTAGGCAGCGAATTCCAAGATTTTATTTTCTTACTCTCAAGTGGTGCAATTGATAAGATACTTTATGACAAGCTTTTGTTACCAAAAGTTAAGAAAGGAAACTTAAAGAAAACCAGGCTTAAATACTTATTTATTTATTAATAAGAATATAATTACAAATTATAGTGTAATTATTATGAGCTGAGTAGCACAGACTTTATGCTCGGTGTACTATAATAGGCCAGAGTCTCTGGTGGGATTCGAACCCACAATCCTAACGCTAATAGTATAACACAGTCCACTAGATTACCAGGCTACTCAGGCTTAAATAAAATGGCAGTTTATTTATTCTCTTAATTATCGTCTAATAGAAATCAAATTATCTGCCTGATTTAAAATTTTTGAAAGCATATCGACACAATGTTACATCCGGGAAGATGTGTTGAATTATCATTCTCTTGAACTAAATTACAAGGATGTTATCAAGATTGGACAATGGATAATAAAATTTGTAGGATGAGATAGAAACCTGCCTCTCCAGCAGATATAGGACAGAATATAAATCGGTGGCAATTGTGTTGAAATCAAAGCTCACTTAAGGCAACAAATCCGCCTATTGTAATACCACTTGAACGATATCAAGTTGGCTGACAAGTCCCAATTAACCGGTGACGACAATTAGTGCAGAAACGAATCCCCCAAAGAAAACCGAAAGCCAGACTGAGAGTTGCATGAATCTACCATCTGATATTAAGGAGAAGTTGTTGAGTGTAGTCTCCTTCCTCGGTACAGAAGTAATTAGCAAGTATGCAAAATCTCTTTAAGTGTCTATCCGTTACTCAATAACCTGTGAGAGTAAATTTAGTAAGAGCGATGATTCAAAGTCGCCGTGATCTAGTAGGTAGTGTGTTGGCTTATTAGACGAAAAGCCAGGGTTCGAGCCCCAGGCCAGACATCAAAATAAAATACAGAAAGTATTTCTTCGGCGACTTCCTCTCAGCAGATTTCTGGCAAAAACTCTGAGAGTAAATAAAATTGCCATGAAAAGTTTCTCAAAAATCTGTCGTTCGGAGTCGACTTTAAACTGTATGTCCCCCCACTCATGTCTAAAATTAACACACACAACATAAGTAGTGTGAGAAACTAGGTCGTAATCCTGACTGAAGGGTTGTAATGACCAATTATGTATGTATGATGATTCGATGTAGAAAGAGACTGGCGTTTACCTTATATGCCAGAGCCCTGATCTTGTCGATAACGGTTTTTAACCTTTTGCTTTCTGACATCCTTGATCAAGTTCCCTAATATAAAGATTAGCTGCAATAGCAAGATTTAATTTCGATTCGGTTTGGTTTCCACTGGAGAATGCCTGATCTACGGAGGAAATATAGAATATGATACCAGAATGGGTCTGAATGCTGGCCTAACTGGGACCTCTTCCTTCAAGGAAATAAACTTATGTTATGGGTACAATATTGGTCACATTAACGCCTAGCACAGCAGGAACGGGATATTTTACAAAAAAAAAAAAAACTTTTCTGGCGAATTACGCTATTTTGAGACAGTAAGAACAAATTTTAATTCCTCTTAATTGTCATACTGCTTTATGTTGAACAAAGTTTAACGACATCTGAAACTAAGGGAGATACTTGAATATCTCCCAGTTGAAACCCTTTTAATCAAGATTACTAGTAGGTAGAGTGATACAGAGCATGGAAGGAATGAGGAATGTATTCCCTCTTCCATTGACTTAACAATTTGGCCTCGTTACCATATGTCACACATCAAAAACATGCACATGTTTTGTCAAGTAGAACTTTCATTCAAAAAGGCAGTAGAGATGTACGAATGAGTATATTTTACTTCATATTTTATGTTGTTGTTTAAATATATGCATATGCACATAAAGAATATATAATTTCTATAATAACATACATACATAATTGGCCATTACAACCCTTCAGTCAGGATTACGGCCTAGCTTCTCACACCACTCATGTTGTGTGCGTTAATTTTATACGTGAGTGGCGAGACCTACAGTTTAACGTCGACTCCGAACGACAGAATTTTGAGAAACTTTTTCATGGCAGTTTATTTTACTCTCAGAGTTTTTGCCAGAAATCTGCTGAGAGGAAGTCGCCTAAGAAATATTTTTTTTTTCATATTTCATTTTTTGATGTCTGACCTGGGATACGAACCCGGGCTTTACGAATAGTAAGCCAACACACTACCTACTACACCACGGCGACTTCAATTTCTATAATAAAGTATAAATAATAATGAATAATTTTTTTTAGTTTTTTTTTTAGTTGTTCAAAACTAGGTGTGGGTCAGTTTGTTTTTAAGTATTTCATTATTATTTATTTCTATAATAAAGTATAAATAATAATGAAATAAATAAATTTCTATAATAAAGTATAAATAATAATGAAATACTTAAAAACAAAATGACCCACACCTAGTTTTGAACAACTAAAAAAGGAGAGGTTTTTCGTTTTTCTTTCCTAAACAATCGGCTTCAGGGGGATATTTATTTTCAGGGTTTCTAGTGATGCTAGTGATCTTATAAAGCAACCCTATGGAAAACATTATCATCTTGCAAAACGGGGATAAAATGTGAGTACATTGGCCACAAAACGTACGATTATGAATAGTTTCCCTTACAACCCTCCAATAACCAGCCATAGTCAAAGCCAAAGCATGTTCAATTCCTTTAGTTAAGTTCTTTGTTCGAGGATCTTCAAATAATTAGTAACGACGATAATAGTATGGAAGTGAAACCTAATAAAGAGCAAATTGTAGCAAACAGGATAACAGTTCCTAATGCAATACAATACAACTAGTTCGTACTCGTTGTTGTTGCTATTATTCTCTTGGGGGAAAGTTTTAAGAACACGGAACGTATAAGAAACCATAGCAAGAAAGAATGAATGTGCTTCTGCTAGTGTTCTTAACAAATTATCAACAACACAACATAGAACCACAACAATAGAAGTAGAAGAAGGAATGACTTTCTTAATATTCTAGAATCATGTATAAAATTGCTACTCTTCCTTCAGCTCCAATAGATTCTGTTCATTGTGTCGATAAGAAAATAATGGGGGAGCGTTGTTCTTGAGTCGAGGTTAATGACAATATAATCCTAAAACCATATGTAGAACAGAGAGAGAAAGGGAGCGGTTTGGGGGGTTTGGGGATGACCACTTAACTCTTTCATAAATTAAATGTGAAACAAGTGAAAACATATGCAAAACGTCATACGAAACAACAAGTAAAAACCCACAACAGTTCTAAAGAAGCAAAGTTAACTCAACAGACATTTATAAGAAATACATACATGCAACCCAACCATCTATCCATACATCCTTACACTCGCTTATCCATCCATACATTTGCTGGCTTCTTTGATTTTTTTGTTGTTTTTCCTACGCATTTTTGTATCCCCTTTTTATACTTGTTTTATTCTTATTCTTTGTTTTCCTTATCCTTGTCGTTATTACTGCTTTCTTTGGTTCTTCTTCTGCAGTGTATATGCGTATATTCCCCCATTGATTTTGCTCTTTACTTCAATTTACTCTCTGCGTGACTATAGTTTTCATTCCTTCCTTTCAGCGTAAACAGGAAATTCTTTGATGTGTAAATAAAATCTACGCATAAATGGAGGAGCGGGGAGCGGTATTGGGTGTCACTCATTTGTTTTTGATTCCTAAGACATGTGCATGTAACAAATAGCTGAGAGTTTTGGTTTGAAAGTAGTGTAAAACATGCGTCAGGACATTTTTCCAGAAATACAATGACATTTGAATTGTTAACCAACCAATCTCACCAACCCTGCTTTCACCACACAGCACTTATAAAATCATTCGTTCTCCATGTTTTTTTAACTTTTTAGAATCGTTTTTTAAAGTTACACTTTTCCTGCAGAATTATTTTAAAGAAAGTTTTTGAGTAAAGATATCATCATGTGTTTAAGTTTTTGGGATCTGAGGTTATAAATATCAGGCAAGGTTTTGCTATGGATGCGGTAGTAAATTTTTTTAATCTCAAATAGCTGCCATTCTACCCATCTCAGTTCGACCTTAGAGAGGTAGATGAAGAGTGTAGCTGACTTCTTGAAAGTGAGGTTTATTTTCGAATTGTACACTGAACACCGTTATAGGAGCAAGAGTAATTTACTCATCTATTGAAGGACCTATTGTTATTGCAGACGCAATGCAATCGATCTAATTACCTCAGAGTTAATTACGCTCACCTGTGTGGCCCTATCACCCTTAAAAAAGCGGGATTTTGTCGAACAAAGTACATTTATTTTGCATAAAAGAAGCCACAATTTTTAAAAGAAAATAGAGAAGAAGAATAAGAGTTACCACAATAAATTAATTTCTTCCTTCAAAGCCGGCTTTCTTGTACCACAACTCACTTATAGCGATTTTGATTGCGTAATACTTCAGAAATAAAATAAATTTATTAGTTCATGATACTTTGGTAAAATGATTTTCAAATATTTGGTTAAACATGTCAAAAAATAGTTTAAAAAAAGAAAAAATTGTAAAAACAATCCATTCAAGCAACGTTCACTGCACTTCTTTTTATTGCCTTCATCAAAAAATCCAACCGCAAGATGACGATGTTGACGCTGGTGGCAATGCTGATGACCAGGCCATAAAAAGAAATTATTGGCTTAAAAGAGCTACTCACATAAAAAAACTCAGAAGGGATTGAGAAAGGGAGAAAGAATCAAAAGAACAAGAGTTTGTTCTTGGATAAATTTAAGAGGCAAAATCAATTAGCACAACGCCTCGTTTAAAGCCGCAGGCTATTATAAGTTGTTGAACCACTACATCACTGCCGCCAGCACCGCAACACTGGTGAAGAAAAAGAACCAGATTGAGAGAAGCTATCAGCAGGCTTTGGCCGGTCTTGTCTGTTCGGCTATGAAAACGACAATTTACTGGCATACACACGCACAACACATATGGGCTTCTGTTTAATTCGTTATGCTGCGCTGTCTACGGTTTACTGTTCCATAAAGTAACGCTTGCTTTTTGCAAAATGATCGTAATTGTGGTTTGCAGTTCAATTGTTTGAAGAGAATAGCCCGTTTGCAACAGTTTGTGAGCAGAGTTTATTTAAGTTTAAGAGTTTATCAAATTTAAGAAATCAATCGATGTTTTTGTGTATGTGTACTCATGAATATGGTACGCAGTTCATCACCATAAAACCAAAAAAAAAAGAATAAAAAAGCAAATAAGAAAAGATGACCAGAAGAAGGGAGAGGTAAAGATAATAATATACGAGTACGTACGTAAGCAACTGGCTACTGACTGGTTAGAGGAACAATAATTCTGCCATGCCATGTATGTAGATTTACACAATAACCCACTGGCGACCTATAGGGGAGAGTAAAAGGTAGTCAGAGAGTTGCCCGCTTTGTTGATCGAATTATGAAAGAAGTGAAAAGCTGCTAAAGGTTTTGGAATATTTGTGAAGTTGCTGAAAATAATAGAAAGAGTAGAAATTATATCACTTGGGTGATGCAGCAAGCATTCATGGTCTCGTTATGTCTTTCGTAACAAAATGTTCCTCATTCCCTTTATAGGAGTTTTAACATTGAATCATGTTTAAGAAGCCGGTGGCGCTATCTTTTTTCCCATATTTAGCCTTTGAAGCAATTCTAAGATGTTCCAACATTTCCACGATTTTAAAGCATATTTAATGGCACCATATTTCCTTGCTCTACCTTTAGCCAGTAAAGTCTTCCTAATTGCATTTGTGGCATAAAGAAGTTTTGCAATTATTGAACCAGCAGCTTACAGCCGGTGTGCAATAGGGAATTATATTTACTGTCTTTGCGGAACCATAAAATCTCAATATATTTGCTTAGCCTCATAAAGGGCAGAAAAAAAGGATATTTATTACTTCCGATCTAGTCTTTAGCGTGTCCTTCAAGTCTATGATGCCAATCCTAGTGCCTAGAGTCCTAGTAACACTTTGTCTCCAATTCGACACTACCAGCTTACGATCACATCAACATGATGAGCAGGTAACACGCTGACTGTAGTCATATCTCCGTGTGACTTCCATGTTGAAAATTTATCAAATATATTATATGAGCATATCTATCTTTTTTGTATCAGAGGTGAAATCATTGTAGGGATCCCAATTCGCTCTAGGTGTTACAATTTAAATGCCAGTACTCTACCAATGTTAGTAGCCTGATGCTTGTAACGAACTAGAATGTGGAAGCGATGAACAATTTCATATGATCGTAAGTAACTACAAAGTAGTACTGACAATACCATAAATTTAAGATGAAATAGGAAAAGGTGAATAATACTCTTAAAAGAGCAGGCAAGCTTCGCAGACAGTAGTCTTGAAGATGTCGTTCTAGATGCTAAGAATCCAACAATTTCAAACATATCAGGGATTTATATAAGGTTTACACCTTCCATGGTAAACTCAAGGAAACCAGAATACGATAGAGTAGCGTAGACTGAAATAGAGTAGACC
The DNA here is from genome assembly GCA_932273835.1 of Sarcophaga variegata. Lineage (NCBI taxonomy): Eukaryota > Metazoa > Arthropoda > Insecta > Diptera > Sarcophagidae > Sarcophaga > Sarcophaga variegata. The sequence goes on from OW026358.1 coordinate 98,949,699, forward strand.
ATAGCATAACAAAAATGGGCAGGATAAAGAATAAAGTTGGATGAGAAAGTAAATAAAATTTGTCAATCATTACGATTTGTTCCATCAACTTTTCAAATAATAACCGACTACTTCGAGTAAAGTGATTAAAACTTTCATTGCTAGAAAACCATTTTCTAACCCACCCTATACTCAGCCAGCTTTGAAAAAATATACACTACAATATACTAAAAACAAAAAAGCAATAAAGACTAAGACTAAAACTAATTTCACTTTAACAGAACAACATTTCTGCACACACACAAATACTTCACAAATCACGACCTCCTCTAAAAGCTTTAAGTCATAACGTCTTCATCATCTGTACCATTAGCATGGTTTAAGCCATAAATGTTTACGAGTGTTTGGGTATTTGAATAGCTTTGTATGTAGATAAGTTTTAGCAATGTTTTGTAAACCGTATGGCTGCTTGCAAATACGTTTAAATCCGCATTTTGATTGCAAACAGACAAAAGCATTATTAAATTGTTGCTGCTACTGCTGCCTGTTATTCATACACAAATTCGTTTGAGCAGGCAATTGTTATTTGCATTACATGCATGCAGTCTTTTTGTTATCGTTGTTGTTATTGTTATTGTTATTATTACGATTATTATAAATATTATCGTTGATTTTGTTTGTGAAATCTTGTTATTGCTTTCAACCGCATTACACATGTGTACACCTTTTTCAAAATGGTATTCGAAATATTTTTCTCTTAAGATTAGAATGAATGAATAAATGCATGTCAGTTTGACAAGATATACCGGATAGGTATTTTAAAGGTAAAACCAATGGTACGGCGAGGTCGTACAAGTCACAAATTTGAATTTTTTTTTTTGATGTTGAGTTAAGAGTTAAAGACAAGTTTTCTCTTTGTCACTCTCTCGTTTGCTTTTTGCCTAAAGGACTTAGGATTAGTGGTGTTCTATACGGAATGTGAATCTAAAAATGAAGGAAGTAATAATTCGGTATACCCATTAGCATAAGGGACATGTACAAGATGCTATACAACACGAAACAGTGACGTTTGGCCTTAAGTCAACGCTGATTGGATTAGAGGATGTTGCCAATACAGTTTCGTAAAATTTATTTTTGAGAAAAGTTCCAAAATTACGAAGGATACAATTTAAGTTCCTGGGCAATACAAGCCTCTTTTTGATAATAATAACTTTCGATTCGTAGTGGAGGCAAATGAATAATTAAAGTAGTGGACTTTTATTCGGAAAATCGTGTCCAAGGAAGATAAATATGGTTTCGTCTACACACGATAAAATGGCTATGGTGGCGTTTAAGAACTGAAATTACAGAACAAGAGTTCACTTTTGGTAAAAAAAGCACTGTGTCATGAAGTCGCCGTAGTCAAGTAGGTAGTGTGTTGGCTTATTATAAGTAAGGCCGCGGTCCAACCCCCAGGTCAGACATCGAAACGAAAATATAAAAAAATATTTCTTCGGCAGCTTTCTCTCAGCAGATTTCTGACAAAAAGTCTGAGAGTAAATAAAATTGCCATGAAAAGTTTCTTTAAAATCTGTCGTTCGGAGTCGACTTTAAACTGAAGGTCCCGCCATTCATGAATAATATTAACGCACACAACATAAGTGGTGTGAGAAGCTACGACGTAATCCTGACTGAAGGGTTGTAATGACCAATTATATATGTATGTATGCATTTGTCATCAAGAAAACACAAAAAGTCACACATTCCGACGCTACTGCGATAGCCAAAATTATTGAATGAAACTTCATTGGAATATTTCCTACTTTGGAATTTTGTTATAATAGAATTGATAAATAGAATTGAAATGGGAATTTTGTATTCGTTTGAAAAACTTATTGATGCCACTATGCGTGGTATAAAATATCCAAGTGTCCAACTTTCCATAATTTTGGCGCATAAATTAGACCGAAATTTACCGATAGCTTGGGTTAGGTTGTCTTTGAAGACCGATATCCAAAGGGGTCAAATTACGAAGAGAAATTAACGACGGAATACGTATTAACTAGTATTCAATTCTGGGGTTTAAACTCAAAGCTCATCTCTATTAATGCAACTCTCTACCCACTTATTTTTATAAGCACAAATGAAGACATTATTTAGGTGAAAATTATAAATGACTTTATAGCCTGACTTAAAGAGCAAAAAAGAATTTCGAATATTATTTCATTGAAAATGTAAATATTTGTGATTATTTTCTGTGTTTAAAATACATTTTTTGCTCTAACGGACAAAACTAACAAATAAATTTGCCAATTAAGTAATGGAAGAGTTTTAAATATCAAATATTGTTGACAGAGAAATGGTGCAATTAAAATTGTGTTTCTTACCTTAAAATTATCCTTTAATTAGTCTTTCGTTGTTGTTGTAATAATTAATGAATATCTACAAGAGAAAATAAATTTACCGGAATTAAACAAACATGCAGTTTTGAAATCAAGTTGTATTTAAAATATGAAATAATGAGAGTCCAAGTGAATAGTTCAAAGCAAAGTAGTAAGAGATAGTGCTTGAATTGAAATTGACAGATTTGTAAAGTAATATGTTCGTTAAACAAAATACAACAGACAATATACATATTTTGTTTTTATCCTTTTTTTAATTTTTATATACAACAGACTGATTATGAAATTTGTGGTCAGCAAGTTTCTCTGACTTATTCCATCTGGGTTTTAAAAATAAAATTAAATAAGACACACACAAAATAAGGAATTCATGAAACCTTCTCAATGTACATGAAATACAAAAAATATCATTTCAATTAACGCCTCCGGTGCAGTTATAACAGTCCTTGGTTTTAAAGTGTTTTTTTCCAACTTTAATTTTGAATCTGGCATCCTGGTAGTCACTTTAAACTACTCTTCCTCGAAGCTTCTCATGTGACAATGCCATAATCGGTGTCGGCCTCTTGCACGTGCCACCATCTTATTGAAACTACATATCGTCCAGTTCTTAATGTTTAATTTCAGAATAAAAATAGTCGATTATTGTCCTATTGTTTTTCAGAATCATATTCAAAAAATACGGCGGAATGACACCCTCAGACAATAATGAGCTCTAAACAGTCATTTTTCCAATCGACTCTGAGTTATCCGAGTCGTATGAGTGACAACTTAGCTATATACGGTGTATCAGTTAATCGTTCCCATTGATTAAGGAGTGAGCTAAGGCTCAATAAGGCAAAACTATATTCGCTTAACCTCGTTGTTGATGAGCACTTCCTGGGTTTATATCATCGCACACAGAAACTGGAAGAAATTCAGTTTGAAGAGCGCCTGGTCTTTTGCTCATACGTGTAGGAGAAAAAAGCATCAAAACTATGTTGTTTACTGATTCATTCAAATTATACTCAATTGGTGACAATGGTTTTTGAACGGAATCATCAGTATGGTTACTCTCCCTGTTCCTACTTACAATCGTCTTTTATTCCTCTTTGTTGTGAGGCTGTCAGTGATAAACATTGGGAAATATTTCTTCTTTTTAATAATCAAGAGTTTTTACTTCCAATATAAGATCGATGAGGTCATGCTGATGGTCATACGAGACTTTTTTTTAGGAAGTAGACACTGATTGCAATCATAAACTAGTTTTTGTGATTCAATCTAATAGGCCTATTAAACACCAGCTCCTTGCAGAATTTCATCTCAATTTCCTAAAAATTCCCGAAGAAAACTTCAAACATCCCCAATCGAATTTCTCAAGTGTAGCCTTCGAAGAATGAAATTGAAACGAAAAAAAAGTTTGTTAAAAACACGTTACACATTAAATCAATTAAATGTTGCAGCCCCAGTATGAATGCAACAAGGCAACACGTACCGCTAAAAGCAGGAAAATGTTTAGAAAATAGCCAAAAAAAAGGCTACTCATCAATGGCGGAGATTTCAAGTGGTTGCAACAACTGTAAATACCAGACAAGAGCACATTTTTATTAACACGTGCGTATATGTTTGTCTAATAGATGGAATGTTATGAGAAGACTTTGTAGCTTTCAACGGTGAGAAGGGGAGATATATCGTAGAAGACATGACAACTGTAACACCAATTTACGACACCAGTAACATCATCATCGTCATCAGCAGCATCATCAGCATTTTTATTATAGAAATACCAACAATAATACTTCAATAAGAAACATAGTGAGAGCAACTTACTAAAAATCAAGTGCCAATGAAGATGATGGCGAAGATGTTGCCCGTAGAATGAGTGTTTATTATGCAAATGCCACAAATAGTTTTCAAGTTTTTTTTTCTTTAGTTTGTGATTATTTTTTCCAATCGAAACATTTGAGACGAGTATTCTAGAAGACAGATTTGACAAGAATCTCTTTGAATAATTGATCACACCGACAGGTGGCTACAAATTGTTGTTTAAATGGCAAATAAATGTTGTGAGCAGTTTTAGTGGCAAACACTTATTTCTGTAGATGCTGGTAAATCATTTGAAGAAGTATATTGAAGAATATCAATTTCCTCGATAATAGAAGTGTGTTTAAGTGTGTTTGTTGAATTTTTGTAGTAAAGTTGTGGTTGACTCTGGTCTTTTTTCATTACGTTGACTCACTGCAAGAATTTGTAGAGCAGTTTGGTAATTGCTGTATCAACAAGACCTTTTCTTTGACCAGTTACAAGATAGAGGAGAACTGAACTGACTTCACTGACTTCCAGTCTGATATTTTTTCTATCCCACGCAACAACGCTGCAAAAGACTTTCCAGTCTGATTTACCCATTTCGAAGTAGGAGTGGGAATAGTGAAATCCAAGTCAGGCATATCATGAACTTCGAGCATTGTTCAACAGCTAACTGTTGGATTTCTCTCCGAAAGACGACAGTAAGGAGTAATATTCTTGGATATTTAATTTGGCCTTAAGTTACTTAGCCAGAGCCTTACTGTGGTTGATGTGGAAAGTCAAAAAGCGCTCTAGCACCTCACCACTCAGAATAAAATTACTTTGCTTTGGGAGCAAGCACGTAAGGCACACTATGGTAATGAGATGGAAAAGAGAGGGGTCTGCAAGGATTACATCTTTAGAGTACAAAAGGAATTACCTAAAAGACGAGAGAATTGGTCAACATTCATCATGGAGGAATATTAAAACGACACTAGTAGTCTTAACGATTCCAAAAATGTTTTCAACTTTAACGATAGATGAATGGCGTTTCTCTTGAAACTAGATAGCAAAAGATTACGAACACTTTCGGAAGCATATGCAGCTCACCATGTTAGAAGGTACACCTGTTCAGGATGGGCGTACCCCACACAAATGCCTGGTAAAAACTAGAGCACTTGACCACTAACTTTGTAGCACTGGGGCATAGTCAGTACAGTCTACTATATGCAGAAACGTTGACAGAAAATGACATGTTGGTATTCCCCTTGTGTTACCTTGAAGTACTAAGACGTTGCTTGATAAGCAGATGTAGTGTGAAAGGTAATTTTGGATCCTACGTTAATTCCTAATCGGATGTACAGTTGATTATAGGGAATAAAGTTGCAAAGATGATTTTCGGCCTGATCCACATTTATTTCATTGCATTTTATATTTGCTAATTTCTCACACATTTTCCGCTTTAGTCTGTAGTCTTTTAACGCTATTTATACGATGAATTGGGTTGCCTACAAACAATCCTTTACAAAATTGTTAATATGTGCCCTCATGGTTACTTTCTTTTTCATACTGGTGGCGCATACAGTAACAGAGATAAGCTAGCATAGTTCAAAATCCCGTGTGGAAGTACTCAGTCTCGATACATCTGCAATAAGAGGTAAACAGCAAACAAATTTCTCATCTCAGACTAAAATGGGTTAATCGTTAGTTCTTAATGTTTCAACTTTTTAAAATTTACACTATTTGGCCAATTGGGTTACATTTTCAAAATTGATTAGAAAGTTGTATTGGAACCACAACGCCAAATACGCAATGATGCCGGTTTGTATTTGTATTCATATTTTTGATTTGATGAATTGATTTGCCAACAACAATACCAAGGGTGAAGCAAAACCTCAAATTGACCACGGTTGCACAACTCGTAGAGCAGTACATAACAGCGGCAAAGCAACACATTTTAAAATTTCGTCTTTAAAGTAATTCATATAAAAAGTGGCAAAAATCATAAACATTCCACAATAACCGCAGAAACAAAACAAAAACTGACAAGAAAACAGAAATAGAAGAAGAATACCACGACGATGGTGACGGCAACGGTGAATGCTGGTTGGCAAGCAGAAGAGCTCGGAACTCCAGAGGCCAAATAGTTTTCTATAAAAAAAATCGTGGCAATATAAAGGCATAGCAACTAGCGTTGATGTTTTACGAACGAATAGACAAATGTTGCAATCCATGCCAACATGCTGGCAACATGAGGTAAATACATGGGAATAATAAATATGTGTTGCAGTTGTTGTTGTGTACAATAAAATGGCGAAACAGTGCCTTTAGACAATTCAAAATAATGGCAATAGTTGGCTGGAAGAAGACTTACAAGTAATTTTAACTGACTTAAGCTCCATATTTTAATGTTGCAACTTCAGGCTACAAACAAACAGACAATAAAAGGAAAATCTTTTTGAGAGCTATTTGGACAAGCAATGCTATTTCTATTGGTTGTAGCTGCAGCAGAAACTTCAACATCATCTGTAACTGTAATAGCTGAAATTGTTTTTTACTCACTGTAGTTTTTGTTTTTGCAATATCAGTGGCTTATTTGGCACCACTAAATACATCATAAGGAGCATTTGTATTGTCAGTCTGGTTCTGACAAAACGAGTACGGCAAATATTTTTAATATTGTCGAGAGTTTAAGTCTTACAAACATCACCACAATTATTATCATAAGCATCAGAATCGTGCATGTTTATTCATGCATCAACGTATGTTTACTTTTCCTTTAGACTACACTAAACTCTTGAACTTTGAAGTTCAAACCGTGCAGTGACTAAAATGCTTTACCTTCTATCCCTTTTAAGGGTTTCCCAAAAACTTTTGACTGTTATTCGAATATTGCGCTTCAGTTACGTACATATAATATTACTGCTACAGCTATTAAAGCGATTAAATATCCAACCAAGCCATCTTGATAAAAATAAATTGTATTTTTTTAAAAGAAGTTGCAACTAGACGACGCAAATAAGATTTGCAACAGGCCTCAATTCGAAGCAAGGCATTCAGATACTTCCAATGCTATCAACGTTTGTAAAAGAGTAATACGAGCAACCTAAGGTCTCCATCCTAAATGCTAGCTGTACCTTTCTGATATGGGAACTTGGCCTATACATTTACATGTGGATGTAGTAAGAAAATATTGTAGAAGAAATATAACATCGTGTGCTTTCCTTATCACCAGTATGTTAACACAACTGCTGGTAGCTTTAAACAGCGCTACCAATTGTAAAAATGGTGGGAAAAGTGGAAAAAAATTAAGATTTTGAAAAATCCTGAAGTTTTAGAGAAGAAGAATAAGAATTCCATTGCACGTCTTTTATTTTATTCGCTCTTTACATTTGTTGAACATTTTAAGAAAAACATGATTTTCATCTTCTTTTTCCCCATTTACAATTAAAGCTAGCAGACAGTCAAATGTGAAAAAAACAACATTTAAGCGTAGTGCTGCTTACGGCCTATTAATGTAATACTATTCCGTTGTGTACCGATCTGTTATTATAAGGTGAAAGACTCACACTAAGTAAGATCTCTAGTAGAATATTTCTAGGCGCATTAGTTCCCTATAGTGTAGAGCGCCTTTAAATAATACTTCACCTTACGTAGAAGTGTTTTGGGGTGCAGGCAGAGATCAGCAGTAAATCTAAATAGATGTATTCATCATTCTGCTTGCTAATATATGTACGTCCATCTACGTTCTAGTAAAATTCAGTTTTATGGATATATTCTTAGTCCCCTTCTGGACAATTAAGTTACCGGAGTATACTGCTTCAGTTTTATATACGATGCCTTAAGTAAAGTAGTCCCCAAAGCATTCATGATAAGTGGTATAGCGATGTTATGTTAAATATGCTTTCTATGATCGCTTGGTTTAAATGTCTTTTAAGGACCGTTTGCTGTCCAAATGCCCCATACAAGAATATTGAGCGATTTAGTTTTAGGTATCAAAAGTGGTAATTAAAACATCCCAAAACACATCTGACACAAAATTTTTACTCTAATATAAACAGAAACTGGGGGAATTTGAATGTATTTAAAAGGGCTAACTCTTTGCTAACATGAACACCCTGTAATGAGAATACCAGTATCACTATTACAACATATTTACTCGTATGTTTCTTCTGTTATAACTTGTCTTTTCGTTAGTACGTGTGGTGAAAGTGAATTTGTTAGCGAAAATAAACCACAAATAAAAGAAGAATAAAAAGAAGTCGAGAACTTATAACGCTACTATTGGCATGACATTGGGTTTTTTTAGAGCCCTACACATCCAACTAGCGCACCACCATAGACTGTAATTGTTATTAAATTTTCGTTTTTTCAGGCAGAAGTTCTCAAGTGGTTTTCAGGAACAATACGTTCGTCACTCGTTCGACGCTTTTTCTCCACTCGATATTATTAATGCAGCCTTACTTTATCATGCAAGACAACTTTTTCTCATTTAATAAAAGACTTAAGCAGTAAGAATAAAAAAAAACCAAAATAACTTGCAATATTGCAAGTAGCAAATACAACAAATACAAGAAAATAGAAAACTTTGGCAATATTTCAAGTTAACCCAAGCGCATGTGTGTTTGACTTTCAAAGAGTTATTGTTAGAGGGCGATAGTGATGATTGTATTGGAAAAGTGGGAATTAGCAAAACTGTCAAATATTACCAGAATGAAAGTCTTAAAGATAATGAGTAAATAAGCTCAAAGAAACATTAACAACACATTACTTAGTGCAACTTATTGAAGGAAACAGACGTACAAACATCATTTCTTAACGATTTTCATACAAAAGTCAAAAGTACTGCAACCTGAAACCTATTATTTAACCAACAAGGTCCACAGCGTATTACACGATTTCTAACACACTAGAAAATTGTGTTTTTAAATTGATGAACACATAAGCTTGACTTTTCTTAGGGAAATATCAAGCAGAAGAAGATTATTTTAATAAATTACGTTTGTTTGTATTCCTTTTGAGATAGCAGAGAATGACATTTTATTGATTTGAATGGCCGAAGAGAATGCTTTAAGAGGGGAAAACTTTTATCATCAATGGATGAAGACAGAAATTCATTTAAAATTAGGGAAATCATACATCTTTTAATAATTCACGCAAGGTAAACTGAGTTTTAGTATCAGAACTTGGACTTTAAATGTATGAATGAAAATGTATCTTAGCAAACACTGAGGTTACATATTTCCTTTCCCAGCAAATGTTTTTTTGTGCAAACTTTGATATCATTTATAGGGCCGTTATAAGGCTGATAACACACCATATGCAAGAATCTTTTAAAACCGACTACAGAATAAATCTTAATATTGCAGAGTTCCGTCAAAAGTCGCCGTGGTGTGGCAGGTAGTGTGTTGGCTTATTAGACGTAAAGCTCGGCTCGTATCCCAGGTCAGACATCAAAACGAAATATGAAAAAAAAATATTTCTTCGGCCGTAATCCTGACTGAAGGCCGTAATCCTGACTGAAGGATTGTAATGGCCAATTATGTATGTATGTATGTATTGCAGAGTTCCGTCAAGCATGACAGGAAATGGGAGATTAAAAACCTCCATATCTTCATAGCAAGAGCAGGACTGTGGCACATTAGTTGAAAGCGAGTTTGGTTTCCCTCTTAAGACTCCCAGCTTCGCAGCTCACGGAATGTTGCTTTAAATAAGTCGTGAGAATCACAATCGCTCTGCGGATGGCGATACGATTTAAGGACAGAACTGAATCTGTTTAACAGAAGCTGAGAAATTCTTGATATTCTTGAGCAACATTTGTTAGCGACTTAAACGCAGATAGACTCTTCGAGTACATCAAGAGATTCTCAGAGAAAATAGCACCACCCAATAAATATTACGTCACCTGTAAAATGGCAATTATACTGTACGCTTGCAAAATACTGTAGTGGTTCAGAAACATATAAGGAAACATATAATCTATATGTATGTGTCTGTGTCTTCCCAAAATTGGTGTCTGCACTCCGTCCACTAAACGTATGTAAGATTCGTTCTACCAGTATGATGATGGTGGGGCTAATCCCCTATGGCCCATTCAGAGGTGCAAAGCGGTATGGTCGCTTCTTTACCCTCACATTTATGTCATCCATCCTGGGTGGTCTGGTTGTCTAGTGGGTAGTGTGCTAGACTATTAGCGTGAGGGTCGTGGGTTCGATTCCCATCAGAGACTCTGGTCTGTGACACTACACCGAGCATATGGTCAAAGTCACTCAGCTCGTATATAATTGTAATATTGTAATTAATAAATAAATAAATAAATAATGTTATCCATCCATAAGAGTTTCGAATGGAGGATACTTCATTACGACCTTTTCTGTAGTTTCGGAACAATATTGACGGAATAGCTTTATAACCACCAATAGAACTGTTTCCGTGTTTCGCAATTTTTACTTCTTTTATCTGAATCGAGGTTTCAATAAAAAGTGCTTAGGGTTGTGCCTGTTGACCAGCCTATATTTGCAAAGAATTACAGAATTGTATTCACAATCACTTTAAGTGTGGTCCCCTCATACACAAAAAGTCACTGAAAGGATCCATGATTTTTAAACTAATCCGCTAAAAACAAAGGTAATTAAATATGAAAACTTTGTAGAAACTAGAAAATCATGTTGAAAACTAACTTAACCACATGTTCGAAAAGGGATTAATGCTGCCTCTTGTTGTTGCAACAGCAATAATGTAAACAATATACATACACAAGGTATGTACTTAAGAAGTCAAGTTAACACAATTTAAATCCAATTAATAACCAGAGAGTAGCAGAATACAACAACCACAACAAACAACAACATTTACAAAGAAAACAAATAACAGGAGAAACTCACAGACTGTCTGTAAATTACAGAAATGACTAAATGACTGAAGGAATTAATGACGAAAAGTTCTGATTGCACCTTGTATACAGCGTGGAAAGTGGTCATCATTATGGAAAACCTTAAACGCCCTGAGTGCGTAAAGAGTGAAGCAAAATTCTAAACAAAACTAAACGCATTGCGTTTAAACTTAAGTGAAGTGGAGGACTTTTTAAAGATTTATACGCCTGCCTGCCTTTAACAGAAAAGTTAAAACACTTTTGCATCCACCGTTTGACTAAAATCATGCGTTGAAGTGGGGCTTTAATTAACATTAACTTATGCACTAATAACCTGCGCAACTTTTCCGCCTCTTTACTATTATCCCCATTGAGAGGGAAACATGAATTCATTCCATCTGAGTACTGCTTCCCCGTGAAATTCTAAAATGTTTGTGTGCATATATTGCAGTGAAGGAAAAGCATTAATTTTTATAGCGTTTTTACTGCTGCTTTGGCCTGATTGCCAAACCGGTAATCGGTATTAATCAGTAGCAGCACTGCTGCCATTTTTAACTGACGTTATTAAATGATGACAACATCAGTCTACATCAACATTTAACGCAGGTTTCATGCCAAAAGAAAATATTCTGTGGTTGTGATTGAATATCTTGAATGATTGCAGCATTAACCAGTTGGAAGGTGTATTGTGAAAATTATTATGAATTCTTAAAGAGATTTGTGTTGATTGAAATCATAATAAGAATTGATGGCAGTTTGATGTCAGTGTTTCTTTAAACTTTTTTCTTCCAGATACAGTGGGTTGAAACTACAGTTGGAACAATAGGGTTTTGTTGTCACGAGACCGTAGTTCAAACTCCAGCTTAGATATCTTGAACAAAATTAAAAATGAAAATAAATTTCTTCGTTTCAGAGAACAAAAAAGTTTTCAAGAGAAGCTATTTTAATGTGCCGTTGGAAATCCACTTTAAACTGTAGATTCTGCCTCTTATGGATAAAATTAACACACAAAACATGGGTGGTGTGAGAAGTAAGGTTGTACTCCTGACTAAAGGGTTATAATTACAAATTCAGAAAGTAAGTAAGATTGTCCACAAAAAATTTATTTTAACCCTTTCAAGCGAACAAAAATCTTCTCATGCAATTAATGTTTAACAAATCGAAAGCACGGTATCGATTCACATGGTAATTTATCAGTTTATGTAAGACCATAAAAGGTGAGAAGGAATCCGAAAACAATTCAAGATCATTTTGCTGACATTCAGATATCATGACCCTTATTCAGAACAATTATATAGCAGCCTATCTGGATAACTCCGATTGGGAATAAATGGGAACATGGCTTGGATTTCGTCATAAATAAATAAAAAGTATCGAACGGAAATGCTGCTTTCATGACAGAAATTGGTTTGGAATCAACCTGCGCAACTAAAAAGTTACAAATGCCAGCATAAACTGATGATACCCATACTAACAACTGTATTACTACTTCATCACTTGATTACTTCAAAGTAATCATTGATCTGCATGATATGACAGCATCTAAACATCGCCATATATAACCGTCAGCATCATCATGGTAATCGCCTTAAACAAATCGAATCATCTCTTAAAATCACGTTCAGCTGTCACTTATCGATAACCAAATGGGCAGCGAAGTGAAATGCAACACAACAATTACTGAATAAATTGAAAGCAAAGAAATTGGAATTGGGACAGACAGAGTAGCAACAGGTACTAGTCAATTGTGGCATAAATTTTATTTTGGAATTAAAGGAAGAAAAAAGTGTAAAAAAAATTGGGATAGACATGGATACTCTGGTAGTACTAGAAAATAGTATTTATAACAAAATTTGTCAATTACAACAGCGGTTTTGTTTCCATTTTATGAACCACATTTCCTGTCTTGTTCTTGAACCTTGGCTTTCAACTCCACACTCTCTATTCGCTTTTGCTCTTACAGTGTGTAGCAGATAGAAGTCAAAACGGTAGAAAATTGTTTTAAATTTTCCTTTTATTTTGTCTATTAAAATTGAACATTTAATTGAACTAGGTAAACTACCTGTGGCGTATGTTGCATAATTGTTCTTCATTTAATTTTTTGTTCTCATTCTCGTTGTAATTGAAACGCAATTAAACTCTTATTTGTTGCTTTTTTGTTGCGTGTATCCGTTCGTTACGGCGTTTTTTCCTTTTCTCGTTTTCATTTTCTTTTATTTTTTTTTCTATTTCATCTTATTCATATTTTGCCTCTTCATGGTGGCCAAGTATTTTTTACCTCCACTATTAGTGTCAGTTTTTTATACCCTGCGAAAGACAGAGCTATTGCAGAATGACATGATGCATGATGTTTTCAGCCTTATACTTTACATATCTATTCAGATTAACGTTGGAAAGATTGTTGCTAATGAATGGATAACAAATAACTTTAAAGGATTTTATGGTAGCAAGAAGACGTGAAAGAATTAGTTCTATCAACAGGAAATTCCGGACCTTGACAGTTGAGAACGGTCATCTTGTTGAATCTACATCTATCAAATCAGCTGTCATCTGTTAAATCTGTTTTGCTAAATAAAGGAGATGGATAAAGCATTCAACAACACGCGCAAATAATAAAATTGTTTCATCAAAATGTGTGTTTTATTTGGAAAACATACCGTCATAATAGTCCTTCCGGGTGAACTGTTCTCAATGTGGTGGATAAATTCGGGTCTACTGGTTCAGTAAACGATCGACCGACACCCGCCTTTCGAAAAAACGCAAAATCTGCAGAAAATATCGCCGCTATCTATTAAAGTGGCCTTTCCTTTCCCAAACTGCAACTTGGTGAATTTTGCGTCGGCATTTGGGCATACAAAATTCAACTGACCCTGACAAATAAAATTGTCCAATGAGATCTTTTATTTGATAATCCGCTAATTGGACCAATGCTATCGCTTCATCTGAATCCTGTTAATGTTTCGACACCTACACACTTCCACTCAACGTCCAGTAGCCTAATTGACCTGGTATTTGTGAATCATAATGAAAGGGTTCTGTTATATGACCAAATTTCTGCTTCTGGTTTCTCTAACCATGATCTTCTCTTTCTGAGTTATAATATGGCTGTAACTTGTGCTGTTGATAGATATATCACTTATCGTGACATTAAGAATATTGATTATGTAACGTTGGATACTGAGTTGGATAATATATATTGGGACCAGGTCTATACACTGGTTAATGCTAATGACCAATTGGCATTTATTCAGGAGAATGTTCGTCAGCTTTATGACAGATGCGTTCATGTCAAAACCAAGCTTATCAAACCCAAGCAGAATCCATGGTTTACTACTGAGATAAAAGCACTAATTGAGAAGAGGGATAGTGCCTACAGGCGGTGGAAGAAATTCAGAACTGATGACTTGAAAGCTCTTCATAAATCCGCACGGTCAGAGGTTACTAGGCAAATAAGAATTGCGAAAACGTTGTATTATGGTAGAAGGTTTTGCAATGCGATGGACAATAAATCCAAATGGAATGTGATTCGTGAAATAGGAATTGGTGGAAAATGTCCTAGAACTGATTTTGATGTAGATGTGAATAAACTTAATGACCAGTTGGTACATTCAAGTGTTCCAACGGCAATTGGTGATATGTATGATGACCTTTGTTGTGTCCCTCCACAATACTCCTTTAGTTTTCGTTGCGTGGATCAGTTCGAAGCTTTGGAATGTATTTCAGCGGTAAAATCGAACGCAATTGGTTCCGATGATATAGATCCTGTGTTTTTGAAAGTTTTGACACCTAGACTTTTGCCATATTATACCTACTTATTTAATACAGTGCTGACTAAGTCTACTTTTCCTAATGAATGGAAACTTGCTAAGATCCTTCCCATTCCCAAGTCAAACAATGAGTTTAGGCCAATTGCCATTCTTCCTTTTTTGTCGAAGGTAATGGAAAACATTATAGCCAGACAGATCAATGGTTATCTGGAAGGTCATAATTATTTAACAATCAGTCAGTCAGGTTTCATGAAAGGTAGGAGTTGTACTACCGCTCTATTAAATGTAGTTGAGGATCTCAGGTTGGAGCTGGATGTAAATAATGTAGCGTTTTTAGTTCTTCTCGATCACACAAAGGCTTTCGATACAGTCAATCATAAAATTTTATTGAATAAGCTCCGGAAGCTGTTTAATTTTTCTAATTCTGCCGCTAGTCTAATTTGTTCTTATTTGTTAGACAGATGTCAGAGGGTTCACTTAAATGGGAAGATTTCTGATTCGCTTAATATTTTTAGAAGTGTTCCCCAGGGATCAATACTGGGGCCACTGTTGTTCTGTATGTATATTAACGATCCACCGGATGTTTTGGTTGACTGCCGTGTTCATATGTATGCTGATGATGTGCAGATTTATGCCAGTACTCGTAAGGAGAATATTGATTCTTGTTTACATTCTGTTAACCGTGATTTGGATAGAATTGACCGTTGGGCTTCGGCGAATGGACTGTGTATTAATCCCTCAAAGTCCAAATGTTTAATGCTTTCGAAGACCAATGTTTCGTTTGCCATACCTGGTTTGAGTATCAGGGGAAATAAAATTGACTATGTCAAGTCTGCTACTAATCTGGGTATTGTATTTAATGACAGATTATCGTGGTCTGGCCATATAATGTTGTTGGCAGAATTTACAGCATGCTACGGAATTTATGGGCGGTCATTGATTCAACTCCTTTTGCAATTCGTATGCAACTTGCTAAAACTTATTTGATTCCTGTGCTATTGTATGGGTGCGAAATTTTTGCAAACTGCGATAGTAATGACAACCGGAAATTAAACTTGGCATACAACAATATAGCAAGATACGTATTTCTTAAAGGTCGCCGGGATCATATTTCTCATTTAGCGTATCGGATATTTAGTGTGAAATTTGATAATCTTCTGAAAATTAAATGCCTCATTCTATTCCATAAAATTATTAATACGGGACAGCCGGAATATTTAGTAGGCCGAATTAAGTTTGCTAGGTCATGCCGAGGCATGAAGATTATTCAACAACGTTACAGGACTCTTCTGTCACAGCGACAGTTCTTTATACACACCACTAGTCTCTGGAATTCCCTACCAAATTACATCAAAAAGTTAGGCAATGCAAACGCGTTCAAAAAGGAGTTATTTAAATTGTTCTCTTAATGAAAAGTTTGTTACGTTCTTAGCATGTTTATTATATCGGTTAAATATTTATCCTTACTTTTCTATACCAATTTTTGTAAATATTTCTTTTTTATATCTTTAGAATTCTTTATCTTTTTTAACTTTTTTCTTTTCTTTTTATTTCTGTAGTATTGTTAGTTTTCCTAAAATAATTAAATCAATTAAATTATATTTCTATTCAATTTTCATATTTTAATATTTTAATTAATTTGTTTTTTATATTAATTTGTTAGTCTTACTTAATTTCTTATATTTCATAATTTTTATTATTTTTTTATGTATTATATCTTATTGATACTAAGCATAGCACTATAACTTATAAGATTAAAATCTTGTTGTGTTATGTTAATTATAATAAATAAATAAATAAATAAAATAAATAAAATGCAACAGCAACTAGTGCATCCAGATCCAAGAGCATCTAATGCGTTCAGAAAAAATCACTGTTTAGCGAAGATATTGGGATGACGGCATTATCTATCCATATTTCTTTGAGAATGATGTTGACCAGCCAATTACTGCTAACAGCAAGTACTGTATGTCGACGATTACCAACTTTCTTTGGCCTTGAACGGAGTAACGAGCCACACAGATTTCACGACATTGGTGATGTGAACTGGCCACCAAGATCGTGCGATTTGAGCCTATTAGACTTGTTCTTGTAAGATTTTCTTAAGTCGCAGCTTTATACGAACCGTAGTAGTTGTTCAACGTTAACATCACTCTTTAGAACACCCTTTTAGATACATTAACGGTTCTTTTCCTTACATATGTACATATTCTCATCACTTTTTTATTCTTGATCTTTCTCATATTCATTGCTCTAACATAAAACTTTTTTTGCCTAAGAATCACTCTAGTTTCGACAATCAAAACGTGAACATCAAACATTGTGAACAAAGACAAAAGAAAAAGATAAACATAAATTGAAATTAAATACAATCAAAACAAAAACAACAATTAAAACAAAACAATTTTGTAAATAAAATAACATAGTGAATTCAATAAGTAATACAAATTAAAAATACAAAAATAAATAAATGAATTTTATTTAAAACAAAATTAAAAAGAACAACAAAAAAACGAACCAGCACAACACATCATCATTAAACATTTTTTGATCACTTCGAACCGTATGCAGTGTAATTTACAAAAACAAAAACTTGCGAAAAAATTGAAAAAATATTAAGACACAAAAAATAAGCAACGGTTAAAAACAGTTAAATCTTTTGAGAAAAAATAGAATCCACAGGCAAAGTGGAAAAACAAAAAAGAACCAAAATTACAGCAAAAGACACAAGCAAGAAGAGACCCAAATTAGAGAGCAACAGCTTAAACAAAGACACAACAACGATAAGTAAGTACTAAAAATAATAAAAATAAGACAATAAAGAGAAACACAAACTCTTTATTACAAGTATACGCTCTTATACAATTTTTGTCGCGGTTGAATAAAAGAAGAAAACGAAATAGAAAAACGAAAAGGGTTACCACCCATACTTCTTTTAGTAATTTACTGGGGAAACAAAATATACCCAAATTAATAACCAATCGGGAAATTAATTATTATTTTTGGTAATTCTTGCTGTGAAATCGCTAGCAGGGACTTTTTTGTTTAAATTTGATTCTTATTTTGATCGTTTTTAAAATTTAATTCATCGGTAAACAATGGCACTCGACAAATTTGTAAATTGTACAAACGACCTTTTGGATTTTGAAATAGAGTATACACAAAGTGCGGCCGAAAACAACATTCACTCTCTTGAGGTACTTCGGGTCGAACTCGATTCTCTATGGACCTAAGTCAAAAGGACATATGGAGAGTGTAGGGACACAAAAAAAGATTCCAAAGAAAAACCCATCGATAAAGATACGCTTCGTGATCGTTACAAAAAAGGTTTTTCTGCCTACAAAACGTGTTTAGGGTCAATTAATGCAGAAATTCAAGCCCTATCGAGTCCAAAGAAAGAAGAGTGGATTTCTTCTGTTGAAAATCAACCACAGGAAAATCATGACATCTCATTTGTACGGTTACCACCTTGCGACACGGACACATTTTATGGAGATTTTGTGACATGGCCTACTTTCCGCGATCTATTTACAGCATTATACATAAATAATTCTAGACTTAGTAAAATTGAGAAACTTTTTCATCTAATACATAAGACTGGAGGAGATGCTAGGAATATAGTTTCAAATGCCCCATTGACCAATCAAGGTTTCGACATAGCCTGGAAAAACCTTGTAGCCCAATACGAAAATAATCGGATCCAAGTAAATGAACAATTAAAAATTTTATTTGACCTTCCGAACGTAGCTGAAGACTCAGGCTCATCGATTTAAAAACTTCAGCGAACAGTTAATGGGTGCATTCAGGCGTTAAATGCTTTAGGCATAGAAACCGCCACATGGGACCCATTCCTGGTATACATTTGCTCAACAAAGCTCCCTCGGACTCTTTTAAAGGAATTTGAAAATTCACTTAAGGAAATTACAAAAGTTCCGACTTGGGAAGAATTCAATAATTTCTTGACGCACAATTCTAAGACTCTAGAATCCATAGCGGCCATCACACAATCGAATTCAAAATTAGAACAATCCAGAAGGGATAATTTAAAGTTGAAGTCAAAACGAGTTCACACTTTTCACATAAACACAACCCAAAATGAAACTGGGTCGAAAAATATAAAACCTTTAAACACAAATAGGGCACAGAAAAATGACTCAAATTACAAATGCCAACATTGTAAGGAGTCTCACCAATTGTGGTCTTGCCCCAAGTTCTTAGAGAAGAACGTTAACGACAGAATTCACATTGTAAAGGTCACAAATTCATGTTACAATTGCCTCTCTATTGACCACAGTGTTAAGGACTGTAAAAGTAAATTCAGTTGTAGATTATGTAGACAAAGACATAACACTTTGTTACATAAGGGATCAGAATCCCATACTTTAGTTCCGAATTGTGACGCGACCCAATCTAGTAGGAGCATCGCAGCACAAAACACCAATATACAGTCCACATCAGCATCAAACTTTTCGATACCAAATATCACTTCCTTGACACTGCAAGAGAGCAAACATGTCCATCAATCTCCCAATGAGAAAGAGACCTTGTTATTTACTGCAATTGTACTGATCGAAACTAGAGGCGAAAAGTACCAGGCAAGAGCAATCATCGACCCTGGCTCACAATCAACTTTTATGTCAGAAAAGTTGAAAAATCGTTTAAATTTGCCCACCAAACGAAATTTAGTTCATGTTACAGGCTTGAGTCAAACAGTTTCAGAGACTCCAACCAAAGCATGTTTATTCAATCTTTCCTCCAAGGTGGATTCACAATTTAAATTAGAAGTCTGGGCGCCAGTCCTGAAGACTCTTCCATCTAATTTACCACCACAGACTTTAGATTTGCAACATTTCAATGAGACTGCTAAATTAGAACTTGCAGATCCTCAATTCAATCAAAGCAGACCCATCGACTTGCTTATAGGCCTCGACTTGGGCCACTCAATATATTGCATGGACACACCGATGCGGTCTATTGGATCCCTTTTGGCACAAAAAACAGTATTTGGCTGGATTGTGGGGGGACCAATTTCAACAACGACACAACCTAGTACAACAGTGTCATTACTCAACACTACGTCCCTTGACCGAATCCCCACACGCTTTTGGGAGGTGGAGGAAACCCCAAAACGGGTTTTGAGGTCAGATGAGGACACATTTTGCGAGAACAATTTCATGTCGACAACACGAAGAAACGACACAGGAAGGTATATCGTTACCCTACCCTTTAAAAATAGCGAAGAAATAGGAACTTCGAGAAATATAGCAATGGCACAGTTCTTGAGGATGGAACGCATACTTCGCCAGAAACCCGAACTCAAAAAACAATACGACCAAGTAATTGTTGAATACCTCGAGTTAGGACATATGAGGAAAATTTCTGCCCTGGAAATCAACACAAACCCAAATTATTACCTGCCACATCATGCAGTAATAAAACCCGAAAGGCTGACAACGAAACTTAGAGTAGTTTTCAACGCTTCGAGCCCGTCTTCAAACAAGAAGAGTTTGAATGACATATTGTATCCAGGACCCATACTTCAACAGGACTTGGTGCTTCTGATATTGAAGTGGAGATTCTTCCGTTTTGTGTACAACGCAGATATCACAAAAATGTATCGACAGATACTCATTGATCCGAATCAAACCAAATATCAAAGGATATTATTTCGGCAATCAGAAAAGGACCCAATTGAGGATTACGAACTCCTGACAGTGACTTTTGGAGTCAATTGCGCACCGTTCCTGGCCATTAGAACCCTTCTTCAACTAGCTGAAGATGTAACATCAACTCACCCTCTCGCATCAAAAACTCTACAACAAAACATGTATGTGGATGATGTTTTAGCAGGTGGTCACACATTAAATGACGCCATCAAATCAAGAAAAGAACTTACAACAGTTCTAAAATCTGCTGGATTTGACCTGATGAAATGGACATCAAATGACCCACGAGTTATACAAGACTTACCAAATGAGACCCTACTACCTCTCGATTGGTTAAATTTGTCAGAAAGCACTGGAACAAAAACTCTTGGGATCAAATGGAACATTTCTTCAGACGCATTTACATTTACAGCACCAGATGTCAAATTAAAAGAAAACTACACGAAAAGAGAAGTTTTATCGACAATTGCCAAATTCTTTGACCCTTGTGGATGGATAGCTCCAATAATAGTTGAAGCAAAACTAATTATGCAACAGATTTGGTTGGATAAAGTCGACTGGGATGACATATTAAAACCCTTGACTTGTCTACAGTGGCAAAAATTCATAAAAAACTGCCCGACAATAAACATATTGAAAATTCCCCGTTGGATCCAATTTAGCCCGAATTGTAATGTGGAAATTCACGGTTTCAGTGACGCTTCAGAAAAAGCCTATTCTGCGACTCTTTATGTTCGAATACAAGCAGAAAACTCAGTATTCACATTTCTTCTGGCTTCAAAGACCCGTGTAGCTCCCATTAAGCAAATATCTTTGCCCCGCTTAGAACTATGTGGATCCGTATTATTGGCAAATCTTGCATGTGGACTTATACCAAATCTTCAAATTCAAAATATCAAGGCATATTATTGGACCGACTCAACAATCGTGCTGTCCTGGTTAAAGAAACCCCCTTGCTCATGGAACACTTTCGTTGGAAATCGTGTTTCTGAAATCCTGGATAAGGTTGGAAATCAAAATTGGCAACATATCGACTCAAAGGATAACCCAGCAGATGTAGCTAGCCGAGGATGTACTCCACAAGAACTGGAAAACCACAACATATGGTGGTTTGGACCCTCCTGGTTAAAATTGCCTAAAAATCAATGGCCGATACCAACACAAACAGGTGACACAAATCTAGAAGCAAAAACTGTAAAAGCATTTACAACCACAACACGCGAAGACCCATTAAATCGATTTTCAGACCTATCACGAGCTTATCAAGTACTCGCTTATGTCATACGATTATGGAGAAATACTGGAAACAACCGAACCCATCTTCGCGTATCTTCAGCAGAAATCACCCGAGAAGAAATAGATTTCGTCAAACATCGACTCATCATATGGACGCAACAAAATCATTTTCCAGATGAGTACAAACATTTAAAACTCAAGCAGAAAATATCCCCAACCAGCAGTCTTTTGACCTTAAATCCTTTCATGGATCACCATCGCATTATTAGAGCCAATGGGCGACTAGCGCAATCACCTGCATTAACGTACAATGAACGCTACCCAATATTGCTACCTCATAACTCGAAGCTATCACAGCTACTAGCGGAATTTACAAACAAAATTACCCTTCATGGAGAAAACCAACTAATGGTTCGAGTCCTACGCACAGAATATTGGATATTCAGATTGAAACCCTTGGTCAAAAGCGTAATTTACAACTGTAAAACGTGTGTTTTGTACAAAAAACAGACGCAAAATCAAATCATGGCTTCATTACCACCAGAACGTACAACATTATCAAGACCCTTTGCTACAACTGGATTAGACTACGCAGGACAGATGTCAAAAGACATCAAAAATTTTACAGGCCGAGCTTGTCTTATTACAAAAGGGTATATTTGTATGCTTCGCCACAAAAGCTGTACATCTTGAAGCAGCAATTGATTTATCGACCCAATCGTTCTTAGCAGCATTTTCCCGCTTCATAGGAAGACGTGGATGTCCCGCACTCATTTACTCAGACAATGGAGGAAATTTCGTCGGAGCAGCAGAACTACTAAGAAAAGACCGTCTAGAATTCATAAAAACTCTTCAAAATCAAGTGATCCATCATTTTAGTCATCAAAATCTTAATTGGAAGTTTATTCCCCCAGGAGCCCCACACATGGGCGGCCTTTGGGAAGCCGGTATAAAATCATTCAAAACACACCTAAAAAAGATGATACCGAACATGAAATTCACATTTGAAGAGCTATCTACAATTCTTGCTCGTATAGAATCGTGCCTAAATTCTAGACCCTTAAGTCCTGCTAGCGATGACCCAAATGACCTTAATCCATTGACCCCTGGACACTTCCTTTTTGGTAGTGCATTATTGACCCCAGCTGAACCAGATGTAAGCAACGAAAATCTGAATCTCATCAACCGCTGGAAACGCCTAAGGGTCATCTACCACTCATTTTGCCAAAGATGGAAGTCCGAATACTTGATTGAACTTCAACGCAGATATAAATGGAAAATTCAGAGGGACAACGTTAAAGTCAACGATCTGGTAGTCATTAAAAACAACAACTTGCCACCCAATGAATGGCAAATGGGTCGAATCATCAAAACCCATCTTGGATCTGACCAGAACTGTAGAGTTGTAGACATCAAAACAAAAAATGGAGTCATCACCAGACCAATTACAAAAATTGTGGTTTTGTTTGCAAATTAGTATAACCCCTAACCATTTACATACACTAATATTGCTCTAATTTTATACTTACAGGTATGGCATTCCAACAATCTCAACACCCTAAACATTGGCAATTTTCTTGCAGTATACGTTAACGTACATCATGATGCCATATCTGTCAACAACTTCATGAGGCTTTGCAACTTACCGATCCACAACCCACAAATAGGACCTGTTCAAAATTTGTGACAAACTTCACCAAGTCATGGGGGCCGGAATGTTCAACGTTAACATCACTCTTTAGAACACCCTTTTAGATACATTAACGGTTCTTTTCCTTACATATGTACATATTCTCATCACTTTTTTATTCTTGATCTTTCTCATATTCATTGCTCTAACATAAAACTTTTTTTGCCTAAGAATCACTCTAGTTTCGACAATCAAAACGTGAACATCAAACATTGTGAACAAAGACAAAAGAAAAAGATAAACATAAATTGAAATTAAATACAATCAAAACAAAAACAACAATTAAAACAAAACAATTTTGTAAATAAAATAACATAGTGAATTCAATAAGTAATACAAATTAAAAATACAAAAATAAATAAATGAATTTTATTTAAAACAAAATTAAAAAGAACAACAAAAAAACGAACCAGCACAACACATCATCATTAAACAGTAGTAATTAAAGCCATTTGAGACAATTTATATGCTCAGTTGTCGAAGATCAGTCGATATCCGTCGTATTCAGCTCATGAATCGAAATTCACCAACAAACTTCCTGGGTAAAAGGAACGAGTCTTCGGCTGATCTGCTTTGAATGTGGATAATTTAACGATATTTCTTCGGAATGGGGAAATTTCTAATGCAAACCACCCTGCATTTTTGACAGTTTATTGAATTATTGTTCGATTATTGACTCTTTATCATGTATGGCGTTGCTATTGACCTGCATGTCGAAGGCTCAGTACTCTGCTAGTTATACATAGACACTGCTTTTCATGTTGGAGTAGAATTCCTATTACAAAGCGCCTAACGATTCACTTTACCTTATCTAACATGATTCTCAGCCATTTAAGTAAAGGTCTAGCCTTACCTACTAGATATATTGACTTTATTTGGGTGATATTTATGTCTATCTCCTTAAGGCTTGAAATTTTTTAGGACGCTTGGAATCAAAGACTATCAATACCAACACAGTCACCAGTCTATTTTTCTTGTCTATAAAGAATTCCTAATGATTTAATTCTTTTAATGATCTGTCTAAACTAGATCCATTTAGAAGAATACATATTCCATACCATATCGAATAAATGATTGTGTGCGTACCTCATTTAGCTTTAACCACAGTCCAGACAAGTTTTTTTGTTTGTTTTCATTTCCCTTACACCAAATACTTCATAAAGGGAGGGGAGAGAGAACGCTCATATGGAGTTGGTGCAATTTCAGACCCATAGACGAAGTGATGTGGTGTACATAAAAAAATAAGTCCATGAAACTAAAAACAACAACAAAAATCCGGAGTGTATATTTAACCCACAATTTGTTGCTGTTGTCGTTATTGTTGTTCCACATATAATGGAGCTTCAGATTCCGAGTAAAAACAAACCAATGTTGGTCAAGTGTTAAAATATATACCACACGACCATAAACGGTAGGAGCAGTAGCAACATCATCACTACAAAAAAAATTCTATAACAGTAGAAAAGCGGAGAGCAACAACCAGGCTAAGGGGACTTACTTCTCTTCTCTCATCTATAGTCCGATTCAGTTTGGCCAGTTCGTTTATATAAACTATTTAAGCTGTACTCCACTTTTAATAGTTTTATGCTGTTTGTTTTGCCATGCCCCAGTCTGGCTTTTTTATTGTTTGCTATAAATTTGCTGTTGCTGCAACATATCCAATCAGCTGCTGCAGCAGCTGCAACTTTTTATTTTTTTTTCGTATGCTCTGTTCGGTATTGTAAGAAGAGTCAAAAGTTATAGTTGAGGGTGTTAAAGAGCTGCAGCGGTGTGTACTTTTAGTGTGTTTGCATTGCAGTTGGCAGTTTTTGATTTTGTGGCGATTTTTAAGGATTTTCTACTACTGACTGATAAAACTAAGACACAAAACATGTGAAGTGTGAAAATGGCCTCTTAAATAAGGGAATTTCTTAATTTCTGACAATACCAGCGAGAGTTTCTGTGGCAATAACTTAATGGGATTATTTTCAAAATAGCAACACAAAAGCGAACAAGTGTTGCATATGTGACCTAAATTCGCCATTAGTAATGGATTTTTATACCACGACTGATATTGATTGATTTAGAATAACTTTCTAAATAATTTATGCCATTTGACAATTCAGCGCATTACAGTCTTACTTGAGGTTCTCTAAAGTCCTTCAGGGCATTCGCGTTTTCTGGTGAAAGGAAAATGTAATGATAACTGTGAACATTTTTAACATCTTCTCAGATATAATTAGGCTGTTTAATTCTTATTTATGGTCGTGCCGACCATGTTTTTGAGTCTTAAAATTTTATTAAAAAAAAACTTTTTATTAAATCCTACAATTAGGCTCTTTAGTGAGAACTTTAAACTTTTATTTTTCAACGCATGCTTTTCCCATCATTAACACAAAAGTAATTCGCGGCATTTTTATGCTTTGTATCTTCATTAAAGAGAAGAAATGCTTTTTCGTTAATCACAAATACGGAAAAAGCAAAGTTAAGATGTCGAAACAAGTACAAGAGTACGAAGTACTTAAAAACAGCAAATTTCATTTAAATATGGTACTAAAAATTTATGACTTCAAGGGCAAAAATACAAACAAAACAACACACAGCTTATTACGGCAAAGTATTCCAAAAAAAGTATGAAAAAAGAAAATCCTTTGAATAACGAATAATAATTGAGGAGTTCATAAAATAATCAAATTAAAGTTGAAATCAAAAAAAAAAAATTTTGAAAAAACTGATTAAAAAAGATACTTTTTTCTTTTCTGCTTTGTAATGTAACGGTATATCCTTTTTAAAAAAGAGCTACACTTCACTATTCCTTTCCACCACGCCAGATTATGGTTTCATGTTGTTGGCAAAGGGCAACAAATCAGCAACAACAACGTTTTAAGGTACACTTAAAAACCCATAAGAAATAACAAATATTGTACGAATATTATGGCCCTCTGATGAAAAATAATAACCCAAACAAGTCTACTTTGGTCGCTGTCTCTTTTTAGGACAACACAAGGCTTAAGTACCAACAAAAGTTAAAAATATACATAAGTTGCTTTTAAAAAAGGCAGACAGACATTTAGCCATCGAGGCTGTAGAGGAAGTAATCCATATGAGGATAATAAACACGCTAACAACGTATACCTCATCTGCACCGGTAAATACGTGCCCATGTAGTTACGTTGGCGACCTTGATGGACATCGTCACATAAGGGTCTTTTTAAAGCGTACTCTATCTTTAACTTTTAATAAAACAAGCTGAGTGTGAGAAATCATCGTTCGAAAGATATTTTGATGTGTGATTTTATGTGGATTATAACATCGTTCGTATATCACCCTCAACTTCTTTGTGTAGAGCGCATCCGAATTCTCCAATTTTGTTTGACTTTGAAAAGCGCTGCGATTTATGTGCCGCATACACCGGCACTTAAGAAAAAGTTTAACGGGATGAAATCGAACAATCACGTTTCGCATCACTTCTACGTGAAATAAGCATGTTCCCAAATGCCACTCTCACAGAATATTCAATGTGACATGAGTTGTGTGACAAGTAGTGCAGTCCGGTTGAAGCTACAAGTCTATGTTGTCCAGAATATCCAATTTAGACCAATAAATGTTGGTAATCATCAACCAATTGCAGTCGCCGATGACAATAATAGCCTGTCCTACGTCGTTCATAAAAAATATGGACCGATTAGGCCGCAAGAACAAAATTCACTGAATACAATGACTTTTTCAGAGTGTACTGGATAGTCTATTGCCTTCTCCGGCGATTTGACAAAACAAACTGAATAAAATTTGCAAAGTAATTTGACAAATGCGGCTTTATCAATATGCTCGTTATTAACTGTCGAAGTTCGAATGTTCCAGTTGTAAAACCAAAACAATCAGAATTGTAATGCCTCTACTAATGGAAACTAGAATTCTGTTGATCTTTAGTACAGAATTAATATGATTCCTAACGGGCATACTTAGTAGGCACTGTAAGAAAAAGAATCAGAACAAGTCCTTTTGCTTGACTGGTCCACACCACAGCAGTCTGGATTTAGGCACTTTGGTACATTCTCCTCGCAAGATTTGGACTACTACAGCAGGTATAATTCGCTGACATTTGAGATCAACTTCATCAGGAGTACCTCGCAAAAATCATGCAGTGTTTGCATTCGAATTTGGGGTAGATTTTTATAGGTAGATTTAATAGTTTTACGGTACCCCATAAGCTGGATCTATGTCAGCGCTCTAAATTTTTATACTAAAACGTTATTTTTGGTGAATTGGGGATATTTTTTCACTTGGAGGTTACTTTTGAGAAAATCAGAAATACCACCTTTTCGTATGACATCATAAAATGGAACAACCGAATATGGACACTTTTGGGTAACGACAATTATCTTTCAATATTCGAAAGGTGCTTGAAGCTTTATGTCTTTTCTCTTACAAGAATTTACAGAAACTTTTTTGCTACTGTAGACGACAAAATTTTACGGCAAGAAAGAGAAATACAGGAGGATAAATAAAAATTGTAACCAAAAATTTAATGAAAAGAAAAAAGTTCTAAAAAAATATTCGTGTTACAAAAGAAATTAATTGGAAAACAATTCATTGTTAGTCATTCCAACGATTTCATTACTTTAAAGCTCTGATCACGCAATTACACTTCAGTTTCTTAATACCAATAATGAAACTGGGTAGCAACACATTAATGAACATTTAGTTTAAGAGTGTTTTAAATGAAATGCGAGAACGACAACAATGATGGCAATAAGGAAAAAGATTTTGAAGTTAATAAAACCACGTCTCCGCTTTAAATAACAACAAAAACAACAGCGCTTGTCTTAACAACATACAAATTGTTTCTTGTATTTATTTAATGCTTTCAAGGATTATGTCTTCTACTTTGCCCTTTCTTTAAACACATTACGATTACATATAAAAGCGTGACAAAAAATACGAATTACGAGAATATTCTTTTAAAAATTGTATGATATTGTGTTACGAAGTAGAGTATATCGTTACCTAAAACGCAAACGGCCCTAACTAACAAAAAATTCAAAATTGACTTTTTCATTGATTCTGATGTATTTCGTCAAAACACATGTTCACAAAAAAATTGGACTGCTCCGGACAATAATGTCATTTTTATTAACAAAAAACAAACGGCCCTATCTACAAACGCAATTATGTAATAAACGCCAAAAGACCTAACTAACCGTTTGCATGTAAAACATTATCAATTGTCAAAACAATTCATAGCTTGTACCGCTAAACAACTTTATATTGAAGAAAAACTAATTATAAACATTTTAAGGCAATTTACTAAATAAAATAATTTTATATTAAAAGTGTTGTGATTGATATGTACATAATATGTTTTATATAGGGAGTTCTAAAATAAAATAACAATAAAAAGTGGTAAAATTAAAAATAATGGCTGAACTGAATATTGATTGCAATGCAAATTCCAATTTTTAAAAAAATAAACAAAATTGGAGGCTTTGCAGTCAAAAAAACCGAATGGAAGGTAAAGAATATCAAGGCATCTCTAGAGGAAACGTATTGGTGCGTATGCCTAGAGAAATGAAGGAACCATGTAATTCAACGTTTTGCGAAAAAAGCTCAACCCGACATTGTTCCACTCGTAAAAACATTTTTGACTCCTTTTGGAAAATGTCGTGGGATAATAAAAAACTTTATGTCCAAAGCCTTATAGAATGTTCTCAAAGACAACGTATTACTGTCGAGAACTCTAAACGGTCCATTACAAAACACTACTTTTTGAAGCACGACACAAATCAAATCCAAGTATGTAGACAAATGTTTTTGTCTACTTTGGGTTTATCCGAAAAAATCATACGACCATGAGTATGTTCAGGAAGTTTCCATTCCATGCAAATAGTTTCTGAAGAAACAAGAGGTTAAGGTAAACGAGCAGAATGTGATATAAAACTTAGCATTATTTAAGGGAAAAAATGTAGAGATCCTACTGTCAACATGTTACGTGCCTTGACATACGAACAAACAGGAACTATATAATTTAAAATAAATATAGATGACGATTATGTCCAGCTTCCACAAAGAACTGGATGTAAAATAAATATAGTTTTACCTTCGAAGATTAAAAATTTCTAAAAAGAAATGGCAGAATCTCCAGGATCTAAAACGATTGCTACCAGAAGATTGTCATTATTTTTATGACAACATACCATTTAAAACTCTCTGGAATAAATAGGTAGTTAGGTTCTTTGGTTTCATAAAATTACAAAACCAAAAGACTTAACTAACATAGATCTTTAAAAATTCTAAAAGTTAATTTTATTTTACCAGAAATCAATTAGTTAGTGTATTTTAAATAATATTGGTGAAAATTTCGATTATCGAAACTATACTTTTCATTTTAAACAGTTTTTTGTTTCTCCTGTAAAATTTTTAAAATGTTAGATAGGGCCGTTTGAGTTTTAGGTGACGATATTAATAATGAGAATAATGGAATAAAGAGAATAAGGGAACGGAAAAAGAGGAGAAGGCATAATAAAATTTCTTAAGGAAATCTTAAAAGAAAAGGACAGGAATTTTTTATGGGACAGTTAAAATTGTAAACTACACGTTAACCATAGTGTGCGATATTTTCAGTTTCGAAAAAAACTACAATTAGTTCCGAATATTACATAAATAATCGGTTACACTCAAAAATATCCAGTAAACTGATGTTTTAAGATACAGATACCACGACAGTGAATACCTGGAACTTCACAGTGAGTTCGTTGCGATTACGAAATGGTTGGTAGACAGATTTTCGCCTAAACTTACATGTAGTAGCCCTAAGTCCTAGAATCTTATTAGATTCGAAAGGACTATAGGTTATCAACGGATGATCGGTTTTGCCCTCTTTCTGGCCGTCGAACTGGTCTATCCACCCTTTACCATTATTTTTATCAAATCCAGGTGGTTGACTAATGGCAGACACTTTAAAGCAAACGATTATTTATTTCCCACATTCCCCACAAATTATAAACCAACGATTACGGCTGTATAGTTATACGTCTGACGCCTATGGTGGATTATGTCCAGAAAGATCTTGGGAGTAGACCGTTGTTTACATGAACGTGTAAATCGAACAGCAAAAGAAGCTGACATTATACCAAAAAGTTAGTTTTAAATTTGTAGTATTTGGACGGAATTTTTGATGACCCGACAACACATAATATATTGGCCCATAATTTCAATTTTAAATAAAAATTTGAGTTTTTTTTATTGAATACATGCTTAAACTTCTTCAAAAGTAGTTGGTCACCCTTAAAAATTCTATTAAATTTTTTCTACTCATTTGGAAAGCCGTAAATCTCTGATAAATATTTCAACTTTTAATCCTTTGCATAAAAAGATCCCCAAATAAAAGTGAAAACAAACAAACAAACAAAAAAACACTAGATGTACTCATATTCGTATGTCATTATCGTCTGTCTCTCTACCTACTACAAATATGATATTTTTCTTGGCACAATATGTGGCCGATAACCAACAGTAAAAACAAAATAAAATAGAAATAATCGAAGTAACGAATAATTGAACGTACATAAAAGTAAAAGTTTATCGCGTCCTTACAAAAATCGCAAAAAAAAACAAGAAAATCAATGCCATGAATGTGAAACCTGTGACGATTATTTAGCCACTCTTGCTTATTAACCCTGTACGACAGATAGAGAAGGATAGAAAAGAGCAGCAGTTTGTGTTGCAAACATGACAACAAGTGTCATTAATTTAATAGCTACGATTTTTTGTTGTTCTTGTTTTCTCTTTTTAATACACATTTATTTTCGTGAGTGTAAATGGCAACTACAAAACAGCAACACTAACAATATTCATGATAAAAAAAATAAGAAAAAATTTTTAACATCTGCCCTGTTTTTAAAAGCACCTTAAAATTTATGTGCATTGCTGCAACGTTTCTTAACCTTATGAAGACAATATTGGACGGTACGATTATTTATGATGGTGTTGGTATCTTATTCTTTTGCTCGTTTTCCCCCTGTATTCTTTTCGTATCATTTGTAAATTCACAACAAATTGATTTAAATTGTTGTTGTCATTGCTATTGTTCTCGCTGTGCTGTGGTAGTTGCGGGTCAAATTTTCAAGTATACATGGGTGTATGCGTGCAAGTGAGGCATTTTCTAGCATTTAATTTGTGTGGTCTCTGCATTAATGCAACATCAGTAAAATCGACATCAACAATGGGAGTAACAACATTGGTGAAGTGGCAATTTTATACCCTATACCGGCTAGGTATATTTTTCTTGGCACAATTTGTGGCCAATAAACAACAGTAAAAACAAATACAAATAGAAAAAATGAAAGTAACGACTACTACAAAAATCCCAAAAAAATCAATGCAATGGAAGTGAAACCTGTTACGATTAATTACCCATTCTTATGTATTAAAGCTGTACGAGAGATAGAGAAGGATAGAAGAGAGCAGTGCCTCTGTTGCAAACATGACAAGTCTCATTAAATTAATGGCTGCGATGTTTTGTGTTTTTAATACACATTTATTTTTGTGAGTGTAAATGGCAATAACGACTCCAACAATATTCATAATAAAAAAATAAGAAAAAATTTGTAACATCTGCCCTGTTTTTAAACGCACCTTAAAATTTGTGTGTATTGCTGCAACGTTTTTTTTTTTTTTTTTTCTTATGAAGTCAATATTGGATTCTAAGAGTCGGTCGGTGTTGACATTGGTGCTGTATGCGTTATATAAGCATCTTATTCTTTTGATCGTTTTCCTCCTGTGTGCTTATGGTATTCTTTTGGTATTATCTGCTAGTTGCTCTTCATTTCATTTTCTTTTCCTTTATTTTGCTGTAAATTCACAACAAATTGATTTAAATTGTTGTTGTCATTGCTATTGATCTTGTGCTGTGGTTTTTGTGGGTCAAGGAGTCAAGTATACATGGGTGTATGCGTGCAAGTGAGGCATTTTGTAACATTTAATTTGTGTCGTCTCTGTATTTGTGCAACATCAGGTAAATCGACATCAAACATGGGAGTAACAACACTGGTTAATTTATACCCTACACTGCCATCATATTGTGTTACGCAAAGTAAATCGTTTTCTGGATTTAGTTTCTTAGGAATTCATTGTATTTTCTTATTATATGCATTCCTAACATTTTTGTACCATCTCTCCCTGTCTGATAAACAAATCAAAGAAACTTAAAAATCGTATTGTGAAGTGAAGCTTTTTTTCGTCTGTGCTTTCAGGGTCTAATGAAACCAAAGAGCCATTGCGTGGGTTGTAATTCGTCAGCTTAGGTCTTAAAATTCATAGTTGCTCGGTTTTAATATCACCATCAAGTCAGTTATGCTTAGGCGGATAACTGTTCTAAAAGTGTTGACTGTCTTTTCGACAGCACATCATCGACATTTCGGTCAAAATTTTCGAATTTTCTTCTCTGACAACGTCAACATAAAGCGGCTAATGGAAACAAGCACAGCGAAATTATTCAAATAAAATTTAGGCGTAGTCTAATCTATTTTTGTGGCATTTACAAAGAAAAAAATATGGATCACTCAAGGACAACAGAAAATAAATCAAACGTCAATACTGCGACCATTCAATGTATTCTATTACTCACCAATGCCTGGATTCCTTCATGTTTTATTATGCTTCACAATCTGCATGCTGAGCTGAAGACACCCCCATTGTGAATAAGTATAGTCTATGTCTACAGTGCTCTATCAAAAGACCTGTTATCGAAATTTTATTGTCTTTAACCAATTTGCTTTAAGAAGAGTTTTTGCCTCCAAATTTGTCTCGCTGAACATACCTTTTCAAACTCTCTCTCAATGCCGACAATTTTCAAATCACCTGAGAGCCTGCAGAGTGTTACCTTATTTTCCTTATCTAGCTTATTGAGCTTCCCCAGACAGTACCATACTATCTTGCTAATAATTATGCCAGGACACGAAATATATTTTTATAATGCCCGCATCTATTTTTTATGATCAGTAGTTAAAAGGTATTCCTGAGGTTCTCAGTGCTGGAATTGTGAAAAGATGTAGCCACTGATAATGAAAACTCCCGCTTAATGGCAATACTTTCTTCGATTGCTGACAGTACAATTTCCATAGAGGTCGCATTATTGATGCAAAGGGTGAAATCCATTGCCATATTGAATCGTGTTGGGAATGCACGAAAGTAATGTTTACGGTTTTATAAAAGTGCGAAACTGACCTGTTCCATTACAAACAATTCCTTTTTTTCATTTTTCCTGTTTAATTTTACATTTTTTTTGTTGTCATACAGTAATTAATTAAAATATTTTTATTTGATTATTGATTTACTTTCATCATCACCAATAGAAACGAATAACAATTTGCGGTTTTCATATCAGAAACATTCGTGCGTATATAATTACACGGCAGTGTAAATAAAACGTGCAAAAGACGTCAAAATTAATATTATCAGGTGCATGATATTATTGTGGCTAATAATTATGATGAGGCTGATGATGTAACCCATACAATAGAATATTGTGTCAGAATATAACACAGTGAAAAAAATAAATTAATAAAAATATTTGCAACATAATCCAACAAATTTTAAAATATATTCCATCGCTTAAGGCCATCAGTAGTAAATCAATAAAAAATATAGTTTTGCTGTTAATGAAAATCTTGGTCGGTTTGCTGCAAATTCATAAAATTCAATTTATTTGGCTTAAAATAAAATCTACATGGATTTAAAAGAAGTAAGGAAAATCATACATATTTTATTTAATTTTAAAAATTTTATTAGAAAATATTTCGAATATTATTGGATTACTTCTGATTCTTTTTAATTATTTTGTACTTATAGCCAGTAATCTTGATTATTTTTTGATTATTTGTAATTGTAATCAATTAGCAATTGTGCAAACCAAAAATAAACGCAATTGTTATCATTGCTTCAAAAGAATAATGCCTCAATACATTACAGTATCCTAAAGAATATCCGAAACATCATAAAAATCCATTCTGAAAACTGAGACCCCAATCGAATCAAGAGCCAAGCACTGATAATGTATACCTACACATGAATAGCCGATTAATTATCGTCCCATGTAACTGTTATATCCAATCAATTCCGTTTGTGAACGCTATTAGATTGTGAAACTTGCAGTACTTCAAACCCTCTGGTTCTTCAAAAAAAAATCGACCTCCTCGACATTTACAGTTACATAAAATAAGATCTACTATTTCTTCCATATCTTCACAGAATCAGATATATTTCTGTTCAATCTGATGATCCTATACCTAAAGGGCATATGCCTTGTCTGGACTCCTATAATCGACTTACATGCTTCTTCTCCTTAGGAACAGTTTCATCATACAATCCTACACTTCGATTTACATTTCCATTCACGATTGATGAGTAAATCGAACATAGCGATTACATAGAAACCTCATGTCCTCTGTTTCAAAGATGATGCTGATCTTGCCAGTTCGTCCGTAACATCATTGCCAGTAAAGACAATTAGTGAACCTTTACTCTTGAAGACCACATGTGACCTAAAAACTTGCTTGCTTGCTTGATTACCTCTTAACTTGTTCGGTATAACAACATCTAGGATCTGTATTTGAAAAAGTCTTAATTTCTCTAAAAAACAATAAAAATTCGGGACATTGGTTCCATAGATGTAGACACATGCTCCTGTGCCCATTATCACTTTGGAGCTGTCTGTGAAAATAGCCAAGCTATCGAAGAGTTTATTCGAACCCAACCAGAATTTCTCTTTAGGTATTACCATGAAAGGTGAATTACAGAACTAAACTTTTTTGGCCATGTAATCTGTCATTTCGAAAGTCGATTTGACTTGAACCCCCACTATAGCGGCTCATCCTGCAGGAAATCATTTAGTCTAAATCGTAAGTCTCAATAGGAATTTACGTTATTGACGATTCAATTGCTTCCGCTACAAACTAAGGGATGGAGTAGAGCATTTCATGTTGGCCGTGGCTCATAAAATAGGTTCCCAATCGCAAAAGCAGGTCAAAATTTATTGCATTGAAAATTTTAAAAATAAAGAGACTGTTAGTGTGAAAGAAAAAAAAACAGACATAACCCACATGGATTCTGCGCTATAATACGCTCTTCTATTCCCTAGTTAGGGGGCATAATTATTCTTATTATCGGGTAATGTACTTGGTAAGGTGTCTGCTCACAAATTTATTTCAATACAAATTTTCAACAAATTTCATTTTATGCGGCTCCGTCCGTTCTTTTTAATTTCAGTGTTAAAAAACATAATCAATGTTAATTTTACTACATTTTTTATTGTTATTATAGTTATTGTAGTTGCTGTTTACATTTTACAATAACATTTCAGTTATTGTTGGTTATAAAACATTTCATAATTGAATTCGAAGGAGATGATTTCGTTACTACTTTTGGTCTGACATTTTTATTGTTTGGCTCAAGAGTAATAAGATTCAAACGAAAAGATACCTTTTTTATGTGGCGGAATAAAACTCGAAATTATCGTTGTAAATGAAAATAAATACACAAAAAAAAAATTAAATTAAACTTAAATAAAATAATAATCGCGTGCATTCATTAACTCAATGAGTAGATATAGTCGACGTCGCCCTCATCAGCAGCCACTAACGTGGGCTAAAGCAGTTGTGGTCCCCGTCCGTCATCCTCAGTCATTTCAGCAGCAGCAAAACTTTGCTTGTTCATCATTATCGTCCATGATGAAAGAACAGGAGAGAGAGAAAAAAACTTGCCGTTATTAAAACCGCAAATTATTTAATTTCTTCCTTTTAGTCGTTGCCAGTTTCATTTTTTGGTTTATTTTTAAGCCACAGCATTTAATTTTCCTTTAGATTTGTTTTGTGGCACGGATATCATTGCAGTCGCGCTTGTGCCATTTATTTAAAATATTCATTATGACAAGTAGATATATTACTTGAGTGTCTGGGGATGTAAAAATAAGAAAAATGATGACGATGTAGATATCATCTTCAATTCCATTGGATAGCTCTTTACTTCTCTTCTGCAACTGCTATATTGTTAAGCAGTACAAATGAGTGAATGAATGATGGCATAAGAGTATGCTCTGCACTTTTGCATTATAGAAGCGCAAACAGCTCTCAGAATGATTGCATGTTTATCTTTAAGGCGGTCCAAAATATCTGTTCTAGTCTGTCTTTTGCTGTTACTACTGCTGTTGCTGCTTAACTATCCATCTATCCATTCTAGAATTCTCAGTGTAAAGTCTTAGTCTCAGTCCCGTCCCCTGCCATTTACTTAACCAAATAAACTAAGAATAAACAAAAAATCCTTAATTTTTTTGCAAAATTTTGTAATAAAGTCTTAACAAACTGCCATTAATTCGTTATTATAAACGCCAAAACGACAAACAAACAACACAACAACAAACAACACAACAACAAATCAACCTGGTCAAAAACGCTAAGAATGAAAACAATGACGAACAACAAGTTTAACATGACATTTTACCAACCAACAAACTGAGGAGAGCTGTCAGCCATATACCAACCATGATGATATGAAAAAAGAGGGAATTTGCATTCACAACAGCTACAAGTCAAGGTCAAAAATAATTGTGTGTTTGGCAGCAAGAATTTCAAAATTAATTGACAATGAAATGAAATCAAAACGAACATCAACACACAAATGAAACAGCAGAAATAAAACTGAAGCAATTATGATTTTATTCATCTACGCATACTATCATTCCACTATTTTCGACTTTGGGTCAAGCGATAATTTTTTCTTGAAAGCCAACGTTAACAGCAATAGTTGGCGATGTTGACCAGTTGAATCAAACTTTACTAGTGTATAACTACGGACCACTATTGGCAATAATTAATACTGTTTGTGATTTTTAGTTTTTCTCATCCCATCGAGGAATATTTTATTTTCATTCATTTGTTGTCAAAAAGTCAAAGTCAATACACAAATGGTCACCCCCTCTCAAGTGATACACAATTTTGTTTTTTAAGAAATATTGGGTGACGTAAAAAGTATGCCCTATGTTTTGAAAGGTATGCGCAACAAAAAGGAAGATAAATACAGTCAAAGTTTTTTCTCAAGCCAAGTGCGTTTGAGTCGGAGCATACTTTCATTCAAAATGAAGTTTGTCTTGTGCATTACATGTAAATCCTACGACGATGAAAATCAATCATTGGAGTACGTCCTTGGAACCTGTTCAGCGTTAATGCATGCCAGATGCCGGGAAGGGAATTGATATTGTTAGTATCCTGAAATTAGTCAGGATATTAGGTCTAG
This sequence comes from Sarcophaga variegata, assembly GCA_932273835.1. Taxonomy (NCBI): domain Eukaryota; kingdom Metazoa; phylum Arthropoda; class Insecta; order Diptera; family Sarcophagidae; genus Sarcophaga; species Sarcophaga variegata. The sequence continues at coordinate 98,987,315 of OW026358.1, forward strand.
TAGGTAGTGTGTCGGCTTATTAGATGTAAGGTCAGGGTTCAAAACAAAGGTCAGACATCAAAACGAAAATAAGAAAAAATATTTCTTCGGCGACTGTTTCGCAGCAGATTTCTGGGAAACCCTCTGAGTAAATAAAATTGCTATGAAGAGTTTCTCAAAAAACTGTCTTTCGGAGTCGACTTTAAACTGTAGGTCCCGCCAGGTGCGAAGGGTTGTAATGACCAATTATGCATGTATGCATGTATATTAGGTCCGGAGGAGATATTACAGAGATACTCTAAAGTATATGTGTATTAGAGAAGTGCTATAGATCGTATGGTGGCAGTAAAAAAGTAGCTCTTCACCTCACCAACAATAGTAACGCAGATGAGACGATAAACTCTACTATCCACAATTCGACTATTGTATCGAAGATGTGTAGAAAAGGCGATCGTAGTTGCTCAACAGAAGAGGGATATGCTGTATGATCCAAACACATATTTTTAATGATCAAAAGGAAATTTACTATCATTAGCAGGAAAGTTTTGATGCGTTCACCATTTAACCATAACTGTGTCTGGTTACCATTCCTGTTGAGTACTGCAAAACTCTACTGTTGGTAAGAAATATTGACGAATTGAAGAATCACTTAAAATTACTAGATCAAACTGTAAACTGCAGACTTGCGAGGAGAGTAGATTCGACGCCGTCGATATGAACAGAATGCTTCGGTAGAGGGGGTATATGTTTGGAAAGGAATGGCCAACGAAAAGGAAGATAAAGTCAAAGACTCTTCTTAAACCAAGTGACAATCAAAACTTTTGTTGGGAAATTACATCAAGAGGAGACCTGAGTCATTTGGGGAGTACTTTAAACTTTTCTTCAGCGATAGCTTTATGAAGCTGGTTAGGGGAGGCCAAAAGGTTATAGAAAATATGGTTAAATCTGTAGTTGATTTCAACTGAATGACGATGGAGAAGATTCAAGTGCTAAAATTTCAAAAAAATTTCTGTAAAGAAAACAAACAAGCAGTGACTATCTACACCATCCAATATGTTTTAAAAAATACTCACATAACATGTACCATGCTTGCACACATACACACGTGTATATGTGTTTTTATTTTGTGCTTACATGATATTGATGCAAATAGAAATCCTTTTCTGGGCTGCAATAGGAAGCAACTCAAGGGGAAAAAAAGAGGAAAATATTTTTTAAACTTATTACAAAAGGATCAGAGCTGTGTGTGTACAAGATATTTATGAAAATGACACAATAAATACATAAAACAACAGCAAAAACGACAATAACAATGGCAACAACAACCAATAACCATCACCGAGAGCATAGCCTAGAGCAATGCCATGGATAGAGATGCAAAAGGATTGAAAAGGATAACGATTTATGGGAGTTTTTGTTTTTGAAAAAATCGTTTCCGAATAGTTGGCATTGTAGATGAAGTAGTCAGGCAAACAGGCAGTTATGGCTGAATAAATACATATTTCGCTACACTGTATTGCCTTTTCTGAATTTCCTACGCTACCTGTAAACAATTTTCATAATTTCCACTTGCAATATTCTTCATGTCACAACGAGCCGCTATGTGTACTTAAAGTTACCACTTTAAATATTCCACACTATTACCGTGAATGGAGTGAGGAATCTTGCTCCACTGCAAATTGGCCCACGATGGCTAGAAAGTGCACCAACCAACTAGTCAAGGTTGACGGCAGTGCCATCTCGATCACAGTGGCCAATTTTATTATGGAAAGACACGCGAAAAGACTATAGATCACATGAAACGTCTTTAGCCGTTATTGTGGATCTGTTGAAGAAGAGGAAACTATTATTCATGATCTTTGTCAATGCCCATCTCTTGCGAGGTGCAGATTTAGAGATTTGGCTCTCCATTCCTTGTCAGCTTCACTGAGTTTTCATCCATTGACATCAAGGACATAGCTTCGTTTAATAAACTTTCAGGCTGGTTTCCAGCCTAGAATAGAAGTGCTTTTAATGTCCAGCACCTGCGCTGAGTTTGGGGGAATTCGGTCACGCGTTTACCTGTGGCGCCAACAGACCGCCATGCGTGCACAAGTTTGCTTTGGTAATCAAAGCTAATACTTCGACCTAATCTAACCTATTGTAGATGGGCACAGTGAGGTGAATCTGTGATATTTTCTTTTCAGGAAAATATTAAGTAAACCACTCTTGGATTCAGCGTTTATTCACAGCACTTTCATCTTATCCTTTAGAATTTTTGCGGCATATTTTGGAAGAATATTTTTCAATATTCTCAAATATTATTTCAAATTTTTAAAATCTCAACATAACTTTACTGCGATCAACAAATTCATGAATTGTTTTTTACAAAAATGTATGCTTAAATGTAATTTTTCAATCACTTGTATCTAGAAATTATCGATCTGAGAACGTCAACTGTAATCCAGTGGCATAAGACCGGGTATATTTTTCTACAACAATGAGCATAATGGATGCCATTATGAAGATATTTGGAAAGAAAAAAGAATAATAAAGTGCCTATAATACTTAATATGTCACGATGTTTAAAAATTTGCCAAAATATGCAAATAAGTGGGGAAATATGCTCTAAAAATACATGCCATTTAATATAACATATGCTGCGGTGTGTATTAAAGTTTTTGTTTTTTAATTTGAATCTGTTAATTAAAAAAAAGCTTTTAATATATATTCACCACGTAAATTATCAACTTAAAAATAAAAACTGATTGGTAACCATAATTACAGCGTTAAATTTTTCCTTTTTTTACAATATTTATTACAAATTATTGTTAATTTTCATATTTTTTTCATAAATTCATAGGAGAAAAATTATTGCATTTTATCGTTGATAAAAAATTAATTATAAATATTTTTTATGTACGTTTTTAATTGTCATTCATTTATTTATTTATTTTTAGCATTTAAGCGTATTAATTAAATTTATTTTAATTACTGCGCTTATTAATTTTTTGTTATGGAAGAAAACCCCAGCCATTGGCAATGGTGGTTCATCACAGGCTATAGAAAGCATCAGAGTGTAGTCTTATAGGTTCTAGGAAATGTAAACATTACAAACGTTGTATCCTTGTAGAAGTGAAACGTAACAAAGTTTAATGGAATGTGGCAGTAGTTAACTAAAAACCGTGGACAGCAGAAGAAGTTCGCAAAGCCATATAAAAAAGAGAGATTATGAAAAAACAACGAGGGGACTCACCTCGGTTCGTATTGATATCATATTGGTATCATATTATTAAAAGAAGGAAAGAGGGTTAAAAAGGGTATACAATTTGAATTATTTTTTACCATATCAGCCTGTTAACGTCATGCATTTTTCCACCTCTGATACGAAATATAATTAATTTGAAATATTAATAGAGAATCATAGTCATATTCGTAAAGGTTGCAAGGGTCAGATATTATTTTCTTATTGTGCCGCAATCATCAGCACAAAAATAATGTGTGTTTATTTACCATCTTCCAACTCCTTTAATGCAACAATTTGTTGAGCCAATCATCAAGCTGTTATCGATGATTAATTTTAAACCAAGACAATATTAATCAAGAAAAGGTATGCGCATGAAAATTAAAATTCTTTTCAGGCGAAAATACAAAAACAAATTAAATACTTGTGATTTCTTTTTCATTTATTGTATATCAACAACTGCCTCATTCCATACCTCTACGTAGTTAAATAAACAACAGAAATGCATTCGGGAAATAAAAACAGAAAAAGTGAAGACATCACTGCAGTAGCAGATGAGAAAATAATTTCGTAAAATCATAAGAAAGGAAGCGGCAAAGAAAAAAAAAGGAAAAATATTAAGAAATTAATTTGCAAACGAACAGCATAATTCCCGGGTTAAATGCAAATCAAGCACTTACAACTCCACACACAGAGCACTGCACAAAGGGAAGATAATGAGAAACAATTCCATTAAATACTACAGAATGCAGTTCAATATGAAAAATTTAAATGAAAATAGCAAAATAGAGTTGCCAGATTGCTTTTAAAAGATGAAATACGAATTATTTAAAAGGAAAATTGAGTAACGTACAAAAGGGTTAAACTAAATAAGAAAAATAGGATCACTTATCTCTGGTTCCCAAGTCATGTGATAATACCAGGCAATGAACTCACCACTAAAGGTGTGTTCAAAAAAATTTATACTTTGCGAAAGAAACGTCAGAAGGAATAGAAGACTGTTCTCAATCCAAACGACTTTAAGACAATCTAAACTTATGCTGTGTAATGATAATGATAAGAGCATTTAGACTCGTAGCACAATATCCAGAAACATTCTTGGAAGAGAGAAAAATTACTATTTATTATTATTTTGGATAGAACGCTGACTTGAATCTGATATGATATGATATAAACTTTATAGTGACAGCTTCAGCATTGCATCTAACTTAACACTGGAGATAATTGTATGCCCTCCCTTTTACATGATCTCCATTGTATTGGCTTGGCGGCTAATATTAGTGTCTCTGGACGATATAGTAGTGATTTGAATCAAATATTGATCACGCTAGGATTCTGAAAAAATTTGGGACAATCGGGAACAGAGATTGCGTGATACCGTGATACGATTTAGCAATGTAATTGAGGACATATTCACACGATTGATGAAATACAAAATAAAAATGAAATACCATTTAACAATGATGTTCTTTCAGTGACATTATTGTCATTACATGTGTTCTAGGATCGTTTAAGAAGTTCACAAAACACTGCAAGCAGCAGAAGAAAGCCGTAAAGTCGGCTAACTAAGAGGTTTAAATCTCTTAAACTCTCTGTCTAGGAAGATCCCTTACCCCTGATAGCGGATATTATTAACAATCAACAACAAAGAAAGGTCAGACAATGCCTCCTCTACATCTAGCATAATACTTAACAAGAAAAATTATTCTCTTCTTCATCGCATTCATGATTACAACTATAAGATCTCAGAATATATTCCTATAACGCAATCACCTTCGTAGCTGGAGAAGCAATAGAAACAATAAGATGGTAGAGTAGCTACAGCCCTCCAGTTTATGAAGGTGGGATTAGTAACAAATAGACACTTGAATATAGAAGAATAGAGTGGCAGTAAAATAGTTTTTTCTAAATTTAATGGCATCCCTATTACGAACAATTGCTTCCACATGAACTGCTTCTGTCTTGTCATTAACGTTCAACTTTATAATTGGTTTCAAATTGTTTTTGTTGTTGTTTCCTTTTTAATATTTTTTGTCTTTGTTATAAATTTTAACTGTGAATAATGGGTTCACTTAGTGATCATTGCTGCTGCTGTTGTTGTTACTGTAGCTATTGAAGACGAGGAACAAATTAAAAATGATTTAAACTATAAACATGTGCAGAAAAGAAAGATTTTCAATTTCTGTAAATCAAATAATTATGATGTCTTATAGAAACGTTTACTGCAACTACAGCGTCTGCGTCCTACTGCTACTGCTGCTGCGACCAGCGCTGTTGTAACTGCTGTTCCTCAAGCCAGTGATGTTAACCCAGATGATTATATTCTCATAATGAAGTTGCCTGCAGTTAAGGAAGTCTCTATTGCACTAAATATGCAAGACGACAGTGAGGCAGATATTAACATAGGAATAGGAAAATACTATTTTCGGTTTGTTTTTCATTTCTTTTTTAATTAAAAAGTTGACGATTTTATTAATGACATGGTATTTTAGGAACAATATTGCATATACGAGGGCTGTTTAAATTTTATAAAGTAAGCAAATTGCTTACTTATCTAACTAGCCATTACAACGCTTTAGTCAGGATTACGGCTTAGCCTTTCGCACCACTCATGTTGTATGAGGGGCGAGACCTACAGCTTAACGTTGACTCCGAACGATAGATTTGAGAAACTTTTATTAACGATTTTATTTGGAAGCAGACTGCTTAGAGCAAGTCACCGAAGAAATATTTTTTCAAATTTCGGTTTGTTCGGGATATCTGAGCTAGAATTTGAACCACGTGGTCTCGTCTAATAAGCCAACAGACTACCTACTAGAATCCCGCGACTTGTGCTTAGATGGTAAGACTTTATTGATGAAAACTAAAGAAAACAAAGAAATAATAATACAATGCCTTTTACAATCTCAGGTGCGATGAAACTGTTCCAAGAATCATGCTTGTGAACCCAAAAATTCAACAGGGGATATCTCTTTCGAAATATTGCAAATGTGGAAAAGAAACTTGAGCAATTCCTAACTCTCATAATTATCCGCTATCATTATAATTATGGTCTGTTTGATATATAATTACTGACTGTTCCAATAAATTGCTTGGGTATATTCTGATGTAAGGGAGAGCCAACATGTAACAAAGCGGCAATGTGTCCTGGTATAGTTTCATTTCATCGCTTTTCTGCCCATATTTGTAATGTAGATTTTCGGAAGCTATAAAGTTTGTGCAAGTTTCTCTACGCCTCACCTATGGCTTTTAAAAGTCCGGCATCGTATACCACTCTCTCTGATAATTCTTGCTTATGGGATCAATGATGGAAATGGGATTGGATTATTGTCCATTCCTCTAAAATAGACGCCACATATAACTCCAACATTAAGCTTTATTAACAATCTAGCTCTTCATACCATTAAAATTTTAACACAAAAAAAAGCGAATGATCAACTGCACACGATAATAAAAAATATCGCTTAAATTAGTGAAATTTGAGGCTGGTGAACTTTCCCCACTCGCTTTAATTCCTTCGCAGCCTATGATCTCTAGCACTACAGTCGATAAGACACAGAAATTAAAATTTTTAAGATGATAATGGACAATAACAGCAAACAAATAACGGACGTTTAAAAAATGAATTTTGAAAATGAAATCTTCCAACTGTAAATGAAAGAGCAAAGCAAAGTTCAGAGCTGTAAAGTTATGATTGCCAATGCAAATGCCTCCCCAAAAAAAAAAGTGAAGCACAAATAAACGTCATTTAATGGAATATTTTAAGCCTTCTGCCACCTTCCATTATTCTGTCCTTTGATTTCTTCTTTATTTCAAGACAAACAATCAAAGTCGAGGCTATCAATCGTTAGTAATGCAATGATAGTTCATGCAACAATTGCTATTGGAATGCCATCATTGACGACGCATGCAAAACGGTTCAAAAGCAAAAGGAGGGAGAGAAAGACAATGGAAATTCAAATATTTAATGTGTATGCCAAAAACGTTTAAGAATGTATGTATGTACGTAGGTTGTTGCATCAGTAATAACAGCAACAGCATTGCAAGAAATCCTTTAAATAAACAACATTCGAAAAAAATAACCAGAGTCCAATCAAACATCGAAATTTACACGATACTGGCTAACTCTCTGAAAACGTTGAATGCTGATGCATCATCATCATCACCATGTTGCACTTCACAGATAACAGAGAAGGCATTCAGATGTATATATGTGCAACATTTGCCATGCAAGTGCCCCGTTTTTTATTTTTTTTCTTTCTTTCATCGTTTATTTCTTTATATCCTTCCGACACTCATTTTATTTTTATCATTTTTTGTTGCTATTGTTGCCAGAGTAAACAGCAAGGGGGAGGGAGATCTTTAACTCATTTTTAATTACTTGTTGCAGCATTGGATTACTAACTGGCTGGCATTGTAAAGCTTTAACGCGGGTCCAGTTTGGCACCAACAACAATAGAATGAAAGTTGAAAATAAACAAACGAAACGAAGGAATTCAGTCAAATAACGAATTAACAGGATTGTTGTTATTTTTTCAGTTATTACTCATGTACAGTTATGTGGATGACTTAACAAGTACCGTTGTATCCACATGATGCATGTAGCATTACATATTGTTTGCAACAGGTATGCTCAGTTTACTGGCTGACTGGTGTTGTATTGAGACACGCACGCGTATACGGCTGAAGTGGGACTGACTCATTTATTCAATGTATCCTTAAAACTATTTATAACAAAGTTGTACAATAACGTAGTAATATACAGAGTTGTTAAATAATGTAGTAAATGTAGAGTTGCAATATTTATGTATGTTTTAAAATTAACGATGAATTCAAATATTTTACATTACTCCACCCCAAAATTTTAAAGCTAATAATCATTAAAATTATAGATTTTAAAAATTCATTTAAAGTTAATTCACGGTTGAAGTAATATCTAAATTAAGATTATAAATAAATATTAAAGCTGTACATAATTTTCTTTTTAGTAAAATAACAACATTTCATTGTTTTCGAAAGTCATCTGACTGGTAACGTGACACTTCTCGACGGATTCTTGTAGTTCTACGCACTTGTTGATCTTGATGGTTTTCGGTTGAGTCATCTTGGTTGCTTGTACTTGTTGTGGAAACTGGTGCATTAACTGTAATATTACTTGATGAAGCTTGAGACGTAGATGGTGAAATATCTAGAGGTGATGGAGATTGACTGTTATCATCGCTAAAACTAGCTGTATGTGGAATGTTGATTGAAGAACTGCAATGTTTCATTTGATTTACATGTCGTCTGCAAACGCCTTTTTCTGTATTTATAATAAATATAACTTTTCCAATTTTTGCGTGAATAATGCCTGGTATCCACTTCTTCCCCTTACCGTAGTATCTGATGTAGACGTTATCATTTACTTGAAATTTGCTTGAATTTGACGAGCTTTTCTGATGATTTTTTGAAGATTCTAATAGCTGAGACCAGACCGTGCGTACAGGTCTACCACGCATTAGTTCTGCAGGTGATTTGCCTTCTGAATTTGGCATAAAACGATAGGTTGAGAGGAATTTGTGTACAGCATCTCTTACAGGCATTTCATCATCGATGTTCTTTCTTACAGACGTTTTGAAAGTTCTAACGAAACGTTCCGCCAATCCATTTGAAGCGGGATGGAAAGGTGTTGTTGTGATATGTCGTATGCCAGCTTTTACGCAGAATTGTTCAAATTTTTCAGAGCTGAATTGCGGACCATTATCACTTACAATTGTATTTGGTATGCCTTCAATTGAAAATATAGCTGAAAGAGCGGAAATAGTATCTTCTGATGTGGTATTTCTCATTGAAGAAACGTAGGGAAATTGCGAGTAAGAATCGACACAGATAAGCCACATTGAATTAAAGATAGGACCAGCAAAATCCACGTGGACTCGTTCCCATGGCTTAATTGATTTAGGCCAGCTTTCGTACTCTTTGGCAGGAGCTTGATTTTGAATTTTGCATATTTCACAATCAGAAGCTATTTTTGTAATGTCATCGTCGATGTTGTTCCACCATATGTATTGTCTAGCAAGTTGTTTCATTTTAACAACGCCCCAATGTCCATCATGAAGCATCTTTAAAGCTTGGTTCCTTAAAGCATTCGGTATGACGACACGAATATAATTTGTTTCCAAACAAAGCAAATTGTTGCAAATGGTTAAACTATTTCTGCGATTAAAAAACGGTTTTATTGCTGGTCGATCTAATGGAAGCCGCTCAGGCCAACCATTTTTCACGTAATTGTAGACTTCGCGTAATGTTTTGTCAGATTTGGAATATTTTTGAATATCGGCTTTTATAGGATAATCGTCAAAGGAAATCTGGAAACATGATTCCTCGTCCTTATCAAATTCTCGTCTGTTGAAAGAGGAAGGCGTGAAAGCGCGTCCGCGTTAGCATGATCGGCAGTTTTACGATATCTTATTTCAAAGGTGTAAGCCATGAGCGTCACGGCCCAGCGTTGAATACGAAGTGCTGTCATAGTTGGCAAATGCTTAGAAGGGTTAAAAATGCTTACCAGAGGTTTGTGGTCAGTGATGAGTATGAACTTTCGGCCATAAAGAAACTGATGAAACCGTTTAACACCAAAGATGATTGCAAGACCTTCCTTTTCTATTTGACTGTAGTTTGATTGTGCTTTGTCGAGTGTTTTTGAAGCAAATGCGATAGGCCTTTCGGTTCCTCCTGGATACAGGTGAGAAATAACAGCTCCGATACCGTATGGCGAAGCATCGGTAGCAAGAATAAGCGGCAAGTTATCCTGAAAATGTGCCAGTTGAGTTGCGTTGGCAATATACGATTTGAGGTCATCGAAAGATTTTTGCTGCTCTTTCCCCCAACGAAAAGGTATATCCTTTCTACGTAGCATATTGATTGGTGCTGCTATATTCGACAAATTTGGTATAAAGTTATGGTAGTAATTAACTTTGCCCATGAACGCTTCAAGTTGTTTGATATCTTTAGGAGGTTTCAAGTTTTTAACTGCTGTAACGCCAGATTCATCAGGTAAAATTCCTTCTGAACTGATTTGACGGCCTAAGTATGTAATTTTCTTTTGCAAAAATTCACACTTTTCTTTTTTTGCAACGAATGCCATTAGTTAACAGTAATGAAAGTACATTTTCAAGACGTTGAAAATGTTCTTGTAGAGTTGGTGCTGAAATTATGATGTCATCAAGATAGTTTGCACAACCTTCTATACCATGAAGAAGTTGCTCGATGTACTTTTGGAAAATAGCTGGAGCGCTAGCGATGCCATAAGGTAAACGTTGGTATTGGAATAGTCCAAGCGGCGTGTTGATGACCATTATTTGTTTTGAAGTATCGTCCAATTCCATCTGAAGATAAGCATCTTTTAGGTCAATTTTCGAAAAATATTTTCCGTGACGAATGGTATGAAATAGAATTTCACGAGTAGGAAGCGGGTACTGTTCTATGTCAATTTGTGAGTTGACAGCTACTTTAAAGTCACCACATATACGAATGGAATTATTCGGCTTTTTTGCTAAAACTATGGGTGAAGCCCAATCACTGAATTTAATTGGTATGATGATTTTTTGAGAAATTAGTCTGTCTATTTCCTGTTTAAATTGTGGCATTTGGGCGAACGGAATTTGGCGGCTTCTAAAAAATTGCGGTTGCGCGTTTGTTTTTAGTCAAATGTTTGCTTTAAAGTTTTTAATCGTGCCTAGAGATGGTTCAAAAACTTCACTGAATTTTTCACAAATCTCGTTCAATCTATTATTCTCTTCATTTTTAATTAAATTAATTTGTTTAATTTGAAAACCAAATTTTTGGAACAAATCATAGCCAAATAAATTTTCTCCTTCATTTGTGTTGACTACAATTAAAACAACGCTTTTCTCAATATTACCACATTTCAAACTTGTATGTAGTTCACCCAGAATAGGAATTTCCTTTTTACCAAATCCATACAAAACTCTATTCGACTTAATAAGTTTTGGCCTTTTTAATAATCCATATGTTTTTAAATTAATTATTGAAATTGACGCCCCAGAATCCATTTGAAACCTAACTGTCTGTTTTTTTATTACAACATCTATTACACTCTTTGAATTTTTCGATTTTATTATACCATTAATGCCAAACACTGTCTCGACTACATCAATATTGTTCTTTTGTTTTTTGTTTCTGTACCCTTTTTTGCTTTCATTGTTGTTGTTGTTATTGTCGTTGTTTTTAGACATGCAGACCGGCGCAATGTGTCCCTTTTTTCCACATTTATTACATGTGGCATTTTTGAATTTGCATTCTTCTCTACTATGAGAGCTGAAACAACCCGAACACGATTTATATTTTTGTTTTTTATTTTGAATGTCTTTTTTAATGGACGATTGTTTTTTCACATAATTTACTTCAATTGGTTGTTCACTTGAAATTTCTTTTATAGCACTAACGGTTCTTGTGGTTGTTTCATACGACTCGGCTATTAACAAAACATCTGCAAGTGTTGCGTTCTGCTTTTGTAACGCGGCAGAGCGAACGGCGTCGTGAGGAGTGTTTACAATGATATGGTCTCGTATCATATCATCTACAAAGCTGTTAGCACATGTGGTCGAATTGCAAACAAATTTGCAGGCTCTGGCTAAACCACGAAGATCTGCTACCCATTCTTTATACGACTGCGAATTTTTCATTTTTCTTTTGAAAAATTCATAGCGTGCTGCCACAATGTGTTGGCTAACTGTAAAATGTTGTGACAACTTTTCTGTCAACTGTGTGTATGTCTGACCCTCAAGGCTTTGTACCCCAAACAAATTTTTAAGTAAATCAAATACTTCGGCACCGCACCACGATAAAAAAAACGATTTTTGTTTTTCAGGGGACATAACGGAATAGGCAATGAAATGCTGATCCAGCTGTTGCAAATATGAGTCCCACTGCTGATGCTCCTTATTAAATTTATGGAACGCTGGTACCATCGAATGGTCATTCGTGAAAGTTGAGGGAGTTCCATCCTTTTTGTCAAGGATTGACTGCATCCACTGTTGCTGTTGTGCCAACAAATTTTGCGTAAATTCTTGTTGCTGTTTTAATAACAACTCAAAACCACTTAAATTCGTTGCCATTTCTATACTTTGTTACACACACCAAAATAATAAAAAAATTATAAAACTGCACTGTTATTCTTTTTTATCCTCGTCGTCAAATGTTGTATTGAGACACGCACGCGTATACGGCTGAAGTGGGACTGACTCATTTATTCAATGTATCCTTAAAACTATTTATAACAAAGTTGTACAATAACGTAGTAATATACAGAGTTGTTAAATAATGTAGTAAATGTAGAGTTGCAATATTTATGTATGTTTTAAAATTAACGATGAATTCAAATATATTACAACTGGGACCTGTTGATGCAACGCAGGAAAACTTCGAACCAGAAAGTCAATTGGGGCTCGTGTAGAGTTAACTGTAGCTGTTAACTCCTTTCATTTACTTTGTTTAAATACGAAATTTGTAACCTGGAAAATTTAATTTCTCCAGTTTATAAACTTACGAGTCTATAATTTCAGGCATTTCTTTGTATAAATCAAAGGACAAACAATAGGTTCTACCTCTAGATCTTGTAAATATAATTTCACAAATTTATGGCTACCAATAGATGTTAATCAGATCCACAAATTCTTGTAAAGGTTGTAAGAACCGATCATAATTACTTCAGATATTAAATGAAGTCTTGATTGGGCCAACAGCGACGGGTAATTACGCAACTAAAATGGCGTAATTTAGTGGTTAAATTGCTCGAACAATTCATATTTGAGTTTTAAAAACCAGTCTACCCAGAACGTCTTCCGACTCCTGAGTTATCTGAGAAAATAACATCAATATAATCTAATCCTAATCAAATAAATCCTCTACGATTTTTGTATGAGCCCGTATTCTGCCAAGTTAAAACCAATTGTGTCCAATATAAATCAGTGTTGACTTTACTTCATTTGCTTTGTTTCAAGCTTATCTAACTATGTAACGTAGATGGTCTTATAATGATAGAGTTTCCGTCTGTCTTTTCTTATAGACAATGATTTCTGCATATTAAGTTGCTGTGTTCTATATATACTATATATATATATATATATATATACCTTTTGCATGATCATAAGTTTGTGATGTTATCTTCTCTGAGTAGTCTGGATCATACGGATATTGAAATTAAATTAGAAAAACCTTTTTTGATTTGCAGCCAAGTATCCTTAAATATCACGTCAGCATGCTTGACTAGCCGTTAATAATGTGAGCGTTGTTGACGTATTTGCATATTGAATACACAGCCCTGCAAATTTGGACTTTTTGTGCAAATAAGATGGCTCCAGGTGTTTTCGAAGGCATTTTGGGCGCTGAACACGAATCTGGTTTCATAAACTTTCCATCACGTCAGGTTTTCGAGAAAAAGGGGATGAAACCCCTAAAAATAGCGTTTTTGGCCATTTTTGAATCATTGTAGATCTAAACACTGACGTGCTAGAACCGTCGCTATTATCAGAAATTGACAATTGATCTTTGCTCTTCAAACTGAGCCTTGAAACTAGATTCGTGTTCAGCGAACAAAATGCCTTCGGAAACACCTAGAGCAATCTTATTTGCAAAACCCATGCAGGGCTGTGATATCCATCTATGGGATTAATGTGTTACTTTTTGTTCCTCTCGTACTTAATACCATTTTTCTCACAGTAATTAGGGAAACTCACTTTAAGGGATATTACAAGACAGTGATGCTGGCTTCGGTCTTTCCCTGTGAGCATATTTAACACACGAAAATCACATTTGCTATACGCGTATTAATTGAAATAAAAATTTTGTAATTTTCATTTTATTTATAAACGTTTATCACTATACGTCTGTCTGTTACTGTTTGTATTTAACAAATGTAATGTAATGAAATGAAAAATAAAAGACAACAAACTAAAGCACAGGAAAAACACATCAAAGAATTGTTGATTCAATTTTTACGCTTATGAATGCGCATTTCAACGCAATGATGCTGCAAATGCAACACGACAGCCTGCCTGACTGACTGTCTGACTGGTTGGTTGGTTGTTCATCCTGTTCAACTGACTTTCCATCTTGGTTACACCGTACCCTTTTTGAGGGGGTTCAGTAAATAATTTTTTAAAGATTTATTTTTAAGCAGGCATGGAACCATAACATGTCCATAACAGGCATTCCTCGCAACTATGTGTATCTGCATGCGTGTATAAGTTTTGGTGAACGTAAAATTTCATTTGAACTTGTGAACTTAAATGACGTCTCGTACAAAGCGACGAATGGATGCTTGAATAGCGAATTCGTTTGTTTTGTTTATTTGTATAAAATGGCGTTGTACGGCAACATTTATTTGGCATTGTCTATCCAGAATCCATCATTCCTTGTCCATTTCATTTCTCTTTACTTATTTTTTTGCTGTTATATTCTGACGTCGTTTGTTTGTTGCAATCAACATGGTCATCATCGACTGTTGCATCATCAAGCCAAATATTGAAACAAAAAAGAATCAAAACGTAGTTTGACAAGGAGTTTGTTGCATTTAATTTTCTTGTTTTCGTTTGTATTTTTGTTTCTTGTTTTGCACTTTGAAGTTTTTTATATGTACGTATGATTGTTCGTTTCGTTACTTATCTTGCTGTCATGGTCAATTCTGTTTGATTTTCAGTTTCACAATTTTTTCTCTCAGATTCATCAGTAACTTTACAAACATTTTCGTTTAGTTTTCTTACACATCTGCGTGCAAATGCTGCAAAAATGAGCGATTTTACATGCAAATGTTAAAAAAATTAATAAGGAACTGCGTTCCAAAAAATGTAGAATCAGAAAAATAAGTAGAGAACTTTGAAATCATAAAAGAATGCATCAAAAATAACATGAAAAACTTTAGAATTGGTTGCTTAAGTACGCAGATAGAAATAAGGCCATAGATTAAGAACAGTACCCGGTTACTCTCATCCACAACAAGAATGTTCTTGCATGCGCGCCCTACTTTAGTATGGTGATCTAAAATAACACACGACTAGGATCAGTTATTTTAATTTAAACAGCACAGTGATCACAAGTTGCTCGTAGTCACCAGCTGCAGTAATTGTAACGACAAGAATAACATCGAAAAATTGAATACAGACCGCCACTTTGGTATAGCAGTTGAAGATAAATTTTCACACGATATAAAATGTTTGTAAACTCAAGTAATCTCGTTTCAAACGGATGAAATATTTCCTTAAGGTATGCTAAATCAGTAATTATAGGGCTTCAACTCAATACAAATAAAACATCTCGGAAGTCCCAAGAACTATACATACATACATACATACGTACATAACATAATTCGTCATTACAACCCTTCAGTCAATATTACGACCTAGCTTCTCACACCACTTATGTGTATTAATTTCATACATGAGTGGGTGGACCTACAGTTTAAAGTCTACAGTTTTACTCTCAGAGTTTTTGCCCGAAAATCTGCTGAGAGGAGAAGTCGCCAAAAAAATATTTTTTCGTACTCCGTTTTGTTGAAGCTGACTGACCTGGGGTTTTAACCGTGAATTCATAACAACATACTATCTACTAGACTACGGCAACAAAAGAACTATATTCTCTAAAAAAGAAAACATCAACAATGAATATTACATGAAAGACAGGCAGCGCTATTTCTTTATAAAGACTAGGACTCAATCAGCAAAAGCTTGACAGTACTACATCCAATTAGTACATACCTACAGACGGCAAGCATTGCTTCTGGGTAACAACAGATGGCAATAATCTTAGGATCTGCTTTAGTATGAATGAATGAAATGAACTGAATCAAAGCAACGAGAAAAAGGTTTAAAAGACATGGCGAATTCTTAATATATTTCTTAAAGAAACGTAAAGTAATAAATATTTATTGGGTGTTCAAAAAAAGTGTGGCTACAAATTCTATAAAACACGTTATTTTTATATTTAAAACATGTTTCATTTAGCCAAAATGTGACGTTTTGATCAATAACATACCATCAATAAAAAATAGAGTAAAATAAGCAATAAACTGAATCAATTGCCTTTTACATGCCGCTACGAAGTTGAAATTTACACCCCTAAATAAGTTCTAAAGAGATCAAGATAAATGATGATCTAAAGGCGCAAGCCTCAAGCTATGTGTTAGATGTATCAAAACAATGCAGTCAAACTCTCTCAGTTTCTGCTGGGTCATCAAAGGTGTGTGTTGTATGAAGTTGCCTTGGAAAACCTTTCCTGCTAGCCTCATGGCAAAAAAAGAAGCAAAATTAATTTTACTTTTTAAGCAATGAAAAACGAAGACTTGGGAAAACATAGAGTAGGGTTGTTGTTGGCTACGAAATATATCTTTAAAACGTAGTGGAACAGATGGAACAGATGGAATATTTCGAGTCATTTCGAGTCATTTAGCCATTACAAAGGCTAAGAGATTTCTTTACTTCTCAAACAACACAATCAATGGCGACAATGTGAATGCATTAGTTTGGTTGCAGGTTTGAACTTTAAGCTTTTATCTAGTGAAGTAAGCCTTTTAAATAGCCAAAAATCTGCCCTTATTTTAAAATTCTGTAACGCTTCCATGTAAAATGACTCCATGCAGGTATCTGAGTATAAGCATATTATGATTTTTTTGTTGTTTGTTTCTAAAGTTTTTAACCGAAAAAGTGCTTTGATGAATATTTATTCACACGATTATAAATTACACTTAAAGAAAATTATCAGAAAGAAAAGTAATAAAAATGCTTTTTTTGCATTTTAAAAAGAAAAAAATAAGCATTGTGGCAACACTGATTTACTGACTGTAATACTTGAACTAACAAAGTTATAGTTTGTAAGAATAGTCTGTGAAATATATGTCGGTTAATAAATATAATAAAATAAATATTTTCATAAATATTTGATTCAATAGAAAATCTGTGTTCATCCATTTATTTGAGCGGTATTACATTGGCGACGAGTGGTAAATATTACATATAAAAAAGAAATTTGAGAAAATTCAGTCGTTATGTTTTATTTGTGCTTTCTTTTTGTTTGTTTGAATCTTAATAGCTTGGAAAAGAAATAATACCAAAAAAAAAACAGCAATCAGAAAAAGAGAAAAATCACATTAAATTTTGTCTAGGAGGTAAAAAAAACAATTGAAGTGCAAAAGGGATCAATAAATTGATCAGGAAGAGGTTACATTAAATTTGAAAACCGAGGTCACATTAAATTGTGAAGCGACACGATATTAAATTGTGGAACTGAAATCACATTAAATTGTGAAGCGACACGATATTAAATTGTGAAACTGAAATCACATTAAATTGTGAAATTGGGCGCACATTCATTTGTGGAACTGACGCACATTAAAAGTTGACGGTACATTAAATTGGGCACTGGTATGTAAATTGGTTACATTAAATTGGGTAGCACCTGGCTATAAAATGTTTTATTTTTTTCTTCTGGCATAATGTAGGAAGCATTGCTTATTGTAAATAACAACAATGTCCGACATAAAGCCATTTATGTGTGATGCTATTGACAAATCGTTGGTGCGGTTAGAATGGGAAAAGTGGTTCCGATTTTTTAAGCTGTATCTAGCGTCGGAGGAAATAGACGATCCAGTCAAAAAGAAAAATAAGTTGCTTCACTTAGGAGGTCCACAGCTACAAGAAGTCGTCTACAATCTCCCGGGGGGCATTGGTTGACACTACTACAGAAGCCAATGAAACCGTATTTGCGGTATTAGTCAAAAAGTTGGACGAATATTTTTCTCCCAAGAGAAATTCAACATTTGAAAGGCATCTTTACAGGAGTTTAAGACCTTCCGAGGGAGAATCTTTAAACAAATTTTTTATTACGTTTAAGGCAACAAGTAGCGAAATGTTCGTTCGGAACGACTAAAACAGAAATAGAGGAAATCTGTATTAAGGACAAAATCATCGATTCATGGGCTCCTATGGAGCTGAAAAAGAGACTATTGGAAAAGGAACAAAGCCTTAATGACGTCATTGAAGCTTGTCAGGTATTTGAACAAATTAATAAACAATCAGAAAGCATGTTGGCAAAAGGCGACGAGGAAGTTGTCAATAAGATTACGTCAAAAAAGAGATTTTCTCAAAATTGGTAAGTCTTTAAGTTGCCCAGCTCAATATGCAAAGTGCAACAAATGTTCCCTTGTGGGACATTTTGCAGTTAAGTGCAAAACTAAGCAATTGAAGAGAAAATTTTCCGAGTATGAAGATAGTGGTAGTAAAAAGCACAACGTTAGACAGACGAAAGTACGTTGTATACAGAACGAAGAAGGGAATGGTTCATCGAATTTGCCTGCTTCAAAATCGATGACAGCTGCCAAAGTGATGAAATAATAGAATGCCGTATCGGGGGACAATCGCTGTTATTGGTAATCGACTCCGGGTCATGATTCAATCTCCTAAGTGAAAACGATTGGATTATGCTGAAAAATAAAGAAGCGGTTATGTGGAATACCAGATCTAATTCATCTAACCAGTTTAAGGCCTATGCATCTAATCATATCCTAAATGTTATTTGCGTTTTTGACTCTCCAATCGCAGTAAACAACAATTCGGAGATGATTGCTACATTTTTCGTTATAGAAAATGGAAGTCAGTCACTTCTAGGTCGCGAGACAGCAATCAAACTTAAAGTACTACGCCTTGGGCTAAATGTTAATCACATTGAAGTTACAAAACCATTTCCAAAAATGAAGAACATTCAGGTTAAATTATCCATCGACAGCTCTGTTAAACCTGTGCAACAACCACTTCGAAGACTACCAATTGCTCTTAAGGAAAAAGTGGCGGATAAGCTAGAAGAAGCAATTAATCTAGACATAATTGAACCTGTGAACGGACCAAGTCCATGGATTTTACCAGTGGTTATTGTGTTCAAGGGAAATGGTGAGATGAGGTTATGCATTGATATGCGTCGAGCTAATAAAGCGGTTTTGAGGGAAAATTATCCTTTGCCTACTTTTTGACGCTTTTATGACAAAATTAAGAGGCGCAATTTTCTTTTCAAGGTTAGATCTTAAAAGTGCGTACCATCAACTCGAACTACATGAAAGTAGTCGTGAAATTACCACATTCATTACACACAAAGGATTGTTTATATATAAAAGATTGATGTTTGGTGTAAATTCTGCCCCTGAAATTTTTCAAAAGACACTAGAGGGGATATTGGCAAACTGTGATAATTGCCTTAACTATATCGATGATGTTATCGTTTTTGGTAGCACAGAAGAAGAACATGATAAGGCTCTTAAGAAAGTCCTCCAAGTATTTCAGGAAAATAACCTTGTACTTAACGAAGACAAGTGCGTTCGGAAAACTCAGAAATTCAAATTTTTGGGACACATTCTTTCTGATAAGGGTTTCACAGCAGATCCAGACAAAATTAAAGTTATTGCAGATTTTCGAGCTCCAAATACAAGAGAAGAAGTCAGAAGTTATTTGGGTTTGATTACATATGTTGGCAAATTTATACCTGATTTGGCAGACGTCACCGAACCACTAAGAATGTTGTTAAAATTGGACACAAAATTTGTGTGAGGTCCAATTCAGGAAACCGCTTTTCAAAATCTTAAAACACAGCTGTCGAGAATTTCAAACTTATCGTATTTTGACCCAAAGAAGAGAACCCGGGTAATAGCTGATGCTAGCCCGGTGGCGTTAGGCGCAGTCCTTATATAGTTTGATTTTAATGATGATCCAAAAATAATATGTTTTGCCAGCAAGAGTTTGTCAGACGTTGAGAAAAGATTCTCACAAACTGAGAAGGAAAGTTTGGCTTTGGCCTGGTCAGTAGAAAAATTCTACTACTATCTAGCTGGTTTGGAATTTGAATTGGTCACAGACCATAAACCACTAGAGGCTATTTTTAAACCAACATCTAAACCTCCAGGCAGAATTGAAAGGTGGTTGCTGCGTTTACAAGCATTTAAATTTAAAGTAATTTATCGAGCCGGAAAGGAGAACATTGCGGATTCCGTATCTAGGCTGTGCAAAATTTCTAACACGAGTTCATTTGATGGAAATTGTGAAGATAACATATTTCATATTGTATCAAACTCAACCCCATCGTCTCTTGTAATCTCTGTTATATCTAAGGAATGTGCTGAAGATGAAGAAATTAGAAATGTTATAACACATATTCAGAATGAGTCATGGGATTCGGACAAAACAAGTAATTATTATCCGTTCCGATCAGAACTTTCGTCTATTGGTGACATCCTTTTGCGAGGAACTCGTATAGTCATACCTAAGGCATTGCGTGAAAGAGTACTTCAGCTGTCTCACGAGGGACACCCAGGAGAGTCAGCCATGAAACGTAGGCTAAGGGCTAAAGTCTGGTGGCCATTAATAGATAAGGACGCCGAAAATTTTGTGAAGAATTGTCGTGATTGTTTGTATCTAATCCACCTCCTATGCAGAGACATGCATTTCCAAACGGTCCATGGCAATGTGTGGCAACGAATTTACTTGGACCACTGCCAAATAATGAGTACGTTCTGGTTTTAATAGACTACTACTCACGATACCAGGAAGTTGTGTTTTTGAAAAACATATCCTCAGAGAAGATAATTAAAGCGATGGAGGAAATATTTTGTAGACTTGGTTTGCCCAAGTCTCTGCGAACGGATAATGGCCTACAGTATGTGAGTTCTGAATTTGAAAACTTTTGCAAAATGAACAATATCACACATATTACTATACCACCATATTGGCCGCAGGCAAGTGTTGAGGTCGAAAATATGAACAAGTCTCTTGTCAAGCGGTTGAAAATTGCCAACGCCAACAAGGCCAACTATAAACAGGAAATACAAAAATTTATTTTTATGTACAATGTAACTCCCCATGGCACAACAGGATATCCCAAGGGAATCACCAGAAGACTTGAAACAACAAAGTGATCCCGTGATGAAATTGAAGCTTAAAAATAAAATATATATGTATATATATTGTATATTAGTGTAATATTTACACTAATCGATTCTTTTAGGGTATTTATAGGTTCTTTCATTCAGTGCTTCCTATTTTTATATACATTATTGTAGTCGAAACTTGGTATTCGTCTAAGAGACAATTTTATGCCATTACCTGTGCAATATAACATCGTGTAAAATGGTGTGCCTAGAAGTGATTGGCACAGACCTGCATGGAGCCGCCATTGGTATAGATCTTGGTGGTAGTAGCAAATAATCGACTGAGACCTTGGAGGACTGAAGTGGAGAACTGTTTCGTGTGAACAGTGGTTGATTACGATTTATTCGTAATCGTAATCGTTTTCGTATTTGTAACTTATTTTGAAGTTATAATGAAAAATAATTAAATGTAATTGAACACTTGAATAACTTTGAAGGAAAGGGAATACAGTTCTAATTCGGTAACCTGTGGAGTATCCGTTTGTTAATAAAAACGGGCCTTATGCTCATCCTGGATTAGGTTTATTTGGCGTTGATAGCTGTGGTTTATGGCTTCGTCCCAAATAAATGCGTCTTAAGAAAAGCCATCCAGAAAAAAGCCTAAGAGAATCAAAACGTCCGATCTTGGTGGCCAGTTTACATCATCTCCACGTGAGATCACAATGCCCTCAAGTGCCATGCTCGTGCATAATATCCAATGTAGCATGAACTGAGTGGCACGTAGCGATGTCCTATTGAAATCACATGTTGTTGATGACCAGATCGTCCAAACAAACTAAAAGAAGTTTCTCTCCCTTGATAGTGACGGTCTGGATACACCAAACAATAACTTTTTCGGTATGCAGTGGACGCTCTTGGAACTCGTATAAATTCGTATGGCCTCTAATTTACCAATTTTGTTTTGTTGTTGAATGTATGGATAATACTGTTGATGTTGAGGGAGTTTTGAATCACACACATGTTTCTTTAACACAAAAACACGAGATTTATGGGTCGCTTATGTGTGGAAATAGCAGTTCAGTGGAGTTGTCAGTTGTTGCGGTATTACATATGGCAACAGATATTAAATATTTTAAAATTCCAGGTTCAAAACAATATTTTTTAGCAACTCAAGTTCGATCCATAATCGACCTATCAGTCTGATGGTAAATGGAAAAAAAAACGAAGTTGATGCCCGTAACCTAAAACCTTATATCATTAAGGTCGTCACAAATTGAATTACTCTGGTAACTGTAATAATTTCAAACAATGGCAACGGCAACCAAGAGATGTTGGTATTGGCCATAATTTAAATAGGCCGTCAGTCAATCTGACGCCTTGGTGTCTGAAGTCAACAAATGAATAATAGTTGTAGGTTTTCGAAGGAGAAAATTTTGGCATGGTAAATATGGTAGAGGACAGACATACCTAACGTTACTAAAAGACGTCCAGCCTAACGTTTGCGATAAGCACGTCGGGAGGAGAGAAAACTAAGAATACCTAACTAAAAAACAATGCTTTCAAAAATAGAAAAGACAGGGATAAATCTGTCGACCAAACGAATTCCACCTGTATATTTAGCGTAAGTAAACAAGCAACAAATACTGTGGTTTAGTTGCTGCCATTTGTTGTTGTTTTTCAGAAATAAAGAAAAACAAATTTAATTTGGGGCGAAAAAATAATTAAAAATCTTTACTTACCCTTGTTTAATATGTTGTTGAAAATGTGTGGATACAGCAACAAGTTGTTGTTTGTTGGTTATATTTCGAAATTATCAACCAGCGGCAATTGTTGCCAAAAAATATTGGCCTGTTGAAAACGCGTTTCGTAGAAAAAATCGGCTCTTTAACATTAACTGAGCCACAACCAACAGATTGCCATTGATTTATGCCACACACTCACATCCAAGATTGTCTGGTAAACTGTTGCATAAACCTGCACGCAATAGCGTAGTGTATGTGTATGCGACTGTTTTATAAATTTCAGTTAAAATTCTCCTTACAATAGCGAAAGAAGGCAAAAACAGCGCATACAGTCGCTTACAAAAGTAATTTGCATCATCAACAATTTGTAGACAATTTCCGCAATTACATAGATTTGTTTCTGTTGCTGTTCGTATTGCTGTCACACGATAGAAGGCATGACGAGACAAAATGTTTGGGAAAGAAACAATGCCCCTTAAATATGCCATTTCCAAAACAGGAACAAACTAAAGACAGAGAGAACGAGAGATAGGCAGCAGAGATCTGCATGATTGTGAATCAAATGGCATAGTTTTGTATTTTCTAAAATGAATACTGAGCTAGCACATGACAGTAAAAAAATTAAATATTTTAATACATGATTCATATAAACGAGACTGTTGTCAAGAATTGCTTGTCACTGCTTGCTACTTCTGTTTATTTATATGATTCACAAAAGCAACGAATCAGAATGAGTGTTTTGAATACTTTTTAAAAACTCTTCTAACACATGTTGTTTTATGTAACATTTCAAGTGAACCGAGTAGTTTTATAATTTACTATAATATAAATATTATTAAATAATACAAAATATATTTGAATTTTTATTTCATTATTTATATTTCTGATTCCTGATTCGCGCAATTAATCCTATTTTGGTCCTTGAAAGCCTTTACAATATTTGATATTCTTTCTATATCAAAGTCATGCAAAATTGAATTTAGTTTCAAAAGTACATAATTTGCGGAACACCTCTGAAAGTCCATAGATTTGACGCCCAAAACGATTTCTTTTAATTTTAAATCTTTTATATAGTGAAATGTGGCACATAGAAAGTTTCACTTGACAAAATCACCAGTCCAGAGATCACATGTTATAGAGGTTGTTTCGGTTTCAATTGCCATTCTTAATTCTTCTTTTAATTTTAATCTTTTTTCTATTGCTATGTCACCTATCCGTAGTGATATTGTTGTTGGGTCGGGTACCTTATCTGATATATCTAAATTACTTCCGTATGTCGTGCCAATATCGAGAATAGATTGCACTACTTTTTTAAAACCTGCACCGTTCACAATTGAAAAAGGGCGACAGTCCTCTACAACCCATTGTGAACATGCCATTAAAAATTTTCATTGTCTGTATTATTTAATATTTTTAAGGCGATATTGGAATTCCGCGTGGCATAGCATTTGTGACGGATTAAATTAGAGGTTTGCTTACCGTTATATTTCAATATGTTATTGCACTTATCACAAATGACAATTCCTTCAAAAACGCTACCATTGCCTTTTTGTATTTGGCGACAAACATCCCATATTTTGCTTCTACTATTTGTGTTCTTTATTATACGGTAAACTCCATTTTCAATATTTCTTAACACTTCGGAACTCATTGTATTGAATTTTTTAAAAAATTTCAAATTGTTTTTCAATTTTACGTTTAACGTTTAATATTGAGTCAACTCAAAATTTCATATGCTTTTGTGAGTTATTTGATTTCTATACAAAACAATCAAACAACAGTAAAAAAATTTTATATATTTATGCTAACAGTACTTAAAAAACAAAAGTGAGTATATTACATTCAGTTGTTAGAGAGTCAACAGTGCAAGCAATATCATTAAAAATATTGATGTTAAACAACATAACAAAAGCAAATTACATGTGAATGGACAGTGAAAGTGAATCAACTCATGCAGTTCTCTGATAGGCAGTTAAGCAGTGTCGTGAAAATCCTTGCCAAGCCTTTCTAGCTTTTCGACTTAAGTCTGGTAGACGACAAGAACAACTATTGTATTTTCGTTTTTGGTTGTTGTTTTTTTGTTGTTGAGCTTTAATTTAAATCATGACAAAATTACAATTTTCTGGCAAATTTCTTCCTTTATTTCTTTTTGGCTTTGCATTTTTTTTCTTTCGGTTGTTACTTGAATTTTTATGTTGAATATTAAAAATTTTTCTTTGAAATTTTCTTAGTTGGGCACGTCTCTCGTGCTTGTTTCTCTCTTCTTTTCTGATATTTTTAAAAAGTTTCTATTTAATTTTGATTTGTCGTGTTTTATTGTGTAGAAAAGAAATATTTTTTATTTATTTTTTCTTAAACTGTCTGTAAATTATGGCACTTTGTTCGCAGTTGTCTAGCTATGATGGCAGTGTTGTGTTCGGTTCGCTGAAGGAAGTAAAAATAGAGGGAAAATATTTACTTCAGCAAAATTCTGTTCGGTACTTACGATTTTGTCTCGTAACTGCTTTTTTTGACAAGAGTTAAATTAGTACGAAAACGATTAATAACTGCGCGCATTGCTAACTCATGAGGCCGATCATATTAGAAGCAAATGGATGAAGTGTAGTATGATTTTTGCAAAGATATTTCTTTCTTTTTCTTCAATTATTTATCTTTGAACCTTGCTGGACAGAATCAAATGTTTATAGTTTATATATTTATATTATATAGCCCACTCTACCTTTTATGATGTGATTTAAAATCGAAATGAATTGTAATACCAACCTTTAAGTGCTTGATGCAACAATGCTTACGTTCTGCATGTCATTAACCAGCAACCAGTCGGCGACAACATTCATTTGAAATGCAAGAAGACATGGAGCACTTTTTTTTGTAATTACGATTGTAATAATTTAATTTAATATGCACACAATTTCTTACAAATTTTTTACGCATTACTACTCGGCACTTTTCTTTTAATTTTTTTCTTAAAATTTTTTAAATTCAAATGTAATCGATTTTGATTGATATTTTCGCGTTATCTTGAATGATATCCGAAATATTTTATTTTTTATTATTTTTTCGTACTCTTTGAGAGATTTTTTTGATTCATTTTCTACATATTTTGAACAAACAAAAATAAAAGCAATTTTTAATTTTTTCTATCTTCCATAACTTTCCAAATGATTGGAAATTTGTAATTATCGATCTTATAACCACCACTTATTTAATTTTTATTTCTCTTTTCTTTTAATTTTTCTATTTGAATATTTATTTTATTTTTTCAAGAATTTTTTTTACTTTTTGTAATCACTTTTTCACTTTGTTTCTTTAAACTCTGCCTTGTGGTTCGTTGCTGTTACACTATGCCTGTTGAGGTAATGGTTGGTTCTCCTTGTATTTTATTTTTCAATTGGTATGTCAGTCGGTTGGTCGGTGTCTGTTAGATGGTGTCAATCAATTTTATTTTAATTATAATTTTTATTATTTATAGTTTAACTCTCTAGTGGCAACATAGCCAACATTTGAATTCAAATTTGAATTCGTATTTGAATTCAGTTCGTTTGATTTTATTTTTCTTTCATTCACTTTTAAACCGTTTTTATCCATTGAAACAATCACTACTCTACTTGTATTTGCATTTTTATGTAAATTGTAAATATTTTTTTATTCTTATTATTTATTAACAGCAATTCTGTGTATTTCTATCGAAAGAATACTTCAATTTAATTTCAATTGATTTTTAATTTTTTTCTCCATTTTTTAATTTATTTTTTTCTTTAAGTAGTTTGGTTTTTGGATTTTGTTTTGTTTTACCGTCAATTAATTGCTTTCAGTCGTTGTTAATTGTAACGGTGAGAATTTTGTTTCATTCTGCCTCCTTTTTTAATTAATTGCCTGCTAAACGTGGCTTGTTTGCTCAGCTCATATAAACACCATTCTAACCGCATTTATCTGCAAAGATAAGAGTGTTGTTTGGAAAAAATTAAATAAAAAAACATTAATTGTTGCTTAAATATTCATGCTTTTCAAATGTTCTGTTTGTCAATTAGTATTAAAAGTTATTTGCTTCGAACAGCACTTATGGTTAATTAAAGGCTTTACAGCCAAAACATGCAGAAACAAAAACGTAAAAATGTTTCGAAATCATTAGACAAGCTGTGGACAGGCTGAAATGTTATTGACCTTATTAAAAAATTGTTTAAATAAATAAAAATATTTAAATGCAGTTTAATATTGAAAGCTTTTAGGAGCTGCTTTAACAGGTTATTGACACCGGGCTGCATCAACAAGTTTGTCAAAGCATTATGCTAATAATTAAGATTATAGGGATATCCTATAAAGAATGAGGGGAGCACAATGTTATCTTCACGATAACAGTCAGTATTACGTCTTTACCACAGATAACGAATTACAACGATTACCTTTGACTGGTGTTCGGGATAAGGGGTTCTAGAAGGTAACAACAAAACTGGTGAAATTGCCACGGCTGCTGCAACTAATAATTCAAACGAAATCAGACAAAAGAAAGAAGTTCAACTGGATTCACATATTCTCAAAGAAATCAGAAGGCTCGACAATGTTTGCTCGTTCAAAGTACACGAAGAACATGTTTTGTTTTGAAAGAATGTACTTAGAATTCAACTTAGAAACCTTTTAGCGGTAACATTCAGAACTGAGAATGTCTACAGAAATATGGCAAGGCTATCAGCTGTCAGATATTACCTTATGTGAAACATTTTTAGAACCAAATACACTTCGAATGCCAAGCCTTTGATTAAGTTATCATATTTTGTGCATTGCTGTGCTTTCATTCATTCATTTCATTCTCAGTTTCTTTGGGAATGGCTTTACTTAATGTCTGTACTGTATGTCATTATAGAGCACAGTTGAAGCATTACCAATTACCACTGTCCAAACGCGGTACCTCGAACTTTCACGAACTTTACTTCGTTGAATTTTAAAAAATAAAGCAAAGGAAGCTTGGCTTTATCAAATTAAAATATATTACGGTTTCAAACCCTTCTGCCTGCTGTGTCATAAAAGAACTAATTATAAGACACAGTCACATAAATATGAGTATTTAGTTACTTTCTCAGTCTCTCTAAAGCTGTGTTTATTTTTCATTAAAGACCGCAACTTTTTGGCCCCCATTGATGACGCTATGAGTTTCAAACATATGATATCAAGCACGCATTTCATCTCATATGTATATCAAACGTGATTTAGAATCAAATGAAGTTCAACTTTATTTTTAAAAGTGGGGGGAATGTTTCATAAAACCAAAAAAAAAAAAATCAACAAAAAAAGAATTCGATAAAAGGATTGGAGAATAAAGTTTCCCCCTTCCTAGTAGCCATGGCTTGTACAATAATTTTGGGTGTAAAATAGCCACACGAGGATTTTGTGGTTTTCATTTAGAATAGATGGAAAAAAAACGTCCTGTGCTATTTCTTTTTGAGGGGTTACTTTTACAAATTGAATAAAAATACATTATTTGAACCATGTGAGCCAGAGTAAGAGCAAGAATATCTCTTTATTTCGGCAAGGATGTCATTTGCCGCTGCAACTTTATTCATTGATTTTATTCATCTTTTTCTATTTTTTTGTACCATTTTCTGTTGCTTTTTGTTTTAAATGTGCAGGAAATTTAATCTCCATAGATTTTTGGACAGGAACTGTAAATACCAGCACAAACATTCAATTCCGAAAATTAAAAGCCAATGGCAACACACATGCACAGACACTTTCAGAGTAAGTAATGTTTATGCTGTGGTTTTGTAATAGACTGTAAATGCTTAGATAAATGGACAAACAGAGACTTACACACAAATATGTATAACAGAGAAAATAGTTAAAGGGTTAGTCTGGAAATATAACCAACCCAACTAGTGTAAGGAGTTCTATAGTTTATTTGTTTTCCGTTCATATATTCCATCCCTCCATTTCTATTTCGTTCGGTTTGCTGCGATAACTACAACCTCCCATTTACGAGTGCACTGTCCCAGTTCTTGAAGAATCATGCTTCTTCGGATGTTTTTTGTCGAACAGAGTTTATTCAACTTTGAGTATTCTAATTAAACAGGTAATTAGTCTCCTGTAACACGTTCTAAGCTTATAACTCCTATAGGATTGCCATAATTTTTCACTGCAACCCTACAGTAAGGATACGACCTAGCTTTTCAAATCACTTATGTTGTGTATGTTAATTTTATACATAACTGGTAGGGCCTACAGTTTATAGTCAATTCCGAACAACAGATTTTTGAGAAACTTTTCATGGCAATATTATTTACTCTCGAAATTTTTGCCAAAAATCTGCTGAGAGGAAGTCACCGAAAAAATATTTTTTTCATACTTTCGTTTTTCGAGATGTCTGAGCTGAGGTTTGAACCGAGACCTCACGTCCTATAAGCGAACACACTACCTACTAGACTAAGGCTACTCCGTACCATCCATTCTATCTTTAAACTAACAACGGAGTAGTTGCACAAACTCAAATTTCCCATTTTTTTCCTTCGTAGTGCTTCAATGTCCATTAATTTGGGATAAATCTGGCGTAAGTGTTAGTGCCTGATAAAACAGCCCTTGATGAAATTATGATAAACTACACGACTAAGAATTTTATTTATTCGCTTAGTAGAGTATGCATGCAACTGTTCAACAGGACCGACTTATTAAGCCTAATCCTCGATATTGATATGGAATCTGGACATCTTTTTAATATAGAAGGCTTCGCAATGCTCTCGCTTAATGCATTGTACCTATAGACATGCCATGAACTATTGTTCATGCTACATGTAGCAATGGATTGTGTGAACTAGGACGATAGGCATAGCTCAACACTTTAGACCTGTACGGAGAAATCCAAATCTAAATATAGAAGCCTAGGTTAGTTTCCACAAAGAAGCAGATTTGCGTCATACATCAGAATATCCAAAGGTATTTTATCGGCTTTATTCAGAAAGGTTACGAATCCAATTCGTACAGTTTGTGATGATCAGAATGGATCTTTAGAACACATTCTTGCAAATTGTCGGGCATTAAAGCATTTCAGAAGGAAAGGATGCACATCAGATGCTGGGCAGTTATTGTCCTTGTCGATATCACCATGAACTTTGTCTGGTCAATAGGCTTACAGGAGGCATTGTAGAGATGTAGATTTAGGGGAGTACAATAGATTGTATGGTCATACTGGCAACTTTTAATGACAATAATTATAGCTTCCATAACAGACAAATATCACAAAAGAATTGCTGAAGTCTTCGAGAATGGTTGGAGTGTTCTACAAGCTCAAGTGACAGTTAATTGCTACTCAGATAACTGCTGGCATTAACGGAACGACCAAAGAGTATTATGACACCAATTTGGAGAAGTGTAAGACGACGTCTCTTATCTCTCATCTCGGACATATATCCTAGTGAAAATGAGCTCAGCGTCAATATGGTAGCTCGTTTGCGACATATGAAGTATATTCCCGATTCGAAATCTTAAGCTTACCTGTTTGGAGGCTTGCCTCCTCTGAAACTTCCGCGCATAGTAATCCTCTGTATTTTATGTGGCCTTGAAACAAACAAGTAAAATATAGTATAGTAGGTGTGACTATTTTAGGGCTCAGAACTTAAATCCCTCAAAGTGTCGTAGGCCGAAATCTTCTTGTCGTTTTTTATCACTAATATAGTGTAGTTTTCCCAAGCAAATTCACTGTCCCGGATTATGTTTTTAATATTTGAATTCTTTTAGAGGACTTGTCTAGAATGAACTTGAATGCCATTAAACCTCAAAATGGGAATTTTCTTGCTTCTGTTCCTAAAGAATGTACAATATTTGTCTTCATAGGATTGATTTTTATCATGTTATTAGAGTTTATGTTTCAGGATCCCAATAGTATCCCTTTGTAGTTCGAGATCAAAGAACAATCATTTCAGCAACTATTTTCTTTGATATGCTATCTTAGATTCTTATATAGTCCCATACGGACCCCTGTAACTATCTATCATATAAGGATAAAGGTTGACTTCACACAGCAGCCCATATTCTACACTACGTTCGGTTACTTTCATTACCGAATCCGAGTATCATGGTTCCATTATTTCATCCGAAATAGGGAAGTTATCCTTTTATATGACGTACCTAAACTGATCTGAAAGAAATAACTTTTGATTGATTTCTAACCTCATTAATTACTTGTTACCGAACAAACAAAACTTAATATGTTTGTTTTCATATTTTTCTTTTTTTGTTTCTTCTCTTCTCTATTACAACTGCTAACAAGGAGAGACAAACAATAAAAAAAACTTGAAAAAGATTTTTAATTTCCATTATCATATCCTATCTCCAAGGGAACGCTGTTCAAAGTATATTTAATGGAATGAATATTTAAATATTTTATTTCAACTACTCTAAGCTGTTTCTCAATTGAATTTTGCTTTCTGCCTGCTGTACACAAAATCAATTTCCCTGCAAATAACACACCGCATTCTAAATAAGTTATTCAACGCTTAGTGGACACACCAATAGAAGAATATCAGCAAACCTCTCTCAACAAAATCATCAGGAACCACATCAACATCATCATCAGCATTCGCATTAGCATCAGCCGACTGGTTGCATGAATATTTAAACGTGGTTTCACTCATACTGTACAAGTAACGTTTCAAAACGAGTTGTATTTTCGATTCAAAACTTTGCCTGTGTGTATGTTTTAGTTTCTATTTTGAATATTTCTGGTTAAATGCAAGAATTCATTCTCATCCTAATTAACTTCATTAGCAGAAGCCACATTGTCATAATCGTTGTCGTCATTATATTTCACATGGCTCTGGTACAGCATGCAGCAATTGCTGGGTGCCTATTTGGTTGGTGTTTTAACAAATTTTCGGTTCTTAAGGGAAAATGGCCATTTGATGTTATGATTTGCTTATCGAAATACTGTCTGATTATTACTGCCGAAAATTGGGCTACCATAGTCGTTTGATTTAATAAGAACAAAAGCTACAATTTTCTCCATTGTTTTCCCAATAGACATTCGAACTCATGTCTGCGTTTTAAATTTTGAGGTTATTCTAGTTGCGAATGGTCTAGCAAAGGCAGGCACCAGATGTATGTTTCGGATTTTGATTAAACGACTGATCCTCGCCTAAAGTGAAGGTTGATGGTCCAAAGAAGTTGGCAAATTAGAGTATAATTTTATTACGAGAAACTTTATGCAGTGTTCAGTGTTCAATTGGCGCACATACTCTGCCTGTCAATAGTTTAGAAATTAAATCCAATGACCTCATTTAGCATGTGTTTTTAACTTTCATAACAAATTAACAGTTTTAAGAATTTAATGTAATAAGAGTGTGAGTGTGAGTATGAGTAGAGCTTTACAATTTTACGCCCGATTAGATTTTAATTCGAATTTTAATTACAATTGTATTGTATTGAGATATGAGACTTTATCTACATATCTTTGTATTTATATCGTCCTTGTTGTTGTCGTTGTATTAGATTAAATCTTTTCTGTCTGACATAAATCCTTTCAAACTCAAAAACAAAGAGAATCAATTAATTCATGGCAAATACTTAAAACACAGACATCCATACACACACGCAAAATAACTAAACAGACTGCGAGATATTGATAGCGTTGGACAGAGAAAGAGAGAAGAAAAAATATTTCATTCTTTTTTTTTCATTCTTCTGCAAAGAACAGACACTAGACTAGACACTGCAAAAAATTGTAGCTGCAAAAGCAACCGTCACCTCTTCTTTGTGGTACATTTTAATTTTATTGGCCATTTCCTTAGCACTCTAAACGAAGTGCCTCCGGGAAGATTGTCTCATACAGCAACGAACATACACCACCAGCAACATAACATTTATTCATCACCGATGACTATGAAACGGTGCAAACGAGATTCCAAATGTCAAGCAGAGAAGTGAAAAAATGGAATGGATGTTAAAATCTTTCAATATAAAATGAGATGGAAACCCAGTAGGAATAGTAACCATTTTAACTGTCTAAATTAGTCAGTTGAAGGTAGAGACAAGATATTCAGATATAATTGAGGGAAAGATAAATCTTTAAAACTTCAGCTCTTTGCATAAGCTATGGAAGACCAATAGGAAATGTTTCGTTTTGAATACGCAAAGATGTAGAAGTCGTCGTAGTCTAGTAGGTAGTGTGTTGGCTTATTAGACGTAAAGCTAGGGTTCGAGCCCCAGGCCAGACATCAAAACAAAATGCAAAAATTATTTCTTCGGTGACTTTCTCTCAGCAGATTTCTGGCAAAAACTCTAAGAGTAAATAAAACTGCCATGAAAAGTTTCTCAAAAATCTGTCGTTCCGAGTCGACTTTAAACTGTAGGTCCCGCCACTGATGTATAAAATTAACACACACAACATGAGTGGTGTGAGAAACTAGTACGTAATCCTGACTGAAGGGTTGTAATGACCAATAATGTATGTATGTAGGGCCTACAATTGAAAGATTTACTCAACTTAAATGTAATAGCAAATACAGAGAACAGAGCACTGCCACTCTATCTGACAGTCAAGTCTCCATACCATCTATTAGCTCCAATGACTCATAATATGTATGAGTCTGCTACAGTAAACTTGACACCCTGTGAATATATATGGAGATTCAAATACTCTTTTTAATTCATACAGGATTAAGGCATTCCAAACTTTGGATAAGGAACTAGTATAGGAAAATAATTGACTCTTGCCTTATTGGTTGCAGTAGTCGATTCTTTCAACAATATTTTTAACATTCACACAGTATCTCGAGGATAAGTGGGTGCACATTGTTTTTGATACAAAAGGACATACGTTAACATTCTCTCATGCAATAAAGCTAAAATTTTGTAGAACACGTATTGGAATTTAAAATCTTGTACAGCCATTTCGTATTTTGAACAGCATTGACTTATTAATGCCTCAGTATTTCCTATTGGGTTATCCTTGTGGTTGACTCTTTTATTGCCTCCGTAAGCTAAAAGAATAGTTGGTTGGTGCCAAAATATTACAACTTTAACCTTAAGGTTTTGAGACACTTTAATAAAACTCCCGAAGGACCATATCAAATGACATTGACAATCGCAGCCAATAGAAACGATAGATGGAATTATGGAACATTACGAGCGAGAATGCTATAAAAACAGCAGAAACAATAACAACATCATCAGCCATACCATCAGATGATGATGGTACTTGAAAAAAATCCAGCATAAAAAATGGGTGAAAAGCAAACGTTAAAAAAGCGTTGAACAAATGACGTTGACTTGTGCTTATATTTTAAAACTTTTCTGTCTTCCTCCAAAGACCGGTTTACAAAGATAGAAAGACACGGTCATTATCTCAAAGAAAGAGGTAAAGGGATTAAAATCATGGCAAAAACATGGTACAAGAACAGCCAAAACAATAATGCCATGAAAGCATTCATCATCATCTTCGAAGAGCAACAAACGAATGTTTTGGGAGAAACAGAAGAAAAATATTGCGCAGCAACAAAAAGCCAACAACAATGGCTTTTAACAAATGGAACAACAACAACAAATGATCTGATTCCTTAAGCGTTCGTAACTATAAAAATTCATTGCAACCGAATAAACAGAAAAAGGAAAAACGTTTCCTTTTTCTCTTTTTCCTTTTGCTGTTGTTTTCGTAGTTGTTGTTGTATTTTTGTTTAAGAAAATGCATTTCCTTGCAAGCCATGACCAAGGGAATCTTTATTGAAGTGGAATCGAAGAAAAAATTCTTTTAGACACGCACACTGAAACATGTAGAAACGTCTGCCTCATCTTCGTCAGATGCAAGATGGTCGTTTGGATAGTCGTTCACTTGGAAGTATTAAACAAAGTTACTATTGTAGTTAAACACTTGCTATAGTTTTACTTGCAATATTGAAATTATAGAATAGCAATTACTCATAGACATTTTATGTTAAATTGTAAAAATAATTTTTCATTCACTTTGATTTTGAATTTAAACATTGTTTATTTCCAAAACCATAATAGTTACAATATCAGCAACGACAACAACCAAAATAGAGAAATAAACAATAAAACAAAATTTTGTGTATATTTCTACTTATGTATGTAAGATCCGGCGTCCTGAAGTTTATTTCGAAATTATTCGCCCCCGTACAGGAATAAGCGCACGTAATCAAAATAACTTTCACTGCAGGGTAATGTTTAAACTACTCCTGACTATTTTATATCTTGTTAGATTTCTAGGGAACTTGAATCTGTGTCAACGATTACATTGCAATTGTGCATTGTGTCAACAATACATTGCGGCCTTATAAAAACAAAGCTATGACGGTTTATGAGTTGTAACCGCAGTAAATATTTTCATTTTATGAGTCCATATTTCTTCGCACGCTATATCCAACACTCAAATTGTAGTCAGTGTGACAAAAACAATAAGCTATCTCGTATAATTGGCTCGAAATAAAATTAAAATGCAAAATTATTATATTGGACCAACTTTATGGTCAGGAAAAACAAAAATAAACCATAAAATACCAACCGAAAGTAATCAGGTACGAGTAGTATGATGATGATAATGAATTAAATAAAAAAAACACAGAAACAAAAATAATAAAAATATTAAGACAGAAAAATTTTTACAATACCAACAACAATAATTAAAATAAAAAATAATTAAATTTAAATTGAAATCCTGAAATTTATTCATAATAACATAAGCAGGAAACAGAAGCATACAGCAGAACCTCAGTAGAGAGAACAATTCAAATATTATGAATGTAATATTCTCGCTAAGTAAAAAACGCCTCTTGAAAACACAGAGTAAGAAAATTGTTACGCCTTTTATAACAGTTTCCATTGACGTTAATTTTACGAGTGAAGTTTTTTTGTAACTGCTCAGCTTCACAAGTAAGCGTAAGTTGTTAGCAAAACTATGCTATTTTGCACGGCCTCAGTTTGGTGGTTGGCTTTAAAGAAAAAGAGTCATCAAATCACGTTTGGGCGTATTGTGAAGATGGTGGCGATTATGATACCAAATGCTCCAAATGCTCATTTGAAGAACCTCTTTATAGCTATATATAGGGAAACTGGTTTCTTAATACACACTCCCGGAGACTGAAGGAATCTCATAATGACTTCTGCAGAAACTATATGGACCATGAAGAACAGGAGATTACAAGAATAATTCGTAAGCATCCAGAATTAAGGTGTCTAGTCTAAGGTGATTTTAATTCTATCCAAATGCTCATAAAACAAGTGATGGTTGAGAGTCAACCAGGGAATTGTAATTATATGGCGAAACCTTAAGCAATGCCTATTGAGGCGGCTGCCAATTCAACCTAACCTAACCAAGTGCTTTAAATTTCCGTAGATTTTCTTTTCACCTCATTTTACTTAAAGATTAAAGATTAAAACTCAAGGCAAATAAATCTCGAGAAAAAATAGTGGGACCTAACTTTCATATTATCCTGCTTAAACCTTTAAAGACTTTTCTGTGGGTCTACCTCAGATCTAAAGTTTATGCCATAAAAAGTCTACCCATCGACTGATGTAGGTTTACCTTTCCTATAATCCACTGTACTTTTTTGTAAAAACAACTCTATCTCTCTCTCTCTCCATTTTTCCCTCTCTTTCTCTATTTGCTTAAATGTTTTAAATTTTGATTCTTTTGTTGGCTTGCTTTTTCACTTTTCTGTTTTTGTTTTGTAGATTTAAAAGACTAAAAAGGCAGTCGTTTATGCTATGCTCCTGGCTATTTTTTTTCGTTAAAAAGGATAAAGTTAAGTCAAAGCTATATGTTGTTGTTGCTGTTGTTATAATTCTTTTTGTTTATGCCTTTAGATTTCGGTTTTTAAAAGCACGAAAAAACAAACAAATAACAAGAAATTAAAGCAACAACATTGATCTGGTTGTTGGCTTTTAAAGTTTCCACTTTTTACCCGCTTGCTTTACTTTTCATATTAACGCCATGATTGTGTTTTTTTTTTGTAGGAAACACTGCGCTGATATTGAAGACAAGAAATTGAAATTTTAACGTTTTCAAAAATATTTTTTATTTATGTTCTCTTTGCTTGACTACTAAAGAATTTGTGTTGCTGGAAATACGGAAAAAATATAAAAGTTTAGTAGCTGTTCTGGGCTTAAGTGCACTAGGGTCGGACGAGTTCAAAAACTTTAAAAATTTACAATTCAAAGCATGGTTAAAGTACATCAGACAGCATAAGGTACGTATACAATCTCCTCTTGGTTTACGTCTTCGACGTTTTATATCACATTTTGAAGGAAAATAACTCTGTCGTTTATACTCCCGTAGTCATAATCATTGTACTAAGCAGAACGAATAAATGTAGAATAAATCCATTACCACAACTCGTACTTATAGCTCGGTCAACTGCCAAATTAACTGCTAATCCGAATATTTGTAACACCAGTACGGTGTTATATACTTCCAACATCCAAGTGTATCGATCAGAAATGATCGTCGTACAAATTACATAACTCCTGATAATTCATTCTGTCCAGGACACAAGGGAATCTATTAGTCACAAATCGAGTGACTAAGACTTCTCTTCCATTATGTTATCCATAGTCCCCATAGATTTAATACTCACAACCTTATTTTATTCAATCTCAATGTCGATGTTTTACAAGAAGGGAAGACCAAAAAAATTCTAATGGTTTTTATTGGTAACCTTCTTTAAAAATAACGGTAAATAGTGATGAATATTGGGTCACGTGTGACATGTTAAATAAAAACAGCGACTCGCGATTAGAAACGAACTGTTCAAACAGAGCCTAAACAATGGTGATGACATTTTAAGTGGGATTAGTGGGAAACTATCTACTATGAGTCCTTCACCAATATTACCCAATGAGAGAGGATTGTGATCTGCCATCGACCTACGCACTACGATTGCCACTACTCCTAAGCTTACTTGGTAGCACCTTAGGCTTCTATTATATATTCCTGACTTAAATACGTAGTGACTACCACCCATTTCCTATCGATGGCAGACAATTCTGTTGGTAAGAAATTAGCCGCAACAGAACTTAAGAAAAATAAATTGCTTCAGTTTCAAATAAGAAGACACAAACAGCACTAGACAATATTAGAAATGCAATGCAATTACAGCACATTCTTCCTTTTTTTTTGAGAATCATAAAAGAAAACTATTTTTCTCCAATTTAGTCGCTATGGAGCCCATAGTGCTTTTAATCATATTCCATGTAATCGTCTTAATATCTTAAGTTTAAACCACAAATATGACTGGAGATTGCAAAACGTTATTGGATGTAACTAAGAGACAATAATAACAACAACACAACCAATAACAAGAAAATAAGCACATTTACATAGAAAAAATATATCTTGTGTTTGGAGTTTCTAATACAGAAAATTGAATCGAAAAAGTAGACAGAAAAAGATGAAAGAATCTCATTTTCATTCACTTGAAATATTAGGCTTCATTTCAGTAGCCATCATCTTTCAAATACACCAGACAACAGCTATGGAAAGTGAATTTATTTCTTCTTTTTTGTTTGTTTTCGGTTCATTACCCACTCGTTTAGTTGTTCTCTTTGGACACTTCTTACACATGCCAGAAATCATGGGCACACACATACAAAATTTCATTCAATTCTTTTGCATCAGCATACCTTCTCTATTTTCTTTTCTAGTATTTTGTTGCCCCTTGTGTTCTTCCTGTTTTTTCATTTCATACTTTTCATTTTCAAATTCTGTTCACTATGGATCGCAACACATATTTAACACTTTCTGTAATAATTTTTCTTTTTGTTTGATTCCCTACACCATACTTAGGAGAGTTCTATTGGAAGTCATCTAGTTAATATAACGAGTTTGTCTATATTGCGAAGTATATTTGAATAATACAGAACAAGGTAGCCGTAGTCTAGTAGGTAGTTTGTTGGCTTAATAAACGCGAGGCCACGGTTCAAATCAATTCAGACATGTCGAACAAATCAGCGGCTTCCTCTCAGCAGATTTCTGGCAAAAAAACTCTAAGAGTAAATAAGATTGCCATGAAAAGGCTTTCAAGATTTTATCGCTTGGAGT
The DNA here is from genome assembly GCA_932273835.1 of Sarcophaga variegata. Lineage (NCBI taxonomy): Eukaryota > Metazoa > Arthropoda > Insecta > Diptera > Sarcophagidae > Sarcophaga > Sarcophaga variegata. The sequence goes on from OW026358.1 coordinate 99,026,191, forward strand.
CAACTTCAAACTGAAGGTCACAACATAAATGGTGTGAAAAGCTAGGTCGTAAGCCTGACTGAAGGATTGTAATGACCAATTATGTATGTACAATCATATATAATGTCATACAAACAATCAGACAATCACAAAAACCTAGAGTCTCTGGTGGGAATCGAACTCGCGGTCTCAGTCATTTAAGTTCTGCACACTAGCAACTAGACCACCGGGGCACCTGATACAAAAAAAACGTTCTTTATAAATAGACGATAGGAAAACAAGAAAATGAAAGGGGAAGAAGCAATCGTTTCGGAAACTATTGAACACGAAGGAAATGATTCGAGAAGAAAAAGAAGTTCAAAAACAGAGCTGATCGAAGATGAACATGAACATTGACACAGGATCTTGGGTGGATCACTTACAGCCTCTATTCGAAATAAAACACGTAGGGAAGTGGAATCATAACATCCAAAAGAGTTGTCCTACCTCTACTAAAGCTTTTTTAACAACCAGCTGACCTTAGATAATCACAACTTAACATGTTGTTAATTTTTAGTGCCTCTGACATATGGCATATAATTCATTTCATTATATTCGTCATTGATTGGTCGACCAATAAAAGGAGCTTCTTGGATGCAACAAAATCGAACAAACTATGTGTGGGTTCGATGTTTAATTACAAATTTTTCCCTTTTTTAGAGTAAAAAGCATTCTGTATGAAGATAAATTCGGATTTGAAAATCCAAGACGCAATCCAAAAATTTTAGCAAAGCCACATTTGGCCACATTTTCTCTTATTAGAATTTTTCCTTAACAGAACACTGATGCTGTTTACATTATACATCTGAACGAGCCCACTAAGTTAGGAGCTGATTTTAGGTAATACTATGCCTATGAGTACCATACCACATTCGAAGGAAGGTTCCAAGGCCACTTAATATAATCGGCAACATAGTAACATATAAAGTGATATGGTATTGAAAAAATTGGCTTTGAAACTATCAATTGTTTGCTTGACAATTCTCTAGAAAATCAATGGTCACATATGGAGCCTCTTCCGTACCGTGGTTGTGGGTTATCTATGATAATCGTGCAAATCGAGAAAATTAGCTCGCTCCATCCGCCACTTGCTACAATACAATCACTATTGCTGTATGTAAATACTACACCATCCAAGATTAACTTTTGCTGGATCAATATTACGTTAAAGGGGTATAATGTAGTTGAACTTGACCAACAAATAAATTTCTATTCAAAACATTTTGGGTTTTTTTGTTCTTGAAACTGTAACTGGATTTAAAACAAAGGCAACAGCAACAACAAGATAAAATCTACCAAAAAATTGAAAGTTTATCTTCTCTGTCCTCTTGCATTCAACCATCCAGCCAGTCATTCGTCCATCCATTGTAGTTCTAAACTCTAAAACATGTCTAGACTAAGAGTCTATATAAATTATACGAAATTTTTCTATTTCATTTGACTTTCAAACTCCACACAAAAACAAAAATGGAAACAACAGAGTACAGGGTGATACAATTTGCTGTACTTTCTGTCTATACAAATGAATGAATGCCGCCATAAAGCACAAGAGCGCCACTGTCCATTGGGTTACACTAGGCCTCATTTTCATCTTGATTTTCTCTGTTTTCTTTTTAATTTTTTGTCTTGTGTGTGAGAAATGAAATTTCAAGGATATTCTTTTTATCTTTACTTCCGTACCCTTAGGCAAAAAAAGAAAATTACAAAAAATGGGTAAAACTGAGAACGAAAAATCTTGCTAAATGAACGAAAATAACCGAAATTGTAACACCGGCTATAAGGACGGGATTAATTTTAAGAAATTCAACAAAAAATTTTATGAAAATTTCATTAATTTAAGGCGCTGTTTTACGAAGTATATTTTTAAAAGAGGACCTAATGGACAACATGGAAATTCCACAGGGTTACATAAAAGAAGAGGCATTGTATAGTTTATTTATACCTAATGGACAACATGGAAATTCCACAGGGTTACATAAAAGAAGAGGCATTGTATAGTTTATTTATACCATTTGGATCTTCGCTTTTCTAATTTCAGATCTTTTAATAATTCCCTCAGGACCCAGACAATTTTCTAATTCTCCTCGTTGACATAATACACCTGAAAGCCAGTAAATTAATAAATCCATACATTATGTTTCCTTAGCAAGCAGGGAATTCGTGCTACAGATTTATCTAATATCGTATGATACATAATCAGTTGATAAGCTATGACGATAAGAATCCAATATCGATTATTAATACAGCAGTTCTGTTCTATCACTTTTTCTTACTGACATATGTACATAAATCAAACCAGACAGTAATGAAACTTTATTTTCTCATATTTTCTAATAAAAAATGACCACAATAAGACAAACGTTTTCACTTTCAGTCATTAATTCTGTTCCTGTTCTTTTCAAAAACTAAATAAATGAGTCAAGGTTAATTTGGTAACCATCGTCGTAATTAATTTTATTAATAAAAACACATCAAGCAAAAAACGACAAAAAAGATGCACAAATAATAACAAAACAAACACTTTAACTCTGCGCAGTCCTCATTGTTTACGCCAAAGAAGACAAGACAACACACGACAAGTAACATAGGCAAACAACAGCAACACAACACGCTTGGTTTTAACGAGAGCTGTGTGGGAGAAATGAGTGCGGGGCCACAAGGAGAATAAAGAGAAGAAAAAACAACAACAAACAACGGCAATGTTGTTTGATCATAGAGTACTAATAGACGACGATAATGACAATTATTATAACGGTGCACAACAAGTGAAACGTATTCTTGTACAGATTTTTTTTCGATTTTTCGATTCTCTCAAAACGGAAACAGAAAAAAATCAACACGAATAGAAAAACAATTCGATTAAAAGAGAATACGAAGCAAATACACAATTAACAAAATGAGAAAAAAAAACTGAAAGTATGAACTATTGGCAGCAAGAAAAAAGAAAAGAAACACTAACTACGGTTATGAAATATAATCATCATACAGGGTTTTTAAAATTCGAATTTTGAATTTTATTTTCCCATATACATATGCATAGTGAATCCAATAGCATAAACGAAAACAACTTTGAGACGCATGGGAACATTTTTTAAATTCAAATTTTATAGGAATGCATTGCTGCTGAAATTTAACTCCTGAATTAGTTATTACAGCCTAGTTTCACGTCACCCATATTGGGGGTGTGGTAATTTTATTAGCGAGCGACGGGACTACACTACGCCTTTAACTCTGAAAGGCAAATTTGAGAAACTTACATGGCAATTTTTATTTTTTGAGAGGAAACCCCGCCACAATAAATACTTTTTTATTTTGTTCGTTTTCGAGATGTCTATGATGTGATTTGAATCCTTCTACATTGGACAACGCATTATATTAATACACCGAAAATGACAATTGAATGGAATCCCCAAGGCAACACAAAACCTGCCAGCACTTGAAGACGACAGATAGAAACTGAATTAGTCAGTATTAAAGTTATTGGATCGTGACAGATCGCGATGCAAGAATTTCGTTGCGGCACTTTCATTGTGGAATCATAAGAACATAAGAATTTTTCTATTTAGACGTAGTAGCAGTGTACTTATGTTGAAGACAACTGGAGAAGGGAGAATAGAACGACTGAAGATAGCTGATTTAAAATTAAACAAATTGCTGATGATAGGATTATTTGGGATAAATTTGAAACGATCCTCTGTTCCTAAGTCGAATTTCAGTAACAAAATAGCTGCATATAGCATATAAGAGTTTAAAACGCAAAAATTTTAAGATCATTTCTTACAAAATAGCTGACAAGCTCATCATGTAAGAGCTTAAATTTGAAATTTTAAAAATCTATTAAAAAATCACCAAGAAATTTTTAAATGCCCTCTAGCTATGGTATCAAAATAAAATTCTTAAACCACAAACAACAATGACAATAGAAAATAAAGCAAAAATATTTGTTGTGTGGTTTCCATCGGCCATAAACAATATCAAAAACAATATTAAATAAAATTAAATGAAAGATTTTTGTTTTGCCAGGATTTAAAATTTTTTAAGGGTTATTTTCCAACGGATAGTAGAAATTATAACACTTACATGATATTTCCAACAGGAAAATATACAACTGGTGGTTCTTTGATGAACGGGAGGCAGTCAGCCTATTATTATTACAGTGTTTTTGAATGAAAACACAATGGCGGCAATAAATTTAAGCAGGAACAGCAACTTTTAAAAATTGTTTAAAACACGCACTTCTATTAACTTTTTTTTTAATAAACTGAACTTTTTAAATTTTAAATTAAAAAAATTAATTTTTAAAAATGTTCTTTTTTACACACTTTTTTATTATCTTTCTATAGAACATCACTTCAACATTTTTATTTTGTATTCTTCTTCTTTTTATCTTTTCCTTATATTTTTGGCCATTAAAAATATTTTTTTAAGCCAACCGGTTTTTGTATACGGTTGGGACAATTTTTTTACGCTTTTATTTTCTATTTAACCAGAATCTTTCTTTCATTTATGACTAGAATCCTTTTGGCTTTTTCTATTTGTATATCTTGTTTTAACTTTATTTGTAATTTTTTATTTTTTCAAATTTTAAAATTGCTTTTTTATAGACCGTAGACCTTATATTATCATGGCAAAAGTTACACTGAACAGCATGACAAAAGCACAGACAACATGTTAGCGGATAAACATAACGAGAAATGCATGCAAAAAGCAATTACAAACATTCACAAACACAGTTCTTTTACGTTTTTTTTTCTTTCTTTTTCCAAAAACATAAACTTTACAAAAAGCAATAAATGCATATGTAATCTTTTCCACTCGCAAACACACACACACTCTCATATGTACATATGCTCTCCTAAACGTAAAGAGAATTTTTATTACATTTTAGTTGCTCTGTAGAGCTTAGGGGACTGTTGAGCCTGTGGTAGATATAGTGAATCGAAGATGTTTTCTTTAAATGTTGAATAAATCGTGCAGACTGAATAACAGTATGACTTTACAGGAATAAAAACGACATTACAATAACAAGTTTCAGAAGTACGAGTAGTACTACTTTTACACTCTTTATCTGTTATTGCTGGCTTGTAGTACTACTTTTACACTCTTTAGCTGTTATTATTGGCTTGTTTGCTTTTAATAACTTTTTATATTTCTCCACTATCCCTTCACAAAAAGAGACTTCATAATAACAAGTAGATGTACGTGTGCTTGTGTTGCTATAATAATAAATTTAATCGTTTGATTTATAACGAGTCCATTTCGTGTAATATTTGTAAATATCTCGTTAAATACATCAGGCAATGAAAGAGCAAAACTAAAAGAGTGAATGCTGAAATTTCGAAGAGGACACATCATGGAAGTCTCTTTTTTCATACACTTATTTACATAAACCGGCTTTTCGTTACTTTTTTCTTCCTAATGCCAACTTTTATTGAATGAAAACATGTGCATGTTGCTTTTTTGTTCTGTTTATTTGTTATTTTTTGCAAATAAGCTTGTTCGTTAAATTTTATTGGTGTGTGTCTTAAATATGTTTTATGAGTTGCTTGTCTTGACTGTTATGTAAATGGCTCATATTATTTACAGTTCTTAATGCATTTGTTTATTTTGGAGTGGGACATTTATTTTTCGTTATAATTTGGCCCCTAAACGTTGCGATTGAAATCACAATTTTTTTGATGTTCAACCAACCGATGCCCAAACCGCCGCTTTTTTGTACAAAATAATGAAGTTGTACAGCCAGTAGGAACGTGTAGGCGCCGCATAGGGCTTTAGTCATCAATAACTCGGAATTTATAAGCTGGTGAGAAGGGCAATACATAGTACAGGGTTCAAATAATGTTGGGAACTAAAGACTGTAAGAGAGCCTCTAAACACCAGAAAGAATCTGAAACATTTCAAAATTAGCTTTTTGAATTCGTGTTCATTTTTGTATTATATAGGAAACTAAATTTTTTTCTGATTCTTTTCTCCATGAAATTACCAAATTCTGTCGGTATTTTTCCAGACTGTAAACAGCACGCTGTTCAACTATACTGTGTGTGGAGCAGTAATGTTTCAATTCCAATGTGTTTCGGTTTGTAAAACATCTACTCTCTCTCTCTTCAGCTCGTTTGCATTCTATTAATCTCTTTTGGCGATTATATTCGCATATGTGTGAATATGTGTGTGTTTGGGAGTAAAGCAGCTGTTTTACTAAATATGTGGGAATTTGTTTCGATGGTTTATATGCCGGTATATTTTTGTTGTCTTTGTTTATTGTTGTTTTTTTTTCTTCCTATTTTTGTCCTTTACGTTATTGTCTTCGTACTTTTTGTCGTTTATTTGCAATTCTCTGGAGAGTTGGTTTGCATTTCGTTAATTTTCGGAATAAGACAGAGTTGTCGTTTTAAAAAAAAGTCAAAAGTGGTTCAGGTTTTTTGGAGGAAATTAAGGAATTAAAGAAATTGTGAAATAGAAATTAATTCGAATTTATCTTAACAGAAAGTATACAATAATTAAGGCAATGTTTGCACATGGAAAATCGAATTAACGGTATAACAGTATCATTTTGGTAACTGGTAACTGAAGAAGAACACGTGACTTTCTGCTGATGAAGTTGCCACAATAAAACAAAAGTGACTGCATCCCCAACAATGTGGTACAGCGTCTTGTGATGGAAATAGTGGAGATACTCTTTTTAAATCATCTATTTGAGCCTATGTTATGAAAAAACCAAATTCCCCAAAAGCTAAGTCGAGAACAGGGTAAAACACAGTCAAACAACCCTTTATTTCCTTAATATTATAGGGAACCATACTGAGAAAGCAATATATACAAGACTGCCAGCAGACGACAGAAATAACGAAGGCAACTCAGCTAGCAATTATGTACGCAGTAGTATTTCAGAATTTCACAACAGAACATTGAGACACTGCTGACATAGTGGTGAGTAGGAGTTTCTCCTCACTGAAGCCTAAAAAAGCTTACAATCCGCCGTTCTAGAAGTATGTACCAAAACAAGTGCAGTAATGATTAAAAACGCCTTAGTCTTAGCCAACTTAATCTGTTGGCTTATTAAACAATGTTAAACTGAAGGTATCTCCATTCATGTATAAAATGAATACACGCACCAATGGTGGGAGAGGGAGAAACTAGAGTATAATCTTGACTAAGGGGCGCTAATGACAAATTTATTAAGTAAAGCTACCATTAGATCCCTAGTCAGTGTGTTATAACAAGACACCGGTCGATGGTTGCCTGTTACGAAGTCTGGGAATAACTCACAACAACTTATTCCGGCATTTGCAAGTCTAAAACAAGGAATTTTGTTTGTTCAGAACTTATAGACTTATTATAGCCAGGACTTATAGTAGAATGATAAAATTGCAATATCGGTATGATAACGGGACCTTAAAGCTGGTAATTTAACCTACCAATCTACTTCTCTGTTTACTTTAAATATTCAAATTTAATGCAATTCAATTATTGTCCTTGTAGATGGTATTCTAATAGCATTCGTACTTTTAAATTCCATACAGTTTTAGATTTTTAAAAACTACCTTTTTTCATTCAAAAGTCTATTTGCAAATTAAATTAATTCGGCTCTTTACAAAATTGGCCACAGAAGTACTGCTACGAAAACGAAAAAAAAATTCATTCACATTGAAAAGCCCTGACAATTAAACCAATTCGGCAATTTTAAACTGGCTTTAGGACTGTCTGTCCATTAGAGCAACGGTATGAATTTATGTGCACAAAATATGTTTATTGTTGTTGTTGCTGGTGGTCATTATATGGGCTACTTAAGATGTCTTTGTTAATTTTATATCATTTACTGTTCATTACCATTGATTATCTTTAAAAAAGCATACGCACATATGAACACACTTGCACCCACACTAGCAACATAATCTGTGTCCATAACTTCACCTGAATATCATTGCAAGAGAGACAAACAAAACCTATTTCATCATCATCACACATGCAACATTAATGCCGATGATCAGGATGATATCGTTGAGCACGGGAGTGCTGCTACAAGATTCGCATTGTAGATGTCATCCTTTAAACAATCACTGGCTATTAAAAACATCTTTTTTCTTCATCTTCTTTTCTTGCCCAGGTATAAAAGCCTCGCATTTTTGTTTTATTCTTCAATACATTGCTGTTGGGCTATGTTGTCTTCCTTTTCTGTGTCTATTTTCGCATTGACTGAACAAAACGAAATTCTTGTCACATGAAATGCAATTTTACCATCATCAAATAAAAATTTCAGACGTTAGGAGACGCCAGCATAAAGAACAATAACACCAACAGCAACTACTGCTACCACTACATTAAAAAAAAGTACAACAAGAACTGGCCATGAAATTATGCGATTTTATACTCCAACCACCTGACTGACTCTTTTGTATCGCCCATACAGCAACAGCACAACTTTATTACAACCAACAACACAAAACCAACAACAAAAACAGCAACAAATGCGAAGAATGTCCAGTATTTAAGTACTAGCTTACCACACATCCAGCATTACAGGCTGTACACAATGTTGTGTTCAGAAAGCATGTGTGGCATGTTTGGTAGAGAATTATTTAACGCAATTTGCAAACGTTGCAGGCGCTAACACACCCACAATACATGCAACTTAAATGGATGTGCCACAAAAACATGATTATTTCGAATCCCCCCAGTAGTATGTTTATGTATGTTCGCGATCAATAAAAACAGTAAAAACATTGCAGAATTGTTAAATAAATTGTGTGCGATCGGTCTTTAGGTTTGTAACATGTATTATGAAAAGGTAATGCTTTTTAATGTGTATGTGTGTTTGTGTGTGTTAAAATTTGGGAGAATGCATATCTGGAAAAGAATTAAATCATTTTTATTTTAAATTTTTCCCTACAAATTTGGGATCATACCTGCTTTTTGTTGGTCCTTTCATTTGTATTGCTTTTCAAATGAATGGTTGGACGGACAGAATGAGTGTGTACACGTTTCCTCATCTACATCCCAGAGTACAAGTAGACTGTAATGTGCAAATGTATATACGTATGTACGAATGTTTGGACGGACAGAATGAGTGTGTGCGTAACATGTAATGTGTATGATCGTTTTTTTTTTTAATAGTAAATTCTTGACACGCACTGCTCATGATCACAGGTAGAAGAAATAGAAATATAAACTAATAAGAAAGGGTAGGTTGGTTGTGCGGTTGTTTTTAATTTGATGAGAAAGAAATGTATAGTTTTTTTTTCACGCATAAGTATAAGTAATATCTGTTTTCACATAATTGAATTTACTGATTGATCTACAACACCCCAGAGTATAAATAGACTTGTTTTTAAGGATTTAGAATTTTTTAGTTTTACTGTTTTAAATAACTGAAATTATAGAATAAAGGGATTAATTAAAACAAATTAGTTTTTTATTTTTTGAAAATTTTATTAATTTCTTTTTTCAGATTTTTACAGATTTGAATTTAAAAATACGTTTATACAGATTAAATAACTTAAGTGTTAACAAATATTGTGTATAGAATGTTTGACATCGACAAATGTTGAAAGATTGTGAATAAGTATTTTCACAATAATACAAACGTATGACATATTAATACATAAAAATGGATTACTTATTTTACTAATGTTACATATTCTTAGTTCATTTCATAATATTTCATAAATAAATCTATATGTTTTATTAATAGTTCTTCCAATTCAGCTGATGTTACCATTTTTGTTCCCCTTCTTTAAAAATTTAATAGTAGGTTGTGTTAGTGCGGGACGATGTACTCTGAATTATTTCATTTTAATTTATATTTATTGAATAAAAATTTTAAACACAAGTGCCCACAATTAAATGTATTAAATTTTTGTTTTCGTTCATAATTATATTCAATAGGAAATTTTAAGTAGTTGACAATCTCAAGTGGTGGTTGTAAGTTTCCAAAGCTATCAAAGTATTCCTTATAGTTGTGGTTTTTATAATATGCTACCCAATGTGTTCCCATACCATTTGAATCATCTAAATTAACAATGCCGCATTCTTGTTTGAATGGTTTTTCAGGTAAAGAATCACGCATGAAAACACCCCTAAAATGTTTGAGATGTCTTCCATATTTATTCAAATCCAAATCTGTTAATGGGCGATTGGGAAGGTTATCTAATAGTTTTTTGGAGCTGGACTATAGTAGAGACCATATCCAGTTTTATATGGTTTGAGGTACAACCCTTTACCCATTGCAATTGATTCCATATATCTATTATGACGGTTAGCTTCAGCCAATTGTTCTTTTCCATTTTTGATAGCATTTACTGCTTTGACAATAGCGGATCCTCCACTTGCCAAACCACCAAGCGCTGACAATGCTGTTAGTACGGGAATAAGTGGAAGAAATCCTCCAATTTTCGGTACAGGTATAACTCTCGGTATTATAATGTCTGCTCGCTTTTTCCCTTTAAAATTTGAATGAATAGCCTTTTGAGCTATTTTAACAGCATCATTTATATCAAGGGGTTTCTGTTCTTTCAATTGTTTTAAAGTTTTTCTCACAGTAGCTGTGAATAATTTCTTATTACACTTATTCATTTTTCCTTTTCTTTTCTTATGTCTCTGCTCCTTCAAACCTAATCCAAATTTCACTTTAGCTTTCATAGCGTTTGTCACAAACCACGCGTTAGCACGTTCTTTAATATCACTATCTTTAGATTTAACTCGTTGCCAGGCTTTTTCAGCTAATATTTGATCTGCTTGATGTCTTGTGTCTATATCTTTTGATTGTGAATATGCAATATCGTGCTCTCTACAAGCTGCGTCTAATAAATTTATACCCTTATCTCCTCTTGCTAAACGTTTTTCAAGTTTTGTACCAGGTCCACAAAACTGATAACCAGGTAGATGTAATTCAACAGGTACTTTATTTATTAAGTTGTTTACAAATCCTCTTCTCATCTTACACTGGCTGAGGTTTTGTTGTGACCCTAGATTATAACAAATTTTTTTTCCTTACTTTTATACCTCTTCGCAAAAATAGCTGAAATCAAGACGATCTCCTATATATACAGCAATTTATATGATTTCAGTATGTTAATTTTTTGATATTGATTTTGATCTGCTTTGTATCTGATCACGATCTACTTTACATCTGATCACGATCTGCTTTGTATCTGCTCACGATCTACTTTATATCTGATAACGATCTACTTTTTTGGTTTTTGGTTTTGTCTATTTTATTTTAATTTTTTTTTTTTTATTATTATTTTTTTTTGACATTGCCATGTTTTAGGTAAACATGTTCTACCTCAATGTTTAAATTGTTTATTTGATCAGCTAGATCATCATATATTTGTGTTATATATTTTTCGATTACAATATTTTTGTTTTTATGGTTATATTTATTAAAATTTATTAATATAAGACATCTCTTTCACTCTTCTAATAAATTATGTTAGATTCTTTAAGTTCTTCGATAATAGAGATCATTTCGTTTTGATGATTGTTGTGGCCAGCACCTTCCGATGAGAGAAGTAAACGTAGTCTGTCAACTAATTCATTAGGATCATCCCAATGTATGTAATTTGATTTCAGATTATTTTGTTATTTTAGCATTAAACCACTGCCTTTTGTTAAAATGTTTGTTGTTGTTTCGAATAAATGTTTAATTATTCGTATATATTTGAAGGCTCGTGTTCCTTTCACTTGTTCATTAGGTTCATAGCGACGTTTATGTGCATTGGTATTAATTAAAATCTCTTTATATTTTTTCAAATCATTTTTAGAATAATGGAGAGGTTTTTTATGAAAACTAGTTCAAATAATCCAGGCGTCATTTTCAATTTCATATTCCCTATCTGCATAGTATTATCTCTATTAAATATTAATTTTTCCTTGCCATATCTCCAACTACCGTCTACATCTTGATTATATATAGATATAGTGAATCGAAGATGTTTTCTTTAAATGTTGAATAAATCGTGCAGACTGAATAACAGTATGACTTTACAGGAATAAAAACGACATTACAATAACAAGTTTCAGAAGTACGAGTAGTACTACTTTTACACTCTTTATCTGTTATTGCTGGGTTGTAGTACTACTTTTACACTCTTTAGCTGTTATTATTGGCTTGTTTGCTTTTAATAACTTTTTATATTTCTCCACTATCCCTTCACAAAAAGAGACTTCATAATAACAAGTAGATGTACGTGTGCTTGTGTTGCTATAATAATAAATTTAATCGTTTGATTTATAACGAGTCCATTTCTTGTAATATTTGTAAATATCTCGTTAAATACATCAGGCAATGAAAGAGCAAAACTAAAAGAGTGAATGCTGAAATTTCGAAGAGGACACATCATGGAAGTCTCTTTTTTCATACACTTATTTACATAAACCGGCTTTTCGTTACTTTTTTCTTCCTAATGCCAACTGTTATTGAATGAAAACATGTGCATGTTGCTTTTTTGTTCTGTTTATTTGTTATTTTTTGCAAATAAGCTTGTTCGTTAAATTTTATTGGTGTGTGTCTTAAATATGTTTTATGAGTTGCTTGTCTTGACTGTTATGTAAATGGCTCATATTATTTACAGTTCTTAATGCATTTGTTTATTTTGGAGTGGGACATTTTAAAGGCACTATATCAGGGATATTTTTCGTTATAATTTGGCCCCTAAACGTTGCGATTGAAATCACAATTTTTTTGATGTTCAATCAACCGATGCCCAAACCGCCGCTTTTTTGTACAAAATAATGAAGTTGTACAGCCAGTAGGAACGTGTAGGGGCCGCATAGGGCTTTAGTCATCAACAACTCGGAATTTATAAGCTGGTGAGAAGGGCAATACATAGTACAGGGTTCAAATAATGTTGGGAACTAAAGACTGTAAGAGAGCCTCTAAACACCAGAAAAAATCTGAAACATTTCAAAATTAGCTTTTTGAATTCGTGTTCCGAAACTAAATTTTTTCTGATTCTTTTCTCCATGAAATTACCAAATTCTGTCGGTATTTTTCCAGACTGTAAACAGCACGCTGTTCAACTATACTGTGTGTGGAGCAGTAATGTTTCAATTCCAATGTGTTTCGGTTTGTAAAACATCTACTCTCTCTCTCTTCAGCTCGTTTGCATTCTATTAATCTCTTTTGGCGATTATATTCGCATATGTGTGAATATGTGTGTGTATCTCCACAAACCATAAATTTTATCTATTTGCTTATTATTAATAAGTGATTGAATATTTTCAAAAAATGGAGAGTTTTTCGTCAGCTTTAAACTTTGTTTTCTTTTCAAGTTTTTCAGACGTGTACTTGATACAGGTCTATTATGATCATAGTTTTTTTCACCATCATTATCATCAGTTGAAATATTTTCATACTGAAAATCGTTATTATCACCGTTTACATCATCGTAATCATCGTCATTATCAATAGTGTTGTCTATATCCTTATGCTTATCTTCAAGTTTTCCGATGATTTCATTATCAGCATTTACGTCATAATAATCGTCATCATCATCAATAGTGTTGTCTGTATCCTTATGCTTATCTTCGAGTTTTCCAATGATTTCATTATCACCATTTACGTCATAATAATCTTCCTCGTCATCTATAGTGTTGTCTACATCCTTATGCTTATGTTCAAGTTTTGGGATGTTTTCATTATCATCATTTACACCATCATAATCATCGTCATCATTAATAGTGTTGTCTATATCCTTATATTTATCTTTAAGTTTTCCAATGATTTTTTTAAGTGGTTTTGTTATTGGTTGAAAGGTATCTTCTAATAAATTAACTCTATCTATTTGATTCAGTTTAATATTTTTTAACTTTTTCTTTAGAACAGCCCTTGTCTTTACAAGATCTTCCAACACTTTATTATGGTAATTTTTAGACATTATAATAATTTTTTTATTGAATTTGATCTGGTTATGATCTGCTCGCTATCTGATTATGATCTGCTTTGTATCTGATTACGATCTGCTTTATATCTGATCACGAACTGCTTGCTATCTGGTCACGATCTGATTTATACCTGATCACGATCTGCTTGATGGCTTGTGTCTATATCCATTGATTTTGAGTACGCTATATCGTGCTTTCTACAATCTGTATCCAATAAATTATTCCTTTATTTCCTTTATTCTTGCTATTCGTTTTGAAGTTTTGTATCAGGTCCACAAAACTGATAACCAGGTGGATGTAATTCAACATATAATTTGTTTATTAAGTTGTCTACAAATCTTCTTCCAATCTTACACTGATTAGGTGTTTTTCTTTTGACTGTAGTTTATAACCATTTTTTTCATTACTTTCATACCTCTTCGCATGAAACACTACACCAGCTATACTAGCAAGCTATACCAGCTTTATCAGCTATACCTGCTATATCAGCTATACCTGCTATACCAGCTATACCAGCTATACCAGCTATATCAGCTATATCAGCTATACCAGCTATACCTGCCATATCTGCTATACCAGCTATATCAGCTACACCAGCTGTACCAGCTATATAAGCTATATCAGCTATACCAGCCATACCTGCTATAGTAGTAGCGATAGCAAGCTGGTATAGCAGATATAGCAGGTATAGCTGGTATAGCAGATATAGCAGGTATAGCTGATATAGCTGATATAGCTGGTATAGCTGGTATAGCAGATATAGCTGATATAGCTGATATAGCTGGTATAGCAGATATAGCAGGTATAGCTGATATAGCTGGTATAGCAGATATAGCAGGTATAGCTGGTATAGCTGATATAGCTGCTATAGCTGGTACAGCTTGCTAGTATAGCTAGTACAGCTTGCTAGTATAGCTAGTACAGATTGTATAGCAGATATAGCAGGTATAGCTGGTATAGCTGATATAGCTGCTATAGCTGGTACAGCTTGCTAGTATAGCTAGTACAGCTTGCTAGTATAGCTAGTACAGCTTGCTAGTATAGCTAGTACAGATTGTATAGCTTGCTAGTATAGCTAGTACAGATTGTACAGCTTGCTAGTATAGCTAGTACAGTTTGTATAGCTTGCTAGTATAGCTAGTACAGATTGTACAGCTTGCTAGTATAGCTAGTATAGCTTGCTAGTGTAGCTGGTATAGCTGATATAGCTGGTATAGCAGGTATAGCAGGTATAGCAGGTATAGCTGATATAGCAGGTATAGCTGATATAGCTGATATAGCTGGTATAGCAGATATAGCAGGTATAGCTGGTATAGCTGATATAGCTGATATAGCTGATATAGCTGGTATAGCAGGTATAGCAGGTATAGCTGGTATAGCTGATATAGCTGATATAGCTGATGTAGCTGCTATAGCTGATATAGCTGATATAGCTGATGTAGCTGCTATAGCTGGTACAGCTTGCTAGTATAGCTAGTACAGCTTGCTAGTATAGCTAGTACAGATTGTATAGCTTGCTAGTATAGCTAGTACAGCTTGCTAGTATAGCTAGTACAGATTGTACAGCTTGCTAGTATAGCTAGTACAGATTGTACAGCTTGCTAGTATAGCTAGTACAGATTGTACAGCTTGCTAGTATAGCTAGTACAGATTGTATAGCTTGCTAGTATAGCTAGTACAGATTGTACAGCTTGCTAGTATAGCTAGTACAGATTGTATAGCTTGCTAGTATAGCTACTACAGATTGTACAGCTTGCTAGTATAGCTAGTACAGATTGTATAGCTTGCTAGCATAGCTAGTACAGATTGTACAGCTAGCTAGTATAGCTAGTATAGCTAGTACAGCTTGCTAGTATAGCTAGTACAGATTGTATAGCTTGCTAGTATAGCTAGTACAGCTTGCTAGTATAGCTGGTATAGCTGATATAGTTGGTATAGCTGGTATAGCAGGTATAGCTGGTATAGCTGGTATAGCTTGCTAGTATAGCTGGTGTAGTGTTTCATGCGAAGAGGTATGAAAGTAATGAAAAATATGGTTATAAACTACAGTCAAAAGAAAAACACCTAATCAGTGTAAGATTGGAAGGAGATTTGTAGACAACTTAATAAACAAATTATATGTTGAATTACATCCACCTGGTTATCAGTTTTGTGGACCTGATACAAAACTTCAAAACGAATAGCAAGAATAAAGGAAATAAAGCAATAATTTATTGGATGCAGATTGTAGAAAGCACGATATAGCGTACTCAAAATCAATGGATATAGACACAAGCCATCAAGCAGATCGTGATCAGGTATAAATCAGATCGTGACCAGATAGCAAGCAGTTCGTGATCAGATATAAAGCAGATCGTAATCAGATACAAAGCAGATCATAATCAGATAGCGAGCAGATCATAACCAGATCAAATTCAATAAAAAAATTATTATAATGTCTAAAAATTACCATAATAAAGTGTTGGAAGATCTTGTAAAGACAAGGGCTGTTCTAAAGAAAAAGTTAAAAAATATTAAACTGAATCAAATAGATAGAGTTAATTTATTAGAAGATACCTTTCAACCAATAACAAAACCACTTAAAAAAATCATTGGAAAACTTAAAGATAAATATAAGGATATAGACAACACTATTAATGATGACGATGATTATGATGGTGTAAATGATGATAATGAAAACATCCCAAAACTTGAACATAAGCATAAGGATGTAGACAACACTATAGATGACGAGGAAGATTATTATGACGTAAATGGTGATAATGAAATCATTGGAAAACTCGAAGATAAGCATAAGGATACAGACAACACTATTGATGATGATGACGATTATTATGACGTAAATGCTGATAATGAAATCATCGGAAAACTTGAAGATAAGCATAAGGATATAGACAACACTATTGATAATGACGATGATTACGATGATGTAAACGGTGATAATAACGATTTTCAGTATGAAAATATTTCAACTGATGATAATGATGGTGAAAAAAACTATGACCATAATAGACCTGTATCAAGTACATGTATCAAAAACTTGGAAAGAAAACAATGTTTAAAGCTGACGAAAAGCTCTCCATTATTTGAAAATATACAAACACTTATTAATAATAAGCAATTGGATAAAATTTATGGTTTTAATCAAGATGTAGACGGTAGTTGGAGATATGGCAAGGAAAAATTAATATTTAATAGAGATAATACTATGCAGATAGGGAATATGAAATTGAAAATGACGCCTGGATTATTTGAACTAGTATTTCATAAAAAACCTCTCCATTATTCTAAAAATGATTTGAAAAAATATAAAGAGATTTTAATTAATACCAATGCACATAAACGTCGCTATGAACCTAATGAACAAGTGAAAGGAACACGAGCCTTCAAATATATACGAATAATTAAACATTTATTCGAAACAACAACAAACATTTTAACAAAAGGCAGTGGTTTAATGCTAAAATTACAAAATAATCTGAAATCAAATTACATACATTGGGATGATCCTAATGAATTAGTTGACAGACTACGTTTACTTCTCTCATCGGAAGGTGCTGGCCACAACAATCATCAAAACGAAATAATCTCTATTATCGAAGAACTTAAAGAATCTAACATAATTTATTAGAAGAGTGAAAGAGATGTCTTATATTAATAAATTTGGAGAAAGTTTTAATAAATATAACCATAAAAACAAAAATATTGTAATCGAAAAATATATAACACAAATATATGATGATCTAGCTGATCAAATAAACAATTTAAACATTGAGGTAGAACATGTTTACCTAAAACATGGCAATGTCAAAAAAAAATAATAATAAAAAAAAAAAAAATTAAAATAAAATAGACAAAACCAAAAACCAAAAAAGTAGATCGTTATCAGATATAAAGTAGATCGTGAGCAGATACAAAGCAGATCGTGATCAGATGTAAAGTAGATCGTGATCAGATACAAAGCAGATCAAAATCAATATCAAAAAATTAACATACTGAAATCATATAAATTGCTGTATATATAGGAGATCGTCTTGATTTCAGCTATTTTTGCGAAGAGGTATAAAAGTAAGGAAAACAAATTTGTTATAATCTAGGGTCACAACAAAACCTCAGCCAGTGTAAGATGAGAAGAGGATTTGTAAACAACTTAATAAATAAAGTACCTGTTGAATTACATCTACCTGGTTATCAGTTTTGTGGACCTGGTACAAAACTTGAAAAACGTTTAGCAAGAGGAGATAAGGGTATAAATTTATTAGACGCAGCTTGTAGAGAGCACGATATTGCATATTCACAATCAAAAGATATAGACACAAGACATCAAGCAGATCAAATATTAGCTGAAAAAGCCTGACAACGAGTTAAATCTAAAGATAGTGATATTAAAGAACGTGCTAACGCGTGGTTTGTGACAAACGCTATGAAAGCTAAAGTGAAATTTGGATTAGGTTTGAAGGAGCAGAGACATAAGAAAAGAAAAGGAAAAATGAATAAGTGTAATAAGAAATTATTCACAGCTACTGTGAGAAAAACTTTAAAACAACTGAAAGAACAGAAACCCCTTGATATAAATGATGCTGTTAAAATAGCTCAAAAGGCTATTCATTCAAATTTTAAAGGGAAAAAGCGAGCAGACATTATAATACCGAGAGTTATACCTGTACCGAAAATTGGAGGATTTCTTCCACTTATTCCCGTACTAACAGCATTGTCAGCGCTTGGTGGTTTGGCAAGTGGAGGATCCGCTATTGTTAAAGCAGTAAATGCTATCAAAAATGGAAAAGAACAATTGGCTGAAGCTAACCGTCATAATAGATATATGGAATCAATTGCAATGGGTAAAGGGTTGTACCTCAAACCATATAAAACTGGATATGGTCTCTACTATAGTCCAGCTCCAAAAAACTATTAGATAACCTTCCCAATCGCCCATTAACAGATTTGGATTTGAATAAATATGGAAGACATCTCAAACATTTTAGGGGTGTTTTCATGCGTGATTCTTTACCTGAAAAACCATTCAAACAAGAATGCGGCATTGTTAATTTAGATGATTCAAATGGTATGGGAACACATTGGGTAGCATATTATAAAAACCACAACTATAAGGAATACTTTGATAGCTTTGGAAACTTACAACCACCACTTGAGATTGTCAACTACTTAAAATTTCCTATTGAATATAATTATGAACGAAAACAAAAATTTAATACATTTAATTGTGGGCACTTGTGTTTAAAATTTTTATTCAATAAATATAAATTAAAATGAAATAATTCAGAGTACATCGTCCCGCACTAACACAACCTACTATTAAATTTTTAAAGAAGGGGAACAAAAATGGTAACATCAGCTGAATTGGAAGAACTATTAATAAAACATATAGATTTATTTATGAATATTATGAAATGAACTAAGAATATGTAACATTAGTAAAATAAGTAATCCATTTTTATGTATTAATATGTCATACGTTTGTATTATTGTGAAAATACTTATTCACAATCTTTCAACATTTGTCGATGTCAAACATTCTATACACAATATTTGTTAACACTTAAGTTATTTAATCTGTATAAACGTATTTTTAAATTCAAATCTGTAAAAATCTGAAAAAAGAAATTAATAAAATTTTCAAAAAATAAAAAACTAATTTGTTTTAATTAATCCCTTTATTCTATAATTTCAGTTATTTAAAACAGTAAAACTAAAAAATTCTAAATCCTTAAAAACAAGTCTATTTATACTCTGGGGTGTTGTAGATCAATCAGTAAATTCAATTATGTGAAAACAGATATTACTTATACTTATGCGTGAAAAAAAAACTATACATTTCTTTCTCATCAAATTAAAAACAACCGCACAACCAACCTACCCTTTCTTATTAGTTTATATTTCCATTTCTTCTACCTGTGATCATGAGCAGTGCGTGTCAAGAATTTACTATTAAAAAAAAAACGATCATACACATTACATGTTACGCACACACTCATTCTGTCCGTCCAAACATTCGTACATACGTATATACATTTGCACATTACAGTCTACTTGTACTCTGGGATGTAGATGAGGAAACGTGTACACACTCATTCTGTCCGTCCAACCATTCGTTTGAAAAGCAATACAAATGAAAGGACCAACAAAAAGCAGGTATGATCCCAAATTTGTAGGGAAAAATTGAAAATAAAAATGATTTAATTCTTTTCCAGATATGCATTCTCCCAAATTTTAACACACACAAACACACATACACATTAAAAAGCATTACCTTTTCATAATACATGTTACAAACCTAAAGACCGATCGCACACAATTCATTTAACAATTCTGCAATGTTTTTACTCTTTTACAGCTATGCATGCTCCTAAATTTGTATGGAGTTATTGATCGCGAACATACATAAACATACTACTCCCCCCATCCCATTATACATATATGGGGCTTATAGCGGACCTTCTTAAGCATTAAATATTGTTTTTAAAGCACTTCTAAAATGAAATTTTTATTATAAAATCCTTAAGGTTATCACTTCGCTTGGGACCAATGGGTTTCCTCTGAATTATTGTTTTTGTGTGCGAGTTCTGTAGTAGGTTCCATCCCCACACTTGGTCGTAGCCACTGCCAGTTTCCTTTCGATATTTGTCGCCCAAATGATTCTGTAGTAGCTGTTCTCCATAGAATTGCCGATGATTCGCCACTTTCAGGCTGTGATCAAGTCACTCAAAAACGTCATTTTGATGTCTTTTCCTTGAACAGTCGCGTCGAGGACTTCTCAGAAAAATTTCGGTTCGGTCCAGAGCGTAGAGATATCGTCGGATATTAAATTGCCGGCGAACTAGCAAGGCTGGTATAAGGCTAATCATTTCCGACATATTACATGTCAACGGTGGCCTCAGTTAAATTGATTGATTGTCTGGTAAGGACTGATTTTCTTCTTTCCTTAAATGGAAAGGTTATCCACCCAACGAAAACGCTACACAAGATTTAATATTTTTTTATCCACCCACGTAAGTTCTTCTCATTTAGGCGTCTTCTTATTGTCTTGGACGGTATACATATGTCTGTACACACCAGAGAACTGCAACCGGTAATTCAGTACTCGAAAAACATGATACTTTCACTCAACTGATCATAGATATGTATATGTATGCATTAATACTCGTTCTGATTATTCATTTTCAAATCAATCGGAATAACATCTTTTATGCGAGTGACATCAAAGAAAATAAAATATATCCATATTCTTTGGTGACATGAACTTCAAAACAGACACGTCATCAGTTTTCAGAGTGACAGAACGTTTGAAGATCTGGGCGTCTTAAACATGCCACTAAGGGAACCAGCCGGTTTCATACGGAGCTCGGGGTGATTCAAACCCACCACTAACTTATCATAACAAGGAGGCTTACCTCTACACTGAGTAATACATTAATGAGCCACATAGACCACCAAGTGAACTTGCTGTGAACGGTAAGCTAGCTGCTAACCTAAATCAAATCAATAAATTGGATTGGATACAGTCCGACTGTACCTAATAATAATTTTCGGTAATAGGTATGTACATTGCGAAATGTCTAACGATCTAACAACTTCTGCTTAAAGTCTTCTTAAACTTCTTTAAAATCTTGTCAATAATTTTTTCATTTTTTCAATCATAACATAGCCGTAGATTTTATCTATTTTTGGTACGTGTTTCTCTATTGTTAAGGGAGGCGACTGATAGCCTTGACAGACCAATGGTTTTTCAAACCACTAAATGGATAACTCGATATTAGTTTAGAAACAGATTTGTTGCACACATGATATTAAGGAATGTGATTTCTTGTGTTTCTTGCATACGTTTATTTGAGAAGTTATGTCACTAACGTTGTTTCAAATAACACGGTATTATTGTCATTTCGACCGTCGATTACCTTTGTAGCATAACTTAACCATTTTGTTCAATGTTGGGATCCACGTTATATGTAAGTCTCTTTCTTTCCCTTTTTGTCTTCTGTTTCTCTAGGACAAGTCACTCCTTTCATTTTCATTTCATTTATATGAAATGAAACTCATTAAAATTAGTTTATAAGTTATTTTCCTATTTGTTTGGTTACACTCTTTATATTTTAAAAACAATCAATTGGTCAAATATTTTTAAATTATGCACTCATTTATATGAAATGGCACTCATCACATATTTATTGAAATATTTTTGGCGTATTTTCATGTAAATTTTCGATCACCTTTTACCCCCCCCCCTGTTTTACGAAAAACACACCACTTAATTGCTCAAATATTTTTGAATTATGTTTGTACGAATCTCGTCTGAAAAAAACAGTATACCAGAAAAACAAAAAGTTGCCAGAGATCCTAAAGTCCTGTTTTTTAAGACTAGCGATTAAACACACATTCGTCTGCTTATATGGAAAGCCCAAACAAAAATACTCAAAAAACACTGAGGGGACTAATTAGCTATTGTGTCTGTTGTGTGCAATAATATAGAATATATGGAACGCAATATCGTCGCCTAAAATTATTCAATAACTGTGAATTGCAGAGCTGTTCTAGGAGATGGAATGTTTATTAAACGAATGCTGTTAGTTTAAACGGCTTTTTGCAATTACAAATTGTAACTCAATGCATAACAAATAAATTGTAAATATTACATACGGTAGGGTACACACATCACATTTTATAGAAACAGTTATTTGGGATCGACCAATGAACAAACAGAAAAATATTTAAATTCTGTCTTTCTGTCTTTTTGTGGTCATTCATTTAATTATTCTGATTGCCTGTTACAACTCGGTAAGGCAAGCGTTAGATGAAGCATCATAAAATGAGCGCAGGGAGTATAAAGGACATGAACGTATATAAATAAAGCACATCATGTGTACATATATCTAAAAGAAAACCACTTAATAATAAATAATCTGATTACAAACAGAAGCTAATCAACGATTCTGATAATCGGAGAAATTTAAAATCGTCTTATTTTTTTCAATGTTCTTCAATGAAATGTAATTTCGGTAAGCATTTCATATGCTGCAAACGTACGTTCCGTTCCTTTACGTTCCTTGGACGGTCCGCTAACGGAGGCTTTATAAAAGCGGACTTGATATGAGAAAGAAAGAGAGAGCGACTAAAATTTGCTATTTTTGTATTTAAGTTTGCCTTCTGTTATATTAGTTGCAACGCTTTAAAGTCAACGACTTTTCCAATGTGAAGAACGCTGCTAATGTTCCCTACTTTCTCTTCTTAGCTCCTGCACATGTATGAAGGATGCAAATTAACATAAAAAAATCTATCACTCACACTTGGCTTTCTAGTTTAACAACCTGTTTTGTGAAAATTGCTTAAATATTTTTAAAATAAATTCATATGAATCTCGTCTGAAATCATTGGAGACAAGAAATTGTAAAAAGTCGCCAGAGATCTACATAATTAATCCATAACAAGTAGGCTGTTAAAATTGCATATGGTAGGGTACACACATCACATTTTTTAGAGACAGTTATTTGGGATCGACCAATGAACAATCAGAAAAATATTTAAATTCTGTCTTTCTGTCTTCTTGTGGTCATTCACTTAATTATTCTGATCGCCTGGTATTAACCCTTTGCTCTCGGCAGCGTATCGGCAACTCGACACTACTTTTCAACGAAAACGTACATCCTTGAAACGTATACAGTATAATTTTAGAACGAAGTAAGGAATTGTAATGAAATTTATTTTATATGAATTTGTGGACATTAAAGAACACATATTTACAAAAAAAAATATCAAAAACTTTTTCTATTCGACACTTCAGTACGTATTGAGATCTTGTATATTTTTCTTCTCTCGGTTATCGAATTTCTTTATTATCATATCCAGTTTCCCACTTCATTGAGCCACACCCATGCACCTTTGGACGCTTAATCCACTATATTTACAAATTCCTCAACGGATCAGAGAAGTGTACAGTCCGTCGTGAACGCATTTCGCACGTTCCTTTTAGACGTGTAGAACGGACGATTTATTTATCATGCATCTTGTTAATTCTATCACATTTCGATCATTTTTTTTTTTGCCATTTTAACAGAAAACTACAGCAGAACACTTGTTTCTTAAAAAAATTACGGTGGAATAATTTCATTGTCCGTAATCGCTTACAAACTATCATGTCCCCTCAGAGGTGACAACCAAGTTATATGTTAGACTTACGTTGTCCTCTCAGAGTGGACAACCGACTGCAAAGGGTTAATCGTGTTGGGTGAAAATCATCATAAGATTACATTTATACTACAAGTTATATCTGAATTAGCTTGCGAATTAGCTTGCATAAGTTAGGGTACACATATCACATTTTTTAGAAACAGTTATTTGGGATCGACCAATGAACACCCAGAAAAATATTTGAATTCTAACTTTCTTTCTCTTTGTGGTCATTCATTTAATTATTCTGATTGCCTGTTACAACTCGATTAGGCAATCGTTAGATGAATGATAAAAGGAGCGCAGCGAGTATAGAGAACATGAACGTGTATATTAAGAACATCATATCTACATACCTAAAAGAAAACATGTGATAAAAAACCTTTTAATAAATAATCTGATTACAAACATAAGCTAAGCAACGATTCTGACAACTCGAGAAATTTAAAATCCTTTTATTTTTTTTCTCAATGTTGTTCAATGTAATGTAATTTCGGTAAGCATTTATGTTGCTGTTCATATGCTAAATATGTACGTTCCGTTCCGTTACGTTCTGTGGACGTTCCGCTAACGGAACGGAACGCTTTAACGAACGAGGGGAGTTTTCCAATTTTTGTACTTAAGGTTGCCGTCTGTTATTTTGGTTTCAACGGCTTTTCCAATGTTGAGAACACTACTAGTGTCCTTTACTTTGTCTTCTTAACTCCTATTCAAGAAAAATCCACTCACTTATATGTATTGAAATATTTTTAGCTATTTTTATAAAAACAACACTGTTTTATGAACACCCTGTTAAGCTCAAATATTTTCGAATATGTTCATATGAGGAATATCGTTTGAAATTGTTCCAAGAACAGGAGACGAGAAATTGTAAAAAGTCGCCAAAGATCTACATAATTGACACATAATAATTAACTTGTAAAATTGCATACGGTAGGGTACACATATTACATGTTTTAGAAACAGTTATTTGGGATCGACCAATGAAAAATCAGAAAAATATTTAAATTCTGTATTTCTTTCTCTTTGTTGTCATTCATTTAAGTATTCTGATCGCCTGGTATTAATCGTGCGTGGTAAAAATCGTCATAAGAGTGGTGCAGCAGCATACAGGGTGTGCACATGGTAAACCCCTCATTACTCAGACATCTGATCGGCTATTACAATAAATTTGTCCGATAAGCTTTAGTAAACAATTTTTATTAAACCGGTGCTGGCCACGAAGAATTTTTATATTACAAGTTGTATCTGAGTTACCTCCGAATACTGCGTAGGGCACTCACATCAAATTTTTTTTGAAACAGTTACGAATATTTTGAATGGACCAATGAAAAAACAGAAAAATATTTAAATTCTGTGTTTTTCTGCCTTTGTGGTCATTCATTTAATAATTCTGATCGCCTGGTAATAATCCTTATTTGGTAAAATCGTCAAAAGAGTGGTGAAGCAGCTATACAGGGTGTGGCCGTCTTCAACTGGTGTTATTGCATCAGACTCAGTATCGGCTATTACGATAAATTTTTTCGATATATGTATTTAGTAACCAATTTTTATTAAACCAATGCTGGTCACGAAAAATTTTTATATTACAAAATATATCTGAGTTAGGTTGCGAATATTACATACGGTAGGGTACACACATTACATTTTTTAAAAACAGTTATTTGGGATCGACCAATGAAAAAAGAGAAAATGTTGAATCTTTCTTTCTTCATATTTTTGTGGTCATTCATCTGATTATTCTGATTGCCTGGTATTAATCGTGTTTGGTAAAATCATCATAAAACTTGCACAACTCATAATATACAGGGTGTGCAAGAAGTACAAAAAGTAAAGTAAAGTAAACTTATTGAGGAATATGGTATATGAAGGAAGTGCCATCTATTAGGCGATAGCTGATCGCTGAGGTCATTACAGTAGTTATGAGTGAAACAATGTATTTTTTATTTATTTTTATAAACATTTTATTCATATTTATTTATAAATAACAAATATGTATGTATGTATATAACAAATAACAATATTATTATAAATTAATTGTATAACAAATAACAAATTAAAAGTATTAAATAGTACAATATATGCAGTGGACAGCAAAAGTCTTAGTATTCCAATATATTTTTGGACAATTTCATGAATTTTAACCAACAGTTTGTATAAAAGCTTGCAGTTTTTATATTTTTTTATTAACTTAATTCTGTTTTAATATAAAAAAAAAACAATTTTAACGTTTTCCACAAAACAAAAGAAAAATAAAGCAAAGTTTCTGATGACTTCATGTTTTGCACCGCAAAAGTGTAGGTAAATTAAAGATTGAAAGGACTATCATATGAAAATGCTATCACATATCTTTAGTAGGATATCCATTAAGGTCAAGGCGTCCATTTAACTCATTTGAAATTGAATGTACCAGTTTTTTTTCGAGTTTTTTGGTGATATTTGCCGCCATGCACTCGCATGAGTAAGTTTTTCGGTAAACTTTTGGTTAAGGTTTAGCGGCTATGTAAGCGTTCTTTCCAATGATCTCCTAAATATTCTCTTCATAGTCATATCGGGACTTTGTGCAAGAGTATTAAGCATGTGGCGACTTTGGTGGGCAAATCAAATCTTCACATTAGGAGCAGTATGATTGGGGGTGAATTTGTTCTTTCGAATGTTGCATTAATAAATATAATTTTAATAATTAATAAGAGGGACTGCTTTATACAAACTGCTGGTTAAAATTCATGAATGTTCAAAAATTGTATTGGGGTACTAAGACTTTTGCTGTCCACTGTATGTATATTTTGTTTAACCATTATTATCTATGAATGGTTAAATTTTACAAGTGTTCACATTAACATATAAAACTCATTAAATAAAATAAAGATATTGCAGTCAAAGAAAAAAAGTATTCATACACCACTCTATGTAGTCTTTTTTCCTGATGATTTTTATCAAATTGAAAAAGGTGTTCTAGCGTTTTTTAAAGCAGTTACTATTAAGAATGTTTGAAGACAAAAAAGGAATATAAAAAAGAAAATTTAACATAGAAATTATTAGAAAACTATAAGATAAAGTAGCAGCAAAAAAGTCAACATACACCGCTGTATGCGTGCACCGCTGTATGTAGACTTTTTTCTGTGATTGTACATCGTACATATATTTAAAAAAACAGAATCTTTAAAGAAAGCAATCAATTGCATTTTGAAAAAATATCTTTCTTTCAATGTACAGTCAAAGAAAAAATTCTACATACAGTGGTGTACTTACAGAGGAGAGCAAAAGTCTTAATACCCCAATTTTTTTTGATAATTTTGGAATAATGTGTGTGTCTTTAGACGAGTCAAAATATATCATTTTAGTTCGTACGAATGTACTTTAGTATGGAGGAAAAAGGAAATGTAGAGTTCGATCTCAAGAAACACGGTTAAACATGGTTAAACTCTTGGTTAAAGTTCATGAAATTGCTAAAATGTATTCGGGGTAGTAAGACTTTTGCTGTACACTGTATGTAGACTATCTTTTCTTTGGCTGTATGCTAAAGTTACAGAAATAGTTTGAATTTTTTGTTTTTTAGGTTTTTTTTCAAATGTTTTCGACAATGTTAAGCCTGCCTTAAATTAAATTCAGTCTACTGTTGGTTTTTCTAAATTGTGCACGCCACGGTGTATCACGGTATACCTTCAGATCATCTTCTTTGTTTTTTTGCTGCTGGTATTGTTGCTGTTGTTGTTGCTGTTGCTGGCATAATTGCTACTGCTGCTGCTGTAGCTGTTGCTGTTTGTTAAGCATCTCATATTATTGTTTGTATGATAATTATTGTCAGCATTTACTGACTTACGCTGTTCATGTCCATGGCATGATGATCATTATATGAACCATTTGGTGCATAACCATTGGTATTCTCTTTATTTGTATGACTGGATGATTCATTTTCAGTAGCACAGGAGAAACCACTGATATGCTGTCGGCAGACACGATGTGGCACGATTTCTCAAGCGCCGTGTATCGTCTACAGGGTTGTTCTCTTCTTATTTGGCTCTATAAAGAGATATAAAAACAAATATCAATAAAATATTTTCAAATTTCATATTTAAATACAGTGAAAGAAAAAAGTCTACATACATCAATGTATGTAGAATTTTTTCCCTCTGATTTTTATTATTATTAAAAAGGAATTTTGGCATTGTTAAAGCCATTTACAATTAAGAATGTTGAATGAATGGAAATAAACAAAAAAATCAGCTGGAAAAAGTCTACATACTCGTGTAATGGTGTATGTATACTTTTTTCTTTGACTGTATATAAAGAAGTCTCTACTGTAATAAAACAAAACAAGCAAGTTAAAGTTGTTGTTTTAAACTGTATGTATGTATGTATGTGATCTTAAAACATAATCTGTATTGGTCTAGATGTCCAAGAAGTTAACTGGTCTCTAGATAGTAATCGATTTTTGGTCTTTAGCTCTGATTCAATGAAGAATGGCTCTTCTATCAATATATGTATTAAGTATACTTCTCTTGATACTGGTCCTTATATGATAATTGTTCCTTGAGACAATATTCAATTCCATATATTTTCAATATGATTGCTTGCCACCAGCTCAGACATATCTTTGAAAATTTTAAATATAAGTAAAGACCAGATCGGATGTTAACGATGTCCAATAGTACTAATATTTGAGGGTAAACACATGCCATTTATTCATGTTCACGAAGTAATGTTTGAAGTGATCATTGAACGAAATGACTTTTTCTACAAGTTACGTTTGTCTTTCTCAAATTGGCCATTGAATCGAGCAGATTTCTCACCAAAATTTATTCGCATTAACATATCTGATGGATGATCGAATTGAAAGAGACAGCTTCAACGATTCAAAGGATTTCATTAAGATACGGAACAACAAAACAACAAAAAAAAATCAAAAAATGATGAATTCAACACATAATTATGGAATGAAGGTTGTTTTTATCAATCTTAAGTTTCAGTCAAAATTATCAGGAGTTACTACCTACTTAAGCTGCAATTCAAAATGTTTGCAGGAAGTAGGATTCATCAAAAGGCAACGACGAATTTGGTCAAAACTCAGGTTTATACAGAGAGACGTTAAAAGATTATTAGTCTTACCCACAATGCTGTTCGAATGCCATATCATTTCTAGCGATAGAATATGATGAATCCATTACAACAATTTGAAGTGCAGAAATCGTAGATGGAGCTCAGCGCGAAAGCTGAACGTTAAAGCTGAGTGTCCATGTCACTAAGATAATGATCCATTTTTGGTGTGAATACAAGACCCCTATAATTTTGAGCGGAAATAGAGCCAGAAGACTACAGGATAAACTTTATCCGAACATAATTTATTCGTTTTAAGGAAACATTGGCTGAAAATCGTTCATAGATATGATGCCTCCTCACCCGCTTTATAGGTTCATGCTCTCATTTGTGTCGAACGATGCAGAACACGTTCACTGGGCATTCGAAAATGACCTTCTTTTTTCTTAACTTTGTAAAAAGCTTCAATAGAGTTCAATAGAAAAAGGTGACAAGCCAGTCAATTTCAAGAAATATTTTCAACACTCCAAGAACATTAAAAAATCACAAAAAAGTTGTTTCCATTGACAAATTGCTTCCATTTATAATGCATTGTTCGGTACACGATAATTAAATGAAATGAAAATTTTTTTCTTTGGAATAAAAACCTAAAAAATTATCATCAATATCGCCTTCAAAATCAGCAACTCACAATTGGCAACATTTAATAACTGGTTGTAGATTCTTCTTCCATTTCGAATTCTTATCAATCATGGCAAATTGGAAAATATTTTTTAATATAAATAACACTAAAAAGAGGAGAAACAATTCCGAAAACATATATTTTTACACATAGGAGTGTGGATTATCAAATAATCACTGAAAACAGATCACATGCCTCATAAAATCATTCCCTTTTTTATTTGTTATTGTTACTCTGTTGTTGCTGTAGTAGTTCTACTTGTAACACCTCTTGAGTAGGGAGAGAAGACAAATGAAACAAACAGACAGAAATACACACGTTGGAGCTGTATAATCCCAGAGGAATATGAAAATCATGGAACAGCATGTGCAAACACAAGAAAATATTGGTAAATGATTGTATTCAAGTACAAATACGTGTATTGTATGTGTATGTGGATATAGAATTTTGACAATTGAGAGTAAAAATATAGCAGTAGTGGATATAAATGATTTAGAAAATGCATTTAGTCTTTAGAAGAAATTAGCAAAATTGCGAAGGAAGGAAAACAATGTTACAGATGTTTTGTATTATATTCTTCACTACGGGTCAAATGTTAAAGCAAACTTATACTATGTTCAGACATGCACTTTTATGATTCAATATTCGGTTTATTGATTACAATATTTTAAGTGTTTAGACATAACAATATACGCAGTTTAGCTGCTTATTCAATATTCATTTGACAGCTGGTAAACAAAACAGCTAGTTGTTTCAACAACATTGTTTTTGTTTTGTTCGTTGTTTTTTTTTTTTTTTTTTTTGTTTGTCGTTGTTGATATTTGAGTTGTCAAATACCAATAGAAAGTGTTCGGAAAATTGTAATATGCTCACTGAACGTACTTATGACAGTGCTGTATTTCAAGTTTTAATCAATATTATAACAATTTATGAATTTATTGAGCAATAATTAATTGAAATTTTATATGAAATATTGAGACCAATAATGCCGTTTAGTGCGATTTACTCAATATAAGTGCATGTCTGCACATAGTATCACCCTCAAGATAGTTCCTGATCGAAATTAAAAAAAAAATGTTTGTTTTGCAAATCCTTTCTTGCAGCAGCGTCAGAGCTAAGCACACGCTATAACAGACGTGTTTGAATCAAAAACACACGTCAGACTACAAATCTTATTGGATAGATAACAACATAGCTTCCACCAATATTAAGAAAGCTTATAGATGTGGCAGAAATTCGATTTGGGCATCATAGGTTAGCTTAGAATAGATGACGGGTCCTCCTTTAGGGACAAGATCCCACACCAGGCCAACAATTAGGCTTATTGTAATACCACAATTAACCCATTAATGCCCCAATTACTTTTTTTCCAACGGTTACCGTTTTCTTTTTTACACACAATTTCCTCTCAGAGCATAAGAACTAAGGCAACCTCTGCTGGCAACTTAAGTTGGCACTGAGCACTAATGGGTTAATATTCAAGCTAGGGATACAGCATTACCTAAAAGAAAACAATACCACTCCAGAATTAGAATCTATTGCAGCATTCTTAATAGTGGAGAGTTCTATAACTGATGACAAAAAATGAGAGGACCCCTCTTCATGACAGGCACCGGCACATAATATGACAGACAGTCTCATCCTTCTACTCAGACCCAAAGGTCCTGTTGTTATTTGCGAGAATTGTTTTGCAGTAAGCCAGTAACCCGTGAGAACTGTATATATATATATATATATATATAAGGATAGGAGACAATCGTCCCCTTTTTTGATCCATACAAGTCCAGCATTGTTTTATCCTCAACAAAGGACAACGAAATTCAGACTTCCCGTAAAACAAGTGAAAATTAGCCAGTTTAACAACAGTCGTGTATGTAATTTAGTCAAGATTACTAAGATTTTGTGAAGTTTTATCGTAAATAATACAATACATTATTTATGGTATTTGAGAAAGAATTGAAAGTTATGTAAGTGTGGGACGAAAGTGAAAAGATTGAATTTTCTATTCTTGATATGTTCTTGATATTCATTGAAGTAGTCGTAGTCTAGTATGTAGCGTGTTACCTTATTAGACGTCAGACCAAGGTTCAAAAATCAGGTCAGACATTTCCAATTTATAACGAAAAGTTGTAATGACCGATTATATATTAATTATATATGTAATATTCCTGCTGCTAAAGACTTTGGAGAAGAAGAAAATAGAAGCTCGTCTTATGGACTGAAGAAAGTATTGGCAGCAACAAACATGACAACAAGATGGTACTACTTGGAACAGAACAAAATGCCTTTAGTAGTTTGGGATGAAAAAATATTACCAATTTTCACGTAGATTGCTAGCAGTTGTTTCCTGAAATGTTGTAGTCTTTCTTACTGCTCTTCTCATATTTATCTCACGTGACAGATAAACATTAGAAGAATGTGTTTCGTCCCATGTTTTATTACAGATGATAATATTCCGGTCAACTCCGAACGTCTGAGATAACAGAATCATTCGCTTTGATAATGATATACATATTTACACCCATTACGCCTTTTCGAAAAATGAGCTAAAAGTCTTGCAGCCTTTAATAATCATGCTTAAATCCTTTTTTTGAAATTCGAATGAAAATGATTTTTTTTTTTAAAAAAATATATATTTATCTTAATTTTTTGTTAGAAAATTTTAACCATTTTCATAAAACTTTTATCACACAACTTGTAGTTTTATGTAAGAAATAATACTATATAAATAGTTTGGGAGTAGCTATCATACTTTCAGAGCAGCCCATATATCGTTTTTTAAGATTTTTAAAAATTTAATTTAAAGGTAAGAAAAGTAAAGAAAATATATTTAAATAATGATGTTTATGTTTTTATGTTCCTTTTTGGTATATTTTCATCTCAAATTAAAGTTTTTTAGCAATTCAAAAACTTTTTAGTTTTATTGTGGAAAATGAAAATTACCTCCAGCGATTTTAATTGAAATTTGATACTTAATGATGGAATACTTACAGTGATTGTTAGGAAATTAATTAATATTTATATAAATCAAGCTTCATAAAGAGATTTACGGAGTAATGCTTGGTATTGATTTATGTTTTCTTTTCTTTTGTTTTGTTTTATTACCTTTTCAACTCATATTTAATTTTGTCGCTGTAGATTAGTAACTAATTAAATTTGATGGTCGTTGTAAATTTCGTGGTCCACCGAAGTCGAATTGGCAGTTTTAGATTCAAGTACATGCTACGTGCGTAGCAACTACTTACAGCAGTATTTGGGGAAACCCGTATCCGGGAAAACAGAGAGGAATCAAAGAGAGAAAATTGTTATTGATATAATCGATGTCATATTGCAACAGGAAACTTGTTTACCTCACATGAAGTCGACAACAAATATTTCTAACGAATCACAAGAATGGTTTGTACATCAGGTTTCAGCCAGCCCCCAACTGAGAGTGTTACTAATGAGGGTGACAATAAGCTGTCCTATCTAAGCAATTGAAAACTTATAAATCGCCACAAAGCAGGGTGCTAGAAGTCAAATTATTACTATTTAGAAAGAAATAAAACCAAGCTGACATGAAGTGATTGATTTTTATGCAAAAATGTAATGTATGCTGCAATGTACATCATGTCAAAAATTTTGGCGCAAATTTCATAAAAGTGATAATAAAATGTAATATTAAATAAATAGTTTTATTAAAATGAATTAAATTATTAAAATTTTTTAACAAAATCTATCAATAATCGTGACAATTCCATGTACTTACTACAAGTATGTATCAAAACTGATACACAAGCTAGAATTATGAAGTTTTTTTAAGACTCGATCTACGGTTAATTGCATTGAACCTTATGGCCACTAGCTACGTTTTCTGCTTTATTAAAATGTCAGACGGAAGCCACAAAGTGCACTGATGATTATATACAGATGACTGCATACGAGTCTGCATATCCGTCGGTAGTTGTTCAACGTCCACCATACTTCAGCACCGTAAATCAATCCACCAAGGCCTGATAGAGCCAGTTTCTGATAGCGGTAATGCAATCCATGTGTAATTTGCATTGCAAAAATTTATAAAGTACTCTACGAATTGTATTCTGATTCGAATTCGTTGAAAAAAGCTTTTTCCCCTACATTTTCAAAGAGGGCGTTGTATGTCGAATCGCTGTATGACAATCACATCACTAACTGGAAAAGCCTGCCTATTAAACTTATGCTTTGTGGCAAAAAGTGCCTCAAGTGTACAACAATTAATGAGCCTCTGGGAAGTCATACCCTACACTCGATCTATGCAGTGACTAGCTAAGTAAAAAAATTCCTACTAATTTTTTATCCACAACTGTTATTTGCTTGCGAACATAAATTTAATGACAAAATAATCTCAAGAAGTGAACAAAATAAAGAGAAATCTTTATTTAATGCTCGTTTTCATAACCGAAATCTATAAATAACAGGAAGGAATATTAAAGGCCATCAACTACGACTAAGTGATACACTGCACCACAATGATCTTTTTGGAATTGTTTCTTGAATAGCTAAAGCGGTATTTCTTAATTCAGACGCGAGATTGTGAAGTGAAGAAATGGGCAAAGAAATCACTTGTAAGGAGATCAAATTGATCCCGATATTTTCCTTGGACTGCATCTGAATTCCTAACTGTGCCTTTTCACATGATGGAAATTCTTTATATCAAATGAATCTACATTTGAATCCCTGTGTCATATACAGTACAACACATGCTTTACCTATTGTAAGGCATAAAAACAGGCATCGTCTTCATCATCACGATATTCCAGCTGTTAATAGTAAAATAATAGGAGCTCAATGGACAACCAATAGAGCATATATTTCTCTTTAGACAAGTATTATAAGCTTATAAAACTGAATATAAAACAACAACAACAACATCAACAGCAAGATGATTTTTCTTTGCAATTCTTCTAAAATACTTGCAGTTACTCTGACAATTGACCTGATGTTATTATTGTTTGTATTACTTTCTGTTCTTGCAGCATTTATTATGGCTTAAACGAAATGGAAAAAATTTTTAATCATCAAATTCAACCAGAATTGCAAATCCATATGGACTCCTCTTTAGAATGGTTGAACCATCCACACATAATGAAGTCCTAAGCCAATCATTAAGAAAAAGCAATAGAAGATGAGGAGTTGCAGTAACAAGATACAACTCATATTTAAATCATAATGAATGGCGATGGAGGGTACAAATGAAAACTGAATTGAACAGAATCGTAATGGAAACAAAAATTTTGTAAGTTTTACAAGAAAAAAATTAGTTTTCCTGGTTCCGTGTAACCATTAATCTTTGAAATGCTTTAGAAAGCAGGGGCTTAAAAGTATGCAATCCATAAAATGAAGAAGGAAGGAATGTGTTCACCTGGAGAAGAAGAGGAAACTACAATTTCTACAAAAGTCTTTATGAGGAAAACCAAATTCGTAGCACACAAAAACTTTAAATGCAGGCAGAGAGCAATGCATTTGATGCGTCGTATGTCATGTGGATTGTTATCGTCTTAAATTCTGCAGTTTTGCTTATTCACGAAATGAGTTTCATCGCTGAAATTCATTTCTCAAATGGAAATTAGGGTCAGTTGTTAACTGATTCATAGCCTATTCAGTAAACTCACGTCCTTATTCATTGAATTTTATAGGGGTGCGGACAGTAGCCACGGCGCCTAACTTACTAAGTGTTCATTTCATAAATAAATTTTGTCAAAGTTTAAAAAAAAATGCATCAGTTTTCCTTTTCCATCTATGAAGAACATTGGAATGCAGCAATTTAAAGGTATACAAACAGTAAAAGAAAGTAGTTGCAATTGCTTATCGGTGCAGACGATTTCTTGTATTCGTAAAAATATAGTGTTAAATGCTATATCCGTTCATGATTATATGACAAAAGCGGTTGAATAAAAGTCAACTAATTTGACAGCTCTGGCTTCAATTAGATATCGACTGTCAAATTTCGTATAATAAATTATAAAAAAAAAAAAATTAAATTCGTTAACGTTGGAAAAAGTTGAAATTGACGTTTTAGAAAAAACTTTGCACAAACAATGTGCATAGTTTGACAACAAATGGCAATATTATGCCAATATTGTTGCTGATTTCTGTGCTAGAAGAAGCCTCCGAATTCGATGAGTATAGTCAATTAATTAAATGAATATAAAATTTCTTTTGAGACTCCGTACTTATATTTACAGTTACATTATTAATTTTAATTTTTAGTCGCCGTAGTCTAGTAGGTAGGATATTGGCTTATTAGACGTGAGCATACGGTTCAAACCCCAGGTCTGATATCTCTAACAAAACGAGATATGAAGAAATGTTTCTTCGGCGACTTCCTCTCAGCAGATTTCGGGAAAGTTTCTCAAAAAAATCGGTCCTTTGGAGTCGACTTTAAACCTAAAGTGCCGTCACTCGTGTATAAAATTAACACGCACAACATAAGTGGTGTGAGAAACTAGATTGTAATCTTGACTAATGGATTGTAAAGACCGTTTATGTATGTATGTATGTATGTTAAATTTTTATGCAAAACGAGTGTTTCATTTTCAACTGATAAACAAATCTTGAAGTGAAACACTGCTTAAGTGCGTTACTTGGTTAGGAGGTGTGCTAGACTACTGTTATTAGCGTGATGGTCGTGGGTTCGAAGTCCAGCAGAGACTCCGGTCTAGTACACTACACCGATTACAAGGTCTAAGTTACTCAGCTTGTAATAATTAGATATAATTTGTAATTGTATTGGTTGTAATAAATAAACGAAAAAAATAAAGTACGATACTTTGAACTTTAATTTCTCAAATTTCAAATGCACTGTCGAAATAACGACTAAATTCTTTTAAATCTGAACAAGCGATTGTAATTTTACGGCAACAGGAGACAAATTTGCCATTTCCCTACTATGTGGATACAGTTACTTTATGAAACTCCTTAACACATACACCCCTACAAAAGAGAAAACTAAACATTAAAGTTAAATATTTATGAATGCATTGTAATGATTAGACATGTCCAGTTGGGTTCTGTGCTTAGTTCAGTTGAATATAACAATATTAAGTTCTTTATCATCAGTATCGTCGTCGCAGTCATTATTATCATCATCATATTTGTGTCATAATAGAAATTTTATTTTAGTTTTCATTTAGCTTATGCCTTAGAAAAGATTCCTATTTTTTTATTGTTGTTGGTGTTATTATTGTAAATACTTTTAAATGTGCCTTTCCCTCTGTGATGTTCATTTGTCAGATAAAAAGAGAACTCAATACAAACATCGACCACGACAGCAACAATAAGTAAATCCATGTATAAATTACAAAAATGGAATTGTGTGGAATGGATTGAAATGAAATGAGGATAGGGAAGAATAATAATAATAACAACTACAACTACTACCATAGCAATGACAACAAACTAAAAATAAAAAATAATAATAATTTAAAAACCAACAACAACCACAAACACAGCAGCACATCAATTACATATTGCGAGAGAAAGACAAAGAGCAAGAGCAGTACAATGACTGGTATAACTGACCAGCAGTAGTTGTTTGTAATGAGAGTAGTCACTCACTACGTAAGTGAGTCCATTAAAAAGGATACATTAAAGTGAACATGATAGAGCATGTTATTGACCTTTTTGTTTACATTTGTTTTGTTTTTTATTTTTGTTTTGTGTGTGTTTATTTGTACATAAATTTATGAAAATTTATCATCATTGTCTTTCATTTACATTGCCAAGTGCATGAACGTTGCTGTTGCTGTTGCGAGGTAGAGAAATATAGTTCAGCAGCCAGCAGGGAATGTTTGCTTTCGTATTCTTCAGCAATGATAGGGCATTTACGTCTATAATGTCCAATTCATACAATTTGATTTTCCACAATAGTTTTAATATTCATTACTAAACAAATGAGGCCGACTAATAGTTAGGAAAACAGTGTAATGATGTGCTAATGTAAAGCGCTTTTGCATTCAATGTTATTAATTACAGTACTTGTGCGTTGTATAACTCTAAAATCTTAGAGCTTTTGGCAAATTTAATTTTATTTTTAGGTGTTATTATAATAATACGAATTAATTCAAGGTACCGACTTTCGACTTTTTTTTTTGGAAAAAATATGAATTTCACCACCAAAGAACTCCTTTAAGTTCAAATTAATAAAAAAAATTCAATACCCAAATATTTCTTTGATTTTCTAATTTACCGCCGAAATCTTACCTTCCTCTTCGTACGCTTCAGCTGCAAAAATTTCCTATAAGTTTTCGATACGACTGATATACTTAGCGACTGCATTCTTGCCAGGGCGTAGACCAACTTTTTTGAAATCAAACCATTTCCTACCATTCTTGTTATCAATTTTAGAAATTCAAAATACACAGGATTTACTATATGTTAAGCTCAAGATGACTGAGCCCATAATGTATGAATGTACCCTGAGTCCCGCATAGAAAAAAAAAAAAACAAGCCAGAGAGTATGAGTGAGAAATTTTTTTTAAATGCTTTGCTTTTTCGTTCATTTGGGGGCAAGATTTCCATGCGAACAAGTTTTTTACGGTTTTATTTGTTTAAATCAAATAATAAAAAACTCTGTATTTTAATCAGTGTATATCTGAAATTATTTTGTAAATTGAGAAAGAATTGTATTTCTATACATAAGAATATACTTTATCTTGTATTTCAGTTAATTGATACCAAAAATAACTCTCATTTAGTTCATTATCATTTATGTAAATTTAATAGAGTTGTAAGAGAGTGGGTGGTAGGTTTTTGAGCGGTGGAGCTCTCTCAAATTCTATAAGCATTTGGGTTGTACCACTAATTGGATTTTATTTAAGAACCCTACAACCTGAGTTTAATGGAAACTAATAGCCTGTCATAGAATATCCTTTTAAAAGTAGAAACTTAATTATGAAAATTTTTAGGAAGAAATCCTTTAAATTTTAAGTGCAATCATCGTGTATAATCAATACAATTTTTCTTAATTCCTGTAAAAATATTATCCACTCAATGAAAATCCTTTTAAAAGTTCTTTTATCCCATGACCAAACTATTAAAAAATTCTGGCAATGTAAATACGAAATAAATTCCCCCAAAAATAACGCAAAAAGCACAGCAGAATGGTGTCACACGCAATATTTTCCAGTCTTTAGCTCTCTATGATCTGAATCTATAGACAGGCTTAACTTTAAAAAAAGCGACTCTCTATTATGCGCTGTTATGTTATGAACATATCTGTTATGAACATTCCTTTGCCAGCAATTTAATATCTGCCTTTGGAAAAAAAACAAAATAATAATATAAGAATGTAACAAACGAAAATTGGAAAAGGGGACAAAAACACAGTAAAAAGAAGAGTAAATGATATGAAAGATTTAAGTTGTAATTATAAGAATCTCATTTCTTATGTAATCTACGAAATAAGGATTTTAAAATTGTTCATACATTGGCACTCATTGTAAGGAAACAAAAAAAGGAGTGTATAAACGGAATGCAGGCGGATGCCGGGAAGCAATTCCAAGGTATAAATTTTTTATAACCAACAGGAAATGCATGTGCTGCACATTTTCATTTCATTTCACTTCGTTTCGTTTTATTTCTTTGTGTCTGCGTTCAGTTCTTCTCATCTGTCCAGCAGTCTTAAGATGGTATTTTTGGTAGGATAATGATTTTTTAATGAAAAATCCTTATCAGAATGAAAAATGAAAACACAACAGCAGACGTTTTGTAGTGGCATTTAAAAAATAATTTTCTTCAAATTTTCCATCAGCAAAATATGAAAAAAGTAACCAAAAATAATATTCTTCCTTAACAATAGCACTGAAGAACTGACTACCATCCCACCTGGTGTATGGTGCATATCATTTTCTCTTAATTTTAATGTCTTGAATTGGCATTTACTCCCCAGCGTAAGACTGCAACAAAAAGACGGTGTGAGTAAGATTTTGGATGTAACGAAGCAAAAGTTTACGGTTGACTGCTGGCTGGTAATTTTTTAATTTCAATGTTATCCTTGGAAAAAATCTTAATTTTCTTGATTTTTCACATTTTGTTAACGTTTGTTTTTGGTGGTCCTGTTGTTTTTGTATACATTAATGCATGGCTTTATTTTCCTTTATTTTATATTCTTCAGCTGTTTGCCATTTTTCTTATTCTACTACTTTTTCTCCGTAGCCTTGATACTCAGTGTTTTTTTCATTGACCTCAAATGTCGCAGTAAAAATGTAACCAACCAACCGCTTCAGATCAGGGTCTTTTTAAGGACTTCCAATCTTTAAATTTCAATAGAACAAAGTTTGTGTGAAACATCGAAATTTTTTATTCGTTAGGAATCAAATCAAATGTCTGCATGTGCATTGTATGTGTGTGTATATTAAGATGGAACTATTCTGTGTGCGTTTGCCTGTGTTATTGTTTCTAAAATATCCTTAAGGATTATGCACGAGTATAATATTATTGTTGTTTTTGTTGGTGTTTTTATGTTGCTGCCATACTCAAAAGACCTTAAAGTGCAGCCTTAATATTGTGACAGTTTCCAAGCAAAAAAATGTCTAGCGAGGCCTTACTTAATAAAGAAATAAGTGATGCGATAATATAAAAAGGCCAAAACAATTCCAATCCTTATAATAAGACCAATTGCCATTACTGGAAACCAAAACATTAATATAAGGAATCCGTCGTAGTCTAGTAGGTATGAGATATGAGGCCTCGATTCAAACCACAGGTCAGACATCTCCAACGAAACGAAATATGAAAGAACACTTCTTCGGCGACTGCCGCAAGTGTAAATAAAGTTGCCATGAAAAGTTTCTAAAAAAATCTGCCATTCGGAATCTCCATTAACCTGTTGGTTCCACCACTCATGTATAAAATTAGCATACACAACATAAGTGGTGTGAGAAGCTACGTCGTAATCCTGATGGAAAGGTTCTAATGACCTATTGTGTACATATGTATTTATGTAAGTAATCATTCTTTTAAAATTTCGTTTCACTCGCTAAAAATTCAATTGTAGGCTCTAGCAGGCAAGGCACAATCGGATTTATTTGTTACGCCATTATTTTAAATATCAACCCCTTTGTCTGCATATTCGTAACTTGCGGTTCAGTTGCAGCTGATGAAAGATTACAAGATGTAGAATTACAAACAAACGAAACCATTGGAGTAATTACAAGCTGCAAGTACATACTATACATACTTAACGGCATTCGTTCAAGAGAGGAATCATTCTATACAGACGTGTCGACATATAGTGGGACAGAGGTTAGCTATATCAGAGTGAAATACTCAGTGCCCATGGGAAACTCAAAAAATAACGCAATTAAAAATTGTGTTGTATTAATATTCTATTCCCTCTTCGAGTGGTCAGTCTTCTGTCTGCTATTCTCTTACTGGCTTCTGCTCGCATAAACTGTATACCGGTTAAACTTTGACTTCTCTAACAGAGACCATATTTGAAAAGAATGTTTTCTTTTGATGCTTCGTACGATTCGGTACTACTCCGTTACCACAACACATAACTTTGGGGAACTATTGAGTTGCATTAAGTACTTCGACAACTTTGCTAGAGGCTTTGGCTTGACTTTTAATTTGTTCTTTAAATCTTTTGATTCAGTTCACGCAAATTTTAAAGTAATTTGGTTCAAGTAATGTTTCATTCATATTTTATAATTCGTCATTCAATTTAACGAAATTTAGTTTATATTTCTGTTACACCAACAAAGCCTTATCACTTTTTTTTAAGTATTTGGTGGCTCTGAAAAGAACCGATTGGATATTCTGTATCGGCTGTTATGTTCTTATGTTGTTGTTGTTGTCGCACCTGAGGAGAAAATATGTAAAGTTTACTTCAACATTTTTATAAAATTATAAATTCTTCTTACATTTTAAATATGCAGAGGATTAGAACAATTTGATGAAACTTCAGCAGGCAGGGCGAACTTGCGTTGTCGCTACAGTTACTGATAAACGGCGAAGGTCGATTAGTGCTGAGCTGAAAACAGCAAACTTGTTATGGGTTGACATTCGATTTGTTGGACCCATATCACCAACTATTTCATCAACGACAGAAAATCCTTTAGTAAGGAGCTTTAACATCAGCTTGTACAAAAATTTCTTTTGACATTTTGTAGTCAAATTCATATAATAGAGGCTGAATTCAATATTTTTTTCAACCTGTAGCCACAACTATCTGGACGTAGTTAGCCGGCTTTTTGACGACAGCAGTGGATTAATCACACTCGCGCGTTGTTTCTGCCGCCTTCATTTCGCCGAATGCAAACACATAAATTTTGTTGTTCGACAACATATACGTCTTTCGTGTGGTGCATAAAATCTATTGGTGTTGATACATTCCTTTCATGTATATCGAAATACTTTCCAATATGTTGTAGCTTCTTAAAATGCGTTGCAGGAAACACTTTTTTGAACAAATAATTGTACACTCTCGCTCCTGATGCAAGCAAACTCATGGCTCATTGAAGCTTTCATTCAGCGTCCGAACCATCTGTAAAAATGTTCAGCATTTTTTCTATTACAAGGTTGTGTTAGGCGAGCTGGCATTTAATGTGCTTATTTTCAAACTTCAATTGTGTTATTTTATCTTGGCATTGTTTTGTCGTTCAACGAAATGTCTATCGTGCTTGTGCTACACGAGATATAATCCTTTTATGCATACCACCTTAGAATGAGGTTGAGGAAAGATTTTCTTTTTTCAAATGGTTGCACGCTTTCATAACAGATGCAAACAAATGGCATTGGAGATATCATTCCATCTTCAGTATTAATTTCGGGGAAACATCAATTTTCTTATTTGGCCAAATATATTCAAAATTTTTTCATTAACAGGGTTGTCTTGCTCGAGCTATCATTTTACGACTCCAATTTTTACATTTTGTCGCGGTATTGTTATTGGTGGTAAACCCATAATTTACGGGTTAAATAAGATCCATTGGGCGGTAGGAATACACATTTATTAACACATATACGTATACACATATATACATATAGAAATCTATAACGAAAGTTTAATATCTGAACTCACTCTGTAAACTACAGCATCTTTCTGATGAAAGGGCAGCTTGAGATGCATTCCAATTACTTCCTTTTTTGCAACGACTCTTCCAAAATTCAAAACCTGTTTGCATACATCATAAAATTAACAACTGTTCTCCATCGTAATTCCTATGTCAGTAAATTATACTTACTTTGCCAATCCTGGTGATTCTGTACTATTGGTGGCACAGCATTTGGCATTAAAACCATACCCGGTGGTAATGATGTCTGATCGGGTGAATGATCGATCGATGAAAATCAAAAATTGGGTGTAAAAACTATTTGACATGTATTATCACACTTTCGTGTTCTGTTATCTATTATCCTTTGACACATAAAAAAGAAGATCCATTCATTAATTGTTTTTTCAAATTAAAGTTTTTTTTAATTAATCTTCGATTGCAGCACTTGGACATAATTGTAATTTTTTAAGAGAATTTTCATTCAACAAACATATTTTTTTTATTAATTAATTTTCAATTTCAATTTCAAATCAGCAGTAACCGACTAAATTTACTTCAAAAATATCGCATCACCAACATAACACGCAACTAAAGAATACGAAATTGATTGCAAAAACAAAGTACAAAACACGGAATTCTTTTGACAACTTAAAACACAATTAAAAAAGCGAGAGTTGGGAAATCATATAATAAAAAAGACAATAACAACAAAACAAAACAAACTATAGACAATTCGAATAGTCTCAGATTTAGGTTTTCAAGGTCCTTTTATATAGTAAATCCACTTTGACTCAGTCGTTTA
Organism: Sarcophaga variegata; assembly: GCA_932273835.1. Taxonomy (NCBI): domain Eukaryota; kingdom Metazoa; phylum Arthropoda; class Insecta; order Diptera; family Sarcophagidae; genus Sarcophaga; species Sarcophaga variegata. Next base: position 99,069,809 of record OW026358.1, read on the forward strand.
GAGTGGTTCCGTGTAGAAACTCTCAGGGCACTTTCAAGCAAAAGCCTCTTTCATCGAAAGATGTGTTAAATTCAATTTGGATAAGAGGTAAAAAAGACAGGATGTTGCAACACTATCTGTTAGTCAGGCCCTCATTCAAGCACTCGACTCCTATGATATTTAATCGAAGATAGTATGGGACTATCTAGAGAAGCTGAATCGACACGGTAAAGAAAATAAAGTTGAACTGTCCCAATTTTTGACAAACGGACTCACTTAAAAATTCACTTGTATTAACCAATCGTTTTAATAAATATCCCCACTCACTTAAAAGCAATTTTAATATGCCTTGTGCAACAATAGCCTGAGGATAGCCATAAATTATAGGCCAATCGTCTTTAATTTACTGGGGATTTAAAAAAAGAAAAAAAAAATTAAGAAACAACCTGCATTTAAACACACGTACATACATATAAAGTTGCTCATTACAACCCTTCAGTCAGGGTTACGGCCTAGTTTCTCACATTTAAACACTCGTTTAATGCCAAACATTAGGAAAACTGTGTGCACTAAAACTGAGGCAATGACTTCAAAATGGAATGTCTGCTGAGAGAATTATTTTAAAAACTTCAGCAGTCCACAAGTATTCCTGTATAGACATATGTCCGGCTAATAGTACAACAATTACGGCAGAATGTCTTTTAAACACATATTGGCGATAATTAAACTCTTGGGTGAGCGTGTGTGTAGTACGCATGCCACCTTCATTTCATAATTTTTTTATTTTGTCAACAGCCGGACAATTGGACATATTTGTGCAGGATTTAAGCTTTCGTTTTTCCTCAATTTCATTCCATTGTTATTGCAGCAATAAGTGCAGTCTGAATGTATAGTACTGCATGATACATTTCCAGTGTGGCTGTATAATATTTTATAATGAAATTCCTTTTTTCAACAATTTTTGTTTTGTTTTCGACAAAAGAAAAACTACAGCGAGTTCACTGACTGGCTGTGTTGTGTTTCAAGTGACGCTTTTTCATTATTTCTGAATTTGTTGATATTTTTTATTTTTTCATTCTTTAGACACAACAAAACCACACACAAATTAAAATAAATGCAACAGAATCCACAAAAAAATTAAGAAAAAAACCAGAAACAAGAGCAAAATTGGTTGCAATTATAACATAAGATTCGATTGCTTAGCTTAGCTCATGCGGACCCAGCATGAGTGAGAAGGAGGAAAGTGGCCGGTCGGCTGTGTGGCTGCCTGGCTAGCGGGCAATCCAAGTCAAAATGACAGATGGCGTAGGGTGGACAAAATTGTGTTTCCTACAGAGATTTTTTTCTTTCTCAGTTTTAGTTTATGCGCCTAAATTCTGATGGCTATAAGGCGACATAAAAAATCCCGCCACCCTTACGTACCATATACTTATGTATATGCATGCAATATTTTATAACCGACTCAGTTTTTAATCCTCCTTTTGTTTTTTCTTTCAGTCCTTATGATAGAACGCTAAACATGTAGTCTCCTTTACTAACTACAGTTAGTGCTCGAAATCCAAAGCCCATTTTATGGTATGTTTTAGAGAGGACAATGACTTTCCTTTTCATATTGTATTATACGTACGTTTGGTTTGTCCATTGTTATGTAATTTATTTTGAGATTATATATGTTAGTTGGGCTTAAAACTGACAGTTTGTTTTGTATTTTTAATGAATTTAACAACAGAAATGCAACAGAAAATCAGTGCAAAAACAAAAAAATTAAAAAATGCAATAAAAACCGCACTAAACTATACAAAATTCTCTTTAAACTGTCATCACCAACTAAGAAAACATTCTGTCACTGCAGTGTACACATGTCCGAAATGATTTGCGACGCTCTATAAAAGCAAGGGTCAAGAGCATTAATCCTTCAAAAAAATGTCATTGCAAAACAGAAAAAAATTCAGAATTCAAGTTTTCATATATATCTTCAACAAAAAGGGATGAGAATTCCAATCAGTTAAGATGAGATATTATTGTCACCTATAAATACCGTAGTCTAGTAAGTGTGTCGGCTTAATAGATGTGAGGCCACGGCTCACAGCAAAACGAAATATGAAAAGAAATATTTCTTCGGCGCCTCTTCCTCTTCTGGGAAAAAGTAAATAAAAATTTCTCAAAAACCTGTCCGAATTCGTACAGCGACAGTCTAACAATGCTCCTGTACGGTCGATACGTCATTTTGAAATTAAGTTTTCTCTTCGAATACATTTCTCTACTGCTACTATTGTTTTGTTTTAAATATTCTTAACGGTTTCCTCTGAAACTGAGTTTGTTTTGTTGTGACAAATCGAGACTCTTAACAGAGTGAATGGAAGAATTTTGAGGCTATGTACCCTTCAAAGAGAGAAATCATACTGCAGAATATGGATTTCAGGTCATGTAGGACTTCACGGCACACACAGAAAAATCTCAAAAATCAAAATCTTTATTGCTTAATTGCTACGAGAAAAGATTTGATTTATACATAAAAATAACCATTAGTGGGATTTCGACCGGGAATTATAGAATGAAAAAAACGCTTGTTCAGGATAGAGGACGTTTCAATTTGAAAATGTAGAAGAGGAGAATAATCGTATGCATTAATACACCTCAAAAAGAAACCGCTGGGGACGTATCAAGCATTAGGCTTGATGTTATCCTACTCACACAGAACCGGACAACATTTTAATATTAGTCTGGGCAACAGGATTGGGAGCTACACATTAGAAGGATAGCCGATATATATTGAGTAGAACACTCGCAGTACTATGGCATCTATACTTACATAATTGGTCATTACAACTCTTCAGTCAAGCTTACAACCTAGTTTCTCACACCCATGTTGTGTGTGTTAATTTTATCCATAAGTGGTGGGGACCTCCGAATAATAGATTTTTGACAAAATTTACATGGCAATTTTATTTACTCTCAGAGTAACAGAATTCTGCTGAGAAGATAGCCGAAAAAATATTTCTTCATATTTCATTTCGTGAACCGTGGATCACGTCTAGTAAGACACACTACCTACTTGAAAAGGGCGACTTCATTATGGTTGATCAATAAATTAAATCATCAATCACAACCTCATGAAATGCACTGACCCCTCATTATGAACTGAGAATCTGTACAGCGTTATTACTGTGACCAGTTTATATTGTAATAAGGTTGATTGTCTATGTGCTTCCTTTTGTTAGGTTCTTTTATTAAATTATAAAAAATTTAAATAATAATTGCGATCATAATAATATTCATTCATATTTTTGTTTTATATTGCACACGCTAAAATATTACAAATTTTGTTCACAACTTTAGTTAGTTTCGTTTAGTTTTTGGCAATAATTTTTTTCATTAAATTAGCTGCAAATAGTAATGAGAGTTAATCAATAGTTTAAAAGTCATTATTATATAAAGTCAATTAGACTTTAGTAAAATAATGACCCAAGGGAGGTGGTACAAATGCACTACAACAGACATCAGCTACCATCAACCATTAATAATATGTAACAATAAATTGTTGTTACACGAACATTTAAGCAAAAATGTTGAAGTTTTAAAATAATAACGATGCACGATATCCTCGTATAACTCATCACCATAATGGTAATGATAATCATGATTTCAATAATAATTATAATCAATTGCCACTACATACAGTTATGCTGCACTATAAATGTTGTCGAAGTTTTGTTTGAAAACTGAAGTATTATTGCCACCACATTATGTGGCCAGTAGTGGCTAACAATCATAATGCAGTTCCTTTATTCAAATAAAATAAAATGATTTTTCCCCTCGGTAATCCAATAAATTGAATTTAATTTTACAAAAACCAAAAAGGAAAAAAATATTTACAAAATGAAGCATATTTCGTTAAATTAAATAAATAAACTATGCATGTATGCTTTTGTTTGTTTGTTTATTGTTACAAAATACATAAATACGTGAATTTAAAATAACTTCTAATTAGTGGCTTAAGTTTCTTTTCATTTTTTTTCTGCAGTCAGGACATCTCTCACAATATTTTTTTTTTGTTATTTCAGCAGCGAAATTAGTTGGAAATCCCACAATGGAATTTTGTGTATTAAAAACAACAAAAGTTTTTTAAAATAGTTTTCAATGTCAAAAAGTGTTTAAATGTTTGGGTCAATTCGACCTCCGGGTACTGTACTTGTCTTAATTGACATGTACACGTCCTCTAACCTTTAAATGTCATTAACGAGAAAGTTAGCAAAATTTGAAACAGTGTTAACAAATAATCGTGTTTTTTACTTCAAACAATGCGTAAAGTGAGAGTTTTTTCACAAACTATTGGACGCTTATTATGAAATATCAACCATCGACGGACAGAATGACTGGTGACCAATTAATTCTGCATCCCATTTTTAAAGCCTTTCTTAAAAATCATAGATTGCATGGGTCCTGTAAGATCCCGGTCTAAACCAATCCTGTAAAAAAAGTAGATGTTTTTGTGGATGCTCCTAAGAGTGCTAATGGAAAACAATGCTTATTATTTTAATGGAATGTGCATTCCTTTAAAACTGAAACAATATAAATTTAAATAAATTTGATAAATTTTGATAAATCAGGTAACCAAAATGAATGAATCCTTCGAATTGATGCCCCAAATTTAACCGCATCTCTAACACCGATTTGTAAATACACTCGAATAAGCATATTGGTGGTGGCTACTTTGCCTGAATGATTTCTGATATTAAATCCTATACTTTACCAACCAAATCCATAAGTAAATAGAATTCAAACGAAATTGTTTTTACATTTTACAGTGTGGTGGGGCGACGCGAATGTGTTGTTATAGAATTCATTTGAAAGTTTTATTTGGCATTCTACTGATCTCGTAATTGGGTGTGAACTGGATACCTATTGTTCGGCAGGATTTTTACAAGCGCGATTTTCTGTTTTTTTTTTGGTTTTAATTTTTAAATATTTCGTTTTGTTTCTTCTTTTTTGGTTTTAATCCTATAAAACCTATAAGAACAACAATAATATGATTTCTATTTGTATTTACTAGGCACCATAAAATATTTATTTAGACAACTTCACATATTCAAATACTGCTCACCCTTTAAACAGCAGGCATTTATTGGATTTGAATTTTTTGAATATTTTTTTCCACTTTTTTTCAGTGGCTGGCTGACGGTATTATCGCAAGTGGGAATTTTAAGTGAAAACATTCATTTTTTCAACGAACATCAGGGAGAGTATGAAAGCAGGAGGAATTGCATTTCAGATTAGAATGTAAATACGAATAATTGCTTTAAAGTTGTATTTATTTTAGTCGAAATTAAATGTGAATTTAAAATAATTTTTTCATTTGCGTCATTGGCGTGACTCTATTATGCGAATAAATAATTGAACGTACAGGATTAAGCCTTAAATTAGAGTGTGGAAGTAATTGGCAGAAAATTAAGTCATTACCGGTACTGGATAAACAACGAAAATTATAAAAAAAAAACAATGAAGCTTGTCAAAGCCAATACCAACAGAAGGATACCCTATTCCATTACAAGTTACTACGAAATTATTTATTCGGTTCTTTATTTTTTTGCTGTTTATTTTATTTATTTATTTACTGTAGTAGATCCTAGTTGCATTGAGAAAAGTGTTGTGTAATTTTGCTGATTGAATCCTACTCTACTAATAAATAGAAAACACTTCGAATTGAAGTCCAGTGCAACTATCTTGTAACCTCTAAAGCATATTATCTGAGCATTGTAAGCTTTGAATATCTCATGTGGATTTTGCGTGCAGAAACATTTTTAGGTTGCTTTTGTGTACGCCCTTTAACACCGCGACCATCAAGTAATGTAATAAATATAACGCACCACTCGCGAAAGGTCCTAAGGAGGTCAGTTTTAAAGGTTGGAGAATCACAAAGGAAGCGATAAGGTGATACAATAATTATAGATATCATATAGGATCCAAGAGCTTTTCATCTGCAATTTGCCTTTTTCAATCCCCTAACCAAATACCAACCCTAAAAATGACGCTACTTAGTCCATTATATACTGAATACACTTCACACCTATCACTTCTAGCAAAACCAGTAAGGTGGAAATAACCAAGACAAGACCATGTGTATCTAATGAAAAGATTACCTCGGCCCGACCTAAGATGGCAGTTAGCAGGCCTCCTTAATTGGGAAGATCTTAGCCTGAAAGAAACTTGAGTCACTAGAAAGACTGCGGTGGAGATATAGCACGATTTCGATTGAGAAATCGACGGAGTTAATGATACTATCTGAGTAGAATTAGTACTCGGTGAATAGACATCGGAGGAAGTACCGGATATTTTCGAAGCATTTACGGTAAATTAACCCCAGGAAGAAACATGGACACAAAGTAATATCGTATGATAGTTACCCGCAGTGTGGTGATAACTTGGAACTTATCGAAGACTTTAGCCTTTAATCTTAAAAAAGCCTAAGCAGCAGGCTGTGTACTAGCACTAGATATTATAAAAACAATGGAAAATTCTGCAGAGACTTTTGTTTCCATGAAGACTTTTGTTTTGTATACCAGAAACAAAGGTTTGTAAGCCGATGTCTATAATGTGGCAAGATTAAGTATAATCCAGCCTAGCATAATATCGAATCAAAATTCGTGGTGGTATCCGGAACACTAATCAGTAGAAATTCAAATGTGAAAGTGAGAGTGGAATTCAATTGGCCAACAATTGCAAAAAAAGCTGTGGAATGGGTTCCGATGCGATTCGACACAAAAATAGACCAGCGTACTCGTGTGAGTCGAAACTGAATCGAGTGGAATGGAAAAAAGCTAGGAAAATTGTCCTACATTAAGGAAGAATGCGGGTTTATTAGTAACGATCTTATTCATCTGAATGAGCGAGGAATATCGGGTACAGACATGATTCACAATAAGTTTGAAAGTTTTAGCAGATAGCTGAGTCCCCTGAATAACGGCTGTTGCCATAATGATTAAGATAAGGAAAAGGGAAATATGGGGGCCTCTTTCACTTGCTCCTGTTCTTTATTGTAGTATATTTTTATCATTTACTGACTGTGATTCCACTCTGTTCGTTATGAGTTACAACTGGAGGTTTTTTTCTGGACGAAAATAATCTGATAACCTTGTTGACATTATTTTACTACTAAAATCCAATTGTAATGAATTCTGTCAGTCTGGTAATCTATTACACAAACATTTTTATTAAACAAACAGAAAAAATTAATAATTTTAAAATTTACAAATAATGGTGCCATTAAAAGCAATTATCTGAGTGTGTATTTCAATTTCATTGATCCATTGAGTGCCTTCACATAAACAGTAAATACAACATGAATATGAATTTGAAGCAACAAAAATAAAATATTGGCTTGAAGTCGCCGTGGTCTAGTAGGTAGTGTATTGGCTTATTAGACGAAAAGCCAGGGTTCAAACCCCAGGCCAGACATAAAAATAAAATACAAAAAGTATTTCTTCGGCGACGAGAGTAAATAAAAATTGCCATGAAAAGTTTCTCAAAAATCTGGCGTTCGGAGTCGACTTTAAACTGTAGATCCCGCCAATAATGTATAAAAATTAACACACACAACATAAGTGGTGTGAGAAACTAAGTCATAATCCGGAATGACCAATTATGTACGTATGTAAAATATTGGCTAAAAGGCTACATTATTTATAAATAGGCAAAATTAATTGGGTTATTGGGATCAAAGCTGTTGCCATGATTTATTAACAACAGCCTCGTTGAAAACGAAAAAAAAGTAGGAAAAAGTTATTGAAAAAAACAACAACAAATAAACAAAAAATGGCTAAAAGCTTAAGTTAATAAGAATTTCAAAAACAAAGGAGTGATTCAAAGAGAGAAAAAAAGAAAAACGACTCACCAGTTAATTAACCCGGATCGTGAATGCTTAAACTTGATATTGAAAAGTTGGGTGGTTTGCGCCAACCTTTACGCTTCCAAAAACTGCGTGCTTTAGATTCAATGGGTTGGGCATTTAGAACAACGGGACCGGGATCTTCGGCGGCTCTTATCTTATCACAATTTAAAATGCGGCAACCGCAAGAGCACGCGTAAAAAAGGCCGACGAATTATGCAAGTCGTCGTTAATGTGCTGTGATTGGTGAAGTTGCTGATGTGGATGTTGCTTTTGTTGTTGAAGATGATGATGATGGTGGTGTAGGTGTGAGTGATGATGCTGATGGTGTTGATGTTGCACATGCAATTGTTGTTGTTGGCGTAGTTGTTGCTGTTTTGTATTGTGGTGTATTTGAGGTAAATGTTTAATAGTGCACGATGACGTTGTTGCTGACGCTAGTGCCGCTGCGGATGATGAGGCTGCAGTTGCAGATGTTACTGTTGCTGTTGCATTTGTGTTATTACTGTTGGCTCTTTGAAATGAACGACAACATTGTGTGGCATATGCAAAGGCACTTTGTTGACTTTTTGCAGCTGCGTTGCTGCCAGCTACTGCAGTTGTTGTACTTGACAGGTTATTTGAACGAGAACTCATGAGGGCTTTGGTCTTGTGCTGACGAAGTGAACCAATGTAACTAGCACCACTGGAACCACTAAAACCACTATCGAAATCAGCCGCTACACAAGAGGATTGCAAAAGACCAGCACTTATCGTTGCCGCATTGAATATGGGTGAGATGAAGTCATCTGCTGGTCCTTCCGTCAGAGCCGTATCACGTATGCTGTCAACCGATAAAGAAATCAGCCGCAAAGGCTGACCCGAAGCTGTGGTAACACTAATTGGTGGCATTGGTGGCTCTTTGTCCGTGGGACTTCTATTGGGTGGACTGTCTGGCATAACCATGGCTTCTACGGACAAATTAAGCTCACCTAATATCGTATAATGTCTATTTTGTACTCTTCTCAGTTCCTCCTCTACCAGAGTTCGGGTCAGTGAGCCAGACGAATGGCAAGTGGCCCTCAGTTGGTGGGGACTGGTAATGGAATTGGAGGAGGATGATGTAGATGAAGCGGAAATTTCTTCGTAGAAATTTTCCGATGAGGAAATATTACTACAGTTGGATGAGGCCATCGCGCCAGCTACATTATGACATTGTTGTTGTGTGAGTCTTATTTGATAAGATTTCCGGGTAGTTGGTGATACCAACAATTTGTTCTTTTTGCCTTTCAAGAGAAGAGCTCTTATGGAATTGGGTGGTGGAGGAATGAGATCTTCTTCATTTGCTGCCACTATAAGCTCAGCTTGCGGTATGTTGGTATGTCTCATGACGGCACCCGGTTCATAGTACGCATGTGAATAGTCGTGCTGTTGCTGTTGCTGCAGTTGCCGCAGTTCTAAAGAGGTGGCCTGGGACTTGTTAATCCATTGCCCATGGTGATCCTCAATACTGTGATGATGTTGATGCTGATGATTAAATCGTCCCAAAGTCTTGGCGTGCCTTAACAGACCACCACCACCCTTAAAAGAGACATGGGGTTCTGGGTCCACACACACTTCAATGGCATTTAAATCAGCTTCTAGTTGTTGTTGCTGGTGTAAAAGATGGTGATGTTGGAATTGTTGAAATTGATGCTGTTGTTGCTGATGCTGCTGTGCTTGCCTGTTTATCTTGCGAAATGTTTTGACATTCGCATCGGCCACGATGCCAGGTGTGTTGGTGGGGCTTAGGGTGGAAGGTATCGTCGGGGTAACCTCTACCGTCACCGTATTCTTTTGAAATGAACTAATTTGAGGCTGTGGCTGTTGTTGAAGAGCACTGCCAAAACCACCTGCATTGTCATTTGCTGTAGAAATCGATGGTTGTTGCATATTAGCTGTTGTTGTTGCTGATGGCCCTGTGTTTCGATATTTAGCTGTTGTCGTACATGATATTAGTGTTGTATTGTGTTGTACATTTTGCTGTTGTTGTTGTTGTCTCACCAACTGTTGTTGTTGTTGCTGTTGCTGCAATTTTGTGTGTTTCTGTTGGTCTTGTAGCTTTAAATCGTTTCGCTGTTGCTTGTTTAGATTGCGTTGACTGCGGCCTAAACCCAAACAAGCTTTCATGGCACATGTTATTAATTTAAATTGTTGACAGTTTTTTCAAACTTACAACAATACAAATACTGAGGTTTCTTTCGGTTTTCTCTATAACAACCTGTTCAATTGATTAGAGGGCTGACGCTGCGTGATTAAATGCTTCTTATTGACTAGAAGATCGTTATTAGCTGATCGCTGTAATTGAAAGATTGAAGGAAATGTTTAATCAATGCAGTTTAAAGACAAAAAAAATTTCTGAAACTAAATTGTCTGAAACTTAAATGCGATTTCTTGTAGGAAAAATTAGTTTGAATTCATTTAGACGTGCTTAAGCAATAACCATCAATCAAAGAGGCCATGGGGACAACTATTTCTTGGTATGAATGCGACCAATTATTTTTGTAGAGTTTAAGAGTTATTTCACCATATATACTACGATTACACAATATCTCTAGAATCCTCTAATTGCATGCAATAAATATTAAACATTCGTTTTGGGAACACATTTCAACAGATGTCTTGTGATAAATCATAGCAATTAAAATTTTGAAAATTGAAGAAAAATTCCAAAAGAAATGAATTATTCATCACTCATCATAAACGATTGAGGCATATGCTGCTTGTGCTGATGTTTTCTTTTCACTCATACATCCCAAATAAAACCGAAAATTGGTTCCTATGGAAAGAAGCCCCCATAATACGTTTTCACAAATTGCTTCAAAACTAATTCCAGTCGCCACCAAAAATTCTGAGGAAAACAAAATTCGATAAAAGCAAGAAAATTTGTGCTCAGCAGTCACTGTGGTCAATCATATGAAAATCGGTGCGTAATTGATCGCTAATGCCACATTAAAATATTTTTCCGAAGTTAAAAGCTCTCTGGTAAAGTGCATGTTGTGCTCTGTAAAATATTGTAAAGTCTTCTTGCAGTTGCCATAGTTTTCTAACGTGTTTCTGCTTTAGTTTGTATTCTTATTGGCTATTTGATCTTGAAAAATTAGAAAGGTTCAAATCCCCTTCAAACAATTCATCCAGAAGTGTCTTAACATCAATGGCGAACGTGTTAGGAAGATCAAGCAGTCATCTCTCATCCACTACAATAACTTAATCAATTTTCACGGTGCGCATTGTTTTTAGGCAACGACAGATGTCAACTCAATCATTTTAGACCCTTCTTCAGAAAATATCATTAATGATATTAATATAACAGCAAGTTGAATATGAGAAACGTGGAGCATTCTAGGTGGGGTTCAGAATTTATAATTAAAAAAACTGAACACAACTTCTTTGCTAGAATCACGTACCGATGACGTCGCCAACTTGAAATCCACACCAAATGGTGACTTTTTCGGTATATACTGGAAGCTTTTAGATCTCATGTGATTCCCATACTATGAAGTTGCCATAGTCTAGTAGATAGTGTGTTGGCTTATTAGACGTAAGGCCACGATGCATACCCCAGATCCGACATCAAAATTGGATACTTAGGCGACTCCTGGCTATTCGTTGTAGTTTTATAACTGCATGTTGCACCCGTTAGTTATTGTTGATTCTGATGGTTGTTGATTGCTTTGGCTATTGTACAGTATAGTGTGTATCTGCGGGCTCTAGAATGTGAGAAAAAACAATTGTTTGGTGGCAACAAATTGTTTCCATACGCTCTCTTTACTTGTTTGTTGTATACGTTGTTGGAATCTTTTACTATTTTTTACTCTTGCCTGGAAAGTGATAGTTGCTGTGGAAAATGATAGTCCCAGTTTATAAAGCAAGAGTACAAGAATATGGAAGCAACAAATAGCAGGAGAAGTCAGTGCATATAATACAGTGCAGACATACATACATTTATGTGAAGATTTGAGTAATACATTTTGAGATAAGGTGCGACATAAGGTTCTATTTGTGTGTCTTTAGAAGTGATGAGTATGCCAAGGTTATTCCCATTTGGCTTTGGAAAGATAGTTTCTAGAGAATCCCTTATAAATAGGAACAACGATTTATGCCAGCCACAGCTCGCTTTTTGTGTCATGAAATTCATCTTTGGTGATTCATTTTTAAAGAGCGATGCCTTGCGGCAGTATATGTATACTATAGTTTGGTAATTAATGTGAGACATGCTAGTTAAAAATGTTCTACAAACATAAGCCTAATAATTAGCTAACAAGCCAACCCACGGTCTATTAAAGCTTATGCTGCGATTAAGAAACTGTTCACATTAAATAATGTTTCAAAGGTAAGAAAATACAATATTTTTGAATTAAGTACCATAATCATCATATTGAAATACGTAATAAGTATACAAAATAAAATAGTTTTCTTCAATAACGGTTTCAAACCAAACAACGATTTCTAATCCATGCTCTTCGACTCACTGTTTTAGGAATAAAAAATGAAAAACCATGGAGCCTAGATAGCAAAATCTTAATTAAATTTGTGAATAAATTGTTATGCTTGGCTTCGCATGTCTACCTTCAAGTCTAAATAATGAAGTGTGTGTGTACAGAATGCAACATAGTTTAATTGTAATTAACGCAGCAGTATTATGGTCCATTATTAACAAGCAGCAGCACATGTTTAGTGCAACACAATAAAATTTAAATTAGAATTCCATCTCGAATTTATTGATCATTAAAGATTTAACTGAAATTAAATGCTCTTCCTGCTCTCTGTCCTTCTTTCCATTTCCCTGTAGCAGTTAGGATCCTGCTTTCAAACAAAAATATCGTACAAATTAATACGAGAGGGGTTTGTATTGCAATTTGAGAAGTCCAACATCAAGAGCTTCACTATTATAATGGGCTGCAGTTGTAATAGGATTTCCATATTTATGATTATTGTTGTGGTTGTTATACAGCGATTAAATTATAAATTTATGTCTACAACATTTTGTTGCATTTGCAGTCACATACACATTTAAAATGTATCTGAAGACTCAGACACACAACGGCTCATAGCTTTACTCTTTCAATGTTCTAATGAGTTTTAGTTTTTATGAGTGACAATGAAGAACCATGCGAGGACTTAAGCGAACAGTAGAGGACAACAGCAAGAACAATATAGGATAGCGTAGAAGAATCAGTGTTTTGTTAATTACTGCTATTAATAATGCAGTCTCATGGCCACTATTGCATTTCAAATTTCAATTTCTTAGAAATTATTAAAGTGGAGAAGTATTGTAAGAGTAGGAGAAAGGATCGATGTATTGTTGGACCTTTACCAATACTTTAAGTCAGTTTAACTCGGATTTATTGCATATTTTAAATCACAATAAAACACTCTAAAGAGGTTATTTGCTTTAAGTTAGGCAGTCGTTTCAAACATAACTCACTTGGAAAAGGTTGGAATTTTTCAGATATCTTGACAGCGTCATGAAGTTAAAAATTTTATCAAAATCCGTTCTGACTACAAAATCAGCTCTCAGGTTTCCAAGTTCTGGATAATAATCGATTATGATAATGACGATAGTGACAAGCCACCTTTTTCCAGGAAACAGAAGAGTGTTTAGAGCATTTACCGTATGTCCATGTGTCCAGTTTTATTAGAGTGATAAAAATGTAGCTTAATGCTGCGATCATGCGATCTATTGTATTCCCCTAATACTTTATGGGAGGATGAAAAATTAAATTGAAAATCCACCAAAAGTTATCTCACAGACCAAGAATTAAGCTGAAGCAAGAAAATCAATTCTGGCATGAGTTATAAAAGAGCAATACAATAACATAACAAAGAATTAACATGAAGTTGCTGTTGTTGTATTTAATATTCATTGAAAAGTTAGACAAAATTACAGAAATTCGAACGATATTTGAATGTTTAAAACAAATATTAACATGGGTTCAGATTACAAGAAAAAAAATATAAAATATGCCCCCTTTCATATATGGATACAAGGGAAAAGGTACAACACACGACATTAACAACATTAACAGGGAGACAAAACAAAATAACATTTTTAAATTCTTGTTTTTTTTAATAAAGAGGGGATCGAGAAATTATAACACACTTCAATACATTTTTTAATCAAATAAAGGATAAACAACAAACAAAAATATATTGCTCATATAAAGAGCATCTTGGGAAAGGCCATACAGGCCATTGTAGTATGCAGAAGGCTAGCAGGGAAATCCTGGGGATCCAGCCCAGGTATTATGCAAGTTGGAAAAGAAACATAGATTATATGTCAGCATAACACAGGCAATGAGAACCTGTTCTGAAGCGTTGCTAGAGACAAGACAAATATGAAATCATTAGGAGATTTCGCAATTTAACAAATCGATCGTTTGACTGCTCTCTCCTTAACAGACCTATAGACATAACGAGAAGACTATGATTTTTTGAAATGCTTTGCAATGGGACTTAGTAACAAAAATTAATGGAGTAACCTGGAAGTTGAATATTCTCCTAAAAGAGGAACTATTTTGTGATATAGAGATGGGACAATAACGGATCTTGGAACAGAAGCAGGAGATTTTGATTCCAGAAAGTAATATTTCGGAATTTCGGTAACCCGAAAATTCGGAAATACTATTAGAAGTAGAGAGAAATAACTATCGACACATAGAGTGGATTGTAAAACACTCGTTCAAATACCTTGGGCCAGTTGGATGAACTGACACCATTAATTAGAGGGTAATGCTAACAGGTCACCAATTTATCGCTTATTTTACTAACTGTTGATGAGCAAATTCTTAGACACTGTTTTCAGCAATATTAGAAAAGGCGGAAATTTTTTGGCGTTTAGCGCTACGTTAGTAATATGCTTGTTTATGCGAAGATCCGCAATAATATGACAACCTAATAGAGAGCAGCATAAATGCTGTCTAAAATTTGAAAACAAAGAAAATAATTTTGATTTACTTTTAATACCTTTTTGATTTTAATTTTCAATTTTTCATTTAATTGTATAGACACTTAACATTTATAATTTATGACATTTGTAAGGGCTCAGACCAATCAATTGGTTTTTAAACGTTAAAAAATTATAACAAAAAAGTTTGTTTTTATTTTCTACAACGTCAGCTGTACAATTGCAAACACAAACCGATATTAAAATGTTAACATTGTACGAGTAAATGTGCAGTGAGCGTCTGTCTAACTGTTCGCATGTTTAATTGTCTGAGCAATGGTAATATTTTTTCCTATGTATGTATGTTTTTATCGTGTAAAACAATTGATTTTATTCGATTGAAACGATAATATTTGTCAATGGCCTTTCGTGTAAAACAAATGTACAATAGGGTCCCATCGCTATTTGATTATCTGCCTTGGCATTCCGGAGAAGTGTCCGACAATTATTTTATTATTTTTATTATATTTTATTGTATATTATATTATTGTATTCATTTGGATTTTATGAACTGAAAAAAGATTTATGAAAGGTATTTGGCAACGAGAGCAAAAAAATTTATTACAGTCCAGACATATAAACTTACGCTTCATACAAGTGTTACAAATAGATTACTTTTTTCTTCTGGTATTGTATTAATATTTACATAACATGGATAATAACCATTTATAACTATGGTTTATTCAATAATATTATAAATGATGTGAATGCTGTACAGAGGTGGAAGTTGTAAGATTCCTTATCTATACAATGCTATTAAATAAAAAATGGAAAGAAATTCAGATTTTTGTGGTAAAATTTCCATAAAATTCTTAATTTACTTTAAGCATAGGATCAGAAAAATCCTTTCTGCTACAATAAAAAGTATTTTAAATTATATTTTATTCTACAAAGTACTCACAAATAGCAGAAGTTTCAGACTATTTTATTGACAATAATTATGAGATTATAATGGCAATTTTTTTTAAATTCTTACGAAAGAAGGTCAGCAATTGTTGCAATATTTTTTCTAGGCAAGAGCAGGTTCAGCTTTGAAAGCCATAACAGAAATTGGGGAAAAGTTCTATTCTGTAGGGTTGGAAGAGCTTTATAGCCGAAGCTCATTCCTAACCATGAGTTGGCGGGAGATAAGAGAACTAATGGGGCATGATCCCCTTAGACAAAAAATTAGCAGATGATATTGAGATATTTCTGATTTCTGTAGGTAAAAAGAGAGGGCAGAGGAAACAGCGGATTATATTTTATGTCTGTTTTAGTCTAGACGTACGTAGACAGAGATGGCTAGGTAGTTGGTTTTTTGGGAAATTAGTGCGCAAAAACATCGAAACACCAGATATTTAAAATATTTCCATCAAATCCTATGACATGAATCAATAAACCAGATTCAAGCTCACTGAATAGATTTCTAGACCGACAACAGCCTTTGCTATTAAACCTCAAAAACCTTTTTAAAGCAGAAAAGAGTACTTAAATCCAAATTATCAGTTTTGTAAAACGAATAAAAAAACACACACCTGATTAATTATTTCTAATATTAGAATTTATTTCATAAATCGTATGCCACTTAATTTTCATTTCATTTTGACCTTTAAATAACAAGACTATCAAATAAATTTTGGTAATAAAAAACAACAATACATGAATACAAAATGCATGAAATGAAATCAGCAGCCAACCAATACGTGTTAACCAAGTTTTTACAATATGTTTTCAAACTCAACTGCAAAGAAACTAAAAGAAAAAAAAAGACGAAAAAAATTCATTAAAATTTCAAATATTGACTGCGCTAATGCAGTGGCAGTCAGTAACATGGGTTCACATTGAGCTCTAGAGGAACCAAAATTATATGAAAACTCCACGAAATAAAGTCAAAAAGGTGTTCTGATCATAAAACAGAAACAAATTGTAACGAGTTTTTGGAAATGAAATAAAAATAGAAAAATAAAAAAAATCTAAAAAATACATGAATATACTCTGACATTTTCAAAGTCATCAATATGTTGTCGGAGGAGAATGAACCACGAAAAGCGAAAAAAAGAATTGAATTGTACGGATAGTGAGTTGAATCTTCATTTCATGTTTTATATTCGTATACCAATTAGATGAACAAATTTGCAAAATTCTGTTATTGTGTTAATATTTAGACACAAATTGGTGTTTGAAAACAAAAAAAAGTGCAGAAACATATCTGGCGGACACAGTTACTGCCAATGCGGTGGCAAACGTTGCAAAAAATTTACATATATTTGACACGTTAGAAGGGAAGCATTTTTTCCGTATTCATTGATCAACCCACCACACAATTTTTGGAACTATTTCAGTGTGAGGCACAAAGCAGACAAAACATATTATTGGCAGTACAAGAAATATAGACGCTAACAGTGCCATCGCTATTTTTGTATTCACTGGCTCAATCCAAATAGATTTGGGGGAGTCGAAAATCTCAAGCAACAGCATAAGAAATGGGGTAATTATACAGTAGAAGGGAGAGAGTAGGCAATTACAACACGGGAATTGATATTTCTGGAAATTTTCCTCTGGAATTGGAGCCGTTGAAGCGGAAAAAATGTTGCTGTCAACTGCGAAAGAGTAGACAGGATTGAAATTTAAAGAAATAAATTTATTTATCTGCAAGAATTTTTAAAAATCTGTTTGGAAAAACTCGATATTTATAGAGAGAATCACCGTAGTCTATTTTTATTGTTGGCTTTTTAGACGTGCGGTCGGGGTTGAAAACCCATCTGCAAATATGGAAAATATTTCTTCGGTGATTTCTGGCAAAAACTCTGAAAGTAAATAAAACTCTCGTGAAAAGTTTCTCAAATAAAACCTGTAGTTCAGAGTGGAGTAGGTGTGAGAAGTTAGGTCGTAATCCTGACTGAAGTGTTGTAATGACCAATTATGTATGGAAGAGGTCGTATACACTCCTTATTACCCTGTTGAAATATGGTATAGAGAGTAATCTCAAAAAGTGTTTCAGGATTATGTCTCCTTAAATTCCTCTCCATATAGTAACCTGAGTATGTTGTTTTTCTATGTTTGATTTTCCTTATTGTAGTTGTTACTGTTAAGGTTTTTTGTCGTTGTTGTTTTAGTTTTGAATTGCAAATTGTAGGTGTGAATAATGAAAACGTAAATGTAAATTGTTTATGATATTCATTATTAAAACAATAATAGCAACAACAACAACTATAGTATAAGCATTTAAAAATAACATTTAACAACCAAAACAATATGTTTAATAAAAAACAAAAAAAGGAAAAAATTGAATGAAGTGCTTAAAGAACGTTGGAGATTTATTGGAAAAATATTTAAAAATAAATTATTTACAGCAAAAAAATTAGAAAAATAGGGAAAAACCAAATTTAAATTTGTTTAAATAAAGAAAGAAAACAAACCGGGAAAAAGAAAGAATATTTATTAATAATAATTTTAAATTAAATTATTAGAATGTAAAGGCGTTTCTGGAATTACAACCACCAAATCTGTTTTCAAAGGGTCTATTATAGAGTCTGTAAAAGATCAACGGAATTAACATTAATGCATTAAGTGCCACAACAAATAACTGGATTTTTTAATCGATTTAATGAACTTGTCCTTATATTGTAGGCGTATTTTAAAAGTGTGAAAGTGCTGTTTACACAAAAAGATTAAAATCGATACGTATATACAAGGCAATGTCAGCAAGCAGTCTTCTGGCAAATCAAGAGTAAATAAAATTGTCATGAATAGTTTTTTAATTCTGTCCCTGAGTAGCAATCCCCCTATTCATGGAAAAAATTAATGCACACAACATGGGTAATGCGAGAATCTTGATTGTAATATTGACTAAAAAGTTTGTCATGATTAATTGGTCATAATTAAGTAATTAATGAGCATTTTTATTATTAATTTCGATTAATACAGAATTTTGATTGAAATGTTTCCATAGACCTTTGTTCGACGATTGCAGGGAGGTTGGTATTGTGATTTAAAATCTTCTTTGTCTATAAACAGGAATGGTGCTTATTTGAAATTCTAATGTCGTTAAATTGAGCAGTAACAATAATAAATAAATTAATTAATTAATTAACATCATAATGACCATTTAAATAGAAATATTTCATATTGTAATCATGTAATCAGATGTCTGCATCTGTAGCATCTTGTGTTCCAAATGATAAAGTCAAGCATTTAATTGCAATTTCATTTACCTCTGAGACAACACACACGCACACCCGGATTGTTGCAAAGTAGAATGTTTTGCATTGCTTGTGTTATAATTTGAAATTTATTTGCAACTTATGTGTGTGTCGTCGTCGTCATCTTCTTATTTGGATCTTCATTCTGTTGCTTACCAGAAGCTGTCATCAGTCTGTTAATTTGTTTATTTAATTTCCTTTTCTTTTTCGTTTTTTTTCACATTTTGTTCTGATAAATATTTGGGTATGATACGATATTTAATTTATTTTTTATTCATTTTCTTTTAAGTTTCTCATTAGACTTTAAGCATGATGGAGTAGTTTTGCCAGGCGATGATAATGTGATGATATTTTTTAGCAGACTTGCTTGTAAACCAACAAAAAAGAGGAAAACAAAGGAAGACTGTTGGAGAAACAAGTGTTTTATTCTTAACGTTCCAATTTTTTTATTTTAAAGATTCCTAAAAGATGTTATTATTACTGGGGGTTAGTGTCTATATAATTATGATTCTCTATCTTCCAAGAGAAGAAAAAAAAAAATAAAAACAATTTTTTATGTTTCATTCATTGTTGTTTTTAATTGAAAAATAATTTGAAATTCAAATAAGCATTCAGATTCAGTCATAACCCTTATCTGAGTCAGTTCAATCTCCACTTGTGTTTGCAAATACAAAATAGTTTTTATTCTGACTGCCCAAATACTGTTTTTTCTAAACTCCGTCTATCAGCGAGGAGGCTTCAAAAGAGAACTGAGTCAAAGGTGAACGGAAGTGAAAGGCAAAAATTTAGACCTCTTCATGGCAAAAGCCAGGCACTGACACATAAAGTGAATGCTAGTTTCCTCCTCCTTCTCAGAATTCTAAATGAAATTCGAAAACGGACTTTAAATTTGCCAGAGTAGATTCCCTCACGAAAGTGAGGTGAGATGTTACAGGTCATAAGGGTTCTAATTATCTCAGTTCTCTTGTTATTGTACAGTGAGGTTTAATTTCATTGGAAGTTTGAAGGTATGTGCACTAATGTTAGGCTCTCCTGGGCCTGATTGTCTTCTTTTGCATGGTCATCCATCGCAATACTGCGGTTCTAATAGGATGTGAAAGAAGTGACAATAGAGTTGACATTACTTCAAATGATTTCAGGAGAAGCTGTGGATCTTAAGAGGTCATCGCACGGTTTCCTATAATATTTGATCCCTTTGTTGCATACTGATTTTTGGTACCAAAATAAACCTCACCCCTAAACTAGCTCATGATGACCGCCTTATTAAAAACTAAAAGCGTAACAATTGTATGTAATAAATTAAAGACAACAACATAAACTTAAGCCCCTAATACAGACACAAAAGAACAACTTGGCCCACTAATGCTTGTGTACGAAAACATTAAATTATTCACAGTTTTCTTAAAGCCGTTCAAAATACTTTTTCAAACAGTATTCCTCCACCATATTCTTTTTATAAAATTAAAAGTATGGAGGATAAAAAAAACTTAATTTAACATGAAATTGTTGATTTCTTTTCTATTATACGATGACTTCGTTTTTAATGTTTTTGCTGTTGCCCATCTTTCCCGTTATTCATATCGGCTCCCTTAACACAATACAGCACAACTGTTCGGCTCCATTTAAAAATAAGAAATAACACACATGAAAAAATGCAACATGTTGAACATGTGTTTGTGCGACAAACATTGAATTAGAATTTAATGAGGATATTGCATCACCTCAAGTTATAAGGAAATAAAAGAGGCAATGCACTTCATCTTTTTCTTTTTCTTCCTCTTATTTTTCTTATTTATGCCTGTCTGTTTACTGTGTTGCAAACACTAATATTTACCGACTCCTTTCACTTTAGTAGGTGACACTTTTATAAGCAGGTTACATGAACAACAATTGCTTCCACTGCAATTTGGCTTTAATAAAGCAACAAGAAAAATAACAACAACAGCATCAACTTTTCTATTAAATTTTAAATATAATTTCTTTCTTTTTATTTTTCTGTTGCAATTTCCATGAATGCATAGAATGAACAACAAAAATACTGTGATGGTAGTTGCCATGAGCCACCCAAGTGGTTTTCTTAAATTTGCAACTTCACTAGTTTGCGGGGCATGTTGTTTTTGTTCTTGTTCATTAAATAAAGTTGTTTAAGAATTATTTGCCTTCAATTGCAATGGTTTGTTGCAACTATAAACTCTGTGCCATTACATTAAATAGTCTTTTGATTTAATTTTTTTACAGATAGCAACGGCTCCACCCAGTCAGTTGCATTGCAAGAACGATAACGATGTTGTGTCGTATGGCTAATGTAATGATTCAAGGCTACAACAGACCTCGTATCTTCTTGTTTAGAGCAATCCATGTAGCAACAAGGCGCCAAGGGCATCCGTGCCGTTTGACCCAGACATTTGATCGGAAATCGACTTGCGACTATGTGACCCCACATAATATGGATACGATATAAAGCAAGCGTCGCCTCATATCGAATACGTATAACCAGCACTAAGTTTCCATTGCTCTTGTGGCTGACGTTCTCATCACACCACTTATTTCTTAAGTAATAAATTCATAGAACCCTAAGAATTATTCTGAAGCAGCATCTCCTTTCTAGTGGTGCCATCATACTGCTGAAGCGTAGGTTACAATATGTATAACTACGCTTGTGTAGAGCCAGTATATCATTATCGGACATTATCAGTGTGTCAAAGGACAAGCTTTTGTGTACTCTCATGTCTTGGAAAGATGTCCAAGACCAAGAAGACAACCGCATGAGGTAGCTAACCGAACTTAACTTGTAGTCACTACGTCACAGGTAACGGTTCTAAATAAAGACTTGTGGTGTCCTTGTTAAGGCATTAATTTTCAATTTATAAGGATTTCATTGAAAACCAAACCCATATCCTTTCAATATAGGATAGAGTTGTTTTTGTTGTTGATTCTTTCTTCCTATTGGCGTAGAATTATGAAACACTTAAAAAGTGCTGCACACTCAGTTGTTTTATTATTATTTTATTTTATTTCCTTCAGATTATTTTTAGTTGCTACTTTTATTGTTATGTTCATTGGGTTTTTTTCCTTAATGATGCAACCATATGTTGCTATTGTTTTAGTTGCCTGTTGTTGCTGTTGTTTGTTTCCTTAACTATAAATATTGCCAACATGCACACACACAAACCTTGTAAATTTAATAAATCTAGTGAAACGTGCAATACTGTTGGGGAAAGTCTGTATGTATGTACTATGAGTGTAATAGAGTTCGTGTGGCAAGTAAAAAAATAAAGAAAAGAAATGTAGAGAATGAAAAGTAAACACAGCCTGTAAGCAAGTCATCATCATCAGCAACAACTTCAGTTACCGCTGCAACTAATATGCAGCATTTGCAACCATTTGAAGCAGTGCAAAAGCAATAACTTTACTTACTGTTAATGCTTTCAATACATAACTTTATTAGGAAACTAAAGGGAAACAAACCAACCAATCCAAGGAGTTGAAAACCTTTCTCGTATTAAATAAGTTTCTTCTACTTTGGTTCACTCGTTCGTTCGCTCAACTTATTCGTACGATTGTTTGTTCTGTTGCAGCACAAATTTATTATGCAACTCTGGCAAAAGTAACAGAGGGGATAAGAGGTAGTTTTCAAAAACAAAAACAAACAAGAAATCGGAATATATTTAAAAAGAAGGATATAAATGTACTCGATAGTGTTTAACGGCAAATCTGAGGAGTATTTTAATTTGCCATACTTTGTAAATTTATCTTAACGTTGTCCCCTTTGTCCCGTGCAACCATTTTTTGCCACAATTATACTTTCACCACCACAACCATTTCATTTTTTTGAAGTTCTTCTGGGTGAGTTGTTTTGAAAAAAAATCCCTCTTGCTGCATGTAATAGAGGATTATGAGTCCTTTTTTTCTACCCTACAACACTTCTTAGGCGAATTTTAATTAATGATTGTAACACCGAAAGGGAGAGTTTTGCAAGGCGACTGAGTTGATAACACGTTTTAAGTCGGAAGGACCACATTACCTCGCGTCTATGGATGAAAATATGGAAATTAAGGGTTGTGTTGCAATTTGAAATAGAATTTCGAATATCCAATTGTGAAACTAAGTGAAATATCCAATAAGGGAAATATATTAACTGTCTGAGAAACTTTCCACTTAGAATATGTTCCTATTGCTCCTGAAGTGAAAGCATGAGAGTAAAACCTTCGCTTTAAGCGTAATTCGCATTGTGTTTAGAAAGAGAGAGAGAGAGACGAGGATCTTCAGAAGCTTCAGTGTACTGCGGTTTAAAATAGCACAAGAAATGGAATTCCACCACTATAGGTAGGTAAGTCGAGGTGGTAGCGTTGATTATCAAAGCTCACTTGAGCACGCATAGCGGACCGTTGCGATGCCACAGGTAAGCGTAGTCCCTGTACTAACCGCAGTCCCTCTACTAACAAATTCCGAGTAAGTTAGTCAGCGCAAGGACTGCAACCACTCTGTATTCTCCGATAAAAACTTTGTAAATTTCTTTTTTAGACAGTGAATATCAGAGAAGGAAGTGAAGAAACCACATCCAACAAGAACCTCGTTCCTGCTCAGATACTTCGCTTGAAAAAGTGGTTAATAAACGACTGACAAGCTTCATCTCCCACCCCAATCGCAAAAGTAGAATCAAGTTGCTACTGGGCAGCAACTAAGCTCTGGAAGGATTCGATTCGATTTTAAGCCAAATTATGATTTAAATATTATAAATTAAATACAATAAATTAATAATTAATTCTTTTAATTATAATAAATTAATAATTAATTCTTCATATACAAGTATAAATTAAATAAAAACTCATACTGAAATACAGTGCATGACAAAACAATGGAAACTTTTTCAAAAATTTATTTATGTGTTACAATCGGACGAAAATTTAAAAATCTTTTTAAGAAATCGGCAAAATATTAATGCCTTTTATTAATATGCACTGTTATTAACATTTCTGTATTTTAAAAAATATATAAAAAGACTATATAATTCAGTAATTAAAAAAAATAATTCTATTCACATATTTGATGTTGACAAAACATTGGAAACTTTGGAAACTTTTTTAATTTTTGA
The DNA here is from genome assembly GCA_932273835.1 of Sarcophaga variegata. Lineage (NCBI taxonomy): Eukaryota > Metazoa > Arthropoda > Insecta > Diptera > Sarcophagidae > Sarcophaga > Sarcophaga variegata. The sequence continues at coordinate 99,093,913 of OW026358.1, forward strand.
ATTATATAATTCATTTTTATACATAATTTTAATATACAGAAACGTTAATAACAGTGCATATTAATAAACTCCACAAATGTTTTGCCGATTTTTAAAAAACATGTTAAATTTCCGTCCGATTAAGTACATTTTTGAAAAAGTTTCCATTGTTTTGTCAAGCACTGTATGTACATGCAACGTATGAGTGATATTCAATTCTATTAATTCCGTATACAATAAAATTGAACTCTTATTTTATTGCATACTTTTCTGAGTAATTATGGCAGCACTGACAGTATGGCCGTGTAATATGTATATCCCATATAGAATTCAATACTAAGTATACGTATGAGTGATATTAAATTCCCGTAATTCAGTATATGACAAAATTAAATTTATATTTTATTGCATACTTTTTAGGGTAATTATTCTGCTACTGGTAATATGGGTATGGGTGCGTATAAGCAATATATTTCAAATGAAATTCAATATTAAGTATACTGTCAATATGAAGTTAGTCAATGCCAACTGCAGGGGATATTTAAATTTTAACTTTTGTTTAATTTTTTTTTTAATCAGTATAAGAGGTTTGTCATGTAAACGAAAACTTAATTTCTACACCGTTTAAGCAGTTAGTTTCCGTTTTTCTTTATAAGACCAATACTTAGGGGAGGACACCTACTCGTACAGTGCTATGTGCTGGAATAAGGGAAGTATGTTATGGGAAGGAGGACAAAAGGAGTAGTGTTTTTGGACATTAGATTTGAATATTTTTATATTATAAGTGACAGAAAATACCTTTGCATGTAGTGAGTTCGACATAGGAATAGTCCGTCTAAAGAAAGAATACTGTCTGCAATTTGGAATTGCCTTGCAAGAAAGACGAGTACTACGTCAGAATTCACAATTTTCGGAGATAAATCGCCTTATTTCGCTAGAGCAAAATCCATTGTAGTAGCGATAGAACAGTGAAACAAAAGCCACATTGCGACGATACTGCACCAAATCAACAGAGGTGGATGCCCTACCGTCATTATGGAGCACATTCGCTCCGTCCTACACAACATAAGTGGTGTTAGAAGCTAGGTCGTAAACCTGATTGAAGGGTTGTACTGACCAATTACGTATGTATAACAAAAAAGTCCCCACAGGATAATACTCTTGCACAAAGTCCCGATATAACTTCAAGAGAGGATTTAGAAGATCATTTGAAAGCACTGTTACTTAATCGCTAAACCTCAAACAAAAGTCAACCGAAAAACTTGCTCATGGTGCCACCACAAAAGTTAGGTTAGGTTATGTTAGATGACGTGTACTTGTCAATTAAGACAAGTACAGTACCCGGAGGTCGAATTGACCCATTGTACTACGTCCTAGTTTCTCACACCACTTATGTTGTGTCTGTTAATTTTATACATGAGTGGTGGGACCTACAGTTTAAAGTCGACTCCGAACGACAGATTTTTGAGAAACTTTTTCATGGCAATTTTATTTACTCTCAGAGTTTTTGCGAGAAATCTGCTGAGAGAAAGTCGCCGAAGAAATACTTTTTGTATTTTGTCTTGATGTCTGGCCTGGGGCTCGAACCCTGGCTTTACGTCTAATAAGCCATCACACTACCTACTAGACTACGGCGACTTCTGCCACCACAAAACACAACACAAAACTTGTACATTCAATTCCAAATGCGTAAAATTGAGCGCTTGACCTTAAGGGATATTCATATAATAACCGTTGAAGCGATTGGATGCAAAATTGAAGAAGCTCGTGATTTATTTGAAATAAAAGTTTTGTAAAATATAAATCTTTCTTTTTTAAACACAATATTAAAGAACTGAAGCAAATTTTGCATGTGAAAACAATAGAAATATTATAATTATTGTGAGAAGGAAAGGAATAAAAAGATGGCTGAACGCCACCAATGTAAAACAGCGATCTGTGGGGATTCGGGAATAATGTGTGAAGGTGTGTGCAAAAAGGTATTCCACAGTTCCAAAAAATGCTCGGGGATTGACCAATACTCTATTGGCATATTGGATGCTGGCAATTACTTACGTGTTATGTGTGACGATTGCCTCCAATATATCTATAATGTAGATATGGCAATTGAAGAGATTCAAAATAGTGAGAACAAGAATAGAGAGAACTTAGCTGAATATAAGGGGAATTTGAAACCGCACTTAAACAGAATGAGAACGAGATAAAACAACTGTTACATGCGACTGAAAAAAGATATGAAGAGAGATTAAAGAAAATAGATGAAGCACAAAATTATTGTGATAAAAATGTCAAAGAGGTAAAAAAATTTGTATGGAGTGATAACGGAACATGAAAACAAAAATAAGGAAATATGTAACACAATAAAAGTAAGCAACAACAGATATGTGTGAGAAAATTGAGACAACAAATACGAAATTAAGAAAATCGTAAAGGAGACAAATGTCAAAACAAATATGTCATATGTACAGGTTGCTGCCAATAATATAGTGATGCCAGATGTATCAAAAAATACCCCACTAATAATAAAACCGAAGGAGCAACAGAGTATTGAGAAACCTAAAGCCGAATTAAATAGGAAGGTAGACCTAATTAATTTTAAAATAACTAATGTTGAGAATAGGAGGAATGGTACCGTAGTTATACAGAGCGAAAATGTCGCTGAGAGGGAGAAGATTAAAGAAGCAATATTAATATTGGATGGGAAAGATGCAGGGTTTATGATGGCACGGCGGTGACGCAATACTATAAGTGTCTAGGCTATAACCACAGGGCAACGGAATGTAGAAATGAAGAAGTTTGCTTTAAATGTCACGGAAACCATAAGAGTAGGGATTGTAACAAGGAAATAATAGATAAATGCTTTAATTGCATAAGGGAAAATAAGAGACTGAATTTGGATCTAGATGAAAACCATATTACGAATCATAGAGATTGTCCAGTATATCAAAATAAACTTAATTTGAAGAAAAAGAGACTAGGATTAGCTGTTTAGCAACCAAGATGCATAAGGGGTATATACACTAACATTCAAGGACTATTGAACAATTTTAATCAGTTGAAGATAATGATGCAGACAGTAGGACCAGAGTTTATAGTTCTATCAGAAACTCACCAAACGGAGGTTATAGATGATAGAGAAATAGAAATAGTGAATTATGGCCATTACTATTTACTATCGGGTTCGTCTAGAACCGGGGGGCTCATATTATATTTTAAAAAGCATTGGCAGTTAAGTAAAATTCGAGAATCTATAAGGGAACATGAGTTTTATATAGGTGCATTTATGGCTAAGTATGGAAAAATTTCGATAGTTATAATAGCAGTGTACAGATCACCAAGTGGCCAGAAAGCAAAATTTTGTGAAGCTTTAAGTGAGTTTTTAGATATAGTATGTGAGGAAAATTATGAGATTGTAACGGATGGAGACTTCAACATAGATTGGTATAGGGACTATTATAGAACTAGATTAGTCAGCATACTTAACGATAATGGCTTAAAACAGATAGTGAATGAATTAACACACACAACATAAGTGGTGTGAGAAACTAGGACGTTGTTCAATGTGTCAGTTCGACCTCCGGACACTGTACTTGTCTTAATTGACATGTACACGTCCTCTAACCTAACCTAACCTATCTACTGAAAGCTGCTTCATCGTCATCCTGCGACAGCATATTACTTCATTTTCCAATCGATTTCTTATTAAATATCGAAAATCGGTTGGCAAATAAAAAGTTATTCGTTCCTAGTTTATCTTTATAGGATATTAATTGTGGCGCTGCATATTAATTTAAAAAAACTGGCTTTTGTAAGCGACCAGTAAAGGAATAGTTTTTATTCTTTTCAACGTAAAGGAAATCAAGGAAATCAAAGTATGGAAAAATTCGAAACCAGCTAATGAGTAACAACTGAGAAGGAATCTGCATATTTATCTGATATGAAATAGTTAAGTTGCTAGGTTACATTGACCTCATTGAAGAAAAAGTTTAGAATGACAAAAACTGTTATTTTAGGGAAGATAACTATGTTTTTCTGCACTGGCTAAGGCAAATTTTAAAATCCATTGGATATGTCGAATTTTCATCAACTAAAGCAAATGCTGGCGAAGTCGCATTTGAGAAGCTAGGTCGAAATCCTTAATAAAATTCTCAAGTAAGCATGGACAACGTTCTAACAACGAAACCAACTATTCCAACATGTGCATTGCTATCGTGGGTATCTTGGCTGTATACCTGCAACGATGGGGGCTCATAGGCTGATGCAAATGGTTGGTTTCACAAAGCGAACATTGTTCGCAGGACACCAATCTACAGAGCGAAGATAAACCAAGCTGAGAATACTCAACGATGTGTGAACTTTACTCTGCCGTACGGACTAGAAATCGTTTTAGGTGCGAATATAATCAAGCAAAAACCAAAGGTGGTCCGCAATAAGGATATCTCAGAGTCAGGCAGTAGGATATTTTGGTCCAACGAATAAGTTAGAAAGAGGCGGTATAATCGGCATACTATCAGGAGAAAGCTATACTACAAAGCTACTACAAAATAGAGATGGCGTTAGAATGAAATTTCAAAGTCTAAAAAGTCGAGATCGACTCAAGAACATCTACAAATATACAACCACGCATTAATCTACGACAGTGCTAACAAACATGGCAAGGAGCAAAAAGAACTGCAGTAAATCATATGTACAGAGGACTCTTTTGGGAAATCGAATATCCTCAATAGAGTTTATGGAAAATAAATATTTGAGAGAGTCTTTTCAAATGATTCTATATCAATGGAAACTTTTTACTCTGCAGTCCTTTAAATCGCTGTACAATTTATTAACAAATAATCATCGTTTGTTACACATGTTCTCCTTTTTTTCTTGCAAGGTGTACTCGTACATTTATTTGTACATGTTTATGATTCGGTTTTTTTCTTTTTCAGTCATTAACAAATGTTTTATTCGTTATACGTTTTTTTTTTTTTTTTTTTGTTTATGTTCATTTATTTACAATATATAACAATTTTCTTACTATAATAAACTCTAGTATAATACATATTTACATATATACAAAGTCCCAGAAACGAGCTCTCGAGTATTATGGCTATAATATTAATTTTGATTTGCAAATACAATAAATTTATATATATATATTAAAAAAATATAAAATTATATTTATATTTGTAATGAAAAATGTGAAGAAAAACATTACTTATATATAACACAATATTAAAAAAAAAAAAAGTCTTAAAGATAAAAAGGGGTTTTATATTTTACTACTCCATTATCCACCAAAACTTTTTGGTTTTTGTTCTTTGTAATATAAGAGAATCTTTATTCGATATACTTCTATCATACCTGTTACAGAAATTTGATGAATTATTGCAGTCCACAGCTTTGACATTGGCACGTCTATAATTATGATAAAAAATTGGAATACCATTGTTGTCTTGAATTATCTTTAGCCTGTCTAATAACAAAAATGATTCGGGAGGACCGAAGCCATTTTGTAGAGCATTAGATATATAATTGAAATTTGTATAATAAGGTGCCATAATCAAATTGTTTTCATTGCATGAAATACATCTCAAAATATAATTTCTAATTAAACTTATTATAAAATTGTCTATTCTTATAATATTTGATATATCATACAATTTTTTATTAGATATATATTTTACATAGTTGCTGTCTGATGATCTAAATAATCCTGTGCAAGCTCTCAGGCATTTTCTTTCAAATACCCTTATTTTTTCCATGTAAGAAGGAGCGATATTAAACCATATCGGACACCCATATGTGAGGATTGGCCTAATAAGCGATTGATACATAATTATTTTGATTTTAGGCTTTAAATATTTTGAATAAAATAATTGTTTGTACATAAAAAAAGCTTTTCGTGCTTTACTTATGGCTTCAATGACATGATTATTATAATATAGGAATTTATCCAATTGAATTCCTAAATATCTAACAATTTGTTTGTTTGGTATATTGACATTATTTAAATTCGATTTAATTCCAAATGATTTCCAATTTCTTCTGATGTTATTGTTACATTTATTAACTGGTGGTCTGAATAAAATTGTTTCGCATTTATTAATATTTATCTTCATAAACCAATTAACTGAAAACTGCTCTACTATATTGAAGTACTCTTGAAGTTTGGAGTTTATTTTTACAATAGTATCATCAGCATGATGTATAATGATATCATCTGCAAAAGCTATAATGTTGTCTATTTTTTTAATCAAATCCAGTATATAAATATTAAATAGTGTAGGAGAGTTTACCGTGCCTTGTTGTAATCCATTAACAATGTTAAAAGATATTCTACTTTGGTAGTTTTGGTAATATACCTTGAAAGATTTATTACTTATCATATTATAAATAAGCAATATCATATAAAAGGGAAAATCAAGATCTATTAATTTATATATTAACCCTGGGATCCAAATGTTGTCGAAAGCTTTTTCCATATCTATTAAACACGCTCCTGTGCATAATTTTTTGTTCCAGTTCCAATTAATATTAGAAGTGAGAAGGTGTATTGCATTGACTGTCGAATGCTTAAATTTAAAACCAAATTGTTTTTCATCAACTTTTCCATTTTCATAACAAAATTTATTTATATTGTTATTAATGCATATTTCAAAAATTTTACTGATGTTAGGCAGTAAGCTTATAGCACGTAGATTCCTTGGATCCGACAAATTTTTGTCCTTTTTTGGTAAAAGAATAACTTTTGCATTTTTCCATGTATCGGTAAAATACGAATTGTTTAACATATTATTAAAAAGAGAACAATATTCCAAAATCAAAATTTCAGGCATGTTTTTTAGAACAATATTAGGAATACCATCGTTTCCTGACGATAATTTGGCTCTCAACTTAGAAAGAATAAATAGCATTTGGTCTTTAGTTATAAAATATCCATTAGCCTGTGAGTCACTCATGTTATGAGACATTTTTTCCGCATTAAAAAATGTGATAGTAGTTGGATTACTATCGAAATCATTTTTAATTCTTAAAAATCTGTTAAACTTGTCATTTACTTGTAAATGTGTGCTATTATTTCTATCTATTTCTTTATGGGCATGGACTGATTGTAGAAAAGAACCAATCGCATCTAGCATTTGATTATGATCACGAATTATATAATTGTTGCAATTGTCTTTTTCTAAAACATTGGTATCAATAGCTACATTATCAAGTAAGTATTTAAGGTTTTGTGGAATTTTTATGTTTTCCAAATGTAATGGTTTAATTTTTTTAAAGTTTTTTTTTATTTCTTCGAACATTTTTTTGGAATCTTTTGGATCTAATTGGGAAAGTTTATCTTGTATATTTTTGTTTAAAACTTTGATTATGTTTTCTTTTAAAAGTTTTTTTATTAGTTTTAGTTGAGATCGAAGTAAGTTCAATGAGGTTTCAGGTAACGTGAATTCTAGTCTGTTATGTTTTTTAATTATTGTTAAAATTTTACTTTTTTCTTGATGTAGTTTCTGCACTATTGGGCTTTTAGTTTTCTTAAAATAGTCGACTTTCTTAGTCTTAGGAGTTGCCTTCTCAATAGCATTTACAATTAAATTATTTAATTTGTCAATATAATTATCTATCTCAGAGTTAGAAAGATTTCGATTTTTTGGAATAAGTGTATTATTGTCCAATTTTTGAATGATTTTATACCTGAATTTTTTCCAGTCCGTTCTCTTATAATCATATGTTACATTCTGAGGTTCCTCAATAAAAGAAAAAAGGTCATATTCGTTATTCATATACGCACATATTTGCAATGCTTGGTGGTCACTGTCATAGTCTAAAGTTTCTAGACAGTTTAGTGTGCTGTTTTTAGTAATTATGTGTAACCTACAATCAGCTATACATACGTCTATATATGAATTTGATTTGGGATATGAAGGCATTTCTGAAGCGTAAAATTTACATCTATAGTCTATCTCATTATCAACTAACCAGTCTTTTAATTTCTTACCTTTAATATTATCAGTAGGGTTACTCCAATCTCTATGACGGCAATTTAAATCTCCCGCTAATATATAGTAATTGTTGATGTTGCGTAAATCTAATGCTTGGAAAAGGTTACTAAATTCGGAACTAAAACTTGTGTCATTATTTCCCGAAGGATAATAAGCAGAAATAATTACAATATTTTTATTTTCAGCCATAGGTATACGCACTATACAACTTTCTAAAATCTGAATTGAATTAATTGTATTGTTTGTACATACAGTGTACTTTATGTTACTTTTAATCAAAATGGCTGTACCACCTCCTCTTGTTGCACCTGGTCTATCTTTTCTTATCATAACATAGTTAAAAAATTTAAGCTTATGTCTCGGGTTGAGTTTTGTTTCATTTAAAAGTACAATATCAGGATTGTGTTTTTCAAGAAAGTTTTGAAGATCAAACCTTCTACTTAACGATATTAAAGAATTCACATTAATATGAATTATTTTGAGGTTTTTTAGTAAGAATGAATTATTATCCATTTTTTACACTCCTACCATGGAAAAAATAGCATCTATACGTGATGCTTGTAGGTTTAATTGTTTTTGGAGATTTGCCACTTGATTATTTAGACTTAACAACATATTTTTTAATTCTAATATAAAGGTGTTATTATCTGAATACGAATTCATATTATTATTATTGTTTACTTTTAAAACATTAGCAAAACTTACATTTGGGTTATAAAAAGAATTTACATTAGAAGCATTATTTTTATTTTCTAATAATGATCTTTGCTTAAGTCTAAGTTTTTGTTGCAGTTGCTTATATTTTTCACAGCCTTTATACGAGGCTGGGTGCCCGTATTTGTTGCACAGCACGCAGTACAATTTTTCTCTTTCTTCTTCCACTACATTTGTTAATTTACATTCACCTCTTTTATGATCGTCGTTGCATTTAACGCATTTTGAAGGTAAGTAGCAGTTTGCCGCGCTGTGGAAAAAGCCTTGACAATTGCGACACTGGGGAATCTCTTCTCTTTTTATTTGTTCCCATTTTATCATGCGATAAAAAATTGTTTTAATTTTTTTTAATTCGTTTACACTACTTTCTGGTGTGATTTGTACTAAAAAGAAAGGCAAGTTGTACCCTTTCTTTATAGAATTTTTCGTTGTAAATTGACTAACTTTAACAAATTGTAAATCTTCAGTTTGATAATGGCAAAGATCATTCAAAATTTCGTCCGCTTTTATATCGGAGTCTAAACCCTTTAGCAAGTATGACTTTGTTTTTAACACTTTTGGAGTAAATGTGAAGAAATTTGAATTTGTTTTAATCAGATATGCCTTCACTCTTGAAAAGTCATCTAAAGAATTCATATAAAGAGTTTTTTTATTCCTAAATTCTTTAATTTTGAAGTCTTTTATTTTTAAAGCATTTTTTATAAATTCTATTAATTCTTTAGAATCTATATCAATTATGTTAATAGGAGGAATTTTTTTGTTTTTATTTTTTTCAGAATTAATTGTTGTATTATTGTTCATTGTTGGTACAGAAATATTTTTTTCATTTATATTTTGTCTTTCAGGCATTGCAGCTCGTGCTAAGTTATGCTGTTGCGATTTTTTTTTATTGTTTTTAACATGATCTTCAAATTTTTTCAGTAGATCACCATCACATACAGTATCATTTTCAGTGTCTAGCACTTGATAATAATTGTTTTTATAATGTTTGGATGCTGATTGATCCATTTTTTCGTTTTTTCTTTTTTTCACATTCTCTATGTTGAATTTGTTGGTTGAATTATTCTTATTATTGTTCACTGAGTCTGAAGCCTTAAGCTCGCTCATAACACAAATGTTTTTAACTTTTTAAAACCGGTTTTTTTTTTCTTTTTCACCGCTGATGCAAAAACAAAATATTATTACTTCGATTTTAAAAGAAGTAAAAATAGGAAAAGAACTTATAATATTCGACTTTTTCTCCGTAATGCGACTGACTCTCATCACGGTCACGATCGAACTTGTTATACGTTTTTCATTTTCTTTTTAATATTTTTCAGTTCTCGTATGCATTTTCGTTTTTTTTTTTTGTAATTTTTGAATGTATTTTTTTTTTTGGCAAAATCGAAATTAAATTGTTAATGGTAGTTTAATGTTTTTGTTGCAGTCTTTTTATGGTCGCTTGTGACTCTCGTTCCCTGTTCAAGTCACTTAACGGAACGCATGCATAAATTAAATCTGAGACGTGCTCAAACATTTGCCGAAAAAAGCACGTTTTTTCATAAGGATCGAGTAGAGCGAGTGGAAATGGTGTGACGATAACAGCTTGGTAAGCAGGAGGGGAGGATTTTGATGATTAAGGAAACGAATTTATAATGGTTTTAACAATTATTAAAATATTCAAAGAAGATGAAAATTGATTTTCTCATGTAAAATTGCCAATATAAAGTTGATGTTGTAAAAAAATGAAGAGAAAAAAGAAAACACTTACCGTTAACATTGCAGTCGCTTAGTTTAGATGTTAACATGACTGGAAATAAAAAAAAATTATTAAAGAATATTGTGTAATTAAAATAAGTACTTGCAATTATCGCTTTTATTTAAAAAGCAAATTATCTCCACAAATTTTATCTACTACGGGGAGAATAAAAGAATGAGAATCCAGTCATATATGGCAATCATATGTAATGGGTGTTTTTTTTAGAACTTTGAGTTGGAAACATTACTTTTTTGTCAAACGATTTAACAGCTTTAAAGCAAGGGTTAGCCAAACGTCCACAAAACATACATTCGTATTTAGCATATGAAGAGCATTGCAAATGCTTTCCAAAATTACATTATGATACGGTGATCGCTCTCATTGCTTTTCGTATTCTAAAAACCAACGTACATTCTCCGTGGACGTTTGGTTAACCGGGGATTTATTTTTTTTTTTTTTTGTTTAATTTGGTTTAACATTTCAGATAGACTTGCGCCTGAGCAATTCATGCAAATTGTTGAAATTTCAATAAAAATAACAGTTTTGTTCGTTAAACTTGTCGTGCACTTCGTCCGTTTAATAGTGTACATAATCGTCCTCCAGAGCGACTAATTGATGTTGATATTGAATTTCCATTAAAATTTTGTATCCGATAATGCTCGTTTTTTGTTGAATGGGTGCGTAAATATTCAGATAATCCACAAGCATTTGTTGACCATTATAGACGAGTGTGGGCTGGTGCAGCCATTGGTCAATATGTGTTGAGATGAACGATATAGGGAATGATTGGAAAATTTTTCAGTAACACTGCCACAAGTGGTTTCGATTAGAAGTGGCTCCATGCTACAATTTACTCAAAGAAACTTGTTAATGAAAGAAGAAATTCACGTATTGATCCAATTAATTGGCCACCAAGATTTAGTAATTTCAAAACGGTCTGAAACTGTCGCGAACATTCTAACAATATGACAATTATATCATGATGATATTTCAGCTAACTGCAGAACGTATAATCTGGTCATATGTGGCACAACTATCAAACTCTGAGATGAATCCTGTAATTTAGGAAACCTTTTAAAGACCTCCGGGTCATTATTGACAAAAGAGTTGTCGACTTCGTCAAAGGTAAATGGATAGCTTCGGATATGGGCAGAACTATAAAGGAAATCTGGCTAAAGCTGGAGATAGGGCTCACGGACATCTGCTAAAACTCCAAAAGAGCTTGATTGATGTTATTTTTGGAGACATTACTAGTCACAGCATTATTGGCTCTTATGCAATGCTCATAAGGCATAGGCACGTGGCGAATGACTTCTCCAGAAGCTGCACATGTCCGACACTATGCCAAAGGAGAAAAGGTAGGTTGGTGTCTATTAATATATACAACTTAAACGAACTATTAATGTAAGACAATGATGTTCTACGATGCTTCGTCAGAAACTACGGATGGTTTAATTTAGGTGAAATGGAACGTTGTGGTATCACAATGAACTCTATATAGCCTTAGTCTGTCTATCCAAACGCTATGCGGAGGTACGTACCTGGCAATCGATGTCCTTTCCAATTGATTGTAATAAGCGAAAATACCGTTTTTAAGTTATAAACCACAATTCGAATGGATCGAAGACATTCCCTTATTACAATAAAATTTGGTTAATATTTCTATTGGAAGCTTATTTACTGTGATAGAAATATTACAGATATTATCCATTGACCATCTATAGAACTGGATATTCTAGGAATGGAAGATTTTGATATTTTTGTCATTGCATTCTTATTACCCGATTAATAAGATATGATGCCATAAGAGCATTCATGTTCTCTATTGTAAAACCATATATTTTCCCGGCGCACAAAAACTTAATCGCTTGTGTTAAAAGTTCACATTTGTTAATGCCTCAAATTCTAACCTCATTAACATTCTAACATCTAACAGCCAACAACAACTTAAACATTTGAATTGCTTTTAAGCAGCAGCAACTACAGTTTTAGCTTTAAATCGTAGAAAAGCCACCCATATCTTAGTGGAGTTATTTGTAAACAACAGAGCAGAACAGGGAAGGGCGGTAAAAAGAGGCTAAAAGTGTATGAGTATGTTGAGTATGAAAATTTTGCAATTTGCGACGTGTTTAAATACAAAAGCTTTAAGGCATTAACAAATCATTATTACTGCTTGAATATTTCAACAGGCATTTCAGCAGCAACACACTACAACAATCAGTTTACATACACACCGATATACACACATGTGCATACTTGCAACCTTCCACTTTCCGCTTGGCGATAGTGATACCTTTAAAATTGCAACATTACATACTGTATGGAGGTTTCCTGTAAGCCACATACCGATGATAATAGATTTGCATTTTAAACAGGGACTTATGGTCTACGGACTGCAAAATATTTGCTTTGAGTGTATGCATGCCTGTGTGGTTGTAGATTTGTAAGAAAAAATCTCTCTTTTTCTTTTTCGAAAAAAACAAAAACAAAAGCATTAAGGTTGTAAACAAGAAAACGAGACCAAAGTCAACGTTGTTACTGTTACCATTTATTGCACTGTAAAGGTTTATAAATGTTCTATTAGGCGCCAAATTGTTTATGTTGCCGACATGAATGTTTCAAAAACTTCATAAAAAAAATAAAACAAAAATTATTAAAAGGCAACAACAAGCACAACTTAAGCCCAAGTAGGCTGTCACTAGTTGAGCCATTCAGTTGGTTAGGCAGTCAGTTTGCTGTAGAATTAATGCCGGCTGGCCACTCAGGCTTTTATGTTGCCCTGCCATAACGCCTGCCATAAATGATTCAAAAGCTGCTTTTAACTGAAAATTATATTTGGCAACAGCGATGAGTTTCAAATTATGAAACAATTTCGTACAAAAATAGAGTTACCAGATATTGTAAATTTAAAACTGGAATAGGAATAGACTTATTCTTATTTACTTTCTAATCGCAGTCGAATGTAAGAGATTGTTTACGGTATTCAAAAATATGTAAGTTAAAACTTAAGACCCTTTCCACAATGACCTATCTTTATACTTCAGAGCCATGGCAGCTACTTATGTTTCAACTCCTACGTCGCAGTATTAGATTCAGCATCATTTATGATAACTATTATTTTGCCCGGATCAAACTTATTTCATGACTTGATGAAAAACTTTTATTCTACATTTAAAAAACTCAGATCGGACTATTTGAAAATTACCTTATTTCTATAGAGGCGTACCAGTTTTTATTCCGTATTTAAATTTGTTCACACACTTTGTCGGAGCATTGTTAATTAAAAACTATATAATATCAGGTAAATGACCAGACACAACAACGTGTGTTGAGGAGGATCTGGAGCAGTTGGAAAGTAATCATAATTTTCATCGAAGAATGATACACATTTCTGGATGTATGGGTGCGTCAGCAAATAAAAAAATTAAGAATGACATTCCCAAAAATCACTGTTTGGTGTGGATTTTAAGTTGGCGGTGTCATCGATTCATATTTCTTCAAGAGCTACGTTGGCCAAGCCGTAACTGTTGATGACTACCTACTTTTTTTTGGCCTGAATTAGATAATATGTTGTTCAGCGAAGTCGCCGTAGTTGGCTTATTAGACGTAAAGCCAGGGTTCGAGCCCCAGGCCAGACATCAAAATAAAACACAAAAAGTATTCCTTCGGCGACTTCCGCTCAGCAGATTTCTGGCAAAATTTCTGAGAGCAAATAAAATTACCATGAAAAGTTTCTAACAATCTGTCGTTCGGAGTCGACTTTAAAATTATAAAAAAATATAAAATTAACACACACAAGATAAGTGGTCTGAGAAGCTAGGTCGTAATCCTGACTAAAGAGTTGTATAAACAATTTTATTTAATTTTAGAGTAGTTGCCAGAAATCTGCTGAGAGGAAATCGCCAAAGAAATATTTTTCACATTTCGTTCTGTTGGTGATGTCTGACCTGAGGTTTGAAAAGTGGCCCCACGTCTAAATAAGACCTACTAGACTACGGCTACTCGTTTTCCTGCGTTATAACCATAATTGAAGTCATTGCTGTCTACTTTCCAAAGTAATATTTTAAACTTGACAACACTGACACATTTGTTCAAAAATAAACCGAAAATCATTATTTAAACTTAAAACAATTAAACCGGCTTGTCCATTAGCTACGCTAACAGAGTAAAGATAATAGACAGAATAGCTTTAAAACACAAAAAAAAAAATCACAAATTGCCTCCATTGGCAGCTGTTCCACTAAAACTACCCTGCACCAAATCCACTTAAACATGTATGTGCACGAAATCTTGAACGTATCCAAACTGGCTACAGCACAGGGTATACTAGTTGTATGTATGGTTATGGAGACTCCATTCAAAAGCTAACGTTTGTTACTGGCTGGTGAATAGGTGGGTTTGTGTGAGGCTATGTTGCAAAAATGGCTTTTTGTTTTTTTTTTTTTTGTTTTTTGTTAGACAATTTATGTGTAGCACTTGTTTTAACACACCAAAAAAACCTAATTATTGTTATTAAATTATGGGTAATAAGCGGTATTTCGTCGTGGAGCTGCAACATTGAAAGATAAGTGCGCAGCATACATTCTCATAAAATGTAATTTTCCTTATTAGACGCCAAAATAATCACTATTTGAAGAAGACATGAAGGGAATTAATTACTCCACATAAAACAGGCATAATACGCTTTAGTAGCTATAGCTAAGCCATATGGGACAGCATGGCTGTGTGTCAAAGCGGCAAATAGGCAGGCTGACTGGATGAGAGCATTTAACGTAACAAAATTTAATCAATTTTTCATTAACATTTCACAGCACGTTAACAAGTTAATTGTGAATTTTTATCACAATATTTTGGAAATGAATAAAATCAGTCTCAAAAAGAAATCAAACTAGTTCGCTTAGGTCCATCCTGGATTTGCAATAGGCAATCATACCAAAAACCAAAACTAATCACACATACTCTCTGTTTTTTTTATTCTATGCGATACCGTTAATGTAATTTGTTTTTGTTTGCGTATCCTGTGATACGATATCAGATTCAATGTTTTAAAACCAGACCTGGGATCTGAGTATTATTGCATTTTGTCTAAAAATTTACTGTTAAAAGCTAGGTTAGACACTCTTATTAAGTGCAAGACGCCTCTGTCAGGTACTTTGCACAAAAGAAACTTTATGAGTCTGTCTGACTTCAGTTAGAGATTCGAAAGGGCAAGCAAATTGAGTCTTAGCCCATGACAGCTCATATCATAGGGATAAAACCTTTGTAGTCTTTCGGAATTAGGTCGCCTCTGAAAAAAAAAACGTTTTATTGCTTTTACCTGTACAACAAACTACATTATTATGGAATGTTATCTAGAGAAGCTGCATCGACTGGCAACACTTTTTATCCAGCAACTTGTAGTTAATGTTCCCGGTTTATGACAGTGACATTTACATATTGCTTATCTGTTTATCTACATGGTATGTTGGTGGCGTGACCACAGTGCCACACCAGTTCACAATTCTTCAAAGTGACCCCATCCATTAAGGGTTTAACTAGCTGCTGCATCAGAAAATTTAAACTTTAAGAAATTAATGGAAATTACGGACAAGACAAGAAAAAATAAATACGAAAATTATATGCAACAATTCCCACACGAACACCATCAACGACACACCAACAAGATGTTTTCTATTGCAATTTGATATGGCAGGGGCAGCATTAAAAATATTTTTTTAAGTGACCACATGATGTTAGGGGACAACGAGAACAGTTGATAATTAAAAATTAAAAGTTATTTTCGTTTTTGATTTCCTTTTCTTTTTGTTGTTGTTATTGTACAATATGTGTTAGAGAACTTTGTTCAAAAAGCTAAAGTGTAAGCTGACACAGTTTACCAACTATTTTGGGAGCATAATTCCATTGAAAAGTTGACAACAAAATTATAGTTGTGGCAACATAGTTTTTCTTCCTTAAAAGGACTTCCATAGAGTTTTGTGTCCACCCACAGACAGTTTGTGCCATACGAAAATGGTCAGACGGAAGTGGCAACTATTTCTTCGTTTCGTTTCGGTTCTAAATTTGTTGAAAAGTTTAATTAATTAAATGCAGTAGTGGGGGGAAAATTAATTAATTTTTTGTATAAAAAAATCAGGAAATGAAACTTGAAAAAAGAGAAACAAATAGAAGTGGATTTAAGCAGAATTTTAAACCATAAACGTAAAAATAAATAAACATACATACATACATAATTGGTCATTACAACCCTTCAGTCAGGATTACGACCTAGTTTCTCACACCACTTATGTTGTGTGTGTTAATTTTATACATGAGTGGCGGGACCTACAGTTTAAAGTCGACTCCGAACGACAGATTTTTGAGATCTTTTCATTGCAATTTTATTTACTCTAAGACTTTTTGACAGAAATCTGCTGAGAGGAAGTCGCCGAAGAAATACTTTTTGTATTTTATTTTGATGTCTGGCCTGTGGCTCGAACCCTGGCTTTTCGTCTAATAAGCCAACACACTACCTACTACACCACGGCGATTTCATATAAATATATACAAATAAATAAAACGAGATTTTAATTATTCTACGTAGTTCAACAAAGATGGCGATCAACATCGTAATGTGGGTAACTAAGTCGGTAGTGAAAATCGAAACAACTTCCATATGCAATACATCGGCATGACTGTTTTCCACAAATATGTTGTGATAAATTTAATTGAACGCATTGAGAAAATGTTAAAAATATTTGATATGTTTTTGGATTGGTAGTGAATGTCTCCTACGAGTTAGTGCTGTAACATTCTACTACTTTTCACTACTCGATACTACTCAATACTTTTCATTTGGGTACTTAATACTACTCGATACTTTTAACGGCTTTTTAAATTTAAAAACGTGGTATTTATCTGTTTATTTGCTTTTTATTATAAAAAATAAATAAATTAGAAAAGTTAACTTTTATTTCAACGTTAACGAATTAAAAAAAATAAATTAAATAAAAAATTTGTACTTTGAGTGTGTGCTAAACGGTAGCAATTTACTCCAAAAAGTAATTTTTTGACATTTATAAGTTAATACAATTTCACCAGCTCATTGGGCGACATACATTTTTGACAAATGAAATGAAAATTTTGAAAACTAAAAAATAAAATATTTTACAAACTAAGTTACAAACTCAAAATTTGTTTTACAATTACATGTAAAAAATCAATATAGCGTACACAAAGTGTTTCTTTTGTTAAAAATGCAGAAGTTCTTGAATGATTAGTGGTATATGTCAAAATTTACTACAGGTAAGAAAGATTTCATTTGGCAAAGAAGAATTGAAAATTTTCCTCACGATAAGTAAAATTTGATTGAAAAAGCTTTGTGTTTGTTAGAAATCATTGAAATGCAAAAATAATAATTTTTCAACATTTTCACTTTTTAGTAAATTGCGCCTTCTGTCAGGATCTGACCAGCTTTTGAAAACACTCTTTCACTAGGGACTGCCGTTGCCACAATAGCCAAATATTTGTTAGCAAGTTTAGCTAAAAAGGGATATTTATTTTCATTCATTTTCCACCATTCTAAAGGGCACTTCTTTCTTTCAAGTGTGTGCTCATTTATATATTGTTCCAATTCAGCAAATGATTTTTTGATATTATTCTTATTTGCATTTGATTCTTTGTCAAAGTGATCCCAAATAGATTTTTCACTTAAAACCTCCTCCAATAAATTGTCTAATTCAATTTCTACATTTCTCTTCCAAAAGGATATTAATTTTAGATTTACTAATATTTAAAGCATTTTCATCACTAAATGATTTTAATTTGAATCGAGGATCTAGAAAGTTTGAAATTGAATATATTTCATTAGTTTCACACATATGAAAACGTCTGTTTATATAAATTTAAACAAATTATGTTGTGCTTATTTAACTCAAAAGTATTGAGTACTTACTTTTTAGTATTGAGTATCCAAAAAATTTGGTAAATACTCGATACTCGATACCCACTAATCAATACATTAACAGCACTACTACGAGTAGGGATAGCAATTGGGAATGTGGAAAATAACATCATCTTCATCGTTAGAAACCCAAGGAGTGCAATTAACCTCACTATAGCGTTTAAAAAAGACCTCTTATAAGTGAGATCTCAAAATAGGTTGAATATATCATATTGGACCAGATATGTTTTCGCTAGTCAGAAATAGAATTGAGCTGCAGATGTAAACTTCGATGGGTCTATCCGACTGATGGCAATCTGTAATTTAGACAGTGTTTTCTTTTGATGATTTTCGTAAACAATTTACACAATTTGGAAGATTATCATTAAATGGTAGCTTAAAAAATTGCAACAGCTAAGCCTAGTCCTTGATTCTGTGTTTGAAATACACGTGTAGGATTAAATTCTTCTTAAAAAAACCCTTCTCACCTTGAAGTTCAAAGATAATTTTATTCTTTAAGAAAAATTAATTCGAAAGCAATTAAAATTAATTTTTTCGTTATAGTTTTACGCCCCCTTTTGTTGCTTTTCCATAATTTTGTGTTTTCTGCTCGTATGCCTGATAGCGCCTGGGTAAATAAACTACAGATACGATCTGGGCGATAAGGAATCACATGACAATAACAACAATAAAAAAGAAAGAAAAAACTAAAAGTATACAAAACAAATTCTCCCCCATTTGAGAGAACAAATATGACCAAAAGGAGCAACAAAACTTGTACAGAAATGCACAGAACTTGAAGCAAATAATAAACAAAAACAAAATAAAATACAATCAAATAAAATGGTCTGGAAAATGGAATAGAAAAACACAAAAAGAACTAAAATTAGAAGAAAAAAGAACAGACAAGAAAATGAAAAAATTTTAACTTTTAACATTTGACGAACCAACTACTCTCATGCAACCAAGGCAGTTTACAAGCCAGCTAACCAACGAAGTGTAAATAAAAATCATGTTCTACACACATAGTAAACTCAGCTGGCTAAGAATGCAACAGTGAAGCATCAGCAACAATAGTAAGCGAATAAGATGCAACAACGTTAGAAAACGTTAAGAGTCGGTGTAGTGTGTACTGTTAACTACAATTACTACTACGATTACTTCAAAAAGCTGTGTGCAAAAGATTGGAAAAAGTCCGTTTAATTCAATGGCATATAATAATATAAATGCTTAAGAATGCCGGGTGAGTTTAGAGGAGATATCAAGACGTTTGACTTTTACTCTCATATGAATTCCAGAACACGGGGACATTGAAGGTAATAACAGAGCAAACGTGCTTGCATATATTGATACAACAGAAAATTGTTATATCTTTAAAGAGCTCCAAGCAAATTTCTTTCGTTTGCAAAAGAAAGACGAGACCACGAATCCACTGGAATAGCGATCAGACAGATCTAACCCTATGTGGATATACGATAAAATAAAGTTGCGTTAAACCTGTCCAAACAAAGTCTAGCTTAAAAACAGTGTCAATTATAGCAATTATAAAGGGATAACGGCCTTTGGGTGATTACTCCCGGGAGACTCCGGTAAACTCAAAAGGTTACATCTTCTGCAACCACGGGGAAAATGAGGAAACTACAGTACAGGCATCCAGAACTTATTGGCATAACGCCGCTATTCAAAGGCGATTTAAACAGAATTCACATTCTCATATCGAGATGTATGAGAAAAGCCAGCGAGGAATTATAGTTATAAGCCAGCTGCCAATGTAGTCTAGGTTAACCTATCCAAGCAGTCATTTTAAAACTCTGAAATGGTGCTTGAAACAAAATTAATGAAAAGTGCAGTTTTTATTGCGCCCCGAGGCGAAATTTATATGAAATCTGGACAACTGGGAGAATGAGGAGGATAACTTGCCAAGAGAAATTTCACAATTTGGTGTACCTTTGAAAGATATCGAAAATATCGCTACATTAACACATTGGCCACAGCTGATTGCTTTTTATTTTTAAAACGCTTTTTGCATTCAAACATCACACGTTGTTTGCCAAGTGCAGGAATTCTAACCAGGGTAACCAAAACTGCAAAAAAGCTAAGATTTCTCGCTGTTTTATATTTCATTTTCTCAGTTTCTAGGTGAATTTCATTATAACTTTTGTTGTTTCTGTACGGAAATGTTTGTGTAGTATTAAGTCATATGTATCACAGGCTATCTGTATAGGCTTTTGTGCAGGGAGTAATGTCCTGTACATAAACTTGAGTTGAGTTGTAAATTTTTTTTCAGTTCTGCTTTTATATTTTTATGTTCCAATAGTAGTAAGAGTGCCATCTGCATCTCCATCATTGCCAGCATCGCTATACAATCGCTATACAATGTACGGCTCCCTTAACATGTAAAGTGTTTAAATGCCACGTTAGGAAAGAGCAAAAGCATTTTGTATCACAAGGAATGGTGATGACTTTCGTTAAATGAGATGAAAATTTATAAAAAAAATAAATAAAGCAACATACAGTAGAAAAAAAGAAAGAAGCAGAAGGGAATGATTGTAGTTTGAGAAAGGAAAAAGAAAAGCAAAGCTTAAGCAAGCAAAAAAGCAGCTCAAAACAAATCCAAAAAAAAAAGAGAAAGAAAAAAAGAAAGAAGCAGAAGGGAATGATTGTAGTTTGAGAAAGGAAAAAGAAAAGCAAAGCTTAAGCAAGCAAAAAAAGCAGCTCAAAACAAATCCAACACATATTCAAACAAATAATTTCAACAGAAAAGTGTACTTCAAAATACAAGCTGAGCGGTGAGCGCATCATCATCACCATCATCGTCGTCGATATGCTCGCGTACTAGTAGCTAAGGTGCTCTCCAAGCACAGTAAAACCATTGAGTAAAGGAATGGAAAAAAACCAAAACTGTTACAAAAGAAGAACTCAGAAATTATATGAAAGGAAGCCTACAAAAGAATTTTTATGTTTTGCACGCTATTTGCAACAACACCAACATCAACAACAATAACACAAGAATACACATACCAATGCATAAACATAGTACGTAGGCAGCGTAATCTATGATTTTATTTTTTTACTTGCAAGTGGTGCAATTGATAAGTTACTTTATGACAAGTTTTTGTTACCAAAACTAAAAATCCTGAGGTTCCCAATGACACACTTGAAGTTAAGACTGATGACTCAAAGATGTGTGAGGGTTAAACTTGTTACAGTTTCTGATATTAAACATTTTATAGAGCACCTGACTATTGCAGTATTTTCCATGCAAAGGAAATGGCTATTTTGGAAGCTGTGAGATGATTGTTTGAAGGCGGAATTTTTCATGAAATTCCTTTAATTAACTCGGACAGCCAGGCTGCGGATTTCATAGAGCAATTATGGATCATTCAAAAATAAATCTTTTATGGATTCCGGGACCTAGAGATATCGTTGGAAAATGCATTGGTGATGAGCTGCCGATAATCGGTACGAAGCTCGCGATTTCCGACAATTCACAGGGCATAGATATTCCGATTGCCTCAGTGAGGCCCAATTCCGTTGGCAGCAGAAGGAAACACTGGCAGACTCATTTTTGTCCTTAAATCTCACGGTTATCCATTGTGCAATAGCACACCATTCCCAAAAATTACTTCTGCACGAGCTGTGGTTTTGAGAAGGCCAAAGAGTCTGCATTTTAAGTTATATGTCAGTTCCCTGATATTGTCATGAAGGTTTTTGATCTCTCACTCTCTGACATCCTTGACTGAGTTCTCTAATAGGAAGATTGCTGCAATAGCAAGATTTAATTTGGATTCGGATTGGTTTCCTCTTGAGAACTCCGTATTGAATATTGTATATGATACCGCAATGCGGGTTTAAGAGGAGGGTCCGCTGCCATACCTAACCTAAATTAACTTACTGCAGCAACAAAAAAAGTTTTGATTTTTAAACAGTAAGAGCAAATCTGAATTCTTCTTAGTTGTCATAGTGCGTTTAAAACAGTGATTGTGTTGAACAAGGTTTATATGCATTTGACACTAAGGGAGATGCTTGAATATCTCCCAGTTAAGACTCCTTTAATCAAGGTTACCAGCAGTTAGAGTGAGAGAGAGAGAGAGAGTAGAATAAGGAACGTATCCCCATTTATTAACTTAACAATTTGACCTCGTTACCATATGTCACACATTAAAAGAACATACATGTTTTGTCAAAGAGAACTTTCATTCGAAAGACAGTTGAGGTGTACGAACGTGTATATTTTACTTCGTATTTTATGATGTTTCTGTTTTGAGAATATGATTTCAATATAAAATTGTTGCTTTATTTGCATATAATATACTGCATATGCGTATGCACATATAGAATATAATTTCTATTATAAAATATGAATAATAATGAAGTACTCAAAAACAAAATGACCCACACCTAGTTTTGAACAACGAAAAAAAGGTTTTCTTCTTTTTCTCTCCTAAACAAGCGGCTTCAGGGGGATTTATTAGTTTTCAGGGTTTCTAGTGAACTAATAAAGTAAACCTATGGAACAATTCTTCTTGTGAAAAATGGAATAAAATGAGAGTGCACTCGCTACAATACAACCCTTCAATAACAAGCCCTAGCCAAAGCTAAAGCATGTTCAATTTCTGTAGTTCTTGTTTTTTATTCCAAGAGCTTCAAGTAATTAGTAACGATGGCAATAATATGGAAATGCAACCTAATAAAGAGGAACTTGTAACAAACAGGCTAACAGTTACAATACAACTATTACAATTAGTTAGAACTTGCTGTCGTTGGTGCTGTTTACGGGGGAAAGTATCAAGAATACGGATCGTATAAGAAACCAAAGCAGGAAGAAATAAATGGGCTCTCCGCTCATACTCTTAACAAAATATGCGAAGTGCCTCAGAAGAAACACAAACTCAACACAATACGGAGTAACACAACAAGAACAAGGAACGACATTCTTAATATTCTAGAACTCATATATGAATTGCAACTCCTGCTACTGCTCCTATAAATTGAGTCAACAAAGACAATGATTCTAGAAATTACAACGAAGGAAATAATGGGGAAGAGTTGTTCTTAAGTCGAGGTTAATGACAATATAATCCTAAAAGTATATGCAAAGGAGAGAGGGAGATTACAGAGTGGGTATCCCTTATGTCGTAATAACCGAAGGTGGCTTAGGTGACCACTTAACTATTTCATAAATTAAAAGTGAAACAAGTGGAAACAAATGTATAATGTTACACGAAACGTCAACAATTCGAAGTAAGAAAGTTAACTTAAAAACCATTCAGAAGGAATACATGTAACCCAAAATATATGCATCCATCCCCTCACTCATCAATAAATTTTCTGGCTTCTTTTAATTTTTTGTTGTTTTGCCTAAGCATTTTTACCCCCTTTTTTATTATTGCTTTATTGTTATTCTCTGTTTTCCTTATCCTTGTCGTTACTACTCCTTTCTTTGGTACTTCTTCTACAGTGTATATGCGTATATTTTTGCTCTTCTTTTGCTCTTCCTTTTCTATTTACTCTCTGCCTGCTGTATCGTTTCCATTCTTGCCTTTCACTGTAGACAGGGAAGGAAATTCTTTGATGTGTATATAAAATCTACGCATAAATGCTAGATAAGTAAAGGGGAGATTGGGTGTCACTCCTGCGTTTGACTCCAAAGACATGTCTGAAGGTTTTGGTTTGAAGGTGGTGAAATGCATACGTCGGTGTACTCTTCTTTCAATGCAATGACATTTGAATTGTTTCACAACGAATACTCCTTTTAAGAAATTTAAATGATTCGTTTGCATATTTTATAACATTTTAAGATTCATTCTGTTGCATGGTGTTAATAAAATATTTTAAAGTTACACTTTTCCTGCAGAAGGATTTTAAACTAAATTTTTGATTAAAAATATCATGACGTTAAAAAAAATGATCACAATTTTGCCATCTTCGGTGTAGTATTGATGAGGTCTTCATGGCTTCAATACTCTAAGGAAGATAATTTTTAATTAAAAGTAAATGTCATTTTATTCACTTCATTCAGTCCTGTAGGATGGTTGTTGGATAATAGAAGTCCATGGTTTATACCGTATACAAATACGAAAAACCTGGTGTGTTTTTCCAAAAGTTAATGAAAGCAAATTCTAGTGCAATTAGGGTCATGCATGAATGGTTCTAAATTTGGGCACAGAACTTAAAAATCCCTTACAAGAGAATCTCAAAAAAGGTACTTTATGCTTAACCACAGCGTTTCGCACCACTTATGTTGTGTGTGTTAATTTTATACATAAGTAGGCGGGAGCTACAGTTTGAAGTCGATTCCGAACTACAGATTTCTAAGAAACTGTTCATATCAATTTAATTTACTCTCAGAGTTTTTGCCACAAATCCGCTGAGAGGAAGTCGCCGAAGAAATATTTTTCTTTCATATTTCGTTTGAGATATCTGACCTGGGGTTTGAACAGTGGTCTCACGTCTAATAAGCCAACACACTACCTACTAGACTACGGCGACTTTAAATCTGTTTAAAGCATTGTTTACTTTCAAAATGGATACAGAGTGCCATTCTAAGAACGGGTTTATGTAAGTCATCTATTGAGGGCCCAAGTCAACTACGCGCATTTGTGACCTTATCGGCTTTCTAAAAAGTTGGTTTTTGCCCAACGAAGTACGTTTATTTTGCATAAAACACGACAGTTGTTAGAAGAAATTAAGAAGAAACTTAAGAGCTACCACAGTAAATGATTTTCTTCCCACAAAGCCACCTTCACTCGTAGTGTTTGTGATTGCGTAATACTTCATAATGGAAAAATTCATTTGTTTACCACACTTTTGTAAAATGATTTCCAAATGTTTGGTAAATCATGTCAACAAATAATTTAAAAAAGAAAAAAATCGCAAGAAGAAGCCGTTAAAGCAACGCTTGCTGCACTCCTTAATCTTATTTCCTTCAAAAAGAAATCCAAGATGCCAATGCCATAAAAAGAAATTATTGGATTCAAAGAAATATTCACAAAAATAAAGAAATCAAAGAAAGGGATAGAGAGAGAGGAGAATGAATTTAAAGAATGAACTCTTAATGGATTAACCAAAGAGGGAAAATCAATTAGCTCAAAGCCTCGTTTAAACCTGCAGGCTATTATAAGTTGTAGAAACACTACACGACTGCCATCAGCCCCGCAACATTGGTAAAGAAAAGAACCAGATTGAGAAGCTATTAACTGCAGCTTACACTTTGTACGGTCTTGTCCGTTCTACCATGGAAACCACAATTTACACGCACACACAACACACAGGGGCTTCTGTTTATATCGTTATGCTGCACAGTCTATAGTTTACTCCTGCATAAAGTAACGCCTGGTTTTTGCAAAATTATAGTAATTGTGGTTTGCAGTTGAGTTGTTTGAATAGAGTAGCCTGCTTGCTACAGATTGTTTGCAGAGTTTATGGATATTTTATAACGAACTTGCCGCGTTGGCTTTAAGAAATCATTCGATGTTTTTGTGTGAGTGTATACTCATAAATGTGGTACCCAGTCCATCATCATAAAATCAAAAAAGCAATATAAGAAGCAAATAAGAGACAGAAGAACAGAAGAACGGATAGGTAAAGATAATAACATACGAGTACTTACGTTAACAACTGGCTACTGACAGTTTAGAGGCACAATAACTATGCCTTGAATTGTATTTAGATTTACGCAATAACCCACTTGGGACCTATATTGCAGAGAGAGAGAAACAGAGGGTTGCCCACTCTGTTGATCTAATTCTGAGAGAAGTGCAATGCTGTAAAATGTTTTGAAATATTTGTGAGGTTGTTCAAAATAGTTGAAAACTAGCAGTTTGGGAAAACAAAAAATATAATGTGTAAGGGATATCACTAGCATTAACGGCCCCGTTATGGATTTTTGTGTTCCCCAATTAAAACTTTAATGCGAAATATAACTGGAAGGTGAAATAAAAATTTGCGGAATCACTTATTTATGGCTTTGAAAGTATTGCAGATATTGTTTTGTATAATCGCGGGAAAACTATCTATTCATAAAGGAAGCATAATTCCCAAGTATTGAAAATAACGCCCCGAAGATAATTTCCACTACCCGCTTGCCCTTGCATAATAAAGGGAAATAAACCTTATGAGAAGATGTAAATGCTGGTGCATTTCCGGTTTTCAACCAATAAGTTTTGCTGGCGGCACTTTATGCCATATTATATTGAATATACACAGAGAAAACTGAACCTAATAAATACATAGTAAATTAGAACAAAGTTTATAAGATTTCTCTATGGTTTTTTTTCAAGAAGATATTCTTATTATTTTTATAAGGAAAACCTTTTTGAAAAAATCAAGAAGAAATCTTAGGGATTTTACTAGACAGTCTTCTTGATTTTTTTAAAAAGGTTTTCTCCTTAATTTTATTAGGCTTTCTTTTTGTTTTTTTCAAAAAGGTTTTCTTCTTGATTTTATGAGGCCCTCTTTTTGTTTTTTTCAAAAAGATTTTCTTCTTAATTTTAGAAGACTATCCCTTTATTTTTTTTAAATGATACTTCTTGATTTTGATTGAT
This sequence comes from Sarcophaga variegata, assembly GCA_932273835.1. Classification (NCBI taxonomy): domain Eukaryota; kingdom Metazoa; phylum Arthropoda; class Insecta; order Diptera; family Sarcophagidae; genus Sarcophaga; species Sarcophaga variegata. Next base: position 99,120,793 of record OW026358.1, read on the forward strand.
ATTATTATAGATTTTTTATTGAAAAATATTCGTGAAAGATTTGGCATTATGTATCTCATCAATTCAATTTTTCTTTGTTTTCCTCCAGAAAGAAAGCACCTGTTCCCATGGACTGCAATTGTGCTGCAAATGACGAGCTTTTGCTCGAAATATTTATCGTTGAAAGAGAAAGATAGACGTATAAAGATGTACATATATTAATTTAAGGAGTTTTAAATATTCATACCATTATTCAAATCTTTAAAAGATTCGTCCGCAGTGACAGAATAATCATCGAATTTTTCCTTTTCAACATTAGTCCAACGAGAAAATAACTTTCCTGTTGGATTTTTCTTCCCGTCTTTCCGTTTCAAAAAGTATGTTTCCTAGAATAACAAAAACTGTTAATAAAAAGATACGTACATTAAATAAAATTTGGTTTAGATTTTTTTACCGGTTTTTCGTTAGGGAATACTTCGCAGATAGCATAAGACCATTGGACCATTTTTGGTCCACCTTCTTGAACAAATTTTCAACGTCTTCGATTTTCATTTTTTTAATATGTTTGTTGATTTCATCACGGAGCTCCGAGGATTTAAAAATTGGGACAATATCTACATTTTCTGTTAAAATTCTTTGATCGGTCATTACTTAAAATTTTATTTGTTTTTTATAACACTTTTTTTTTAAATTAAAACAATTAAATTTTTTATTTAAGTTTACTTTGATTTTTTTTTTTTAAGAAATATTTTTATTACTTTTTTCCACTTCTTTACTTGCCACTTATTCACTTTCAAGTGTAGCCTAATGAAATCTATAAGAAAAACCTTTTTGAAAAAATTGATTAGGTAGCCCAATGAAATTAATAAGAAATTCTTGTTTTATACAATTTAGAAGAAATCACAATAGAATCAATAAGTTTTTCTCTATGGATTGTATTTTTTGTGGCAAAAATGACGGAATTTGAGTAAAAAAATTGTAAATAACAAGTTTTCTTCTTAAATGTATGTGTTTTACGTCTTAAAAAAATTAAAAAGATTTATAACATAAAAATAATAAGAAATCTCTACGAAAAAATCTTCGTTTCTTTCTGCTGTAATACCCCTCACTCCAAAAACCTTTCGTAGAGAAAATCTTTTTGATTTTATTAGGCAGTTTTCGCTCTGTGTACATACAAATGTGAGGATAGCGACATCTCTTTGTTCCAATCGGTCCACAATGTTATTCATCTTTGTAAGGCTTGTAGTAGGGATACTGTATGACTTGCAGCAGTAATACTGTAAGGCAGTGGTGCTCAAACACATACTATCATAGTTTTGGTTGTGTTGGTGAAGCAGCGGAGAACAAAATTCAACTTAATTTTTGAGAATCGTACACTGGGAAAATAAAAAAATAAAAAAATTTGGTTTATGGTGTTGCGTGTATGTTAATGCGTTATGCGTTATGTTAATGAACTTACATATGTATGTATGTACACTTGTGGACACGCAATTAAGTCATCTATGCAAAATTTTTCATTTTTATAAAAATTAAAAAATTAAAGAAAAATGGAAACAAAAACAACTTTTATTTATTAATTTCATATGCTTTATAATTAATTAACAACAAAAACTTATATAGTTTTTCATTGTAAAAAATGTTTTGGTACTTAGTTGATATCAGACTTAAAATTTAAGTGGACACATAATTAAGTCATTTGAAACAAAATATTGAAAATTCAATTTAATTACATTATTTTTCACCCAAACTATTTGGAACCTTTAATATTTTGTGGGGAAACCTTTTTTTCGTATTATTTCAGTACATCTTTGTGGTATTGAGTTGATTAAGTTGCGACACTGCTCAGGACTAATGTTATCTTATTCTGCCTGGAAAAGCTGCCAAAGTGCTATTTGATGCTGGGTTTTTTGGCTGCAACTGCTCGTTTTACGATCCCCCAAAGATTTTCAATAGGGTTCAGATCGGAACTTTGAGTTGGCCAATCAAGAAAGCTTATTTTTTTTAGCCAGGATGAGTAAAGCTGACCCATTCCTCATATCTACTTAGATTATATAGTGTATTGAGTTGGAACACGCTGTTAAAATATCGGCAAGGACCGTAAGAAAACGCTTGACTGAAAATAATCTCCATGGACGTTTTGCGAGAACAAAACCTAATGTGTCCAAAAAAAATATTCAGCAGCGCTTGCGGTTTGCCAAAACCCACCTCCACGTTATCTTCAATTCAAAAGCACTAACTTACTATTATATCAACATGCTGAGAAGATAAATCGTTGACTGTGGTCCCTTTTCTATGTTATTTTCTTGTTGAAAAGCCTTATTTTCGAATTTGATGCATGGACAGCTCTTCTCTGCTTACCACAATTGAATACATAGCCGAGCTTAGAATGCTCTTGAATATTTTCTTTCTATTTGGCATTCATTTCAGCGGAAGTTTTGATTGTACGCTTGTTTCTTATTTTTCTTGGCATGCTAGTTGCATATAGTTCCTAGAACCATATCCACTACGACATTCCATAACGTCTGTTATAGACTTTTAAGAGCAGACTTCAGTAGAGCCTATTAATGCTTCCTTTGCTAACTTTCGTAAATGTTTAGCCCTGAAGTTCTGTATGTACTAATCAGGATGTATCACTGGGTGTTCTCTAATAATCACTGGCGTAAGCATTTCTACGCCCAATAACAAAAATAACTTTGGAAGGTCTTGTGGTTTCTTTCTAGGCATCTCTTTATAGATGAAAGCAAGACTAATTTCTTGGAAAATTGCAAAAAGGAGAGATTTGAATCATCTATCAGACTATCAAGAAATATGCTGTGGTAGATAACCGGTCTTTGGGCAGAACTCTGTAGACTCAGAGTACAAATATCTAGAATGAGAGTTGGCACGAGCCCAATATTAAGAATGAGAATGGATTATCGGAGCACATTATTGGAAACTGTTAGGCACTAATTCACCCCAGAGCGAATCCAATGGGTGCATACCAAGTGTTGGGAATCGAATTGGAAATTTTGACGCCGAGCAGCCTTATGGAAAACATTTTTAAACTGTCGCATTGTTTTTGTCGCATTACATACATACATAATTGGTCATTACAACCCTTCAGTCAGGATTACGACCTAGTTTCTCACACCACTTTTGTTGTGTGTGTTAATTTTATACATGAGTGGCGGGACCTACAGGGGGACTCCGAACGACAGATTTTTGAGAAACTTTTTTGTCGCATTAGGATATAATTATCTATTGACATAAACAAATAAATAAATGAAGTGTGTCAGGGTATTAAGCTTGGAGGAGATATCATAGGCAGGCCCATAAAGTTTGAGGGGAGTACAGTATTGTCACAGTACCAAGGCACATTTTCATCACAATAATAAGATTAAATTACAAATTTGTGGGATGTCAATAATGAAGAAAGAGATTTATTCACATTGCAAAATAATTTGGAACATCATACACTAAGAACTGAAAACGAAACATCTAGCAGAAATAATGCGTGTTTTCGCATTAATAAATGAATGAAAATGCGTTTAGAAATGCTTCCTTGTTAGAAGGAACTACAGGTCGTTCCTGTACCAAGGAAATAACGTCTTGCAGACTGTATCTACTTTTAGACTATGAGCCTAATTGAAGGCTTGGAGATTCTACAGATTAGATATTAAATAGCCAACCTCTTTTATTTACAGGTTGGTATTTGAAAGATTAAATCTCAATCTAATGCATCGTTTTCTTTAATTAAAATAAACGGCAATTTTTATACCTTAAGGCGTTAATGTTGAATTATTTTTTTCACTCACTCACTCACTCATTTCAGCTAAAGAGAAATCTTCTATTTCCCCCCTTCAAAGTCCTGGGCTTTTTTGAATTTTAAATTGTTTTTAAAGAATTTTCTCTTATTCTCATTCCTGAATACTGTCTGTCGGTCGGTATTCGTGCTTCACTCCTTATGTTTTTTATTGAATTTAAAGAAATCAATCATTGGCATGAAATTGTTCTCAACTGTTGGTCATAAATTATATATGTTTAATGGCCAATTGAAATTGGGCGTAATAATAACTTCAGAGGCTTAGTAGCGTTATGGGCAAGTGAATTGACGGTAGAGGCAAGTGCAATAAATGATACACCAGGAGTATAATTACATACAATTTACCTTTGACAGTAAATTTTTTTATTTTATAACACCGTTATTGGTCATAATTACTGTGTTAATTTATGCATTACAGAGGCTTTCAATATGGTACAGAAGCTATCAATAGGTAAACCTACATATTGTCTCTCTTTAAACTCATTTGTAAGTGCTTAAAGTACTACAATAGGTAGTACTTGTTTTTAGTTGTTATTGTTGTAATCTATTTGATGAATTTATTAATTAATTTGATCAAATCCATAACGATAATGTCGTCTTCAATTAAAGATAAGTCATGTAAATTTACAGACTTAGCCATTGTATGGGTCTTATGCCAGTCATCTGTTTGGGGTGTGTGTGTCTCATTATAAAATTCTCAGTATTAAATTGAATTCTATGCTATTCTATTAGAAATTCTAATCATTTGAATTTGAATTCAATGTTTGCTCTTATCTTTTACCATCTAAGCATATGATTATGCTTCAATACATTGACTTTTTTAAGATATTGTCTTGCAATATGCCGCGCACTCGACATCTCAAAAGTCTAGTCATGTGACAATCAAATAATAATTTTCCATTTAATCTATTCATGAATTTTTTTGTGGAGGAATTACTGTTGTTGCTGTAGTGGTTGTACTTCAATATCATACAAGATATAACACTGCTTACACAGGAATATGCTGTTTGAGTATTTTGACCTCATCCGCACATATACGTCTGCATTATTCAATAATCAAATAAATTAAGTTGGAAAGTCAGCCCGATTGCTTGGATTCATCAGCTTCATGGTAGTAAATTCCTATTTCATCTTATCCCAAAAAAAGACTTTTCAAATTTTGATGTTCATGGTACACTTTTTACACCCTAAGTAATCGAAGTTGCCGTAGTCTAGTAGGTAGTCTTGACTTATTAGAAGTGAGGTCACGGTTCAAACTCCAGATTAGAACCAAATAAAAACATATTTCTTCGACGACTTCCTCTCAGCAGATGGCTGGCAAAAGCTCTGAAAGTAAATAAATTTCAAAAAAAAAAACTTCGACTGTAGGTCTTGCCACTCATGTATAAAAATTAACACAGCCGTGTGTGAAGCTAGGTCGTAATTTTAACAAAAGAATATGGATATAAAGAATACGCATCATGTAGAAGTAAAATTTCTTATGGTGGGTCGTAACATTACGACCCGCTCTTACCAAAATTTTTTTAAAAACAATTTCTTGATGAGGGGGAGGAAGACAGAAGGAAAATGAACACAAACAAAGAGCGTAACAATGTGTTGCTCTCATCGTACGTATGCACATGTGTATGTATTCTTGTGTTTTTTGATTTAGTTGTCGATCAGACTGCGACAAGAATACATGTGCTGCGGATGCTTTCTCATTTTATTTCAGAATAACACTCGAAGAATATTTTGTGTTAAAAATTTTCTATGTCATTAGCTGGGCGTATTTTATTTTGCCCCATAGTATATTTTTTTTAAATGCTTTGGAATGCTCGTTTTTTTTTCTTTTAATAAAAATGGTTTTTTTTATTCTTTTTATTTTTATTTATCTAAAAAACATTTTTTATTTTGTTTTTATTTATCCAAAATTATTAAGCCAAAGATAGACAGCTTTACATATGTATGCTGATGAAATGAAAATAAAAATAGAGTATATTACTAACACTTTTATAAGGCTGTAAATAAATAAATTCTCTCAACTTATTTTCTCTCTCTCTCACTTACTAATCCATAACCATAGGCATGTGTTAACCTAGAGGAAAATTGTCAAGTCTACTTATTAACCCAATGATATGTATATGTGAGCGGAAAATATAGAAAAATTGTACTGCACTAAATCCCTAAAGACACCGTATTTAACTTGGCAAGTATTCTTCCAAAAATCGAAATCATTTCTCATTGATATTAGTGAATACTACTGTGATATTTCTTTGGGTGTATAATTGAAGTCTGAAAAAAGCGACATGAACCTTCTTCTTTAAAAGCTGACAAGATTTTTACGCTCTTTCTAACGAACATTCTTGATGTTCGTGTCCTACGTGTGTAAAAAGCCGAATATGTTCTTCCCCGGAGGGACATTGGTGCCGACGTCGAGAAAAATAAATAAAAAGTGGTCAAACAACAAAAACGCACGATGAGAACAACGCATTGTTACGCTCTTGGTTTCTGTGTCCTTCGCTTCTATCTTTTCCCCCGCGTCAAGAAATATTTTTGAAAAATATTCCAAAAAATGTTAAAATGCACATTCTTTATACTTTATTTTCTTTGTTTTAACTGAATCCTTAGTTTAAACCGTAAATGTATTACATATTATTTTTGGCTATCTTTTGGGAATAGTATGGCTGCTTGCAAATACACATTTAAGTGCACATTAAAATTGCAAACAGACAGATGCATTATTAAATTGTTGGTGCTGCTACTAATACTGTTTTTTACTATTCGTACACAAATTCATTTAAGCAGATAATTGTTGTTTGCCTTATATGCGTGCAGTCTTTTTATTGTTATTGTTATCGTTATTGTTATTGTTATTGTAATTATTACGATTAATATAAATCCTATCGTTATTTGATTTTGTCTGTGAAATCTTGTTATTCCTTTGTACTGCATTACACATGTGTACACCATTTCCAAAATGGTATTCGAAATAAGTAAAGGCATACCGGTATTACAAAGTACTACTGAGAATTGTGTGGTTTCAAAGGTAAAACCAATGGTACAGCAAGATCACGACAAAAAATTTAAAAATTGATTTTTTGTGAAATTGGAGGTAAATTGTGCCAAGTATCCAATGATACTGCAGTTCCTTTGTTGTGTTGTTTTCTCTCCCAATTGCCTTTTGTCCACTGGATTTAACAGTATAGCGCATTCAAATGAAGGATTCGTGTCGGTCTATATATAAATGGTAATAATCCAGTATACCAGGGACTTATACCAGGTTTTACACAAAACGAAGCACCGAAGTTCTAAATCAATATCGTTTGGAGTAGAATACGTTGCCAAAATTAAACGTAATGAAGTATTCAAGGGGCCAACAATTTAGAAAAACTTATTTTCTTTGCCATGATAGAACACAGTTCTCTTTTTATTTGCCCAATTTTACCGCTAAAGAACTCTTGTGTCCTTTAGACCAATTGTTGGCAGAATAACTTCAAAGTAAAAATTTTGTCGTATGGGAGCAATTCATAGGATATAAATGTCCTGCCAAAGTTATGTAAGAAATGTTGAATAAAAGAAGAGTAGGCATTTCTAAATGCAGGCAGTTTTGGAAAGTGTGGGCCAAAAATGAAACCAAAAGTTTAAGATGCCTTTGGGTGGAAATTACAGAAAATAAATCCTTAATTAAATAAATTAATTAAATAATTTGAAGAAAATTATATATAATTTTTATCGATTGAAGTCTGGTTTTAATATACAAATGGTGTGTTTTATTATTCTATACTATCGATTAAATGTTTACTTGCGTTAATTTCTAATTCAAAGTCTGAGTAATTTACGCATCAAGACGCATAATTTATGCGTACACTTGAGTTTTAAATTATAGCTGGCCTTAAAGTAAAAAAACAATTTCGAATATTATTTCATTTGAAACGCAAATATTTGTAAATATTTACTCTGCTTTTGTTTTAATGGACAAAACTAATGAAATAAATTTACCATTAAAATGTAAAGGATTGTTGCAATTGCTCACCTTAAAATTATCCTTTAATTTATCTGTCGTTGTAATATTTAATGAAAATTTGCAAGAGAAAATAAATTGACCGGAATTAAACAAAGATACAGCTTTGAAAAAAAATACAACGGTAATTAAAATTGAAAAGTTTTCAAAAATTACAAAATCATGTTGCAAACTTGTTAAGTTAACCACATGTTCGAAAAGGGATTAATGCTGTCCCTCTTGTTCTTACAACGGCAACAATGTACGCAATATGCACACACATGGCACTTAAGAGTCAAGTTAACACAATTTAAATCCAATTGATAACCAGAGAGTAGCACAACTAGAAATGCAACAACATTTGTTAAGAATTCAAATAACAAGGGTAACTCACGGATTGACTGTAAATTACAGAAATGACTGAAGGAATGAATGACGAAAAGCACAGACTGCACTCTGTATGCAGCGTGGAAAGAGGGCATCATTATGACAAACCTAAAACGCCTAGAGTTAAGAAAGAAAGAAAATCCTAAACAAGGGTAAGCGCATTGCGTGCAAACTGAAGTGGAGTGGTGTGCTTTTTTAAAAATTTATTCTGTCATTATTTTTGCATACGAACGCACAACATTGTCTGCCAGTCTTTATCAGAAAAGTTAAAACACTTATGCATCCGGCGTTTGACTAAAAGCATGCGTTGAAGTGGGGCTTTAATTAACATTAATGTACGCACTAATAATCTGCGCAGCTTATCCCCCCTCTTCCCTACCATTGCCCCTATTTCCATGGAAATATGAATGCATTCCATCTGAGTTACTGCTCCCCTATGAAATTCTAAAATGATGTAGTAAAGGAAAAGCATTAATTTTTACGGCGTTTTTACTGCTGCTTTAGCGCGATTGCCAAATCGGTAATCGGTAATAATCAGTAGCAGCACTGCTGCCATTTTTAACTGACGTTATTAAATAATGATAACATCAGCCTACATGAATATTTAACGCAGTTCTAAGCCAAAAGGAAATATTCTGTGATTCTGATTGAATACCCTGAACGATTGCAGCAATAACCACTTTGGAGTCAGTGAATTGTAAAAGTTACTGCAATTCTTAAAAGAGATTTACGTTATTTAAAATCATGATCGTTAAAATTGATTGGGATTCAGTAACCCGAAGTTTAAAGTGAGAGTTTTTTTACTTTTATTTCTTAAAGACACAGTTTTTCAATGTGTTGTAACCACAGTAGGGGCAATGTGCAATAAATCGAAAATAATTGTCGCCGTAATCTAGAAGGTAGTGTGTTGGCTCATTAGGGACGAACTCCCTGGTTTAAACCCCAGTTCCGACATCTGGACCAAATCAAAATATGAAAACATTTCTTCGCCTCTTTGGCATGAATTGGATGATCGAATACAAACGACAACAGAACGAAGCTACGGGCCACATAGCTTTTGCCACATTGGTAATATGAACTGCCCACCGAGGTCGTGCGATTTGACTTGTGCTATTAGGATTTTCTTAGGTCGCAGCTTCATTCGAACCACAGTAGTCCTTAAAGCCATTTAAGGCAGTTTATATCCTCAACAACAAACACCCTGGGTAAAAGGAATAAGCTTTCGACTGATCTGCTTTGAATGCGGATAATTTAACGTTGCGTTTTCGAAGTGGGGAAATTTCTACTGACAATGGAACAAAGGACTATCAATGCCAACAGAGTCTCCAATATATCTGTAAATATTTTTCATGTTTTTAAAGAATTTTTAATGATTTAATTCTTTTGTTGTTCTGTCTAAACTGGATTCGTTTAGAAGAATATAAATTCTATGGCCTATCGAATAAATGATTGTATGTGTGTACCTCATTTAGTTTTAACCATAGTCCAGACAAGTTTTTTTGTTTACATTCACCTTACATCGAATACAATGATGCATGCTGCATGCAGAGAGAAGTAGAGAAAACAAGCACTCATATGGAGTTGGTGCAAGCTCAGATCCATAGAGGAAGTGGCTGAAAATAAACGATTGGTGTCCATTTACTCAAAATAAATAGAAAAGAAAAAACAAAAAAGAAAATCCGGAGTGTATATTACAAATTGTAGGCGTTGCTGTTTTTGTGCAACATAATAGGGCTTCAGATTCCGAGTAAAAACAACTAATGTCGGTCAAGTGTTAAAATGTATACCACAAGACCATAAACGGCAGGAACAGCATCACTACACAAGAATTCTTTAATAGTAGGAGAGCAGGCAGAGCAAACAACTAACTTTCCAGGCTAAGAGGACATACTCGTCTTCTCTCATCTACAGTCTCTGATGTGGTCCAGTTTGTACGTTCCCTCAAATAAACAATTTAAGCTCGACTCCACTTTTAATATTTTTATGCTGTTTGTTTTGACATGCCCCTGCGTGGTTATTTTTGTTATAAATTTTTTCTGCTGCATCATATCCAACCAGCAACTACAACTTTTATTAGCTTGCTCTGTTTAGTATTATAAAAAGAGTTAAAAGTTATACTTGTGGAATTGAGTTAAAGAACTGCAAGGATTGTTTGGATTATTAAAGATTTTAGTGAAGTCATTGTTGTTTTTAATGAAACTATGAAAAGCAATTAGTTGTTCATAATAAACATTAAAATAAACAATATGTACCAAATAACTCTTTTAAATTGTTCCATTCCTCCTTTTTGTAATAGACTCCCCTCAGTAATCTTGGTTTGTTGAGAACTTAAAACATTTTTTTCTCCCTTTTTGGATTTCATTTACTCTACTCCAAATTCTGCAAACAGAGTCAAAACTTTAAAGAGGATTATTAGGCATTTTAATTGCAGGGAATCAATTTGTCTACGACGAAATAGTGTTGACAGAGCTTGTTGCAATCAAAATGTTTTTCACATCCTACCTAATCAGAAAAACATACCTCCGACCGATTTCTTACTTGGTATGCCCATGCATTCTTGAACGAAACACAAGTATCGAAAGTTTTTTTAATTCTTTTCGCTTCCTCTCCAAATGATTTGTCCACACTTTGTTTGTCTTGTGAGATAGTCTTTTGGCTTATTAAATGAGAGTCCGTTATTCAAACCCCAATTTAACTGCTCGAGGAGAACGAAATGTAAAAAAATTTTTCTTTCTGAGTTTCCCTCTTCTGAGAGTAAATAAAAGTTAAGAAAAGTTTTTCAAATTTGTAGTTCGCAATCCACATTAATCCGCCACTCATGGACAAAATTATCACACACAACTTGGTTGTGTGAGAAGCTAGATTGAAATCCTGACTAAAGGCTTGCAATGCCCAATTAAGTAAGCAACACTAATTTCCGTATATAACCTCCTTTAAATGTTTCGTGATTCTTAATGACGTGTCAGCAGTATCGCAGGAGTCTTGTAAACAAAAATATCGACTCTCGAATTATTTGTCGAAGAACCAAAATATACTTTGTACGCAGCACTAAACAAGTACGGTCCGATGGGACTTAATGTGAAATCGATCTTCATGAAGATTCCTGCTTTCTTAACAAAGAAATCAAGATATCTAACCAGGTCAAATACCTGGGTGTTATTTTGGATTGGAAACAGAGGTGAAATGAACATCTGGACGGAAGGACAGTGAAGGAGAATTGATGTTGGAGTATAGGTAGGATGGCCATGTTTTCTAAATGGATTGGTTAGGCAGGATTACGAACTGGTTTCTCACACCAGTTGTATTATGTGTATTCATTTTACGCATGACCGGCGGAACTACAGTTTAAAGTCGACACCGAACGACAGATTTTATGAGAAATTTTTCAGGGCAATTTTATTTACTCTCAGGGTTTTTGCCAGAAATCTGTTAAGAATGATTCACTACGAGAAATAATTAACCAATATACTCCTCAGTAGTAAAGTGGACATTAATAGATTGGAAATGCAACGTCAGAATATTAAGAAGATTAAGGATAAGCGGCGCGACAAGGATGCCATTGGGACATTGAAAATGATTCCACCTCATCAACCAACAGAGCTGCGAAGGCATATGAAGCTGGTCTTTCGGCCAGTCTATTTAAAACTAAGGAGGTGAGTTTGTTTAATTTGAGAAAGAGTGAACTGAATAGAGGGTTAAGTGTCTTATCAAGACACTCCGACTTACAGATAAATTTGGACTGGATGGGTGCGGCAAACAATTGCGAATGCAGGACGTTTGACTTTCTGCAACCCTCCTAGTTTGTGAAAGGATTGAAAGGAATTGAAGAAATACGTACACGATATGTAATTCGCGGTTTGTGAGAACGCTATCAGCGTACGCGATGGTTTAGGTATTTCGCCAACATGCTTGGGACTTTTCACTCCAGCATTGATGTAACATAACTAGCTTAGTTGTTGCAGTAGTATATGGTATACAGAAAATCATTTGTTTTAATAGAACACTATTCGATTTAATTTAAAATTTATAATATGCTCTCCCCCTATACCCTTAAGTTTTTCTTTTAAATAGAAGGATTTTACACTTAGTTCTACTGATACGACCACTACTTCTTTATTAATCTCTCAGATATACTTAAACAACAGAGTGTATTTCCTTTTCTGACCTATATCACTGCCATAACTTTTAAATGCGAACCTCAATTGCTATAAATTAATGATTCTCCTTTAGTCTCCCCACTCCATACGCACTTTAAAGCGGTCAGATTGTACATGCCCATGTAAAAAAAACAACAAACAACCCTGTTGTTCCTGGTTAAAAACCGCTTAATTAAAAACCATTTTTCAAAAGATTTCCTTCTTAGCACCACCATTTGCAGGTGTTGTTCCTGGCGAAAAGCGTATGAAAAACAAGATGAAGAAGAAGAGAAAATAACATTAAATTTCATTATCACCCAATAAAATACAAAATGAAACGGAATGAATTCTGAAATATGGCACAATATGCGAGAGATAATAAAAGTCCATTAGATCACGACTGTTCGTATACACAAATGCATGTCCGTGGTGCACTAATGCACCATAAAGTTAATGAAATATATTAGGGTCACCATATAAATGTACAAGTGCCCCTACATGATGTAATAAAACCGAATTGTTTGATTATAAAGTTCAACTAGGGGTTGATTATGCATACAATTAGCGGCTTCCCTTAAGAAGGGATACAATTTTGCTGTCTCCAATTCTGTTAATGTGCCGTGTAAATGTAAAATAAACTGTACGATAGCCCATGTTAGTTAAGAAAACTAACGGAACCCACGTCTAGCAGTAGCATCGCATGGCGATGAATTGGTTCTGTTGCCAGTGTGGCGTTAATACATTAGTTACAATGCGATGTACTACAGTTTCTAATATCCATCGAAAGAGTGTAGAAATCGTCAATGCGAGTTTCAATTCATTCATGAACGAATGTTCCCCACAAAATCCAAACGCTATATAGGTTCTTATTTCGTTGTTCATCTCTATAAGCTCACCAATGGATGATGAGCCCATCACATTGCTTTCCTGACTATATTTTTGAACTTGAAAAGGATATGAAGCATTTAACAGAGCATAGCATAACTAAATGACTACAAAAAGACACAAGAGGACACTGCAGCACAATACGATCATAAATGCGTTTAAATGTTAAACGTTGTGACGACACGTTGTGTGTAACTGTTATTAAAACGAAGGGAATGCGACGATGTGAATTAAGATGAGACTAACTGTGGTCGTAAATTCAGTTTGTTTCGGGGGGAATAGGGGTAAGAATCCAAAATAAAATATTTAATATGAGCACAGAGATAAAATACAAAAGTATTAGAAAAAAAGGATTTATGTTAAGAAAAACAAACACGTACCTTATTGTTCGGGGGTTGATCGAGAGAATGATCAATTCTTTTATTGCTTCTCTTTTCTTTTTTCTTATTTAAGTTCCACAACTTTAAGCGTACTTACACTACTTAACTTAAATTAGGGTGACCAGCGTAAACATCCCGCCCCCCTTGCAAGGGTGCAACAAGTAGAGACGAGAAGTTACCTGGTCAAATAGGAATAAAATAACAAATTCAATTATAATAAAATGAAATAAATATACAATTCAATTAGGGTTACGGTACATTTCAAATAAAAATTTCATTTTATACAAAATTTCATAAAAAAAACCAATTTATTTAAGTAACAATTAAAAAAAACAAGAAAGAGAATTACTTATTTACTAAGTACGTTAATAACGATTGTTGCGCCTGTAGAGCTGGGTGCCGCAACTACGTTGTTGTTGTCCTTACTTTTATGGGTTTGGCAGGAACATTCGTGAGCATGGCTGCGGGTTGCGCTCTTATTGTTGTCTTTCCGTTGAACAACCCTTTTTTTGGTAGTGTTAGGTTTGCGGTCGTCTCGATGCCGGAAATGCAGCATGGTGTGGTGTTTGCCCAGACACTCCATACACCGCTCCCTACTGCGGCAGCTCTTCGAAAAATGGGACTGGGCCAAACAGTTCGTGCAGTACTTCAGTCTCTTTACTGCGCCCAGTCGCTTGTAGGGGTTTAAGCGGCGGAATGCCGGGCATTTTTGGAGGGAGTGGTGACCGTTGCACAAAAGGCACTTTGAGGGGGTGCGTTTGACCACTTCATCCAGACTCTGGGGTTCTGGACGTTCCACCGTAAATTTTCTGGGTACTGCTTCGGACATCTATAAATAAAAGGACAAAACAAACGAGGAAAAAAGAAAGAACGAATTAGTTCTGACTAGGGAGTAATACGAGCTTAACAATAGGCCGTGTTAGAACGCCATTGGCAGTTCGAACGTCAGCCACTCGTACTTTCGAATCCGATCCTACATAAACGCGCGAGATACGACCGAGTTTCCATTCACTCGGAGGCAAGTTGTCGTGTCGAATCACGACAAAATCATCAATCGCGAAATCGCGTTGGGGACATTTCCACTTGTTGCGCTTATGGAGTTCAACTAAGTACTCGTCCTTCCAGCGACGCGCAAACAAATGGTGCAGAACCTTCAATTTTCGCCACCTATTAGCGTAGGTGAGAGATTCCAATGATAAATCAGGTTCAGGGGGTGAAAGGATAGCACTTCCCACAAGGAAATGACCAGGGGTTAAGGGGTTAATGTCCAAAGGGTTATCCGTCATGGGACAGAGTGGACGAGAATTCAAGCAAGCTTCTATTCTTGCCAGCATGGTAGTGAATTCCTCAAAAGTAAACTTTTGAGCATTAGATATTTTCCGCAGATGAGTTTTAAAACTTTTCACACCAGCTTCCCAGAGGCCACCCATATGTGGGGCTCCAGGAGGAATGAAGTGCCATTCGACTGATTGAAAAACGTTATCCAATATAATCTTATGCTTCAGTTCAGTAAAGAACTTAGCTTGATCCCTTTTCATCACATTCGCTGCGCCAACGAACGCGGTTCCATTATCCGAATATATATGTGCGGGGCAACCTCGTCTGGAGGAAAAACGAGTAAATGCGGCCAGAAAACAGTCCGTCGATATTTCAGTGGTGGCTTCCAAATGAATTGCCTTTGTGGCGAAACACGCAAACACCAGCACATATCCTTTAGTGATTCGACAACCACGTCCAATATAGGATTTAATTTCAAAAGGTCCAGCGAAATCTAGACCAGTATGGGTGAAAGGACGAGTCAATGTCGTTCTTTCTGGGGGTAGCGCAGCCATAATTTTCTGACCCAAATTCTTACGATAAATCGTACAGATCTTACAGTTATGAATAACTGTTCGAATTAGGGTTTTAAGCCTAGGGACCCAAAACTCCTGCCGCATGAGGCGCAACATTAAAGACAACTCAGCATGTACAGAGCATTTATGAAGATGCTCCAAATATAGTCGGGTAAAATGACCATGGTAGGGGAGTAATTTGGGGAAGCGTTCGTCGTAGGTCAAAGTCGGTGATCGAGAGAGTCTTCCATTGACTCTCAAAAAACCATTCGAGTCAATAAAGGGGTTGAAGGTCAATAGAGGGCTCTTACGAGGCAAAGCAGCTCTCTCCTTCAAAATTGAATATTCGGGGAAGTGTGAACTTTGACACAAAATAATTAACCGACGCTTCACGAAACTGATTTCGTCCTGAGTAAGTCCTGTTGACAAGTATTTTCCAGATAACTCATGGGTTTTATTGGCGGAATGGTAAAACCGGAAAACGTAGGACAATACTCGCAACGCGCGAGATAAGTGCGAAAATCGGCTCAAAATTTCCTCAGTGAACGTTGTCGTATTGACGTTCACTCGAACCACACGTGTTTCAAGCTGGGTACAGGGTTGGAATGACGATTTCGGCCATTCAGAACGTGGAAGTCTTAGCCAAGTAGGGCCCTTCCACCAGATGTCAGAATTGACGAGTTCTCTGGCTATTATACCTCGACTAGCCAGGTCAGCAGGGTTATGATGAGATTCCACATGATTCCAATTATCGATGCCAATAGTATCCAAAACATACGAAACTCTATTCGCCACAAAAGTTGGCCAAAGGCACGGGGGTTTCTGAAACCAGGACAGAACTATTGTCGAGTCTGTCCAATAAAAAGCTTTCGCATTGGTAAAATTCAACTCCGTGAGGAGTGAATGTACCATTTTTGCCAACAGAGTTGCACCGCAGAGCTCTAAACGGGGTAAGGTTTGCACCTTTACTGGCGCAACTTTTGTCTTGGCAGCGAGCAAATGAGTGAATACTTCACCTGACGGGGTTTTGATTCTGCTATAAAGGGTGGCAGCATATGCTTTCTCAGAAGCATCACAAAATGCATGAAGTTGTACTTCATACTCAGGGTTAAAATTAACCCAGCGGGGGATATTAATCCTCTCGATGAACGAGTAATCATCGACAAATTCGCGCCACCTGTGTAACGTCATGGGTTTCAAACAATCGTCCCATTCGGTTTTGTCCTTCCAAATTTGTTGCATAAGTATTTTAGCGACAATTATTTTGGGTGCTAACCACCCAACAGGGTCAAATAGCTTGGCTATTTGAGAAAGGACAGAACGTTTGGTGACTTTGGTAATATCGGGCGTTGGAGATGGCTTGAAGAAGAATGTGTCCAAGCTCGCGTTCCAACGTAAACCCAACGTTTTAGCAGTACTAGCATCTGAAAATTTAAAAAAATTGGAATCCAATAAATGTTCGGGGGGTAAGTCTCGAATAAGACTTTGTGCGTTCGAAGTCCATTTCCGCAACGAGAAACCAGCCGACTTCAAAACGTGAATTAATTCATCGCGATTATGAATGGCCTCCTCAATAGAATGTGCACCCGACAAAATATCGTCCACGTACATTTGAGTACGCAAAATGGTGGACGCAGAAGGGTAGTTTGGCTCACAGTCGCTAGCTAATTGGTGCAACGTTCTAATTGCCAAATAAGGAGCACAGTTCACTCCGAACGTCACTGTTCTCAATTCATAGTCCTCTATATCTCCCTCGGGGTTTCGACGAAATAATATCCGCTGAAAATGCGCCTGATCCGGTCTGATCAGTATCTGCCTATACATTTTCTCTATATCAGAGTTAAAAACATATCTGAACAGTCTCTAATGCAAAATCAGTATAGTTAGGTTAGACTACAAAATTGGTCCAGGGTGTAGAACATTGTTGAGACTCACACCGTTCGAAGACGGGCTTGAGGCATTAAAGACTACCCGAAGTTTAGTCGTAGTACTATCGGGTTTAAAAACAGCGTGATGTGGCAAGTAATAATTAGAGTTGGGAGAATGAGCTAAATCAGCGCTGACCTTTGTCATGTGACCCAAGGTAGAATATTCCTCAATAACCGAGTCATACTGACTCTTAACCTCCGGGGATTTAAGTAATCTCGCTTCATTCCTCATGAACTGCGAGAGGGCTATTTTCCGGGAGAACCCAAGGTTCAAACTGGTCGGAAATTCGGACCTAAAAGGCAGGGTAACCACATAACGTCCCTCCCTATTTCTAGTGGTGGTACGACGATACAAATCCTCACAAAATTTGTCCTCAGTCGAAACTTTCATAAATTTGGGAACTTCCTCCACTTCCCAAAACCGAGTGATTTGGTCGTTCAAGTCCAAATGACTGAAAAATGACACGATAGGGTGTAAAGAATGCGGCTGAGGAATTCTACCAGTAAGGACCCATCCAAAGACGGTCTTCTGGGCTATAAGAGAACCCTTAGGGTCCCTTTTTACGTCGGTCAACATAATTTGCGAATATACATCCGCTCCCAATAGTAGATCCATATGGCAGCATTTGAGATCCGAAGCAGGGATTTCGGACAAATCGAAATCAATTGTGTCTTTCAGTGAACACGTAGGTAGGCGGCCAGTTAGTTGCTCGACCACATAAGCATCAGTCTCCAAGTGAAATTCTGGGTCAATGGATGAACCCAAGGAAACCGAGCAGATTTTAGTAGAATTGGCTGCTATCGCTCCATTCAAACCGAGTATCGTAGCAGCAGGGGCAGAGAATGTTGGAAGATCCAGCTTTCTCTGAAGTCTCTTCGAGACAAAGGTAGCCTGAGAGGCAGGGTCTATCAATGCTCTAGCAGAATATCTTACGTCGTTGAGCATGATATCTACTACAGTCGTGGCCAGCAAGACTGTAGAATACGGGGTGGACTGTAGTTGTGTCGAAAAATTTCTAAACGAGCGAGCCTCGGCAGAAGTTAATGGTTTCTCTACCAAGGTTTGCTCAGAACGAGAGGTGTGCTCCGGAATAGGAGTGTGCATTTTTTCGGGGGTATATTAGGAGTGACCGTTGTCCCAAAACTCTTAAACTTTCGATTCTCCTGAGGAGAATTTCGGGTACGATTATTCACTTGATTCGGATTGTGACTGCCAATTATATCAGAAACAGACTCTAAGGTCCGATACCTCGCAGTCAAAAACTCGTCCATGCTGCTCCATTTGGGTAAGCATGAGTTAGGGCCCTGGGACTGTTCCCAAAGACCAAGAGTATTCTCAGGTAATCGGGTGGAACAAATATAAACGAATATGATGTCCCAATTTCGCGTTTCAATCCCGAGCAAGGATAAATTAGTTATGCAATCATTGATCGTCCTCTGCAATCGCTTGATTGCAGGACCCGATTCTCTTTCAATAACGGAAAGATTGAATAAGGTTTTCAACTGGGAATTTACCAGTACTCGCTTGTTTTCGTACCGGTCTACCAGATTTTTCCACGCCATATCAAACCCATCGTTCGTCATAGGGCATGTGCGGATTATATCCCTAGCCTCGCCTTCCGTTTTTTGTAGAAGATAATACATCTTCTGTATATTACTGATATGGGGGTTAGTCCCGTAAAGGGCCGTGAACATGTCCCTGAAGGTTGGCCAGGACGCGTAATCCCCAGAAAATTTTTGGGTGTCACACGGGGGAAGGTGTATGGGGATAGTACCACTAGGGTTCGCGGGTTTAGACTTAAAAGTATCAACTAAACTATCGAGAAATGATACCAGTTCGAAATACAAAGTATATCCCGACGTGTACTTTGTCTTGATGTCCTTTGTCGACATCTTGGTATCCTCAGCATTCTCTAGAAGGTCTTCATAACTATCGCGGAAGACCTCCCACAAACGGACTAATTCCTGCCGATGCGTGTTCAACGAATGAACGGAATGTTCCTCTTTCGGAATAGCCCGAACAAAGGTTTCAAAATCCGCTAGGCGGTTGAAATTTTTACTGAAATTTCTTAAATTCCGTTCCATTTTCGTATGAGTCAGGAACTTCAAAAAGGGTTACAAAAAACTTTATGTAAAAAAAGAAACCAAAGAAAAACACGGAACGTAACGTGAATTTCGCAATATTCCGACACGAAATGTAGAGTTACGAAAACCTCTCGTAAAAAAAATAACCCAAAAAAAAATCGCGATACGTAACGAAAAATTTCGCAATATCTCGACACAAATGATTTAAGGAAAAAAAAACGAATAAAAGATATTCAAAATCCGAAAAAATTGGAATCGTTCAAAAATAGTTCGACATAAACCGTGCACGCGAAAATTTTCAAAATAATAAAAATATTTAAAATATAAAAATAAATAAATAAATGAATTTATAAATTTTCAAAATTATATGAAATAATACGAAATAAAATTAAAGTAATAAAATTACTAAAATTTTCCAAAATTAATAATAAATTTGGTTGAGTGTAAGAATATAACTTTTAGTGCACTGCTGAATTGCCGAAAAAAAAAACGCAAAAATAATGTCAATAACGAAGATTGACAACACACGCAGAAAGCAATAAACTGTTTACTTAAAAAAAAGAAGTAAACAACCAACAACACTTTTTGTACTTATTGCTTTCACCAACAACAAAACGCACTTTGATGTAATCGCAACAACAATTCACTTTATAATCCCGTATATTCAGCACATACATATATATTCTTACACTTTATTTAATTATTATTTTATTTAATTATTCTCACTTCTCAGTTTTTTCTTTAAAAATTCACGAACATACCTTTTTTTATAAAATAATATTTGTAAATGGGGGGGTTTTGTTGTGTGATAGATGATGGGGATGATTTCAAAAAAAATACTCCTTTAATTTTGGCCAATATGGCTGTCTCTTCAAATCTGGAAAGAGATAGCTCAAATTAAAATATTTTATTTTGGTTTTATCTGGCTCGAAGTGGACCAAATGTTTCGGGGGGAATAGGGGTAAGAATCCAAAATAAAATATTTAATATGAGCACAGAGATAAAATACAAAAGTATTAGAAAAAAGGATTTATGTTAAGAAAAACAAACACGTACCTTATTGTTCGGGGGTTGATCGAGAGAATGATCAATTCTTTTATTGCTTCTCTTTTCTTTTTTCTTATTTAAGTTCCACAACTTTAAGCGTACTTACACTACTTAACTTAAATTAGGGTGACCAGCGTAAACACAGTTCGTTTTATAAAATCCGCATCTTGTTAGTGCAACTGATTGTACACTCGTATTTAGATTGTGCCGACACACACATTGTCGAGCACAAGTATAAGTATGGAGCAATTTTCAGCCTCATACTGGCTGAAACGGGTTGCGGATTTCTTTTTTGCCTTTTTTTCTCGAATTGTTGTGTGTGAAACAAGCATAAAACTTGGCACCTGGCACTATACATTTCTTCATATTCACTTCACTTCAACTGAATTGTATGCGTCCAATAATAGTGGCACTGTGCTGTATAAGGAAGGCAATGTACCACTGTGTGGAAAGCAAAATTGGTTGCGAAGTAGAAAAAAATAAACAAAAAAAAAACAAAAATCGTGTAACAGGATAGTGAACTTGACATTGTATTCATTTTGAAAATATTTTCCTGCGGTTCGCTATTACAAACACAATTTATGGAGTTTTTTTTCATTTATTGTTTTTTGTTGGCCTTCTAAGCGTTTTTGATTTTCGTTTTTAATTTTTTAAAGCGTTATTAAATACTCTTCTTGTTCTTTATAAAAAGGTTCGTAATAGTAACAGTGCTTTAACATAGGAACTCATGTGTCGTGAAGGGGATGTCGTTTGTATTCCTGTTTCGACTAGAAACAGATCTCCTTTTTTAACATTATTTACCCCTTTTGCTTCGCGAATATTGAAAGTGAATCTATTGGGTAAAGTGGTTGGGTTGGGCCCATTCTCTTTTCAAAGAGTTAGTACAGTCTGTTTTTGCTATGTTGGGAGTTTTGATATTTAAGAACTGAGCGTAGTGATTGGTTTCCAAAGAGACATGGATAAAACTCGTAGGATACAACGAAAGTTTAAAACTCATTGTTCGGAGTGAAGCAAATAGTGGGAAAGGCAAACCAGAATAATAGACCGCTACGCACTGTACATAACAGTATTGAAAGGGCTTTTGAAAATACAGCCAAGAGGAGCACGTTTTTACATCGCATTATGCTTTTGAAAGCAGACTAGTGCTGTAGCGGGAATTATTACCATAAATATGGCGGTAAAAGTATATGGTTTTGGAAGATCCGGAAGTCCTCAGGCAAAATATACACTCATTTGAATAAGGAAGAACTGTGCGAAAATGACAAAGGAAATGAAAAAGAGGATGATGACTACATTGGAACCTGTGAACAAATCTAGGCTTTAAAAGAATATACTGGTTACGGAAGTTAAATGTATAAATGTAGAGAAGTATGTAATTATATCCATAACATGTCTGCGGTACCAGTTGCGTTCAGATGTTCATAATTTTACAAACTTCGAATGAAAATGGAATTCGTGTTCGGCAAGAATCTGATGGCTGACTAAATAAATGAGATTATGCTTGTGTCCTTGAAGAACTAGGACACGGTGTAGTCTGTTATGAAAACAGTCAACGAAACACAGCGAATAACTGAGGAAATCTGCAAGACTATAACGACAACACAGAGTAGAAGAGTAGCCAGAAGGCTAATCATATCGTGTGGTGCTGGAAACGGAGATAGCATATGTCATTAAAAATCCGACGGAATTTTACATCTATAGCAGTTGCTGCCTACAATCCATAAAAAGGTTTCCGTGTAACTCCTCTTCTCTCGAAACTGATCAATCGTGGATCGCAATATTTTTAATTTATTAGCATAACTTTCATAGGCCTGTTGAATACTATTCTACCAGAAACAACAGTGAAACAACAACTCTTTTAAGTGTACGAAGAGATATCTCGTAAAAAATTTTAAATCGCGACGATTTTTCTTCTCCTTTTTTGGTTTTCCGTTTTAAGAGTTTTTCCCTTTATGGCCCTTTAAAAAATGTTTTCTTTTCGTTTTATTTTTATTGTATTCTGTCTTCTTTACGATTTAAATTGCTTGAGTATAATACAGAATATTATTATCATGATATTTTTGCCTTCCCTCCCTTGTCGTTTCATTTTTATAGTTTCAATTTCTTTAGCAGTGTAGATTTCGTTGTAGTATCGCTTATACTTCTACTTTGTATGTATATGGGCACTGATATCCAATACGTCAGCTTTTCTTAACAACTTTGCAACGTATTTAACACCAAAGAAACATGCGACTATGGGTAGTACCACCTTCTTTTTCGTTGTTGTCGTCGATCCATTATTCGGCATTCCATTATTCTTATGGCATTCATTTGTAGCAAATCATGATCATGAATCCTCTCTTCACCATTTTATTGTAAGTTTTTTCTTTTCTTTTAGAGTTTGTTGTTAGTGTCGATAAACAAACAAACAAGAATGGAGGATGAACAGGAAGCTGGATTTCTTTACGTTGACAATCTTCTTTTCTATTTTCTTTCATATTCGTGTTAATGGGCATCGTTTACCGTCTTTAGAGTGACTTAGTATAGCAATAGTTTTACCAGTAAAACAAAAGCGGCCACAATAGTTTTTTTAAAATGAAAGGGGCCAAAAATCTACAAGAACCGGTTTAAATAACTGCCTCAGTTCTACGGCGTGTTGTTGCCCAAATTTTACTAAAAAAATTTTGCTAAATGTGAGTCTAAACGTCTTACGAAATAATACTTTCTTTCTGCGGTACCACAATTAAATCCACAGGGTCTTTATACATTTCATCCTACTGTTCGGATTTATTTATTCGGCCAATCGAAACTTCAATTGGAGACTTTGTCATTTAAATCTGTTGCCCTGACAATTTTCGGTATGCTGTACGATGTCAACAATGGCAATTCCCTGCATATCGCTTGATATGCACTCCAGATCTTTTTAATGGGATGTATTAATGCCTCACAGGTACCAAGAATGTGCCCCAATGATTAATTCTAATCGTCACAGAATTCACATGTTGGGCCACATCAGTTCTGAATAAATGTACTTTGGGTTAACAGTGCCCTGTCTTAGGACTGGTTACCATCCTGAGGATATTCTTAGATGGTATGACGCGTGACATAGATCTCTTGTTATTGTAATTTTACAACAAGAATTTATATCGCCTCAATCCCATTTGGTTTCAGTAGAGTCCTTGCCCCTCTTCATTTTGCAAATGACAAGCCACTACAACATCTAAATACATGTTCTGTAAACAATAACAGTTGTCGAACCCATTAGCCGAAAACTTGCTGTAGTAAACAAGACTATTAAGCAAGGAATAGAGGAAGATTTTTCTTTCGAATTGGTCAATAAGGTCCTGAAGGCTCTTCTGCAAATCAGATTCGCTAAACATTTCACCATCGGTCAAGGGGTAAATTTATGACAGATGGAAGAAGCAGAAGGTAAAAGTGATTCTGTTGCCCATTTTCTTCTGTAATTATATTGCCTTGTAAAAGCAATATAAGAGAGTAGTTACAAAAATCTCGCCACTCTTAACTCATGCAGAAATAGTAAAAATGCTTGAATTAGACTACAAAATGCTTAAAATCTCTCTGGCATAAATGCAAAGAATAGGGCATAGGAAAACTCGTATTGAATTTTTGTAAAATCTGCAAAAAATCAATCCTGTTAAACTTAATGATGCAGTTCCTTTTAATTTTGACAAGACTCTCCCCACAAATGCCTATTGACAAGAGTAGTGTCGTTGGTGCTTAAAAATTATACCAAGCATTTTGGTATATAATATTTGGTAATATTTTACGTCTTGGTGCTCTAACTAAAAACATTTTATACGTCTGCTTTTAGACTTTTTAGAGAATACTTTAATACTTATTAGAGAATATTCGAAACAAGCTAATTAAGCACCTTTCACTTTTTATACTTTTTATAAATATTTTTGTTCCAGTAAATGTATTTTTATTTTAGGATCAACTTTGTTATAATTTTTAAATCATTACAGGGTCACAACAATGTCCTAATTGGAATCAAACTACAAAAATCATTTCAAACCAAGACTTTTGGAAAATATTTATGGACTATTTGATACATACAAATAGAGATCAACAGTGTGTACAGAAGAAGGATTCTTTCATGTAACAGTTAAATACTAAAGACCTTGTTTAAATTCAAGATCCACAAGAATCAAAATTTAAAATAAATTTAAAATTTTACAAACTAATCATTACTCTTCTAGTATTAGCAGTACACTTACCACTGTAGAATTGTGTTTTATGATTCTCTCTTTTCAGTTGAACAAAGGCCGACTTACCTGAAAAGAAAGGAAAATGTAAAAAACATGTTTATTATTGAAAATATAATTGCAAGCAATAATTAAGTTTGAAAAGCCTGACTAATTATTCTCACAAAATTCGGATTGGAAATCTTAGTACTATCGAGGTACTGTTACCATTCGCCACATGGTTCATAGTGAATGTCCGTATGCAAAAGCTATGCGAGAGCTAGTTCTAGTCATAGCCGTTTAAGAAACTTATTTTGACTGAATATTTGGATATGAAAATGCTGTGTCTAAGATGTGAATGCATTTGCAGCAATGTAATAAAAACGATATCAGGAAGATGTAAACAACCAAGTTTTGAATCGATTCCAAATCAAGGATAAGACATGGTTACACCACTTCATATCTTAGATATCAAGAGTGGACTGGATTGAACAAATTGAGTTCTAAGAAGGCAAAGACAGTTTCACCTGTAGGCAAGAATAGGGGGTCTCTTTCTTCAGGTAAGTGCGGGATAATTTTTATTGATTTTCAAAAAGAAAAATTTATTTATTATAATTCATTATTATAAAGAACTATCACCCAGATACATAAGATCGTCCTGATGTCCTGCAGTACTATGTTATGCACCATTTAGGTGAAAAATTTCAAAAAATATGTTTCATTTACTAAATAACGCGCTTTATTTGCCAGATTTAGCACCTGTTGATTTTTTTTTAATTTAAAAGATTGTGGTAACAGATTTGGCAACAATGAAGGAGTACAGTTCAAGACGTCACACAGTCCCTACAATTGGCTAAGTTAATGAATGTCACTGTAAAGAGCGTATAAATGCCGAGCAGAAAAGAGATAAAGTTAGGAAATAAAGAACATTTTTTACAAATTATTTTTGGGCCATTTTTCTTCGAAAAGCAAGGAGTGGCCGTTACAGTCAATGGCGATCGTTATCGGGCCATGTTGAACGAATTTTGTTCACAAAAATTGAAGAGGAGGAATCCCTCGAATCTTTTGTCTTGCTGAAACAGGTAAGGTTTAATCGAGATATGAGTAGAATAGCGAACAGTAAAGTAGAGGAGTTAGAAGGAAGCTTCTAACTCTAAGCCATTTTTTTGTTTCTCATGTGGTATATACATCTTTACGGCACAGATTGAAAATTGACAGAGAAAGGTGACATTAGTGAAAAGACTTCGAGTTGATACTCCCAAAACACTCGGAACATATTTTATTTGAATATTAATTTAATGAAAAGAAAAATGTCTTTTTTTATTCGGCTTACAAAAGAACTCAATTGAAAAACAGTTCATTGCTAGTCATTCCAATGATTTCATTACTTTAAAGATATGGCAATACGTTTACACTCCAGTTTCTTAATAATAATAATGTGTTTCTACATTAACGAACATTTCGTTTAAGAGTGTTTCAAATGAAATGGACAACGACAACGCCAACAATGATGGCAATAAGGAAAGATATTTTAAAATAATAAAACGACGCCTCCGCATTAAGTAACAAGAGCGCGCGCGCGTCTTAACAACTAACAAATTGTGTCTTGTATTTATTTAATGCTTTCAAGGATTATGTCTGCTACTTTGCCCTCACTTCGCAAAACCCTTCAATGTTTCTTTGAACACATTACAATGACATATGAAAGCGTGACAAGATATACGAATTACGAGAATATGTTTTAAAAAATTTCATGACATTGTGTTACTAAGTAGGGAATATTAATAATGAAAATAATGAAATATAATAGGAAATAAGATATCTGAAAAAGAGGAGAAGGCATCATAAGATTTTCTAAAAAAAAAACTTGAGGGCAAAGGCAAGAAACTTTTTATGGGACAGTTAAAATTATGACCGCCTAATGATGTACAGTCGACTCCGTGCTACAGATTTTAGAAAGTTTTCATGGCAATTTCGGAGTATTTGCTGGAAGGCTGTTGAGAAGAAGTTGTCCAGTTATATTGGAATAGTATGGAACCCAGAAAGGCGAAAATTTGTTTGCCGCACGCAGTTGTTGAAGGTAATCATTCAAACCGTAATATCAAAAGAGAAGAAGTGACTGCTCCCAGTGAGGCCTGACAATCCGAATATATTGTAATATGGGCACCTCTGACCATTACACTTTGGTCAGGACACACTGCAATTTATTGCTGTTTGTTTTATTGAATACATGGAAATGATTTCAACTGCTTAAAAAGTGGTTGATCACCCTTAAAAATGCCATTAAATTGTTTCTACCCATTTGGAAAGCTGTTGTATCGCTTATCTTTCCATTTAATCCTTTGAATAAAAGGACCCCCAAAAATAAAAACAAACAAACAAAAAAAAAACACAAGATTTATTCATATTCACATGCCATTATCTGTCTCTCTACCTATTCGAAATATGATATTTTCTTGTCGCAATTTGTGGCCAATAAACAACAGTAAAAACAAAAGCAAATAAAAAATCAAAGAAAGAGATACCAGAGTGAACATTTTAATAACATGCGGTCAGGAATCATCAAGCAAAAGTTTATCACGACAAAAACTTCAAAAAAATCAATGCCATGGAAGTAAAACCTGTGACGATTAATTCTTAACCGTCCTCACATATTAAAGCTGTACGAGAGATAGAGAACGATAGAAGAGAACAATGCCTCTGTTGCAAACATGACAACAGGTGTCATTAAATTAATGGCAACGATTTTTTGTTTTAACACATTTATTTTCGTGGGTGTAAATGGCAACGACAATAACAACACAAACAATATTCATGATAAAAAATTCGTAACATATGCCCTGTTTTTAAAAGCACTTTAAAATTTATGTGTATTGCTGCAACCTTTCTTATCCTTATGTAGTCAATATTGAATAGTACGAGTATTTGCAATTGATGGTGTTCATGTTGGTGCTGATATGGGTGTTGAATGCCTCTTATTAGCATCTTGCACTTCTGCTCAGTTTTCTGCTTCTTCTGCTTATTCTTTTGGTATCATTCTCTTCCTTTCTGTTTTTCCTTTTCTGTTCCCTTCTTTTTCTGTAAATTCACAACAAATTGATTTAAATTGTTGTTGTCATTGCTATTGTTCTTTCTGTGCTGTGGTTATTCTGGGTCAAGTATACACGAGTATATGTGTGCAAGTGCGGCATTTTGTAGCATTTAATTTGTGTGGTCTCTGCACTTATGCAACATCAGCTAAATCATCATCAATAATGGGAGTAACAACACTGGTTAAATGGCATGCAATTTATACCCTACCCTGGCATCATATTGCTTTACGCAAAGTGAATCGTTTTCTGGATAATTTTTTTACGAATTCATTATATTTTCTTATTATCGTTCTAACATTTTCTTACCATCTCTCTCTGTCTGTCAAAGGAGTCAAAGTAATCTAAGAAATCTTATTGTGTAGTGACGCTTTTTCCTCATTGCTTTTAGAGCCTAATGAAACCAAAAGTAACCAGAAGAGCCATTGCGTAAGTTGTACTGTTCAAAATTTAAAAATACCATCAATTGGAAACCTATGCCATAAAAGAATACAAAACTGATTTATGATGTTGCTTTGAGCGAGCAATACAGATTGATATCTTTTTAGATAGTTTCATTTCATTCAAAGCCTTAGATTTGGACTTTAAAACCGTTCCATGGGAATGGATGGAATGTTGTGTGTGTTAAATTTATAAATGAGCTGAAGGACCTACAGTTTTAATTCGACTCCGAACGACAGATTTTTCAGAAACATTTTCCTGGCAATTATATTTGCACTCAGAGTTTTGGCCAGAAATCAGCTGAGATGAAGTCGCCGAAGATATATTTTTTATATTTCGTTTTGTTGGAGGTATTTGACCCGAGGTTTGAACCGTGGCCTCACGTTTAATAAGCCAACACACTAGACTACCTACTAGACCACTCTGTGCAGAAACTTTTAATTCAAACATATTAAGAACAATGTACGTACGTACATCCTTTGATCTGATATTCTTTTCATACCTGTTTCATGTCCAATAATTTCATTTTTAATTTTTTTTCGATTTAATTATATTTTTTGTTTTATTGTTATTGTTATCTTTCATGCAGTATTTAATTAGCAGATTTTTATTTGATTATTGATTTACTTTAACCGTCATCAACACATAAATATACAAAAACACTGAAACAAACCCCACAAAATTAATAACAATTTGCGGTTTTTATATCAGAAATACTCGTGCGAATATAACCACGAGCCATTATAAATAAAGCGGGCAAAAGAAGTCAAAATTAATATTATCCTGGAAATAACACTATTGGGGATAATGATGATACTGATTATGTAGCCATCATGTACAACATCAGAATATACCACAATAAAATAATAAATTATTAAAATTAATAAAAATATTTGCAATATAATCCAGTCATAATTAAAATATATTCTATGGCTGAAGGTCATCATATGAATACGAATACAAATTTAATTTTTCTGTTCAAAATTAAACATTTTCATTACAGAGCTAGTTTTGATCGATTTGGTGTAAAAAATGACATTTATTTTATTTGGCTTAAAACAAAATCTACGTAAATGCAAAAACAAAACCACATTTTAATTGTTATGAACGCAATCATCAAAATTAAACCCAACTGAGGAAATTAAAAAGTGAAAAAATGAAGTCAACTAAGTTTAGTAAAGAGTGTTTTATTTTCTCAAAAATCTGTCATTTGGAGTCGACCTTAAACTGTAGGTCCCGCAACTCATGTGTAAAACTAACACACACAACATAAGTGGTGTGAGAATCTTGGTCGTAATCCTGACTTGTAATGACCAATTATGTACGTTTGTATGTATGTATGTCAAAAATGGTAAAAAGGGAAAAATAAAGGGGATAATATAAATGTGATTTGCGCCCTTTCCGTATATTTTCATCATATTCATTCACTTCGCAGAAATCATCACTTATTACATAATCTTCTAGATGGTAAAATTATACAGATTCTTAGTGGAAGCCAATTAACTCTTAAAAGTAAAAGAGAGATAAGTAAGTAACAGTTCTGAGCACGGCGGTAAGTACTTAACAAATAAACTAACATACCTATTTATCCTGAAAAGGGGCTCATCGCTGAGCATAAAACGAAAACTGTGAATTGTTAGGTTAGTTTAGCTGATAGCTTTCCGTTCACAGACAAGTTCAATCGGTGCCCCATATAGCCAATTTTGTTACCCAGTGTGAGTTAAGCCCCTTTGTCATGCGCCGTACTGGTGGGTTTGAATCACCACGAGCTCTGGATGTAACCGCCACTTCCCTAAGTGGCATGTTCGCCGCCATGCCCAGATCTTCAAACGTTCTGTCACCCAAAAACCGATAACGTATGTTCTGAAGTGCAAAGGACTCACATAAAGCCTTGTACCGATTCCGTTCTCTCTACATCATGGAAACTTCTGTAGTAATCCGGGTGGGGCAGACCGAGCTTATTAGCGAAATTGCCAATAGCGAAGTATGCCGTAAGAGTTTCTGTTAGAATGAAAACCGTTCTAACTCAAGAAGTGAAGTATACTTTCAGTCCAATTTTCCACTACATGCAAGCAGTCAGCAACGACGCTGTTGCTTAAAAGGAAAGTACTTTAAAATCTTATGTATTTTCATATGACATACATAAGTCAAGCTAATTGAAGTTCAATTATATCCCCCTATGGAACCTTTAAATCTGCATATATAGGTGTTAACATAATGATAACTGAACCCTGATTGAGCGAAAAGATGACAGGTCCATTGAAAAATCTAACAGACTAACTTTTTTGTATATTCTAGATCTACAATCTACCAAAGCACTTCATACACCACGTCTGTATTCCTATTTTTCAGCCTATTAGGCCGTTTGGAAGACATGTGGCATGCGGGTGGTTCTTAACAGAAGCAGCAACACTTCTGCTTCATAATTATTTTAATTACCTGGCAATGTAATTGGCAAATTGGTAACAAATTTAATTCAATCAAATCTTCAATAAATTCCTGCGTTAAATTTCAGTTTCATGTCGTTTCATTTCATGTGGCTCTTTTAATTTCATTGTTAAACAACATAATTAAGGTTAATTTTACTATATTTTTATTGTTATTGTTATTGCAGCTAGTTGTTGTAGTTGGTGCTGTTATTGCTGTTTATATTTTACAATAACATGTAATTTTTATTTGGTTATAAAACATTTCATAATTGAATTCGAAGGAGATGTTGTCGTTTGTATTTTTTGCCTGCAATTTTTATTGTTACTGAGCATTTGGCTCGAGGGTAATAAGATACAAACGAGAAGATACCTTTATTGTGTGGCGGAATAAAACTTATCGTTTTAAATAAAAATAAAATGAAATAAGAATAAAATTAATTGCGTGCATTCATTAACTGAATTAGTAGTAGTCGCCGTCTCATTTGCAGCCACTAACATGGGCCAAAGCATTTGTGGTTCCCGCCCATCTTCATAAGTCATTTGTGCAGCAGCAAAACTATGCTTGTTCATCATTATCGTTCATGATGAAAGAAAGAGGAGAGAGAGAAAAAACTTGACATTAATAAAACAGCAAATTATTTAATTTTTCCGTTTTACTCGTTGCCAGTTTCATTTTTTGGTTTATTTTTAAGCCACAGAATCTTTTTTTCCTTTAGATTTGGCTTGGGGTATGGATGAATGTCATTGAAGTTGAATTTTACTTGTGCCATTTATTTAAAACATTCATTATGACAAGTAAACATATTACTTGAGTTTATGGAGATGTAAAATAAAAAAATGATGACTGTAGATATCATCTTCAATTCTATTGGATAGCATTGCACTTCTCTTCTGTAACTGCTATGGCCCTAAAGTGTTCAACAGTACAAATGAGTGAATGAATGAGGGCTTAAGAGTTTTTGGTACGGTTTTGTATTATAGAAGGGATACAGCTGTCAGTATGATTGCATATTTATCTTTGAGGCTGTCCAAAATGTCTGTTCTATTCTGTGTAGTGCTGCTACTCCTGCTGGTTGGCTGTCCATCTATCCATTCTAGAATTCTTAGTATAGTCCCATCCCCAGCCATTTATTTAACCAAATAAACTAAGAATAACCAAAAAATCCTTCATTTTTCGCATAAATTTTGTAATAAAGACTAAACAAACCACTAGTAATTCGTTATTCTAGACGCCAAAACGACGAACAAACAAAACACAAATCGAACCTGGCCAAAAACGCTAAGAATGAAAACAATGCCGAACAACAAGTTTAACATGAAATTTTACTTCTGATGCGCAAGCGTGCATCTTTTTATTACAACTGACAACGCTGGCTTGTTATATATACCCGGCACCAACAAACTGAGGAGAGCTGTCAACCATATACCAGCCATTATGATATTAAAATAAAAAGGAATTTGCATCCACAACAGTTCAAGTCAAGTTCAAAAATAATTGTGAGTTTGGCAGCAAGAATTTCAAAATTAATTGACAATAAAATGAAATCAAAACCAACATCAATACACAAATGAAACGCCAGAAATAAAACTGAAGCAATTACGATTTTATTCATATACACATACTCTGTTTACAATTCAAATCAGCTTTGGGTTAGGTGGTAATTTTTTGTGAAAAGCTAACGTAAACAAAAATAGTTCCCCACACGTCCTTGGAACATGTGAGGCATTAATGCATACCAGAAGGAAATATCTCAGTGCAAACCAGTTGCTGGAAAATGAATTGATATTGTTAGCATACTGAAATTAGTCGGGGTATTAGGGCTGGAGGAGATATTATAAAGATACTCTATAAAGTATGTATATATGAGAGAACTGCAATAGATCGCATGGTGACAGTAATAAAGTAGCTCTTCAACTCAATTAGAATGCAGCATGATGAGACGACATTCACAAATCGAAGCTGTGAAGCAAAGGCGAATAGAATTTTTCAACAGAAAAGGGAGATGCTGTATGATCCGAACACATATTTTTAATGATCAAAAGGAAATTTACTATCATTACCATGAAAGTTTTCACCATATAGCCATAACTTCACTTTATCTGGTTACCATTCCTGTTGAGTACTGCAAAACTCTATTGTTGGTAAGAAATATTGACGAATTGAAGAATCGCTTAAAATGACTAGATCAAGATGTAAACTGCAGACTTGCGAGGACATTTGCTTCCACGCCGTTGATAAGAACAGGACCCTTCGGTAGAGGGGGTATATGTTTGGGAAGGAATGGCCAACGAAAAGGAAGATAAGGAAGGCGCCAACGGGCCGCTATGCGTGCTCAAGTTTGCTTTGGTAATCAAAGCTACTACTTCTACCTAATCTAGCCTATTGTAGATGGACAGACTGAGATGAATCTGTAATATTTTTATTTCAGAAAAACATTAAGTAAACCACGCTTGGATTCGGAGTTCACTCACAGCATTTTCATCGTATTCTTTAGAATTTATGCGGCATATTTTTGAAAAATATTTTTCAATATTTTCTAATATTTTTCTAATTTTTAAAATCTCTAGATAACTTTAATTCGAGCGACAAATTAATGAATTGTCTTTAAGGAAAATCTAGGTTTAAGTGTAATTTTTCAAACGCTTGCATCTTAAAGCAATCGATCTTAGAACTTCAACTGCAATCCAGTGGCAAAAGACCGAGTATATTTTTCTACAAAGAGATCCATTATGACATCATGAAGATATTTAAGAAGTAAAAAGAATAATAATGTGCGTATAATTACAAAATATGCAAATAAGTGGGTAAATGTGCTCTAAAAACACAAGGCATTTCATATAAAATATGCTGTTGTATTGAAGTTTTTGTTTTTTAATTTTAATCTGTTAATACGTGTTCACCGCTTGTACATTATCAACTTAAAAATAAAAACTGATCAGTAACCATAACTACAGAGTTATATTTTTTCTTTTTTTACAATTTTTATTACAAATTATTGTTAATTTTCATATTTTTTTTATAAATTCATAGGAGAAAAATTATTACATTTTATGTCCGATAAAACAATAATTGTAAATATTTTTATGTACGTTTTTTTTAATATATTTTATTTAATAAATAAAATTTAATTAAATTTG
The DNA here is from genome assembly GCA_932273835.1 of Sarcophaga variegata. Lineage (NCBI taxonomy): Eukaryota > Metazoa > Arthropoda > Insecta > Diptera > Sarcophagidae > Sarcophaga > Sarcophaga variegata. The sequence goes on from OW026358.1 coordinate 99,154,514, forward strand.
TTTTTATTACTGCGGTTATTCATATTTTTTTTTATGAAAAAAACCACAGCCATTGGCTATGATGGTTCATTACCGGCTATAGAAAACATCAGAGTGGGAAATGAAAACATTACAAACGTTGTATCCTTGTAGAAATAAAACACTGATAATATCAATAATAATATCAATAATAATAATAATATAACGAAAAACTGTGGACAGCAGATGAATTCCGCAAAGTCATATAAAAAAGAGAAAGGAAAAGAGAATATGAAAAAACAACGAGGGGACTCACCTCGGTTCGTATTGATATCATATTGGTATCATATTATTAAATGAAGGAAAGAGGGCGGAGAAGGGTGTCCAAATTGAATTATTTTTTACCATATCATTCTGTTAACATCATGCATTTTTTCACCTCTGATACGAAATATAATTAATTTGAAATATTAATAGATACCAAATGATACAATCTACCAACTTCTATCATCAACTTCTGTATCACAGTCATATTCGTAAAGGTTGCAAGGGTCAGTGATAATTTTCTTATTGTGCCGCAATCATCAACACAAAAATAACGTGTGATTATTTACCCTCTTCCAACTGTTTTAATGCAACAATTTGTTAAGCCAATCATCAAGCTGTTAACGATGATTAATTTTAAATCAAAACAGAATTAATCAAGAAACAGTATGCTAATGAAAATTGAAATTTCTTTCAGGCGTAAATACAAAAACAAATGAAATATTTGTGATTTCGTTTTCATTTCTTGCATCTCAACAACTCCCTCATTACATGCCTCTACGTAGTTAAATAAGGAACAGAAATGCATTCAGGAAATAAAAACAGAAAAACTGAAGACATCATTGCAGTAGCAGATGACAAAATAATTTCATAAAATCAAAAAGACAAGAAGCAGCCAGAAAAAAGTGAAAAATATTGAGAAATTAATTTACAAACGAACAGCATAATTCCCGGGTTAAATGCATCTCAAGCACTTACAACTCCACACACAAAAAGCACTGCACAAAGAGAAGATAATGAGAAACAATTCCATTAAATACTGCAGAATGCAATTCAGTATGAAAATTTTAAATGAAAATAGCAAAACAGAGTTGCCAGATTGCTCTTAAAAAAGGAAATTCGAATTATTTAAAAGGAGAATTGAGTAACGTACAAATGGGTTAAACAAATATAAATAAATAATAAAAATAGGATCACATTCCTCTGGTTCCCAAGTTATGTGATAATACCGGGCAACGAACTCACCACCAAAGGTGTGTTCAAAAAAGGTATACTTGGCGAAAGAAACGTCAGAGAGAAGAGAAGACTGTTCTCATTCCAAACGACTTTAAGACAATCTAAACTTATGCTGTGTAATGATAATGATAAGAGCACTTAGACTTGCAGTACAATATCCAGAAACATTTTTGGAAGGGAGAGAAATTACTACATCATGCATTTGATAGCAGTTTGGGTGTTAATCTCGGAAACACAGAGATGGAACTCTTCAATAGAAAGTATTAATCTTCGCCTTTTTGTCAATCAAAACTGCACTGCACGAACTCAAGGAAGAGGTGCATTTTTTTGGTGCTTGAACGCTGACTTGAATCTGATATGATATGATATGATATAAACTTGATAGTGACACCTTCAGCACTGCACCTAAGTTAACACTGGATATAATTTTATTCCTCCCTTCTACATGATCTCTATTGTAGCGGCTTGGAGACATTAATATTTCTCTGGACGAATTTTGATCAAATATTGATTACGCAACGATTCTGAAAAAATTTGGGACAAATTGCAGCTTCTAACTTAGAACTGCAAATTCACATTATGGTTATCGAATTTAAAAATTTGATAGGCTTGAATCTCCTAAACTCTCTGCAAAAAAACTAAATGCAAAAAGATTATAATAATAAAATATTTATTTTCTTTCAAAATAACGAAGTAACCATAAAATTCTAGTGGTCAAAACTAAAGCAACGTTCGTATTTCTGTAACAAAAATTAAAAATTAAATTAATAGTCAATAGCGTAACCCTTATTTTTAATGACAGCAGCACATCTACGGGGCATTGAATCAATTAGCCTCCCAATTTGGTCTTTAGAAATACTGTTCCATGCGTTTTTGAATACGATTAAAAATGGTGCGTTTATTTGTCCCTAAATCCCTTTTTATTTTGCGGTCAACGATGCTCCAAAGGTTTTCAATAGGGTTAAGGTCTAGCGATTGAGCTGGCCATCCGAGAACACTTACTTTTGATTGACTCAACCATTCCTTAACAAATTTTGAAGCATGTTTTGGGTCATCGTCATGTTGGAAAACACAAACTAGTGGCATGTTTTCTTCTGCGTATGGCAGCATTACGTTTTCCAACAGATGTTTGTAAACAAATCGATCCATTTTCTCAGTAATTTGGTAAATTGGTCCAACTCCTTCGTATGAAAAACAGCCCCACAGCATTATTGAGCCTCCACCATGTTTTACCGTTCCTTTACGATATTGCGCTTTAAGGCGTTCATTTTTTGGTCTCCTTACGGTGAAGTTCTTCATGTCTGAACCTTTTATGTTGAATTTGGATTCATCGGAGAGCAATATGTTTCTGCACTGAGCAGGACTTCAACCAATATGGACCTTTGCAAAAGCTAACCTGGCTCTGCGATTTTGCTGGGAAATAAATGGTTTCTTTGATGGTTTCCAAGCATTTAAATCTGCTTCTACAGCTGGTCCTTGAAACCAAAATATTTTCTTATAAGGGTCAGGTCGTTGTTTTATAATCTTTTAAGATGAACAAATCAAGTGCTTAACACATTTGTGAAACATGACATTTGTCAATATGACATAAAGGAAGCGGATGCATGGGATCCACATGCCGACAATCTTTCCGACCATACTGTTAGTATTTTTCGTCTACGCTAGTTGGTTACATGTGCAACTGAAATACCTAAAGCTTGGAAATAATTATAATACAATGCCGACTTTATAAGAAAATAAAGAACAATCTGAGAGATGCACAGATAGGTTCACAAACAGATTAAGCCTACGCATTAAAATTGAATTCTCTATGACATTAGATGAACCTCTACATGGAAAATATTGAAATGAATTTCGGTCTGCCCGAAAATAATTCAAATCACCAAAATTGCGTATAATGTTGCAAAATGTCTGTGAAGTTAAATTCTTTTTTATATTCTTTTTTTACAGTGAATTAATAGACACTGTTAACTTAACATAATTAAAAATTTGGAAAAGGAGGAAAGACAATCGCTTAAAAATCTCAAAAATGCCGCAAAAAAAATGCCGCAAAAAAAAAATCGCAAGTTAGCTTCGTCGGCTATATTTCCGATCCCAGTCGTGACCCGACCTTGATCCAATAGCTATCCAGCCCAACCGCACCTTTTTAAATTTTATCGAATATTTCGCGATTCATAGAGGGCATATTTGGTAAAAATACAAGATTTTTCAACTTTATTATCTCCAATAAGCAAATTGTTATTTTCATACATTTTGGTTTTTTGTAAAGTTCAAAGGTTTAGCTTCGTTTCCCTTCATTTTTTCTCTAATTTATTCCTATTTTTGCGATTTTTAAGCGATTTTCTTTCCTCCCTTTCCAAATTTTTAATTATGGTAAGTTAACAGTGTCTGTTAACATAACATTCACTGTAAAAAAAAGAATATAAAAAAGAATTTAACATCACAGACATTGTTGCAAAATAGTCAGTCCACCATAAATCTATAACCACTCAATTATTTGAGGCTGGCGCAAAACAAGGATGACATTTATTACCTTAACTGTTCTCGATTGTCCTGGATGTTATCGTGAGCAAACTTTGTTCAATGCAAAGAGTTCATTTAGATATACTCTAGACCTATAGAACGGGTGTAGCATTGTAAATTCGCAGACGCGGCTTGTTGCCCTTCCGAAACTTTATTTCATTGAATTTTTAAAAATAAACCTGAATTTTAATTTAAATTAAATAAAATATTGTACGGCTTAAGCATCCATTCATAAGTATGTACGTAAAAAACTAATTAAACTAAAATTATAAACCGCAGTCGCATAAATGTGTAATATGACTATTTAGTCCCATTCAAAAATCATTTCCTTTTCCTTCTCTGGTTTCTTAGTCCCCCTAAAGCAGTGTTTATTTTTTATATTAAAGACCCCAAATTGTTGACTCCCTATTGATGACTTTATCTTTATCTTCAAAGGAGGGGGAGAATGAAACAAAATCAGTTTAACAAAGGAATACGTTAAAGGGATTGGAGAATAAAGGGTTTCACCATGCAGCAGCCATGGCTTGTATACTAATTTTGTATATAGTATGTAATAAAGCAAAACCGCCATGCGAATATTTTGTGGTTTTCATTCAGAATGGGTGTGAAGGGGCACTTTTACAAATTAAATAAAAAATTCATTATTTGTGCCATATGAGGCGGAGTAAGAGCAAGAATAACTCTTTATTTCGACAAGGATGTCCTTTGCCACAGCAAGTTTATTCATTGATTTTATTATATTTGTGTTATTTTTTCTGTTTTTTTTTTTGTTTGTTTTACATGTGCAGGAAATTTAATCTCCATAGATTTTTTAGACAGGGGCTGTAAATGCCAGCACAAACATTCAATTTCGAAAATTAAAAAGCAATGGCAACATACACACACACAGTTTCTGTGTAAGTAAAATGTATGTTGTGGTTTTGCAATAGACTGTAAATGTTTATAAATTCGTAGCTAAAGCGTTATATTCAGACAGAGACATGCAAATAAATACAGCAAAGAAAATAGTTAAAGGGTTAGTAGAGAAAAATGACCAAAAATTCAAACGAGTGTTAGGGGTTCAAGAGTTTATTTCTTTTCCAATGAAACATTACCACACATCGTTACAACTTAAAAATCAATTATTAGAGGGAGTTTAGCCTCACTGTAAAAATTATAAATTAAATTGATTACATTAACTTGCTATGAATAATAGTTGCTCCGTACTTTGTATTCATTGACCTTGAGAAGACATTTAGAACCTTGCCCCACAATGTTTTTGATAGAAGCGTGAAAAACGCCCTCAATAAAGCATATAAACTTCATAACATCAAGGTGGGTTTAATTTTGGTTTCCTGACCTGGACAATAAATTTAAGTCGCTTTTAGGCGTATAATCGAAAATAGAACATCATCTCCAAACTAATAAATTAAAATTAGTTTTTTTTAAATTTCCCAATTTTTTCGTTGTGCGTGGCAATTTAATTATTTTCAATTTTCAATTAGTTTAACTTGATAAATAATTTAAATAAAAACTAATTGATGCTAACCAATACCAATAACAAGTGGCAATAAGAAGTGTATTTGTACTGTGGCACTTATTTAAATTATTAATTAAAATTGATAATTGAAATCAATTAGGACTTTTGGGAAAAATTTGTGACTTGTTGTAACTCAAAATACCTAAACTAATCTAAGACAAGTGACCTTTTCTTGACCTTTAACCTAATTAGCTCCTTGTTACTAAACAAACAAAACTAAATATGTGTGTTTCAATATTTTTCTTCTTTTAGTAATTTATCTCTACTGCACCTCTATTGATTCTACAACTGCTTCAAAGGAAGTACGAAAAAAATATTGTTTTAAAAAAAATTTAATTTCCACCGGCATATTCTATCTCCAAGGAAATGTTGTTCAAAGTGTATTTAATAGAATGGATATTTAAATATTTTATTTCTACGACTCTAAGCTGCTTCTCAATTGAATTTTACTCTCTGACTGCTGTACACAAAATCAATTTCCCTGCAAACCACACAACACAGCATTCCAACTTAGTTATTCAACCCTCTGCCGAGTGTTGTCTGCCAGGGAATGCTGCAGTTGAAATGAAATCCAAATCTTCCCAAAATATTTTGGTAAAATATATGGGTAAATATTTATATTTTACTCTTACGCTATTCGTGTGGAGGGTGAAATTGATATGGGGAGGTGAGTTGGTTGAATTTTATAGCAGGCTTGACCACTGCTTCCATTGCTTAATATAACCACCACCATAACCAGCTTAGTTTTTAAACTATCCATCAGTTTATAAAAAGCAAAAAACCTTTAGAACTAAATAGAAAACTTCAAATTAATAGAATTATCAACAACAATAACAACACCAAGAGAAATATAAACAAAGCTATCAAAACTAAAACTTGGAACGGCAGGAGAGCAATGAGAGATAAAAAACGAAATCCAAAAACTGTAATAGAAGTGCAATTCACTTATTCACTTACCAACGACAGAATATCAGCAAACGTATCCCAACAAAATCATCAGGAATCCCATCAACATCATTCTCAACATTAGCATAAGCGTATCAACTGGTTGCATGAATATTTCAACGTGGTTTCACTCATACTATACGACTAGCGTTCCAAAAGGAGTTGTGTTTTCGATTCAAAACTTTGCTTGTGCTTTTGCTTTTGTTTCCATTTTTAATCTTATGGTTAAATGAAGGGATTCACTCTCATCTTGATTAACTTCAGTAGCAGAAGCCACATTGCCATCATCGTTGTCATCATGATTATGATTATATTTCCCATGGCTCTGGTACTGCATGCAGAAATTGCTGGATGCCTATTTGGTTGGTGTTTTAACAACTTTTCTGTTCTTAAGGGAAAATTTCCATTTGATGTTTTGATTTTCTTATTAAAATACTGTCCGTTTATTACTACCGAAAATAGAGTTACCATAGTCGTTTAATTTAATAAGAACAAATGCTACAATTTTCTCCATCGTTATTCCAATTGAAATTTTCTGAGAAACTGTCGCCCGCTTGCTAGACATTCGAACTCATGGTAGGGTTTTAAATTTTTCGAGTATTCTAGTTGCGAATGGTCTTGCAAAGGCAGGCACCAGATGTATATTTCGGATTTTGATTAAACAACTGATCCTGGTCTAAAGTGGAGGTTGATAGTCCAAAGAAGTTGGCAAATTAGATTCCAATATTATCACGAGAAACCTTATGCAGTGTGCAGTGTTCAATTGGCGCACATACTCTGCCTGTCAATAGTTTAGAAATTAAATGCAATGACCTCATTTAGTATGTATTTTTAACGTCCACAACAAATTCGCAGTTTTAAGAATTTAAAGTAAAAAAAAAAGAGTAGAGTATGAGTGTGGGTATGAGTAGAGCTTTACAATTATACGACCGAATAAATTTTAATTCGAATTTTAATTACAATTGTATTGTATTGAGGCTTTATCTATATATCTTTGTATTTATATTGTCGTTGTTGTTGTCGTTGCATTAGATTAAATATTTTTTTCTGAAATAAATCCTATCAAACTCAACAACAAAGAGAATCAATTAATTCATGGCAAATACTTAAAACACAGACATACATATACACACTCAAAATAACTAAACAGACTGTGAGATGCCGCTAAGGTTGCACAGAGAAAGAGAAAAGGAAAAAGTAATTTTGAGATGCCATCGCCATCAATAACAGTCAATTGATTTTAGGAAAATAGTTTCCCAAAGAAAAATTTAAATTTCATGAATAATTAATTGCTGCCTTAGATTGTGGTGAATTTAATGTATAATTAAAAGCGATCTTAATCTGTTTTTTTTTGCAATTTAAATAAGTGAAGTAAAGTGAGAGGAAACCCTTAATCATGAATTGAATATGGAAACCATTTGAATGGGATATAATGTAGAGAAACCATGATATGCATTGTTTTTTATTTTTCATCTTGCAAATCAAAGAAATTAAGGAATACTCAACCAAGGCAATATTTTCCTCACTTCACACCCTAAAAAAATTAAATGAAGGTTATCGGAAATTTTTGAGAATTATTCCACCATTACTGCCTCATTTTCGTTTCATAAACGGCAGAATAATGCAATAATCTTCGAACTTCAGTCTGTTAAGTTTGTAAATCTTTTGCCATAAATTTAAACAAAATAAATTCACAAATCATTGGTTGATCTTCAGGAAACAACAGACACTAGACTGTAAAAAATCGTAGCAACTAAAGCAACCGTCATCTCTTTTTTGTGGTACATTTTCATTTTATTGGCCATTTCTTTAGCTTCCTTAACAATGTGTCTCCTGGAAGAGTGTCTCATAGAGCAACGAACTTACACCACCAGCAACATAACATTTAATCATCATCGATGACTACGAAACAGTCCAAAGGAGAAGAGAAAAATAAAATCTTTCAATATAAAATGAGTTTGAGACCCAGTAGGTATAGTAACCGTTTAACTGAACTGAACTAATCAGTTGAAGTGGGAGAAGAGAACGTCTTTTAATGGGCAGAACAGAAACGATGTTTTCTGTAACGATATTTAACAACAATCTTTAGTCAAGATTACAACCAAGGTTCTCATTCCCTAATGTTGAGTGTTTTTATTTTATCCATGAGTTTTTAAGAAACTTTTCATTGCAATTTATTTACTTTGTCTTTTTTTAAAAGACTACCGAAGGCTCGAGCTAATAAGCTACAACATTATCTACTACACTACGGCGACTACTAAATGTCTTTACAATCTTGCCAAGTCCTTGCATTCTTCAGTTGTTAAACGATGCAAACTCGCGAATCGTCACAGTTATCAACCAGCAACTTGAGGCTCGTCAGGGCCACGAGGTTTGGGAAGATGTTATAGAGAGGTCCTTTACTCATCCAAAGCTTTATAAAAGAGTGTCTGATGGCAGTAATTCAGTATCTCTCTTCAACAATGAATAACAATTTGCCTGACCATACAATTCTAATTTTGTTTAGACATGCGAGATGTAGAATTTTAAATCCTGTACAGCATGGATTTCCTATTGGGTTAACCTTGTGGTTTACTCCTTCACTGCCTCGTTAAACTAAAAGAATAGTTAGTTGGTGCCAAAATATTACAACCTTAACTTTAAGGTTTTGAGAAACTTTAATAAAATTCCCGAAGGACAATATCAAATGACACTGACAATGGCAGCCAATATAAACGACGGATAGAATTATGGAACATTACGAGCGAATATGCTATAAAAACACCAGCAACAATAAGAACATCATCAGCCATACCATCATATGATGATGGTACTTGAAAAAAATCCAGCATAAAAAATGGGTGAAAAGCAAACGTTAAAAAAGCGGTGAACGAAAAACTTTCAATTGACGTTGACTGTGCTTATATTTTAAAAGTTGTTTGTTTTTCTCCCAAGTCCGGTTTACAAAGATAGACAAGGGCATAGCAAACAGCTCTCAAGGAAGAGGTAAAGTGCTTAAAAGCATGGCAATGCATGACACAAGAACAGCCAAAACAAAGCCATGAAGGCAACATAGTTTAAGCATGATGCGTTTCAACAACTGAAACAACAATAAGAATCAACCCTCATTATCATCTTCGAAGAGCAACAAACGAATTCTTTGGGAGAAGCAGAAGAAAAATAATGCACAGCAACAAAAAGCCAACAACAACTTTAACAAATGGTACAACAACAACAAAGGATATGATTCCTTAAGCGTTTGCAACCGAACAGTCAAACAAAGAGAAAAAGGAAATTAAAAAATTACTTTTTATTCTCTTTTTCAATGTTTCCCTTCGTTGTTTCTGTTCGTTGTACAAGCCAAGGCCAAGGGAATCTTTTCTGAAGTGGAATCTTTTCTGAAGTGGAGTCGAAGAGAAAATTCTTTTAGACACACACACTCAAATCTATAGAAATGTCTCCCTCATCTTCATCAGATGCTGGATGGTTGTTTGGCTAGCCGTTTACTTGGAAGTATTAAATATTACAATAACAGAAACAACAACAACAACAGAAAAACAAACGTTTTTTTTTGTATTTTTCTTAAATTCTATAAAAGCTTACAAAAATATTGCAAAAGTGTTTGCAGTTATTGAGCATTTAAGAGCACAAGAGCAGCAGTGACTGTCAATGACAAAAATTTGGAGAGTTTAAAAACTAGGGTGACCATAACACAAATATAATAATATGTATAGAGGTGTTATAATATACAGCAAGACAGAGAGAAGACATGATGACTACTGTTCCTTTGTCTATAGCTTCTATTTTTTGGATAATGGCTTACATTTTTTAGGACGGTGACTAGCATATTTTGGTCAATGACTTGCATTTTTTAGAATTTTAGCGATGAGAAAGAGGTTAGCTTCGTTCCCCGTATCGACGCCTATAACTCCGGTCCCAAGTAACGTCCGGCCGTAGGAAAACCTTTTTTGAATTCTTGATACCATGGCTACTTAGCCCACACAAGTCCATATCTTATCCGATTTAGTGCCATTTATACAGTGAGATACCTGCAGCAAGACCTATTTTTTCACAATAAGGCTTATCTTTCTCAGACACCGTTAAAACAATAATTGTTTTTTTCTAAAATTTTTAATTTTTAAAACAATTTGCGAATTACCTGAGAAACTGTTACCGTCAGGAATGTCTGGAGTATAATTCTTAAGGAATGGAAAAGATAATACAAATCAAGTTCTACTGAGTAAGGCAAAGACCATAAGCTATCTTGTATAATGTGAGATTAAAATGGAAAAATTTATAAATTGGATCAACTTTATGGTCGGAAGAAACAAACACAAATCATAAATTAAAATTAAATTAAAAATGATTATAATAGTTTAAATAAAAAACACAAAAATTATTTTAAAAAATTTTGACAATAAAAACAACAACAATAAGAATAAAAAATTATTTAAATTGAAATTGCAATTCTAAAATGTATTCTTAATATTTGACTTTTTGCCAAACATAAGCAGGAAACAAGAGCATCCAGTAGAACCTCAGAAGAGAGAACAATTCAAATATTATGGATATGATGTGCTCACTGCGTACAAAACTCCTATCGAATACATGGTGTAGGGAAATTGCTGTTAGAAGCAAGACTTGACCATCTTTGATAACTATTTCTATTGAAGCTAATTTTACGAGGGAAATAAGAGGGGTATCAGAGTGATTGAACTAGCCGTGGAAGAATGGAATGTTAATTGTTGTTTTCGGCCCATTCAAATACAGCATACTTTCTCCTCTATTTATTCTATTTTTCTTGTATTTTTTGCTCGTTGAGTTCTTCCTGTTGTTTCATTTCATAGTTTTCATTTTTAAATTCTGTTCACTAAGGCAACACATGTTTAACAATTTCTGTAATAATTTTTCTTTTTGTTTGATACCGTACACCATGCTTAGGAGAGTTCACTTGGAGGCTATCTAGTTAATGTGGCGAGTTTGTCTATATCGAGATTTATTTGAATGATACAGAACAATGTTGCCGTAGTCTAGTAGGTAGTGTGTTGGCTTATAAAACGTGAGTCCACGGCTCAAATCAGGTCAGACATGTCGAACAAACCGGCGGTTTCATCTCAGCAGATTTCTGGCAAAAACAGTCTCAGAGTAAATAAGATTGCCATGAAAAGTCTTTCAAAATTTTATTGTTTGGAGTCGACTTCAAACTGCAGGAAGTTTTCAAGGCCTCTTAATATAATCAGCAATATAGCGGCATGTAAAGTGATATGGTATTGAGAAAATTGGCTTTGAAAATATCAATTGTTTGGTAGAAAATTCTCTAGAAAATCAATGGTCACATATGGAGCCTCTTCGTACCGTGGTAGTGGGCTATCTATGATAGTCGAGTAAATCGAGAAAATTACCTCTCGCCATCCCCCAATTGCTATAATACAATCACTATTGCTGTTTGTAAATACTACACCATCCAAGATTAACTTTTGCTGGATCAATATTACGTTAAAGGGATATAATGTAGTTGAACTTGACCAACAAATAAATTTCTAATTGGATTTTTGTTTTTGTTTTTGTTCTTGCAACTGTAGCTGGATTTAAAACATAAACAACAACAACAAGATAAAATCTCCAAAAAAAAAAAATTATAAGTTTATCTTCTCTGTCGTCTTGCCATTCCTCCATCCAGCCATTTATTCGTTCATCTATTGTAGTTCTAAACTCTAAACCATGTCTAGACTACGAGGCTGTATAAATTATACGAAATTTTTCTAGTTTGGTTGACTTTCAAACTCTACACAAAAAAATGGCAACAACTTGCATATGCACGTTTGTCTTCCTTTCACAGTGTGCAGGGTGATGCAATTTGCTGCACTTTCTGTCTACACAAATGAATGAATGTCGCCATAAAGCACAAGAGCGCCACTTTCCATTGGGTTACGCTATGCCTCACTTTTATTTTGATTTTTTCTGTTTCGTTTTATTTTTTTCTCTTATATGTGAGATATGAAAATTAAAGGATATTCTTTTTATCTTTACTCTCATAACCTTAGCCAAAAAAAAAGAAAATTGCAAAAAGTTGGGAAAACTGAGAGAACGAAAAATGTTGTTAAATGAACGAAAATAATCGAAATTGTAACACCAGCTATAAGAACGGGATTAATGTTAAGAAATTCAAGCATTTACGAAGTATATTTTGAAAATAGTACCTAATGAAATTAAACATGGAAATTCCACAGGGTTATATAAAAGAAAAGGCATTTCATAGCTTATTCATGCCATTTGGATCTTCGCTTTTTTAATTTCAGATTAATCAATAATTCCCTCAGACCCCAGACAATTTTCTAATTCTCCGCGATGACATAATATAAGCAATCGATTCAAAACATAATCAAAGAACAGGTTTATAAAAGCATAACTCTGTAAAGCAAATAATTCACTTGTCCGTCACTTAAAGTATACTAATATAGGACACACGACTCAGAAACTCATAGATTCCTCAATTTAACCCAGGAGCTTAATAAGAAAAATTGCATAATTTGTTGGAGATAGAATTTGGCCAATATGTTTTTAGGGTTTTCTAATTGTCTGATACATATGGGTTTCAGTCTTGGATAATTTTGGTGATGCTATCGGAAATCTTTCACTTTCCTCGACAATAAAAACCCAGCAAATGTAAATAAGGTCTTCAATCCCCTACAAATAATCTACTGAACAAGATATCTCAAACTTCTCGCATATGATAATAATAACGAAACATAACAATAACGAATATCAGAAACTATCACCAATACAGTATTTTTACACAGAGCATAGTTTCTAAACAATATCAATTGGAAATGACATTACTGTAGGACCTGCTGCATTTGACCAACTGCGTGTACGTGTTTACAGATATGTGATATATGTAAAAATGTTTTTGGAGTCAATGTTAAAGTTAAAAGAACAATATTAAATTGTCGTGGAATAATCATCGGAGCATGGGATTTTTAACTCATCTTTTAAAAATTATACTCCAGACGTTCCTAAGTGTAACAGTTTCACTCATACTCCTCAAATAGTTTTGAAAATTGAGGAACTTAGACAAACAAGTTTACTTTTCTTAACCAATTCCTAGAGAGGATGCTCGATAACAAGGAATTAAAATTTGCTCCAGGTGTCTTACTATATGAAGATTATAGCCTAAGGGGTCTACTATAAAACATAATTAGAGGTATAATCCAAATAATTTTTGGAATTGTGAATATCCGAATTGACTTTTCTATTTTCTCCTAACTCTCTAATTACCTCAGAGAATGTAAAATTTATGAATTTCTAAATATACTTTTTCGATTTCTAATATTAAAAATAAATATAACACATACAGAAATTTATGAATATAACTTTTAGTACTAAACCTTGACAAAAAGATCAAGCGATTTATATTCGTAAATGGCAAGACCTTCACGAAATAAATGATGAAATATTTCAAGAGTTGATACAGCTACTTTAAAGCCAATAACTGAATAACTCCATACAATATGTTTCCTTAGCACACAGGAATTCGTGCTACAGTTTTGTCTGAATATCGTATGATACATAATCAGTTGTTAAGCTATAACGATAACAACTTGTATCAACTTTGACAAAAGAAATCCAATTTCGATAAGTAATATGGCAGCTCGGTTCTATCACCTCTTCTTACTGACATTATGAATCAAACGTGAAATTAATGAAACTTTATTATCTAAAATTTTCTAATAAAAACAACCATAAGAAGAAATATGTTTTCACTTTCAGTCCATTAGGCCTGTTCCTGTTCAAATTTTTTTAGTTTTCAAAAAGTAAATGCATGAGTCAAGGTTAATTTGGTAACCATCGTCGAATTTAATTTTATTATCTGGAAAGCAAAAAGAAAAATAAAAACAAACAAGAAGCAAAAATTTACGAAAAAAATGATCACAAATAATAACAAAACAAACACTTTAACTCGGTAAAATTCTCATTATTTACGCGAGGGAAGACAAGACAACACAAGACAGTTAACTTAGGCAGACAATAGCAACACAAAACTCTTGCTTGTAACGAGAGCTGTATGGGAAATGTAGCGGGGCCACAGAGAGAATGTAGAGAAGAACACAAAACAACAACAAACAACTGCATTGTTGTATGACCATAGTCTATTAAATGATGATGATGACAATTATTATAACGGTGCACAACAAGTGAATCGTATTCTGACAAAGAAATTGTTTTCGGCTCAATATTATTATTTTTTTTTTTGCACGCGCAATTTCTCTAAAGGGCAACAGAAAATGAACAGAAAGAAAAAACAATTTAATTTAAAAAAAGAATACGAAACAAATACACAAGTGACAAAATGAGAACAAAAAACTGAAACTATGAACAATGAAAATCAAGAAAAAGGAGAAGGAACACTAACTACGATCATGAGTCATGACTAACGGTTATGAAATATACTCGTCATACTTTAAAACTCGAGTTTGTACTTGAATTTTATTTTCCGAGCTTGTACTTGAATTTTATGTATAGTGACTCCAATAGCATAATCGAAAACAATTTTGAGGCGCATGGGAATATTTTTTTAATTCAAATTTTATAGCAATGCATGCTGAAATTTAACTTCCTTAATTGGTTATTTATTAATTGGTTATTTATTATTGGTTATTTATTATTGTGTTAATTTTATTGATTACCGATGGGACTACACTATGCCTCTGACTCTGAAAGACAAATTTAAGAAACTTTTTATGGCAATTTTTCTTTTTTTTCTTTTTGAGAGGAAACCCCGCCGAAAGAAATATTTTTTCATATTTGGTTCGTTTTCGAGATATCAATGCTGTTATTTGAACCCTTCTACACACCAGAAATCGGCGACTTCATCTACATACATACTTATTCAATCAAGAAAAACACCAAGCACTTCGAACACTTTTTCGCACATTTTGTTTTGGTAACTCGCGGATAATTGAAGAAATGTTGATTTTTAAATGCTCCAATGTTAGCCCATCAGAAATAAACTAACTACAGCAAATCCTTACAGTTTAGTGCCCAATTATGATTACCACCAAATAATTCCTTATGTTTTTCGATTTTTACCAAAGTTTTTGTCACAAGACAGCTGAAAGAAATTCCTTGCACATTTCGTTTGGTTCTCGATGTCTGAGCTGGAAATTGAGCTATGGACTCGCATCGAATAAGCCAACACACTACGTACTGAACTACGACGGAAATTGAACTATGGACTCGCATCCAATAAGCCAACACACTACCTACTGAACTACGACGATTTTGAGGAAGGTTTATGGGTACAAATACTCAAAAATTTATGATTACATACATAACACACAAAATTGGTCAGTGCAACCCATCAGTCAGGATTACGACCCAGTTTCTCACACCACTTATGGTGTGTGTGTTAATTTTATACATGAGTGATGGGACCTACAGCTTAAAGTCGACTCAGAACGACAGATTTTCGAAAAACTTTTCATGGCAATTTTATTTACTCTCAGAGTTTTTGCCAGAAATCTGCTGAGAGTAAGTCGCCGAAGAAATACTTTTTGTATTTTGTTTTGATGTCTGGCCTGGGGCTCGAACCCTGGATTATAGACGTAAATAAGCCAACACTCTACCTACTAGACTACGGCGACTTCTTCAAAACAATTTATGATTCCTGTCACCAATTTAACATCCATTTCGCTAATAAAACTGCTGGGGAAAATTTTAGCCGACAAAATAGACATTCCAATTCCCTGATGCTTTTAACTACTTTTTTTCCACAAGTTCTAAATATTTCCCTAAGCATGGGAGTTCGCAACCTCCTCCACTTCGGGCATAAGCACATAGCGTTCCCTAATTATCGTTCAAATTCATATAGAGATCCAGGATTTTTCTTAGGGATTAGTACGATTGGACTTTTTTCGCATGTAAGAAATTGACGTTAAAGGCACATAACCTGCCAGCACTTGAAGACGACAGATAGAAACTGAATTGGTCAGTATTAAAGTTATTGGATCATGACAGATCTCGGTGCAAGAATTTCGTTTCGGCACTTTCATTGTGGAATCATAAGAAACAATTTTTCTATTTACACGGTTCTTAAAAGGTGAAATCCGTCAGAAACATTTGATAGAGAACGGACGCTAAGACGTAGTTGCAGATCGTGGACTTATATTGAAGACAACTGGAGAAGGGAGAATAGAACGACTGAAGGTCAAAAATCAAAAAATCAAACAAATTGCTGGTGATAGGATTGTTTGGAATAAATTTAAAACCGTGCTCTGTTAATAAGTGGAATTTTAGTAACAAAATATGTAGTCATGCATATAAGAGTTTAAAACGCAAAAATTTCTAAATCATTTCTTACAAAATAGTTGACAAGATCTTAAATTTGAAATTTCACAAAATAAAAATTTAAATGCCCTCTAGCTACGGTATCAAAATAAAATTCTTAAACCACAAACAACAACAATAATAGAAAATAAAGCAAAAAATATTTGTTGTGACTAGACAAAGTGTCACACTGAATTTATCTTAAGCCGTTTTGTGGTTTCCGGCGGCCATAAACAATATCATAAACAATATTAAATAAAATTAAATGAAACATTTTTGTTTTGCCAGGATCTAAAATTTTTTAAGGGTTATTTTCCAACGGAAAGTAGAAATTATAACACTTACCTGGCATTTTCAATAGGAAAAATATCCAACTGATGGTTCTTTGATGAACGGGAGGCAGCCAGCCTATTATTATTACACCGCTTTTGAATGAAAACACAATGGCGGCAATAAATTTAAGACAGCAACAGCAACATTTAAAAATTGTTTAAAACACGCACTTCTATTATTATTATTTTTTTTTCTAAATAAATTGAAATTTTTAAATTTTAAATAAAAACAAATAATTTTTAAAAATGTTCTTTTTTACAAACTCTTTTGTTATCTTTCTATGGAATATCACTTCACCATTTTTATTTTGCATTTTTCTTTATTCTTTTTTTATTTTTTGGTTTTGTACTCTTATCTTATCCTTTTATTTTTGGCCATTAAAAATATTTTTTAAGCCATTTTTATTAACTGGTTTTTTATACGATTGGGACAATTTTTTTTACGCCTTTATTTTCTATTTAACCAGAATCTTTCTTTCACTTATAACCAGAATCCTTTTGGCTTTTTCTATTTGTATTTCTTGTTTTAACTTTGTTTGTAATTATTTTATTTTTTCACTTTTTTACATGCCGTAGTTTAATTTAAACGATTTGAAGCCTTACGCGAGAGACACAACAAAGAAAAAAAAAATATTGCGAACAGTACCCTACATTATCACGGCAAAACTTACACTGAACAGCACAGACAACATGTTAGCGGGTAAACATAACGAGAAATGCATGCAAAAAGCACCTTGAAATACTCAACCATACATAGTTCTTTTACTTTTTTCTTTTGATTTCTTTTGCTTTTCCAAAAAACACAAAACTTTACAAAAAGCAACAAATGCACATGCAATGTTTTACACGCACTCGCATAATTATATTCACATTAATAAAAAGAGAATTATGTTTACATTTTAGTTGCCTTTGTAAAGCTTAGGGGACTGTTCGCCATGTAGCAGATATAGTGAATCGAAGTTCTTTTCTCTAAATATTGCATAAATCATGCAGACTGATGCAACTATGACTTTAGCAGAATACAACAACATTATAATACTAATGCTTCTACAATAACAAAATTAAGTAGTACGCGTGTAGTACTTTTACACTCTTTAGCTGTTATTGCTCCCTTCTCCATAAGAGACTGCACAATAATAAGTAGATGTAAGTGTGCTTTTGTTGCTGTAATAATAATAAATTTAATCGTGTGCTTTATAACGAATCCCATTCGTTGAATATTTGTTAAGATCTCGTTAATTGCAATATGCAAAGTAGAAATACTAAGAGAGAGTATGCTAATTTATTAAAGAGAGATTATGATGCAAGTCTCTTTTTACTTACACTTATTTACATAAACCGGCTTTTCGTTCCTTTTTTTCTTCCTAATACCAACTGTTATTGAATGAAAACATGTGCACGTTGCTTTTTTATTTTGTGTTTTAGGACACAATAATTGTTGTTTATATTTAAGAGAAATTTATCTGTCTCTCGGTGTTTTTTATTTTTTGCAACTATACTTGTTCGGTAAATTTTTTTGTGCGTGTGTTTTAAAAACATTTTGTGTGTTGCTAGTCTGCACTGTTATTTAAATGGCTCATGTTATTTACAGTTCTTAAGGTGCTTATTCCCACTGTTGTAATGGCTCATGTTATTTACAGTCGTTAAGACATTTGTTTATTTTAGTGTGGGACATTTTAATGAGACAGTACCAAAATGTGTAGAATAGAAGGTACCAAATAAGGAAATAATAATAATAATAATAAAATATAATTGCTATAATATTAAGTAAATAATATTAGGCTTGTTTGACAGAGAAACTAACTCGTAATCCTAACTCAATGTTTGTAATGACCAATGATGTATGTACAGTGAGAAAGAAAAACAAGACTGCCAGCAGACGATGAAGATATCGAAACACACTGAACAGCACAGACAACATGTTAGCGGGTAAACATAACGAGAAATGCATGCAAAAAGCACCTTCAAATAATCAACCATACATAGTTCTTTTACTTTTTTCTTTTGATTTCTTTTGCTTTTTCAAAAACACAAAACTTTACAAAAAGCAACAAATGCACATGCAATGTTTTACACTCAACACACACACGCACTCGCATAATTATATTCACATTAATAAAAAGAGAATTATGTTTACATTTTAGTTGCCTTTGTAAAGCTTAGGGGTCTGTTCGCCATGTAGCAGATATAGTGAATCGAAGTTCTTTTCTCTAAATATTGCATAAATCATGCAGACTGATGCAACTATGACTTTAGCAGAATTCAAAGCAATTATTCACGTCGTAGTATTTCACAATTTTAAAACAGAGCCCTGAGAAGCTGCTGTCGTGATGACAAGTAGAAGTTTCTCTGCATTGAAGCCTAAAAGTGCTTACAATCCGTTCTAAAAATATTTATTGAAACCAGTGTAGTTATGATTAAAAACACTATAGTCTAATAGGTAGAGTAATGATGAATAAAACGTCAGGCCACGTTTCAAACCGCAAGATCAGACGTCTCCAACAAAACGTAATAAAAAGAATATTTCTTCGGCGACTGCCTCTCAGCACATTTCTAGTGACAATCCTGAGTAAATAAATTTCCATTTAAAGTCGTCTTTAAACTTTGAACATGTATAAAGTTAAGGCACATAACTTAAATTTTGGAAGAAACTAGGTCGTAATCTGACTAAAGGTTATTTACACTGTTTCCTTCCACAATGATAGCCATGATAAGTTTCTCAATAAAATCTGTCGTTCGGAATCAACTTTGAACTCTAGGTCCCGTCATTCATGTATAAAAAAACATACGTGGTATGAAAAGTTAAGTTGTAATCCTAACTGAAGGATTGTAATGACCAATTTAGTAAGAAAAGCAGCCATTAGATCTCTAGACTGTGTATATAACAAGACAGTGGGCCATAGTTGCATATTCCGAAGGTTGGGAATACCTTACAACAACTTTTTCCGACATTTGGAAACTTAAAAGAAGAGATTTTTATTCGTCTTGAACTTATAGATAGCACGTGCGTTTAACCAAAGTTGATTTCAATAGAGCCTGTACTTATTATAAACCTGGACTTACAGTTGAATGATAAAATAGGCACTATCGGTATTATAACGGGATCTTAACGCTGGCAATTTAACCTACCATTGCACGAATCCTTTTGCATAAGCATTCAAGTTTAATTGAATCCAATCACTGTAGAGAGTATTCTCATAGCATTCATACTCCTAAATGCCATACAATTTTAGATTTTTAAGGACATTACCTCGTATAAGTCAACAGTCTATTTGCAAATCAAATTATTTCGGCTCTTTTCACAATCAACCACAAAAGAACTACTACGAAAAAGAAAAAAAATTTACTCACATTGAAAAGCCCTGACAATTAATCCAATTCGGCAATTTTAAACTCCTTTAGGACTGTCTGTCCATTAGAGCAACGGCATGAATTTCTCTGCACAAAATATGTTTATTGCTTTTGTTGTTGTTGTCTTAAATTCACATTAAAACCCCTGAAAGACAGACAAACAATACTTA
Source organism: Sarcophaga variegata (assembly GCA_932273835.1). Classification (NCBI taxonomy): domain Eukaryota; kingdom Metazoa; phylum Arthropoda; class Insecta; order Diptera; family Sarcophagidae; genus Sarcophaga; species Sarcophaga variegata. The sequence continues at coordinate 99,174,898 of OW026358.1, forward strand.
TTTCATCATCATTACATATGCAACATTGATGCCGATGATAAGGATGATGTACGAGTACGATGAGTACGGAGGTGCAGTTATAAGTTTCGCATTGTAAATGTCATTCTTTAAACAATCACTGGCTATTAAAAACATCCTTCTTATGTTATAACTAGAGAGTCTCATATTAACTACACTCCTCAATACATTGCTACTGTTCTCTGTAGTCTTCCTTTTCTGTGTAGGTTTTCATATTGTGACATGAAATACAATTTTACCAGCATTAAATGAAAATTTGAGACGGCTAGGAGACGGAAACAAAAACAACAGCGCCAGCAACAATTATTACTACCACTACATTAACAAGAAACTACAACAAGAACTGGCCATGAAAGTTATGAAATTGTATACTCCAACCACCTGACTGACTTTTTTGTATCGCCCATACAGCAACAGCACAACTTTATTACAACCAACAACAAAAGACCAACAAAAACAGCAACAAATGCGAAGAATGTCCAGCATTTAATTTTAAGTGGGAGTCCTCTTGAATGGCGACAATGTACACAATGTTGTGTGTGCATGTGTGTTGCAAGTTAGAAGGTATGTGTGGCATGATAGGCAGACAATTATTTAAGGCCATTTGCAAACGTTTCAGGAGCTAACACACCCACAATACACGCAACTTAAATGGATGTGCCACAAAAACATAATTTTTTCGAAATCCCCAGCCTATTATGTACATCTATATATGTTTATAGGGGACCTTCTTAAACACTAAATATTATTTTTAAAACACTTTTAAAATGTAATTTTTATTATAAAATTCTTAATGTTATGACTTCGCTTGGGACCAAAGGGTTTCAAAGGTCCCTCCTGAATTATTGAAAAGCTGTCATCATGTTTTTTGTGCGACTTCTGTATAGGTTCCATCCCCACAAATAAAAATTTGAATTAAACCTAAGTAGAAACCATTTTAAGGGCTTTTAAGGACAAGCTATTATAACGAAATACTGATCTCTGGCTGCACAAGACCGAAAACTAGCAATACCTCACAACGACTTTTCTAGTAGCTGTAATGACAAGGAAGAAAAGGAAACCTCAGAACAATGTTTCCGTAATTGTACCGCGCTTAAAAAACTATGAAGACGAATTCTTGGCACTCAAAATAAATTTGCAGAACATTTAAAGCTTAAAGCGATTTAAATGAAATTCACACAGCATGTGGCAGAATACGTAATAAAAGCGTTACAATGCGACCTTTTAGGGACCAAATGGAGTAATAAAATAGTTGAAGTGATTGCTAATTTTACCTATCGTAAGAATGTGTGTGTTACTGATATTTTTTTTTAATGAAAAAGTGAAAAAGACAACATGATTTAAAATAATGGAGATATAAACAATCTCAATGGATGGCGGTTTCAATTCGCTGTAGATATACTTTGCTAGTGTGTTGGCTTATTAGGCCTAAGGCCACGGTTGAAATCCCAGGTAAGACATCAGAACGAAAATATATTTCTTCGGCGACTTCCCTCAGCATATTTCTGGCAAAAACTCTGAGAGTAAATAAAATTGCCATGAAAAGTCGAGGTATTCAATTTTGAAAAATCAAATTTTGGCCAAAAATCATGAAAATTCTCAAAAAAAAAAAAATTGCCATTTTTTAATTGGAAAAAACGTCCTCTTTCGAACCGTGCTACACAAAAAGCTGTACTACTTTTGTGAGTCGAGATATTCGATTTTTTTCAAAATTTTGTGAGTCGAGGTATTCAATTTTGAAAAATCGAATTTTGGCCAAAAATACATGAAAATTCTCAAAAAAATAAATGGCCATTTTTTAATTGGAAAAACGTCCTCTTTCGAACCGTGCTACTCAAAAAGCTTTACTACTTTTGTGAGTCGAGATATTCGATTTTTTTCAAAATTTTGTGAGTCGAGGTATTCAATTTTGAAAAATCGAATTTTGGCCAAAAATACATGAAAATTCTCAAAAAAATAAATGGCCATTTTTTAATTGGAAAAAACGTCCTCTTTCGAACCGTGCTACTCAAAAAGCTGTACTACTTTTGTGAGTCGAGATATTCGATTTTTTTCAAAATTTTGTGAGTCGAGGTATTCAATTTTGAAAAATCGAATTTTGGCCAAAAATACATGAAAATTCTCAAAAAAATAAATTTCCATTTTTTTTAATTGGAAAAAACGTCCTCTTTCGAACCGTGCTACTCAAAAAGCTGTACTACTTCTGTGAGTCGAGATATTCGATTTTTTTCAAAATTTTGTGAAATCGAATTTTGGCCAAAAATACATGAAAATTCTCAAAAAAATAAATGGCCATTTTTTAATTGGAAAAAACGTCCTCTTTCGAACCGTTCTACTCAAAAAGCTGTACTACTTTTGTGAGTCGAGATATTCGATTTTTTTCAAAAGTTTGTGAGTCGAGGATAGCTAGATTTGGAGGACGTAATGTTTTCCATCAGAACTTCGACTCTTACCTCCAAAATATGCAATCGGTTTATTGCGTTATTCTCTCGCAAACGCTACATAAGATTTAATATTTTTTTTATCATTTAGGCATCTTCCTATTGTCTTCGACGGTGTACATATGTATGTACATACATACATATATACCAGAGAACTGAGACCAATGATTGAAAAACAACTGATCATACTTATATGCCTTAATACTCGTTCTGATTTTTCATTCTTAAATCAAACGGTACAACACCTTTTATGTGAGTGCTCTGCACTTCAAAACAGACCTAATCAGTTTTCAGAATGACAGAACGTTTCAAGATCTGGGCATGGGGATAAGCATGCCCCCAAGGCAACCAGCTGGTTTCATACGGAGATCGGGTGGTTAAAACCCACCACTAACGAATCATAACAAGGGGGCTTACCTCTACACTGAGTAATAAAATGGGCCATATAGGGCACTAAGAGAACTTGCTATGAAAGGTAAGCTACCTGCTAACCTAAATCTAATCGATAAATTCTACTGAATACAGTCAGACTGTACCTAATAATAATTTTTTCTTCTTAAACTTCTTTAAAATCTTGTCAATAATTGTTTTCATTTTTTCAATCATAACATAGAGTGGTAGCAGATTGTATCTATCTTTCGCACGTGTTCCTCGGTTGTTAAGCAAGTTGACAGTCTTGGTTTTAAAACCACTAAATGGATAACCCGATACAAGTGTAGGAACAGATTTGTTGCAACCATGATATTAAGAAATGTGATTTAATTTCTTGCATACGTTTATTTGAGAAGTTACGTCATTAATGTTGTTTCAAATAATTCGGTATTGTTGTCATTTCGGCCGTTGATTATTTTTGTAGCATAACTTAATGATTTTTACAATGTTGGTATCCACATTATATGTAAATCTCTTTCTTTATTTTTTTTTTGTCTTCTGTTCCTCTAGGACAAGCCCCTCATTTCATTTTCATTCCATTTATATGAAATGAAACTCAATCAAATGAGTTTATAAGTTATTTTCCTATTTCTTTGGTTACCCTCTTTATATTTTGAAAACACTCAATTGGTCAAATATTTTTGAATTACGCACTCATTTATATGAAGATTCACTAATCACGCATATATTGAAATATATTTGGGGTATTTGCATATAAATTTTCGTAGGCCCTTTAAGTTTAACCGCACAGTTTTATGCACTCAATTTATCAAATATTTTTGAATTACTCCACTCTTTTACATGAAAAGTCACTCTTTTAATCATTGAAATATTTTTGTGGTATTTTCATACAAGCTTTCGATTGCCTTTTAATGTGATGTTTTTGTAGCATAGGGAAACACAAACAAAATTGAGTGTTTTTGTTTATGTTTTCCATGCAAACAGGCAAGTAAGTGAAATAGCCTGTGTTACTAAAACATCACATAGGTGTAACATCTATTTTACGAAAAACACTCAACTGCTCAAATGTTTTTGAATTATGTTCGTAAGAATCTCGTCTAAAATCATCAGACAAAAACAGGATATCAGAGAAACAACAAGTTGTCAGAGATCCTGAAGTCCTGTTTTTTGTAAGACGAGCGATTAAACACACGTTCGTCTGTTTATATGAAAAGCACAAACAATAACACTCAAAAAAACACTGAGGAGACCAATCAGCTATTGTGTCTATTGTGTGCAATAATATAGAATATAAGGGACGCAATATGGTCGTTAATAATTATTCAAACACTATGAATTGCAGAGCTATTCTAGGAGATGGAATGTTTTATTAAATGAATGTTGTTGGTTTAGAGATGTTTTTTCAATTACAAATTGTAACTCAATGCATAACAATTAACTTGTAAATATTGCATACGGTAGGGTACTCACATCACATTTTTTAGAAACAGTTATTTGGGATCGACCAATGAACAAACAGAAAAAATATTTAAATTCTGACTTTCTTTCTCTTTTTCATTTAATTATTCTGATTGCCTGTTACAACTCGGTAAGACAATCATTAGATGAAGGAGCGCAGCGAGTATAAAGGACATGAACGTGTATAAAGAACATCATGTGTACATATATCTGAAATTGAATTTGATTACAAACAAAATCTAACCAACGATTCTGATAATCCCAGAAATTTAAAATCGTCTTATTTTTCTCAATATTTTTCAATGAAATGTAATTTCGGTAAGCATTTACGTTGCTCCTCATAAAAATATACGTTCCGTTCCTTTACGTTCCGTGGACATTTCGCTATCCGTGGTTTTATAAAAGCGGACTTCGACAGCAAACACGACTTGATATGAGAAAGAGAGAGAGAGAAAGTGAGTGAGTTATGCTATTTTTGTATTTAAGTTTGCCTTCTATTATTTTGGTTGCAACGCTTTAAAGTCAACGACTTTTCCAATGTCATGAACGCTGTTATGTCCTTTACCTTCTCTTCTTAGCTCCTTCTCATGTATGAATTATGAAAATTAACATAAAAAAATCAATCACTCACTTATGCTGAAATATTTTTAAGCTGTTTTTATAAAAAATTTCGATCTTTTTATGAAATTATGAAAATTGCTGAAATATTTTCAAATTAAATTCATATGAATTTCATCTGAAATCACTGGAGACAAGAAATTGTAAAAAGTCGCCAGAGATCTACATAATTGACACATAACAAGGAGGTTGTAAAAATTGCATACGGTAGTGTACACACATCACATTTTTTAGAAACAGTTATTTGGGATCGACCAATGAACAAACAGAAAAATAATTATACTTTGTCTTTCTGTTTCCTTGTGGTCATTCATTTAATTATTCTGATTGCCTGGTATTATTAATCGCCTATTGGCTTTATAAAAGAGAATTTTTTTTGTCATTTTTGTATTTAAGGTTGCCTTCGGTCAGTTTGATTGCAACGCATTTAACTCAACGACTTTTCTAATGCTGGGTTATCTGCTAATGTCCTTTATCTATCTCCTGTTCCAAAACAACAGTTGTGTTTATTTCAGAAGAAAGATAATTTACATTAAAAATCAATTACTCACTTATAGTGATTAAATATTTTTGAGTTATTTCTATAAACTTTTTCGATCATCTGTTATCGCTTAGCTTTCTAGTTTATTTCCACCTGTTTTATGAAAACCACTCAATTGCTGAAATATTTTCAAATTATTTTCGTTCATATGAATCTCGTTTGCAATGGTTGCAAGAACAGGAGACAAGAAATTGTAAAAAGTGGACAGAGATCTACAAAATTGACACATAACAAGAAGTTTGGTAAAAATTGCATATGGTACGGTATTCAAATTTTTAGGAACAGTTATTTGGGATCGACCAATGAAAAATCAGAAAAATATTTAAATTCTGTATTTGTTTCTCTTTGTGGTCATTCACTTAATTATTCTGATCGCCTGGTATTAATCGTGGTTGGTCAAAGATGTAATAAGAGTGGAGCAGCAGCTTTACAGGGTGTGCACGTCTGCACCTTAATACATCAGACACATAATTGACAACTACGATAAATTATTTTTAAACCAGTGCTGGTCACGAAAAATTACAAAATTAAAAATAAATTACAAATTGTAACTGAATTATATCGCAATAATTGCGCACTGTAGGGTAATCGCATATTTTGGAAACAGTTATTTGGGATCGACCAATGAACAAACAGAAAAATTGTTAAACTCTTACTTCTCCTCTTTTTGTGGTCATTCATTTAATTATTCTGATTGTCTGGTAATAATCCCTGTTTGGTAAAATCGTCAAAAGAGTGTGTCACAGCTGTACGTACATGGTAAACCCCTATAAAAATAGCCTTAATACATAACATACTACTCCGATAAATTTTTTAGAAAATGATTTTTATTAAACGAGCGTTGGTCAAAAAAATTTTTATATTCCAAATTATATCTCAGTTAGCTTGAGAATATTACATACTGTAGGGGGGTACTCACATCATATTTTTTAGAAACAGTTATTTGGGATTGACCAATGAAAAAATAGAAAAATATTTAATCTTTCTTTCTTCCTATTTTTGTGGTCATTCATCTGATTATTCTGATCGCCTGGTATTAATCGTGTTTGGTAAAATCATCATAAAACTTTCACAACTCGTAATATACAAGGTGTGCAAGTAAGTGCAAAAAGTAAAACGAGTAAGTTTATTGAGGAAGATGGTGTATGAAGGAAGTGCCATCTATTAGGCGATAGCTGATCGCTGAGGTCATTGTAGTAGTTATGAGTGAAACAGTGCTGTTGCTTTATTTTTATAAGCATTTTATTCATATTTATTTATTTATTAAATTAATTGTATAACAAGTAACAAATATATATGTGTGTATATAACAAATAACAATATTATTATGTTATTAATGTTTTTTATAGTTTTCGATAATTTTTTTATTATTTATTATAAATTAATTGTTTAACAAATAACAAATTAAAAGTATTAAATAGTACAATATATGCAGTGGGAAGCAAAAGTCTTAGTACCCCAATATATTTTTGGACACTTTCATGAATTTTAACCAACAGTTTGTATAAAAACTTGAAGTTTTTATATTTGTTTTATTAACTTATTTCTGTTTTATTATAAAACAAAATTTTTAGCGTTTTCCACAAAACAAAAGAAAAGTAAAGAAAAGTTTCTGATGACTTCATGTTTTTGCAACGCAAAAGTGTAGGTACCTCTAAGAAGAACTCAAAGTAAATTAAAGATTCAAAGGACTAACATATGGAAATGCTGTCCCACATCTTTAGTAGGATATCCTCCCTTAAGGTCAAGACGTGCAATTAGTTTGAAATGGAATGTACCAGTTTTGTTTCGCGTTTTCTGGTGATATTTGCAGCCATGCACTCCCATCAGTAAATTTGTCGGTTGACTTTTGGTTGAGGTTTAGCGACTATGTAAGTGTTCTTTCCAATGATCTCCTAAATACTCTCTTCATAGTCATATCGGGACTTTGTGCAAGAGTATTAAGCGTGTGGTGACTTTGGTGGGCAAATCAAATCTTCACATTAGGATCAGTATGATTGGGGGTGAATTTGTGATTTCGAATGTTTCCTCAATAAATTGTAAACTATCCACACCTGGTGCCACAGTATTGAACTTCTGCGTCCATGCTAAAATGTTTCATGCAATTTCTACCGATTGGGTTTCATATTTTTTTTTTCTCCATACTTAAAGCATATCAAATGAGATTTTGAATAATGTGTGTGTGACTTTAGACGAGTCAAAATATGTCATTTTAACTCTCACGGATGTACTTCATTCAGCATGGAGGCAGAAAAGAAATGCCGAGCTCGATCTCAAGAAACGGTTAAACATGGTGGTGGTACTATAACGAGTATCGGCACTAGGCGTGGGCAGTTTGCAATTTTTTAAGGAAATAGTTAAAAAGAGGGACTGTTTTTCATGAAATTGCTAAAATGTATTGGAGTACTAAGACTTTTGCTGTCCACTGTATGTATATTTTGTTTAACCATTCATTATTGGCTATGAATGGTTAAATTTTTCAAGTGCTCACATTCACATATAAAACTCTTAAAATAAAAATAAAGATATTACAGTCAAAGAAACAAGTCTTCCTACACCACTCTATGTAGACTTTTATCCCGGTGATTTTTATCAAATTGACAAAGGCGTTCCAGCGGTTTTTAAGGCAGTTACAATTAAAAATGTTTGAAGACAAAAAAGAAATATAAAAAAGAAAATATAACACAGAAATTATTAGAAAACTACAAAAGAACTGGCAGCAAAAAGCGGTGTATGTAGACTTTTTTCTGTGATTGTATATCGTATATTTAAAAAACAAAATCTTTTAAGAAAGCAATCAAATGCATTTTAAAAAGATATCCTTCTTTCAATGTACAGTTAAAGAAAAAATTCTACGTACAGTGGTGTACTTACTGTGGAGAGCAAAGGCCTTAGTACCACAATATTTTCTGACAATTTAAAATAATGTGTGTGTCTTTAGACGAGTCAAAATATATCATTTTAGTTCGTACGAATGTAGTACTTTAGTATGGAGGAAAAAGAAATGAAGACTTCGATCTCAAGAAACACGGTTAAACATGGTTAAACTGTTGGTTAAAATTCATGAAATTGCTAAAATGTATTCAGGGTAGTAAAACTTTTGCCGTCCACTGTATGTAGACTATTTTTTTTGGCTGTATGTTAATGTTACAGAAATGGTTTGAATTTTTTATGTTTTTTATGTTTTTTTCAAATGTTTTCGACAATGTTAAGCTGTCTTAAAATTAAATTCATTCTACTGTTGGTTTTTCTTAATTGTGAACGCCACGGTATAATACCTTCTGCGGATCATCTTCGTCGTTTTGTTGCAGTTGTTGCTGTTGCTGGCATAATGGCTGCTGCTAGCTGCAGTAGCTGTTGCTGTTGCTGAGCATCTCATACTATTGTTTGTATGATAATTATTGTCACCATTTACTGACTTACTCTGTCCATGGCCATGGCATGGCATTATGTGAACCATTCTGTGCATAGCCAGTGGTATTCTCTTTACTAATATGACTGGATGATAGAATTTCAATAGCGCAGGAATTGCCGTTGATATGTTATCAATAGACACGATATGGCACGATTTTTCTTTCAAGCGCCATGTATCGGCTAAACGATTGACCTCATTCCACTTGGGTTGTATAAATTGGTGTGGCTCTATAAAGAGATATAAAAAAACAAACAAATATCAATAAAATATTTTTAAATTTCATATGCACATACAGTCAAAAAATACAGTCTTCATACATCGATGTATAAGTACTTAATTTTCGGTGATTTTTATCAAAATAAAAAAACCTTTGTATATACATCGGTATGTGTAGACTTTTTTCTGTGACTGTAAATATAGAAAGAAGTATATATTGTAATAAAACAAAACAAGCAAGTCAAAGTTGTCGTTTTAAACTGTACGTATGTATATGATCTTAAAACATAATCTGTATTGACTAGCATTCCAAGAAGTTAACGACCGGTATCTCGGGTAATCGCTTTCTGGTACTTAGCTCTGAATAGTAAAGAATGGCTCGTCTATCAGTAGAGCATGTATTCGTACGTTCACGTGCGTCCAAAATATAGTTTCTGGTACTGGTCCTTATATGATAATTGTTCCTTGGGACATTCAATTCAACATACATATGTTTTCAATATGTTTGCTTGCCACCAGATCAGACATGTCCAATTGTATCGTTTAATTAGTGCAATTATTAAAGACCAGATAGGATATTACCGGTGTTCACTAGGTACATTGGAGGCGAGGGTAAGCACATGCCATTCATTCCTGTTTACGAGATAATGTTTGAAATGATCATAGAACGAAATGATTTTGTCAGAAGTTTTGTTTGTCTTTCTCAAATTGGGCCTAAAATCCACCAAATTGCTGCCTAAAACTTATTCTCAATATATCTGATATGATTTCAATTTTCCAGACACAGTTTAAAAGATTCAAAGGATTTAATTTAGATACGGAAATCAAAGCAACAAAAAAAAAAAACGTTAAAATAATGAATTCAACAAATTATTGCATGACGGTTTTTATCAATCTTAAGTTTCAGTCAAAATCATCAGGAGCTACTACTTAAGCAACAATTCAAAATGTTTGCAGGAAGTAGGATTCATCAAAAGTCAACGACGAATTTGGTCAAAACTTAGGTTTATACGACGTTAAAATATTATTATTCATGCCCACAATGAAATAGAAATGCCATGTCATTTCTAGCGATAGAATGTGATAAATCCATTACAACAATTTGAAGTGCAGAAATCGTAAATGGAGCCCAGCGAGAAAGCTGAACGTTAAAGCTGAGAGCCCATGTCACCAAGATAATGATCCATATTTGGTGTGAATACAAGACCCCTATAATTTTGAGCGGAAATAGAGCCAGAAGACTACAGGAGAAACCTTTTCCGAATATAATTTATTCCTTTTAAGCAAACATTGGCCGAAAATGGTTCATAGATATGATGCCTCCTCACCCGCTTCATAGGTTCATGCTCTCATTTGTTTCGAACGATGCAGAACACTTTCACTGGGCATTCGAAGATGACCTTCTTTTTTCTTAACTTTGTAGAAAGCTTCAATAGAGTTCAATAACAAAAACGTAGTGCCTTGGCAAACAAATGAATTTCAAGAATTATTTTTAACACTCCAAGAACATTGAAGACAAGAAACAAAAAAGAAATCTTTTTTCAATTGAATAACAAATTGCTTCCATTTATAATGCAATGTTCGGTACACGATAATTAAATGAAACGAACATTTTTTCTTTGGAATGAAAACCTAAAAAATTATCATCAATATCGCCTTCAAAATCAGCAACTCACAATTGGCAACATTTAATAACTGGTTGTAGATTCTTCTTCCATTTCGGATTCTTATTAATCGTGGCAAATTGGAAAACATTTTTTAAAAAAACATAGGAGTGTGGATTATCAAATAATCACTGAAAACAGATCACATGCCTCATAAAATCATTCCCTTTTTATTTGTTATTGTTACTCTGTTGTTGCTGTAGTAGTTGTACTTGTAACACCTCTTGAGTAGGAAGAGAAGACAGATGGAACAAACAGACAGAAATACACACGTTGGAGCTGTATAATCCCAGAGGAATATGAAAATCATGGAACAGCATGTGCAAACACAAGAAAATATTCGTAAATGATTGTATTCAAGTACAAATACGTGTATTGTACTGTGTATGTGGATATAGAGTTTTGACAATTGAGAGTAAAAATATAGCAGAGAAGTGGAAAAAAATAATTTAGAAATAGATGCATTTTCTTCAGAAGAAATTAGCAATTTTGCAAGGAAGGAAAACACTGCTAATGATGTTTTGTCTCATATTTTGAACTACGGGTCAAAAGTTAAAAAAAAAAACTAAGTTTTACTAAGTCATGTGTAATGACAGCATTTGCATTAACCGAATATTGAATAACATTTGTTCAACTTAGCCTCAAGATATGTAGTTCCTGATCGAAATTAAACAAATTTTGCTTTTACAAATCCTTTCTTGCAGCAGCGTCAGAGCTAAGCACTCGCTATAACAGACGTGTTTGAATCAAAAACACACGTCAGACTACAAATCTTATTGGACTTGATACAATGTAGGACAGATAACAGCATATATTCTACCAATATTAAGAAAGCTTATAGATGTGGCTGAAATTCGATTTGGGCATCATAGGTTAGCTTAGAATAGATGACGGGTCCTCCTTTAGGGACAAGATCCCACAACAGGCCAACAATTAGGCTTATTGTAATACCACAATTAACCCATTAATGCCCCAATTACTTTTTTCCAACAGTTACCGTTTTGTTTTTTTACACACAATTTCCTCTCAGAGCATAAGCACTAAGGCAACCTCTGCTGGCAACTTAAGTTGGCACTGAGCACTAATGGGTTAATATTCAACCTAGGGATACAACATTACCTAAAAGAAAACAATACCACTCCAGAATTAGAATCTATTGCAGCATTTTTAATAGTGGAGAGTTCTATAACTGACGACAAAAAATGAGAGGACCCCTCTTCATGACTGGCACCGGCACATAAGATGACAGACAGTCTCATCCTTCTACTCACACCCAAAACTCCTGCAGGTGTTATTTGAGAGAATTGTTGCGCAATAAGCCAGTAACCCATGCGAACTGCAATTATACGATAGTTGGTCATGGGAGGATAGGAGACAATCGTCCCCTTTTTTGATCCATACAAGTCCAGCATTGTTTTATCCTCAACAAAGGGCAGTGAAATTCAGACTTCCAGTAAAACAAGTGAAAATTAGCCAGTTTAACTGAGGCAATCCGAACACCTACGACCTGTCGGAGATCATTAGCTCTGTACCGCCTCTGGTCCGGAATTTCAGCTTGCTCAAGATTCCAGGTTGGGCTAGAATTTAACCGTAAATCGAGCTTTGTATCAAAAATGATACATTTAAATTTTTTAGACTACATAACTTTAATACAGAAGTTAAATGCCTGATATTTTTATAATTCGTTAGTATTGTTATCGCCATTATTTTAAACCAAATAAAAAAGAAAATTTCAAACAGGGGTCACAAAATTCAAAAACTTCATAATTCTATCTTATGTATCATTTTTGATACATACGACTTTCCTAGAGATTTTTTGGTGTCGTGTATGTAATTTTTTCATTGAAGTAGTCGTAGTCTAGTATGTAGCGTGTTACCTTATTAGACGTCAGACCAAGGTTCAAAAATCAGGTCAGACATTTCCAATTTATAACGAAAAGTTGTAATGACCGATTATATATTAATTATATATGTAATATTCCTGCTGCTAAAGACTTTGGAGAAGAAGAAAATAGAAGCTCGTCTTATGAACTGAAGAAAGTATTGGCAGCAACAAACATGACAACAGGATGTTTATCGCCAAAGATGGTACTACTCGGAAGAGAACAAACTGCCTTTAGCAGTTTGGGATGAAAAAATCTAGTAGTTTCATACTGCTCTTCTCATATTTGTCTCACGTGACAGATAAACATTAGAAGAATGTGTTTCGTCCCATGTTTTATTACAGATGATAATATTCCGGTCAACTCCGAACGTCTGAGATAACAGAATCATTCGCTTTGATAATGATATACATATTTACACCTATTACGCCTTTTCGAAAAATGAGCTAAAAGTCTTGCAGCCTTTAATAATCATGCTTAAAGACTTTTTTTGAAATTCGAATGTAAAGGACTTTTTTCCAAAAAAAAAAAAAATTTTTTTTAATTTTTTGTTAGAAAATTTTAACCATTTTCATAAAACTTTTATCACACAACTTGTAGTTTTATGTAAGAAATAATACTGTATAAATAGTTTGGGAGTAGCTATCATATTTTCAGAGCAGCCCATATATCCTTTTTTAAGATTTTTAAAAATTTAATTTCTTGTTCGCCTAAAAGGTAATAAAATTAAAGAAAATATATTTAAATAATGATGCTTATGGTTTTATGTTCCTTTTTAGTCTATTTTCATCTCAAATTAATGTTTTTTAGCAACAGAATTCAAACACTTTTTAATTTTATTGTGGAAAATGGAAATTACCTCCAGCGATTTTAATTGAAATTTGATACTTAATGATGGAATACTTACAGTGATTGTTAGGGAAATTAATTTAAGGATATTTATATAAATCAAGCTTCATAACGAGATTTACGGGATAATGCTTGGTATTGATTTGTGTTTTCTTTCCTTTTGTTTTGTTTTATCACCTTTTCAATTCATATTTAATTTTGTCGCTGCAGATTAGTAACTAATTGAATTTGATGGACGTTATAAATTTCGTGGTCCACCGGAGTCGAATTGGGAGTTTTAGATTCAAGTATATGCTACGTGCGTAGCAACTACTTACAGTAGTATTTGGGGAAACTCGTATCCGGGAAACCAGAGAGGAATCAAAGAGAGACAATTGTTATTGACAAAATCGATGTTCTATTGCAACATTAAACTTTTTTACCTCACATGACGTTGACGACAAATATTTCTAACGAATCACAAGAATGGTTTGTACCATCAGGTTTCATCCAGCCCCCAACTGAGAGTGTTACTAATGAGAGTAACAATAAGCTGTCCTATCTAAGCAATTGGAAACTTATAAATCGCCCCAAAACAGGATTTCTAGACGTCGAATTATTACCATTTAGAATGAAATAAAACCAAGCTGACATGAAGTGCTTGATTTTTATGTAAAAATGTACGCTGCAATGTACATCATGACGAAAATTTTGGCGCAAATTTCATAAAATGTAATAATAAAATGTAATAATAGTAAATAAATAGTTTTATTAATATGAATTAAAATATTACGGTTAATTGTATTGAACCTTATGGCCACTAGCTCAGTTCTCTGCTTTATTAAAATGTCAGAGGGAAGCCAATTGTGTGTGGCAAAAGAAGCCCAGGTCAGGCATGAAAAGTTTTTAAAAAATCTGTCGTTCGGAGACGACTTTAAGCTGTAGGTCCCACCACTCATATATACAAATTAACGCACACAACATAAGTGGTGTGAGAAACTAAGTCGTAATCCTGCCTAGAGGGTTGTAATGATCAATTATGTATGTAAATAAGCCCTTAGCAGTTGTTCGAGTGGAACAAAGTGCACTGATGACTATATACAGCTGACAGCATACGAGTCAGCATATCAGTCGGTAGATGTTCAACGTCCACCATACTTCAGCACCGTAAATCAATCCACCAAGGCCTGATAGAGCCAGTTTCTGATAGCGGCAATGCAATCCATGTGTAATTTGCATTGCAAAAATATAATATATATATTATAAAGTACTCTACGTATTTCATTCTCATCCGAATGATCTTTTGGAATTGTTTCTTAATAGCTGCAGCGGGGTTTTTTAATACAAACGCGAGATTGTGAATTGAAGAAATGGTCAAACGAATACACTTGTAAGGAGATCAAATTGATCTCGACATTTTCTTTGGACTGCATCTGAATTTCTAACTGTGCCTTTTCACATGATGGGAATGCTTCATATATCAAGTGAATCTACATTTGAATCTCTGTGTCATATACAGTACAAAACATGCTTTACCTATTGTAGGGCATAAAAACAGGCATCATCATCACCATCATCACAACCATCATTATAAGCAGATATTAACAGTAAAACAATAGGAGCTCAATGGAGAATCAATAGAACATATATATCTTTTCAGATAAGTATTATAACAGCCTTTAAAACTGGATACGAAACAACAACAGGAACAAGATGAAGATTTTTCTTTACATTTCTTCTAAAACACTTGCAGTTACACAGACAATTGAGTCGATGTTATTATTGTTTGTATTAATTTTTGTTTTTGTAGCATTTATTATGGCTTAAACGAAATAGAAGAAATTTGAAATCCTCGAATTCAACCAAAATTTAAAATACATATGGACTTCTCTTTAGAATGATTGAACTATCCACACATAATGAAGTTTCAAGGCAATCATTAAGCAAAAGCAATAGAAGATGAAGAGTTCTAGTAACACCATACAACTCATCTTTAAATCATAATGAATGGCCATGGAGAGTACAATTGAGAGCTGAATTGAACAAAATCGTAATAGCAACAAACATTTTGTAAAAGTTTTACAAGAAAAAAATTAGTTTTCCATTAATTTATGAAAAGCTTTAGAAAGCAGTGGCTTAAAAGTATGCAGTCCATAAAACGAAGATGAAAGGATTATGTTCACCTGTTGAGGAAGACGAAATTGCAATTTAATTGCAGAGTCATTATGCGAAAAATCAAATTTTCTCGGGATTATATCAACAAGAAAACGTCAAGAAATCGTATATAGATCACCCCTGGTTGGCCTCTTCAAATGTTTATCAGACCAGATGATTTCTTGTGTGTTCATAAAGTGACCTGCTTGTCCAGCACATTCTAGTACAGGCGTATTCCCTTTACCATTTGATCTGCTATTTCATTCGTAGTGCACAAAAACTTTAAATGCAGGCAGAGGAACAAGATCTACACCAAAAACTTGTTTTTTTTTGATTCTCAATTGAATTAGTATCGTGTCAAAGTTCGACAATATTGTTAGTTCTCGCACCAATTCATCCAGAAATGGGTTTCTGCGTTCAAAAAGATTCAGCTCATTCCGCGAACACACGTCCCTGTCCGTAGAATTTTGTTAGGTTGCAGACCCAAGCAACAATACAAAATTTAAGAATTAGTCACCTGCGAAATCGAATTCCCTTGTACACTCTTGCGGACACCGGTGACGTTTTCATCAGATATCGCATTTCGGCGATGTAAAAGTGTAGGTTGATTGTATACTGAACCAGTGGTCTTGAATTTATCCAGCCTGTTGGAGAACCTCATATATGTATATATGAATTTGTAGGATGGTGTCGATATTTATTTTAAAAATTGAGCTGAACATGTTCGTAAACTCTTGTACCAAAATGCAATGATATGCCAATATTGCTACTGATTGCTATGCTCGAATTACTTTTCAAATTTGAATCTTTAGTTAGTAAATTAAATTAATGTCGACTTTACATCCTGTTATTGAACAAACGTGTTAAATTTTAATGCAAAACGAGTGTTTTAGGGTTCATTTGATAAACAAACTCTAGTGTAAAACCCTGTTCAATTCGTTACAATGACCTTCAAATTCTTAATTTTAAAATGCACCGTCGAAATAACGACAAAATTCCTTTAAATCTGCACAAACGCCTGAAGTTTTACTGCAACATGGGAAAAAATTACCATTTCCCTACTGCATGTGCCTTAAATAAAAACCTACAGTTACTTTATGATACTCCCAGACATATACATACTCCTCTACCGAATAAAAAAACTAAAATAAACATCAAAGTTGAATATTTTTTAATACGTCGGTATTGATTAGACTTGCCCAGTTGGGTCTGGTGTTTAGTTCAGTTGAAAATGTATGGATGTCTGAACAATATTAAGTTCTTTATCATCATTATGGTCGTTGTCATTATTGTCATCGTCATCATCGTCATATTTGTGTCATAATAGAAATGTATTTTAATTCTTATTTAGTTTATGCTTTAGAAAGGATTCCTACTTGTATTGTTCTTGTTATTGTTGTTGTTGGTGTTATTATTGTAAATGTTTTTAAATGTACTTTTCCCTTTGTGATGTTTATTTATACAACACAAAGAGAACTCAACCCAAACACCGACAACGAAAGCTACAATAAGTAAATCCATGTATAAATTACAAAAATGGTATTGTGTGGAATGTATTGAAATGAAATTAATATAGGGAACGATAATAATAACAACTACAACTACTACCATAGCAATGGCAACAAACTAAAAATGAGAAATAATAATAATTTAAAAAGCAACAAAAACCACAAACATTGCAATAGCAACTGATGGTGCGACAGGCAGAAAGAGCAGTACAATGTCTGGAATAACTGACTATCAGTAGTCACTCAGTGAGTGAGTGACTCCATTAAAAAGGATAAATTTAAATTAACATGATAGCACATGTTATTGACATTTTTACTTACATTTGTTTTGTTTTTATTTTTGTTTTGTGTCTTTTTGTTTGTACGAATATTTATGAATATTTATCATCATTGTCCTTCATTTACATTGCCAAGTGCACAAATTTTACTTTTGGTTACTACATGGAGAAATATAATTCAGCATCAATAAGGGAATGTTTGCTTTTGTAATCTTTTGCAATGATAGGCCATGTCCCTCTGTAATGTACTATTCATACAATTTAATTTCCACAATAGTTTTAATGTTGATTACTGGACAAATAAGACAAATTGGGGAATTATTCTCATGAAAACGTGTGAGTGATGTGCTAGTGTAAAGTGCTTCTGCATTCGAAGCTGTTACAGTATGTAAAAACGTTTTAAATACGATGACGTTGTATAACAAACTTTGTTTCATTTTGACGTGTTATTGTAATAATACGAATTAATCCAGTGTGCTGACTTTCGTTGACTGTGATCTTTTCCCATCTTTCGGGAAAAATATGCATTTCACCGCAAAAGAGCTGCTTTAAGGTTAATTTAATACAAAAAATTTCGATGCCAAAGCAAAATTCTTTGGCTTTCACATTTACAGCCGAAATTCGTATACTTCGGTTGCAAAGTTTCCGTATTCTGAATTTTAGAATTTTTAAATGCACAGAATCTATATGTTAGGCTCGAGATGACCCCAATACTGAATGAATGTACCTTGAATCACGCTTAGAAAAAAAGCAATTGTTCTATGTTAGGATGCGGGAGGCTTTGGTTTGTTTAAATAAATTTATCTTAAAAAAAAAGAAGTCGAAAATGAGACCCAAACCCTTAAAGGGTTTCATATTTTAAAAATCTTACATTGCTGACCAGGTGTACATATATCTGAAATGATTTTGTAAATTCAGAAAGAATGGCATTCCTGTACATAAAAATATACTTTATCTTGTATTTAAGATAATTGAAGTCGTCGTAGTGTAGTAGGTAGTGTGTTGGCTTATTAGACACGAGGCCTCCGTTCAAACCCCAGGCCAGACATCTCCAACAAAACAAAAGAATGAAACAATATTTCTTCGGCGACTTTCTCTTAGCGGATTTCTGGCAAAAACTCTGAGAGTAAATAAAAATTACCATGAAAAGTTTCTCAAAAATCTGTCGTTCGGAATCGAGTTTAAACTGTAGGCCCTGCCGCTCATGTATAAAATTAACACACACGACATGAGTGGTTGAAACTAGGTCAAAATCCTGACTGAAGGATTGTAATGAATGGTGAATGGTGAATGGTGGGTCCTTGAGGGGTGAAACTCTCACAATCACAAAAACCATTTTCGGTATACCGTTAATTGGATTGTATTAAGGAACTCTTTGAACTGCAATTCCCATACAGCTTGATGATTCCACCACGCCCCAATCTTCTCAATTAGCCATCATATTCTCTAGAGTCCTAGTAATTATTTTCAATTTTCTAAAGCATTGTAGCTTAGTTTTACCGAATCTTTCTCAATTGTGGCAACTTGAAACTTTCCGGAAATCAAAAATTCATTAATCGGGTACAATTAGGGATTCTTTTGACTACAGTTCCAATACAGTGAGATGTTCTCATTCCAACTCTCAATTTTCTGCAATGTCCATCATTGTTCCTAGACAAGTAACAAAGTCCCAAATTAAATTCAATGTCGTCTAAATCAACCACATATTCATTATGTTCCTATAATGTCTACTCCAATCCATTTGGCCTAGACAAGTAACAAAATTATACGGAGCCATTTAAAGCTTAGAAATTTTTTCTGTGTAAATCTTGCACTTGTTGAAATCAATAGGAGCTTGCTAAAGATGCACGCAATTGTTTACCAATTTTTTTTTTAAGATTTTTGTGAGAAAAATATAATGAAAGTAGTAGTAGTAGTAGAATGAATGACAACAAGTCATATAAAGATTCAGTGCGCTTTTGACATACACAAGTTGTCAGGGATTTGTATAAAATTTGGATATATGGTAGTCGTACATACTAGCATAAAGCCATAAAGCCCTAATGCTCTAAAGTCAGTTTTTATTCTCCGTTGATTGGCTTTCAAACCAAACTGAATATTTGTCCGAGTGTTTTAAAGTAAAATTTTAATATTCAACAGTTAAATGCAGTTCAATATCCTGCACGAGGAGGGCTTTATGCCAGTTGCTCAAATCAATAACCGAATAAACAATACAATAAATATTAAAAAAAAATTAAAACAGAAAGAAAAAGAAAATTTGAAAAAAGAATTTAAAAGCAGACATTTGTGGTTCAATTATAAAAAACAATTGAAATTTTGGTTTGCCTTTTATTAATTAATTGTTTTTGTAATTTTGTATGGTTCTAGGTTTCCATAAACGAATTAAATTAATAAACAACAACAGAAAAAAATTATTTATAAACGATACTCAGACACTCTTTAAACAGTTTCTTTCGTTCGTTTTGCCTAAAAACACAACAAAAAAGAAAACATAAAAATTTGCAATTAAAACAATAAAAATTAAAAAAAAAACAATTAAAAGCAAAGGAAATTATAAAATACAAGAAGTAGACATTAAAAAACTGAACAAACAGATCTTGAGGCACGCTACTGCTCTGTTAGATTTAAGATCGCTGCACAAGGTAGTAAAGACCAGAGCTTTGGAGCGAATGGTTATAGTTTTGGGAGCCAACATGAAATTCATTAAAGGATTTCGTGACTTAACTGTGACAGATGCTTAGCAGCGAGACTAATAAAAATGAATTAAGTAATCTAGAAGCTGCATACATTTTTAAAAGAGGAAGCTTTTTGTGGTATACAGATGAGTCAAGGACAGCTCTAAAGAAAAGAGCGGTAGTTTTGAATCCCTGAATGAAATATTTGGAGTATATAGAGAAACTAAGATGAATTTCCCAAGCGAAAGTCTATGCCATCAAAAGGTGTGTTCAATTCAACTTGAATAAAAGAAGTAAAGGCCGGCACATAGCAATACTATCACTTGGGGATATTAGCTGAATCAGCTACGTAACAAAAATGGTATTAGCCTCTGCTGAATCCCAGGACATGTGGGAATTTACGGTAATAAGCAAATGACCTTGCGAGGAGGGAGCTTCTACACTAATGTTGGAACCAGAACCTTACTGGGGAGTGTGGGGAGCAGATGTTTTGAAAGGTCTACTGAACAAAACGGATACATAAAGAGGCAACAGAACAAACGGGTTGGAGGTAATTAAAAATATTTGTTGAGAAATTACACCAGAAGAGATCTGAGTCATGGATTAAACTATCAAAAAATAACCTGAGGTTTTGACTCAAAGTATACTTATTTGTTTAGTGGAGAACAATAGGTCATGTGGTCGCAGTACAATAATACACCTTCACGACAATAATAAAAATAATACTTGTATTTTTGTTTTACAAATATTATCTAGTCAGTTCGAAATTTGAAATTTTAATTTGAAAGAACTGTCCGCATTTGGCGCTGTTTCATCGCATAAGCATAATATGTCCCACCGATTCCATTTTATGAGGATTGGTTTGTACGATGTTCAAAGATGATGAAAACATAACTCCAGTATTGTTGTCATACTTAAGAAAATTTTGCAAAATCAGCAATTACATGACATTTGCGAATTCATCTGAAAGCAAAGAAATTGTGGACTACGCGGTATGTAGTTGTGAGGTATGTATTTAAGAACAATTCTCTCCACTTGAAAGCTATGAAAACTATTTATTTTGCATTAATTACCTGTTTTTGTAAGACGAGCGATTTCACAAGTTACTTATATTTGTATGGAAAACCCAAAACAAAACTGAGTGCGAACATGTAAAATTATTCGTCTTACAAAAACGGGGCATAAATTTTTTCACGCCAATTTCTTTTACAAGCCTAACTAGCCAGCCAAATTAATTCCAAAACTAAATATCGGTGATGCCTACGCAATGTTCTGTATTTGATGAGAATAGAGGACTCCTATATATTATCGGTTGGTCATTAGATGAACACATGGGGGCTTTAAAGAAAATGGAAAAGGGTTTCCATACATACTGGTCCTCTGACTTTCAATTACGTTCCGAAAATTTTGAAGTCAAAGATACAACTCTCTCTTCCCGACCAGTCATTGAAAAAGTTAATGAGTAAATGGAAGAAAAATGTGGAGAAATGTAGATAGTGGTGGCACTAAACATGACCGCTTGCAGTATTTTTAAAAGTGCCGAGTAACCAATCTGAGTTAAATTATTAAGTGTCACGTTTATGTAATACGGACAACTTATAAGTAACAAACTCTACAGTGAATCAGAAATAACCAACCAATTTGCTTTTATTTCATGCAAAAATCATAAACGGTAGGAATAATTACATCGTTAGCCGAGCATAAAATTTTCTTCTCAAATATCAAGAAAATTCAAACGAAAGACGTTATAAAGCCCAATTTGGTTCTTAAAGGATATAATTATTACAACAAAACCTAAAAACACTTCACTTATACCATAAAAACACAAAATTTCTAAAAAGAAATTCTAAATGTTTGAAGTCCCATCAGATTTTTTTTCCTTTAAAAACTCAAATGGCTGTATAGAGCGTTGTAACATGAACTGTTTTAATAAGGAAACAAAAATATTTAAAAGCCAGAATATAAAGGGGCAATTTCGTGCCAAGTGACCCAATTTTTAAAATCGATGTCTTCCGATTTGGATGAAATTTGCACCAAGGTTAGTACTAGTTCCAAACTCGCCAAGGGTAGTACTATTGTATAGTAGGCCAGACACAAATTTTCAGCTCTATCAGTCAAGAACTGCCGGAGTTAGAAGGGGTCAAAGTTGGACATTTTCGTCATACAGGGTTTTTTTTAAAATGTGTGTAACTTTTCACCTATTGGTCCTAGCAAAAATTTTCCAAAGGATATTAGATAGCTATTTCTTCAATCTTTCCAAAAATAATTTAAAAAAAAATAAAATTAAAAAAAAATTTTATATATTTTTTTAAATTAATTTTTTTTTAATTTTTTTTCAAAATGGGCCTTTTTTTCAAAAGAAAGTTTCTACAATTTCCTTTAAGGCCTTTATAATCGCTTAATAGGATGCGAGTGGGATATCTATCAAAAAAATTATTTTTTAACTCAAGAATAAGATTTTTCAATATTTGGCATAAAAACGTACTACCTAAATTATCTTAAAAAGTATTTAGTTGCATTCTAAGGACATTCGGAAATTAGTTTTTTATAAACAGTGTTAAAATTTGGACGTGCGTGATTTACTGATTACTTACATAATTAATCTTCACAATGGCTTCCGCTTCCAAAAATGAAATGTTGACTTGTTTTTGTTGTAATCCCTTAAACAAAAAGAAGAACAGATCATCAGATATGCGAAATATTTCCGACAACTTATTAAAAAAATTACCAACGTTTCAAAACGTTTGCTAATTTGTGGACCGTGCAGGAAAATGATGGACACATTACCGGTTATTCCAGATGAGAACAAAATCAATTCTGAAAATTGTTTTGCAGGAGATGATGGTTGTTCTAACTTTTCAGTAGAACCTATAAGACCTAATAATGAGTGCCAAAATCAACATCACAAGGATGCAGTAGAAGTTTTTGAACAAATTAAAAAGAAGTACAAAACGTGACAGAGTAGATCTGAAAGAATTCAACTTCTTGCTCTTGCCCCATCGTCATGGAGTTGTTCAAAAATAATGACCGAGTTTGGAACTAGTACTAACCTTGGTGCAAGTTTCATCCAAATCGAAAGACATCGATTTTAAAAATTGGGTCACTTGACACGAAATTGCCCAAAGGCTTAAACAAACGGTAATTCAATTAGCTTTATAGTTATTTATAGTTATTTACACTGGTAACGAAACTAAGGCAAGTCATTTGCTCGTGTATATCTGTTAAAGCGACATGGAACTGTTGTTAGTTATGGACAGAGGTTTTTATTAAGAAGAATTGATTGAAAAGAATCCGATGCACAACGTGAGTGGTGTGAGAAAGAAATTTTTTTAATGGTTTTTGAACCAAGGACTTTGGACAATTAGCAAATACACTAGGCTTCAGCAATTACGCGATGCTATTTTATTGTAACCTTCACTTTGTAAATAATATCTTTGTAGTTTTTGTTTTACTCTGTCTTTCTTACAAGAGTTCATCTGCTGAGGCTTCGTTACGTGCTATGAACCTATAAAAACCTATTGGCGTAGTCCGGTTTATGTGGAATATTTTCATCATTAGAATTCGATCGATTATGAATATAATTTCCATTAAATATGCTCCGAATCGGAAGTTCCACAGTGTAGGCGGTCATACCCAAAATAGTTCAGGTAACTATATTATTACTATCACCGTTAGAAATTTAAATTAGATCATATGCATGCATCTGAGAGTATTTATAAAGCTCCTCCAACACTTAGGGTGAAAATCTTCTCATTCGTCTATGCTCACAGTTTGTCCTAAGACATCTTAGTTTTTCTTATCGGTTGGTTAGCCCTCTTCTTTACTATACTGTTTTCTACTATACTGTTTTCCCTCTACTTTCTGTTTTCCATTGACTATTTTCTACTTTCTTCTCTCCCCGCATTGCTCATTTTTCACCCTTTTACTGTATCTTAGGGTACACAAGTTGACTTCGTACCTGGTTTTCAGCTCTTACGATGGAAATTTTTTGATTTCTGGCCCGAATTGAATGAACTTAATATAACGGTGATGTACACATTATTGACGCGACTTTTCTCAATAATTTTCCTTATGGGTTTAGAGAACAGAGAACATATTCGCACATTACTTATGCCAGTGTAAACAGTTCAAGCCTTTTAAACTTGTGCAACAAATACGTCCAAAGAATTATAATGAAAAAACACCCGAAAAACATACCAACAGACAAGATTCGTAGCAAAAACAAATTCCTCCAGTCATTTACAATATAGTCAGACAATCAGTTAGTCAGTCATTCACAAACACCCGATATAAAGAGATTTAACAACACATTTCGTCTACAATTTTGTCAGTCGTCGTTTTTATATCATTTCCATACGGAAGTAAAAAATGCACAGGATAAAAGAATGAAAGAGAGTAAGAAAGAGAGAGAGAGAGAGAGGGGCAACCTGATATCCGAGGAGAAAAATTTACAATTCAGAGTAACGTTGTAAAAAAGTTTAAAAATTTTAACAAAAAACTGGCAGAAAGTATGAAAAAAAAATCGAAAAAGAAATCTTCAATGAAATGTTGTGATTGTATTCGGTTCATTCACAAAACTAAACAAATATTAGAAACGTGAAACGAAAACGAGCTTTTCACTACAGCATGGCTAATGCTCTCATTATTTTTACAAATCGTTTTAGCAATCAAGAATGCGGGAGTCTACTATACTGTCTTCAAAGGTTTGTAATTAGCATTCTGGCTAGGCATTGAAGACTAACAAAACATTTGTACAAAACAGAAATTATTTCGAGAACAATACGTAGATTCTGTGATGTTGACATCGAATTATTAGAACAAAGACTACGAACACATACGAAAGTATAAGAGACTGTAACATTATTGACCCTAAATAGCACTCTAAGGTTCGCCAGGACAACAGGGTAGAAGAAGACCTTATATAGAAACTCTATATAGATCGTTTGGTCACAGTACTGTAGTACCCCTTTAGAACAACATATTACGATATCTGGGCATTAATTTTACCTCCGATTACTTTGCTGATGATTGCAGTATATATCTGCGACCTTCCAACCAGCTCTTTTCATCAGCTCTTAATCTCATATTAACTACAGTCTGTAGGGACTTGAAAGCAATATTAAGATATAACAAAAATAATATCATGAAGGCTGGTACAACTAAAGATAAAGGGAAGACAATAGTCGATCCATAAAGTTTAACCAGTTTCCTTTAATTTGCGAATAGAAATTCAGGAATGCTTTTGGCACTTAAACTGATTTCTTATTTTTTAAGGTGTAAACTAACCATATGAGATTTTACCACTTCCTAATTGATTACTGTAAGAGCAGTAGTGTAGTGGTTAAAGGGATTGACTATTAACTCGACAAATAGTCCATTAATAAAATTCCGTGAACCAGAGAGAAAAACATTAAAAACAAATCTCAATATAAGTTCGAACTGTGCCACATCTTGGAAAATAGCAAAACTCAATTAACAAAGTTCTTAATTACTACGCTCCACACAACAAGCCAATATATTTTCAAAGAGGGCTTGGTTTTAGTCGAACTTCAAACCCCAGCTCAGACGTTTCAAATTAAACGAAATATGAAAATAAAAAAAATTTCTTTCGACGAATCCCTCTCAGTAGCCTTCAGCCAACAACTCTGAGTGTAAAAACAGTTATGACAAGATTTTCAAATTTAGCGTTTGGAGTTCACGTTGAACTGGCCCCGTCGCTTTTTGATAAAATTAACACGACAACATGGGTTGTGTGAGAAACTAAGTTGTATTCCTAACTAAAGGGTAGTAATGACCAATTAAGTAACCTTATCAGCATAGAACGTAATTAGCCTAATTAACCGGTTAGCTTAATGAATTTGCAACAGAAGAAAATAATTAAGAACGGGAAATGTTTTGTGACAGGCCTAGTCCTTAAAAAAGCAAAAAGGAGTAAAAATGAATATTATACACCAACGACTGAAAAGGAAAAACTGTCATTATATTTTACTCTAAAAAGTTCATGCTTAGCGAATTGAAAATTCGTTTTTCATTGCCGCAAAGTCTATAAACGTGAAATCTATGGGAATTCTACTTGTAGAGCAAAAAAAAAAAAGGTTTTCTTCCATAATAATCTCGTCTATCATACCATTGTCCTAACCAGACAGAAAGAGACTCACAAACATGAAAAAAAAAACGAAAATGCCATACAAAGTTCAACTGTATTTGTGGAAATTCATTCATCCCAGACACTTTAACCATCACATTCATACCAGTCAGCCAGCAACAAATATTTGTAAACGTAAAGCGAATAAAAAAATTTAATTTTTTTTTTCTAAAAAAAGCAAACAAATCTACGAAAAGTTTTTTTATTTTCGTTTTGCCATTTCACGGCAGAAAATATTTCTCTGCTTTGAAAAGACTACTTTCTTTTTATGCCTTTTGGGTGTGAAGCTGCCTGATGTATGTACGCAAAGGAACATATGGACGGAAGGACGACATATACACACACATACCCACACAGTTATACAAAATATAAAAGTTCAAGTTTTTGTAAGCGTGTAATTTGTACTCAAATGAAATGAAAAAAAGAAGAAGCAATAGAATGTAGTGATGGCAAATAATGAAATGAATTCTCGTAATACGTCTATAGGAGTAGTTGGAATAAAAATTCCAGTGTTACGATATTACTAAAGAAAAGGTGACCAAATGAATTCAATAAGAAATAAATCCTAAGTTCCTTTGCAACTATTCGGTGGGTAGAGCACCCTCATACATTAAAGCACGTTCTTCTGAAAACGGCTA
The DNA here is from genome assembly GCA_932273835.1 of Sarcophaga variegata. Taxonomy (NCBI): domain Eukaryota; kingdom Metazoa; phylum Arthropoda; class Insecta; order Diptera; family Sarcophagidae; genus Sarcophaga; species Sarcophaga variegata. The sequence continues at coordinate 99,201,771 of OW026358.1, forward strand.
TTCACGTCACTTTTGGCTGTGTTTTAAAGGGATCGATTGTAAACTCTTTACTCATGCAATAATATTGGACTTGGTTTACAGGACAGTAATAATTCTACTTGAGCTCTGGGTAAGGCTTTTATATTGCCAGTCATTATTTATAGATTTAATAGACTTCGATGAGGTTACATCGCTTCGAATCTTTAGCATTTCGGTCCTATGCTAGCAGCTTGTTATTATTAGATCCAAAGACTGTGGTTAGAGTTTAAAAGCCTATTCTATTCATTCATCTTCTTTTAAAATAGTTGCATGCCAATTGAGTGTTTTTCGCTTGCAACTCAGCCGCGATATCATCGCTGAATGTATAACATAATGTACACGCTAATCGTGATCTAGGATGCAAGAAGAGTCTGTCCTACAGCGGCACTAGGTGATCTGTTGGATTTAAGGTTGTTGCTCTTGCTAGTGAGAACCAGATCTATGAAGACTGCGGTTAGGATATTGGGACACAATATAATACAGGAATCATCCGTAGGAATTTGGACTTGACAAATCGAGTGGCTAACAGCTTCTTTCGTAACTGTGCCCTGAACAAAACCAAAACACTTTTCATTTTTACGAAATGCTTCACAATGAAACTGTGTTATAAGAGTGAAGGGAAGAATTTGGAGGCTACAAACTGTATCAAGGGATGGACTCTTCTATGGTATAGGATTGAGTCAAGGAAAGATAGTGAAGCAGTAGCGGTATTATTTCATATTCGAGTGAAATATTATCTCCCATTGTGAAAACACTCTTCAAAGTGGGAAATATCAACACGAAAAGATGTGTTCAATTCCATTTAGGCAGGATGTATAAATGATGGGACATAGCAATACAATCTGGTAATAAGGTTAAGCTCCGTACACTCGGCTGCTATAAGATTGACTTGCGAATAGAATGGGAAAAGTGAATCAGCTGGACGGGGAGAATACAGTCACTGTTAAATCGTGGACTGTATGTAAAAGGGGTGGGTAGTTGTGGTGATTCCTCGAAACCAAAATTGGGATCAGATTTCTGGCAAGCAAAGGGAAAATTATCAAAAAAATGCTTCCAAATAAAAAAAATAAAAACAAGCAACACTTTCCTTTTTTTGTTGTACACAATTTCTTTTATTTATTTGGTTTACTTTACACAAATTTTTTAAAATTCACTGTAACTATTTAATTATTACGTTTAATTTATTAGTTTCAATGAAAATGGCCGAATGCCTTCAAATACAAAATTAATTATTAAAACTTCTGGAGCTCTAAATTCCTCCAGGCGATCAAAAACGAATAACTTAATTAATCAACAAACAAATATTTAATGTCAAAAACAACAACAATATTAAAATATAAAAAAGCTTAAAATATATACTTCAGCGCCCTCTGTTGCTAATTTGCCTTCGTTTAAACAATCCTGTTTATGTCGCCAAGGATGGGAAGTTTGGACTATCAGACATAAACATTCCGGCGCCCTTGCAGTACTGCAACCAAAAAGTAATCGCCTCCAAATCTATTTCTAGAGAATATAAATAAAAAAAAAAAAGAAAAACTTTTGTATTAGTGTGAACACCGTAAAAAATTTCACCAAATTTTTGGAATGGCTGCAATTCCAATTCTGATCCGTCAGCCAGTGTAGAAAGATATATTCAGGAATAAGTATCACGGTCTGAAATTAGGTATCGAATTCTTGAGGCTTATTGTTCCTCTGCTAAATCGGAACTAGAGCTTCACACGGACTAAGTCTTCCGCTCTCACGACCATTGAACGAACTAGGTCCACTGGTGGATTATCAGGACGAACGAGGTCCGATATTTTTCTTGGCTAGTGGGCGGGTGGTCCTTTTCGATGCTTCAGTTTTCTAATCTAACTTTCCTAGGGACAGACGGACTAGGTCTATTGCCCGGTAAATGGAAGGTTTAACTTCAGCGGCCCATATTCGCACACGTCCACCAGGTATGATCGTGGCTCAAGCAACCTTACAATTCAAAATCTTAGACATCTTCACCACTGCGGGATTTCCTAGTTGTACCATGATACTATAAGCTAAAGTTGTTTATTAAAATATTTAGTTCATTGGAAGAATTATAAGATTCCCAATCGGCCTTGTAATTATTCCACAGTCAGTTGCTAAATCCACAGCCTTTACATAACCGTTGTTACCCAAACGTAAATTTCGAATACGACCTAAACACCATTTAGTGGTAGGCCCTATACCTTCTCTTATTGCTGCTGTGTCACCAACCTTAGCATACTTCCATGAATATTGGCAGTAGGCCATTGTACGAAAAGATCTATTTATCTCAGTGTAGAGGGACTTGGACCCGTTTCGCAACAATTTATGACCTCGATTATTCGGCGTCAAAGTTCTCTGAGATTCTCTGCCGACCTCTATTTTCGTGTAATCTGACACATAATTTGAGAGCTCTTTCGAATTCAGCTCTGGTAAAGGACCGGTTACAATCCAGCCAAATATACTTTCATGCGCCATTAGTTTTCCCAAAATATTCTTCCTGACACCTTCCAATAAGATGTCAGGGCATACGTCACCACCAATAAGAATGTCAACGTGACCGCTTTTATCGAATTTGGGATCAGCCAAAGTAATCCCCGATAAGGCTGCAGATCGCGATATGTTAACAGTTGAACTAGGTAATATTCCTGTCAACTTCGGCAACACCAAACCAGTTGCCTCCACACGAGACTGATCATCTAACAGTGAAGTCAAGACAAACGAACATTGTCTTTGGATAGCACCAGCACATGCTCCATTCAAACCGGAAACTCTAGCGTGTATATTCACCGTTGGCAATCCTAATCTTCTCTGTAATCCTTCCGAAATGAAGGTTGCTTGAGACCCTGAATCTATAAGGGCCCTAGCTCGGAACGTCTCTCCCCGGTGGTAGATACCAACTACCGCAGTCCCCAAAAGTACCTGCCTCGACGTAGCAGCAAAACAGTTTTGGACCCTACCATTCGACCTGTCTGCACCGCTAGAACTTGGCGCATCCAAAGCGCCCGAAGAGGATCCAAACACCTCTCGATGCAGTAGAGTGTGGTGCTTCAACTTGCACACCGTACAACCAAAAGTACTCTTACACTCATTGAGTCTATGACCACCTGTGAGACAATTGATACAAAGACTGTACCTTTTCACCACCGAAAACCGTCTCCCAGGAGATAAATCCAAAAATTTCGGACAAATATTCATCAAATGGTTCCCCGAACAATATGTACAAACTCTCCTATTCAGCATAGTGGAAAAGGATCGAACTCCCTTTTTCGGGTTAGAGAAAGTTTCAGGGGCAGGCCTAGAACTACTACCAACTAGTTCAAAATTCCGAATTTCAGACACAGTTTCCAGAGATTGAAACCGCGAAGTCAAAAAATTATCCAAATCCTTCCATTTGGGAATCTCCACTTTGTTCTGGATCGTCTGTTCCCAAAGAGACAAAGTTAGTACGGGCAATTTTGTGGAGCAGAGATATACGAAAATCGAATCCCAATTAGAAATATCAATATCATGCATCCGAAGTGCTGATATTGAATTATTAATATCTCTTTGGATTCCCTTAATCTTATGAGCCGATTCTAATTTTATAGGTTCCAGTGTAAAAAGAATCTTTAATTGAGAATTCACCAGTATTCTCTTGTTCTCAAACCTATCTCTGAGATTGTTCCAGGCCTCCTGGAATCCATGGGTCGTTAAAGGTGATTTTTTGACAATTTCCAATGCCTCACCTCGCGTAAACTGCCGCAAATAAAATAATTGCTCGACAGGTGAAATAGTGGCGCCATTCACATACACCGCCGTGAACATATTTCGGAAAGATGGCCAGGATTTGTAGTCACCATGAAATACCTCCATGGTACATGGTGGTAACTGTATGTGGTTCCGAAAGTGATTCTTGCTACTTTGACCATTTTGGCACTGGGTCGAGGACATCTCACATCGATTGACCAAAGTCTGAGAGAGCTCACTCATTAGGGCAGCTACCGAAATGTATCCCAAACGACAATGGCCGAAAAGTTCGCGTGCTGCTTCTCGATCACTTTCTAAGTCCTCCTCATCTCCTGTGGCAAAGGCTTCATAAGCGTCCTTAACCTTTGTCCATAGCAACTTAAATTCTTCCCTCTGAATTTCTATAGAGAAGGCCGTATTACCTTCCTGAGTGGCATTAAAATCCTTTTCAAAATCTAGAAACATTTGGGCAAATCTTTCAAAAGCCAATAATTTTCTTGACTTAGGCATTATTAAATTCAAATTCAAAATTGAATAAATTTACAAGTTAATCAACGAATATAAAATATTTTCTAAGAAACTAAAAAGGGATTACACAACCACCAAAATTCCGTTTCTTTATATCCACCGATAAATGTTCCCAACGAAATTATCAAATAATATTGATCTATAACCTAAATAATTGATTGCGCCCGAAATAGAGTAGCACTACGATCGTTTACTACCTCAGCGAAAGCTATATAAAGATACTCTTCAACGCGGCCACCTCGACGTTTAACAACAAAATTAATGCAGGGAGGTCCACCAATAGGCTGACAAATATATGCTTAATGTCACGCACTATTCGAAATTGAGCTAAACCGACGAGTTTCCGATAATCACTTTCGATCCAAAAATATCAACAAATTATTGTTATAGCAATCCGAAACTTTAATATATTCAGTCTCAAAATTTCCAGTATAACAATCCAACGACTATTCAATTTATCAAACTGAATAAACAAATTTAATTTAGATTTAATGGAACCAAAAATTCCCATTCAAAATGTAAAGTAAATAAATCAAAATGTTAACAAAGGAAACCCATTAACAAAATTCAGCTTTATATAAAATTAAAAACATTGAATTCAAATTTAATGATTAAAAAATTACACTTAGTTATGAGTATCTCTGTAATATAAAAGTTGATATAAAGGATCGTTATTAATGGTAATAGACTTCGCTATTCATCCAACGGACTATTACCAATCATAATACAAGTATGGACAAAAATCACATTGGGTTGTTGAACTCGATTTTCAACAGTCATTCACATCCCAATTTGATCCTTTTATTAAAATTTTATTTCCTTATAACCCAAGACAAATTGGATTAACAGTGCGAAATAAAACCCATTTGGTTTTAATCTCCGATAAATTCCTAAAGTATGTCTGTGCTATGGAAATTATAACACAAATACTTTATGAAAATATATGCACTGTTAGATTATATACAAGTAAAGTTCTGTTATACTAGACAACAAAACCTTACAAGTATATGAATCACCACCAAATAGAATTAAAAAATAAAGCACAAACAACTTTACCTTATTAAAAATGAATCGATACAAATTAAAACAAGATTCCAAATCCGGGTCGTCTGGACCAAATGTTAAATCGTGGACTGTATGTAAAAGGGGTGGGTAGTTGTGGTGATTCCTCGAAACCAAAATTGGGATCAGATTTCTGGCAAGCAAAGGGAAAATGATCAAAAAAATGCTTCCAAATAAAAAAAATAAAAACAAGCAACACTTTCCTTTTTTTGTTGTACACAATTTCTTTTATTTATTTGGTTTACTTTACACAAATTTTTTAAAATTCACTGTCACTATTTAATTATTACGTTTAATTTATTAGTTTCAATGAAAATGGCCGAATGCCTTCAAATACAAAATTAATTATTAAAACTTCTGGAGCTCTAAATTCCTCCAGGCGATCAAAAACGAATAACTTAATTAATCAACAAACAAATATTTAATGCCAAAAACAACAACAATATTAAAATATAAAAAAGCTTAAAATATATACTTCTTCTTCTCTGTTGCTAATTTGCCTTCGTTTAAACAATCCTGTTTATGTCGCCAAGGATGGGAAGTTTGGACTATCAGACATAAACAGTCACTATCTACTGAATCAAAGGTCATGTGAAGGGGCGCTTGCTAGTGGCATGACAATAGGGTCAGAGTCTTTCTTTGTATTAGAAAAAAGTTTGAAAAGGTATACTTGGCGAAAAGGAAGATGTAGGAATGCAAAGACGCTTCGGAAGACAAATGGATATGAAAAAATCGCAACTTTTGCTGTGTAATTACAATAGAAAGAGAATTGTGCTATGCGTGAGACCTACCAGAAGTAGCCTGTATAGACTCAAAGAACACTAGACAGGAATCACTTTAGTATGTGTATTCTGTGATAACGATAATGAATCATTAGAGCATATATTTGAAAACTAGTCGGCGTTAATAATCTGCGAAAGACAGATTTTCAAAATATGGCCACCTTACCCAATTGCTATAACGTGCGCATGTTTTGAAGGCATGCAAACAGTTGCAAGAGTAATACCATGTCTACAAGCCCATTGATGGCAGTCATCGTAGTATTTTTCTGCTATTAAAATAGTTGTATATTCATAGTAAAAAATTATGTTGCTTTTATTCTTGTAGTTCTATTAATAATATATTGTAGTATTGTTACTATACTATTAACAAAGTTTCTCTGTAGCATTGCATTGCATTGATAATGACGATTTGAATGAAATTGCAAACATTTAAATATTCACCAATGTTGTTTAATTTTTTTTTCCAATTTCCATTGTTAATGCCAGTCTAGGAGGCTGAGATTTTTTGTTGAGTAGAGCTGAACAGAATTTAGGAGAATAAAACACGTGGTAACTTAGTCAGACTCTTATTATCATTAGAACAGCAGGCTTCTGATATTTATTTAGAAAGCCTGTCTGCCTGCTTGCCTGGCCTTTCATTGGTTTTGTTTTCAGTGATTTTAACATATTTTTTCTTGGGCTCAATAGAGAGACAGTCATACTTGTAGCAGTTAATGTCGTACAAGTGTTTGTATTTGGATTTGAATTTGAATATGAGGGAGTATCACTTTTTTATTTGTTATTCGTACGCTGAACTCTCTCCCACTAACGGCTGCTGTTACTGGTTTATTTGTATGCATGGTTGGCTAGCTGGATGGCTTGCAGGCTGACTGTTTATCTGCTTCCTCGTCTATGTTCTGGTTCAAATGACTGACAGACAGTCTGTCACTATTTAGGTTTAGCTGATGCAAATAACAAACAAATACTTGTTGTTAGCTGTATATCTCTACCTGCGTTAGTTGATTGGTTAGTAGTTTAATTTGCAATAACATTTGCTCAACCAAATTAAATTGAGTGTTAGAAGCTGTTGCGATTTTTTCATTCCATCCTCCCTGTTCCTGCTACTTGTGTCCTTATGGCTGTGTTTTAAATGCCACATTTAAGACAGAAATCTGTTGTTGTTCTTAAATTAACGAATTACTGACAACTGTCTTTGGGGTATACGTCTTATTGTTTTAATATAATACCTTTGAAACCCCAGGCTGAGTCTTTTAATAACTTTTTTATTTGATTTGTGTTTTCAAAGAGAGAAATATTGAAGGAGCAAATTAATGAAATTAATTTTAAAATAATTAATTAAAAAGAAAATGATGCCGCATTCTAAGACTTTTTAAGTAGGCACCAATGTCTTGAGGGCTTTCATCTCTTGATATTCTTGTTGACTCTGTCATAAATGTTAAAAACTGCAAACAGCGTAGTGCCATACTCGATGAATTACTTCAAATTGAATTACTGTTACTTAAATGCCACTTCCAATGATTTCACAACAATCTTCACATATCATCTGAGCTTATTTCACATATGAAATTCTCTGTTTAATAAGAACTAATAGACTACCATAGAATATCCTTTTATGTGTGACTGTCAAAGTGTATTTTGTAGAAACTAAATTATAACGATTTTTTCGGCTACATCATCATGTACAATCAATACCAATTTCTAAAGTTGTTGTAAAAATATAAGCCAGTCAAAGGAAATCCTTTTATCCTATGACCAGACTATTAAAAAATCCTGCAAAATAAATGCGAAATAAGTTCCACTAAAGTAACGCAAAAAGCTCAACAGAATTGTGTCACACTATATTTTCCAGTCTTTAGATCTCTATGATCTGAATCTATAGACCAGCTTAACTTTAATAAAGGTGGCTCTCTATTATCCCCCATATCCTTTTCCAGCAATTCAATGTCTGGTTTAGGAAAAAAATAGAATTAATAACAAGAGAATGTAACAAATGAAAATTGAAAAAGGGGGCAAAAACACGGTAAAAAGAAGAGTAAAGGATATGAAAGACTTAAGTTTTCATTATTAGAAGAATTTCATTTCATATGTAATATACGAAATAAGGATTTTAAAATTGTCAATACAATGGCATTCTTGATAAGGAAAAGAAGGACGAGTAGGTGAAGGCAATGCAGCCGGATGCCGGGAAGCAATAAGACGTTATTAATTTTTTTTATTATCAACCGGAAATGCATGTTCTGCACATTTTGTTTCATTTCGTTTCGTTTTATTTTGTTGTGTCTGAATTCAGTTCTTCTCATCTGTCCAGCAGATAATGATTTTTTAATAAGAAATCCTTATCAGAATGAAAAATGAAAACACAACAGCAGACGTTTTATTCTGGCAGTTAAAAAAGAATTTTCTTCAATTTTTCCATCAGCAAAATATGGATAAACTAACCAAAGATAACGTTCTCCCTTAACGTCAGCAGTGAAGGTCTAACCATCATTACCACCCATTAATGCCTTGAATTGGCTTTTACTCCCCAACGTAAGATCGCGACAAAAAGACGGTGTGAGTAAGATTTTGGATGTAAAGAAGCAAATGTTTATGGTTGACTGCTGGCTGGTAATTTTTTAATTTAAATGTTATCCTCGAAAAAAATCTTAATTTTCTTTACTTTCCACATTTTGCTAACGTTTGTTTTTTGTGGTCCTGTTGTTTTTGTATACATTAATGCATGGCTTTATTTTCCTTTAGTTTATATTCTTCAGCTGTTTGCCATTTTTCATATTCTACTATATTTTCCTCATGTTCTTGTTTCTTTTAAGTCATCTCCTTTTCTCCGTAGACTTGACATTCAGTGGTTTTTTCATTGACGTAAATGTCGGAGTAAAAATGTAACCAACCAACCGCTTCAGAACTATAATCTTAATATAGGGTCTTTTTAAGGGCTTCCAATCTTCAAATTTCAATAGAACAAAGTTAGTGTGAAACATCGAAATTTTTTATTCGTTTAAAGTCCAGTTGATGCCATCATGCGTAGAATATTACACCAACTCTTTTCCTTGATTTTAAATAATCAGGCGAAATTTGACTGATGGCATGGGTTATATTGTTTTTTAGGACTACTGTGGCTCCAATACTGCGCCCCACAAGAAATATGAAAGATGAAACGGATCTTGGCCCCAGAATGAAATATTTTGAATTTAGGGGAAAACTCGTGATTATGTTCAAACGGAAGTCTATGCCATCGAAATATTTATTCAATTCCACTTGAATAGGATTTACGAAAGACTTTCCATAACAATATTATCAGACAGTCAAGCCGCCATTCTAGCACTCGAATTTATTAAGTTAAATCGAAGATAGTATGGGACCGTCTGGGAAGCTTAACCGGCTGGTTAGGAATTCCCAACAATAAGAGTAGTATGTTTATGGGGTTTCTGGCGCACTTTTTTCATACAAATTTGGGAGCATGCCTACGCTACAGTCGGTAGTGGAAGTTAGTTGATAGGTTTGTAACATGTAGATTGGACGGACAGAATGTGTGTGTGTGTGTGTGTATGTGTGTGTGTGTGTAGTTAGCCATCCTTTGATTGAAATTGAGTAGGTTCGTCTTGCTTTTGTTTATTTAATTTTTTTTTCCTTTGCTGATGGTGAAAAGTGGGACAACGACACACTGTTGCAAACAATAGCAGTGCTTTGTTCTAAACAAAACAACAACAAACAGCGAGACTCCTAAAGATTTCTTATTCTTAAGCATAATTTCAATAAGAATATTTTTTAATGTAAACAAACTTTAAAACGCTTGGCTCATATTACATTTTTTTAATGTAAACAAATACAGAATTTTGGATGTGGTTATGTTTAAATTATTTTTTTTTGTAAGAAATATAGTTATACGTGTTGTTGTTGTTGTTGTTGTTGTTGTTGTGTTTATAACAGCGCTTTGTTTTGAGCAGGATTTCTTTTTTTTTCAGTTTTTTTGTCAGGTTTTAAATAAATAAAATTATATAATAAAGGGATTAATTAAAACAAATTACATTTTTTTCCTAAGATATGTATATTTTATTTTCAGATTTTGTTACAGTTCACATATTTCTATTTCTCCTTTAAGAAAATCTATTAATCACTTAATTTTATCATTTCCTTTAACATATATGACAGAGTATAGTTGTTCCCTTTTGAATTTTATATATTTAGTTTTTACTGTTTAAAATAAATAAAATTATAAATATAATAAAGAGATTAATTAAAACAAATTAGTTTTTTATTTCATTAGATTATTTCCTATGATTTTTTTTAAGATGATTTTGTTATTGGTTGAAAGGTATCATCAAATAAATAACTCCAACTATTTGACTCAGTTAAATAATTTTTCACTTGTCCTTTAGAGCATCCCTTGTCTTTACAAGATTTTCTAACATTTTATTATGATAATTTTTAGACATTATAATAATTTTTGTATTGATGTTGATCTGCTTTATATCTGGTAACGATCTGCTTTGTATCTCGTAACGATCTGATTTGTATCTGCTCACATCTGATTTATACCTTATCATGATCTGCTTCATGTTTTATGTCTGTGTATTCTGAATTTGAGTACGCTATATCATGCTTTCTACAATCTGCATCCACTAAATTTATTCCTTTGTCTCCTTTTGCTAATCGTTTTTGAAGTTTTGTATCAGGTCCACAAAACTGATAACCAGGTGGATGTAATTCAACATATATTTTGTTTATTAAGTTGTTTACAAATCTTCTTCCAATCTTACACTGATTAGTTTTTTTTTTCTTTTGACTGTAGTTTATAACCATTTTTTTCATTACTTTCATACTTCTTCGCATGAAACACTATGCCAGCAAGCTATACAATCTGTACTAGCTATACTAGCAAGCTATACAATCTGTACTATCTATACTAGAAAGCTATACAATCTATACTAGCTATACTAGCAAGCTGTACTAGCTATACTAGCAAGCTATACAAACTGTACTAGCTATACTAGCAAGCTATACAATCTGTACTAGCTATATTAGCAAGCTGTACAATCTGTACTAGCTATACTAGCAAGCTGTACAATCTGTACTAGCTATACTAGCAAGCTGTACTAGCTATACTAGCAAGCTATACAAACTGTACTAGCTATACTAGCAAGCTGTACTAGCTATACTAGCAAGCTATACAATCTGTACTAGTTATACTAGCAAGCTATACAAACTGTACTAGCTATACTAGCAAGCTATACAATCTGTACTAGCTATACTAGCAAGCTGTACTAGCTATACTAGCAAGCTATACAAACTGTACTAGCTATACTAGCAAGCTGTACTAGCTATACTAGCAAGCTATACAAACTGTACTAGCTATACTAGCAAGCTATACAATCTGTACTAGCTATACTAGCAAGCTATACAATCTGTACTATCTATACTAGCAAGCTGTACTAGCTACACTAGCAAGCTATACAAACTGTACTAGCTATACTAGCAAGCTATACAATCTGTACTAGTTATACTAGCAAGCTGTACAATCTGTACTAGCTATACTAGCAAGCTATACAATCTGTACTAGCTATACTAGCAAGCTATACAATCTGTACTAGCTATACTAGCAAGCTATACAAACTGTACTAGCAAGCTATACAATCTGTACTAGCTATACTAGCAAGCTATACAATCTGTACTAGCTATACTAGCAAGCTGTACTAGCTATACTAGCAAGCTATACAAACTGTACTAGCTATACTAGCAAGCTATACAATCTGTACTAGCTATACTAGCAAGCTGTACAATCTTGCTGGTATAGCTAGTACAGTTTGTATAGCTTGCTAGTATAGCTAGTACAGCTTGCTAGTATAGCTAGTACAGATTGTATAGCTTGCTGGCATAGTGTTTCATGCGAAGAAGTATGAAAGTAATGAAAAAATGGTTATAAACTACAGTCAAAAGAAAAAAAAAAACTAATCAGTGTAAGATTGGAAGAAGATTTGTAAACAACTTAATAAACAAAATATATGTTGAATTACATCCACCTGGTTATCAGTTTTGTGGACCTGATACAAAACTTCAAAAACGAATAGCAAGAATAAAGGAAATAAAGGAATAATTTATTGGATGCAGATTGTAGAAAACACTCGTACTCAAAATCAAAGGATATAGACACAAGCCATCAAGCAGACCGTGATCAGGTATAAATCAGATCGTGACCAGATAGCAAGCAGTTCCTGATCGGATATAAAGCAGTTCGTGAGCAGATACAAAACAGATCATAATCAGATAGCAAACAGATCATAACCAGATCAAAATCAATTAAAAATATTATTATAATGTCTAAAAATTATCATAATAAAGTGTTGTAAAGACAAGGGCTGTTCTAAAGAAAAAGTTAAAAAATATTAAACTGAATCAAATAGATAGAGTTAATTTATTAGAAGATACCTTTCTTTCCACTTAAAAAATCATTGGAAAACTTAAAGATAAACATAAGGATATAGACAACACTATTAATGATGACGATGATTATGATGATGTAAATGATGATAATGAAAACATCCCAAAACTTGAATATAAGCATAAGGATGTAGACAACACTATAGATGATGAGGAAGATTATTATGACGTAAATGGTGATAATGAAATGATTGGAAAACTCGAAGATAAGCATAAGGATACAGACAACACTATTGATGATGACGATGATTACGATGATGTAAACGGTGATAATAACGATTTTCAGTATGAAAATATTTCAACTGATGACAATGATGAAAAAAAAACAATAACCATAATAGCCTGTATCAAGTACATGTATCAAAAACTTGGAAAGAAAATAATGTTTAAAGCTGACGAAAAGCTCTCCATTATTTGAAAATATACAAACACTTATTAATAATAAGCAATTGGATAAAATTTATGGTTTTAATCAAGATGTAGGCGGTAGTTGGAGATATGGCAAGGAAAAATTAATGTTTAATAGAGATAATACTATGCGGATAGGAAATATGAAATTGAAAATGACGCCTGGATTATTTGAACTAGTATTTCATCAAAAACCTCTCCATTATTCTAAAAATGATTTGAAAAAATATAAAGAGATTTTAATTCATGCCAATGCACATAAACGTCGCTATGAACCTAATGAACAAGTGAAAGGAACACGAGCCTTCAAATATATACGAATAATTAAACATTTATTCGAAACAACAACAAACATTTTAACAAAAGGCAGTGGTTTAATGCTAAAATTACTAAATAATCTGAAATCAAATTACATACATTGGGATGATCCTAATGAACTAGTTGACAGACTACGTTTACTTCTTTCATCGGAAGGTGCTGGTTACAACAATCATCAAAACGAAATAATCTCTATTATTGAAGAACTTAAAGAATCTAACATAATTTATTAGAAGAGTGAACGAAATGTCTTATATTAATTTATAAATATAATTATAAAATCTGGATAAAGTTTTAATAGATATAATTATAAAAACAAAAATATCGTAACTAAAAAATAAATACATACATTCATACAAAATCACAAAAAAAAATTAAAATACATTATAGGAATAGCAATAAGTTTGTTTTTAATCTTTTTTCTACCGTCTAAGAAAAAAAAAATAAGTCGTTTAAACAATAAAGAATTTTCGAGTTTTTATTCGGTTTTAAATATAATGTAAGTTTGGGTGGGTACTGTCCTAATTATTTTTCACATCACTGTGGCTGGTACAGAGGTGAAGCAGGTATTGCTGTTATAGCTGATATAACTAGTATAGCTGGTATAGCTGGTATAGCTAGTATAGCTGGTATAGCTAGTAAAGCTGATATAGCTAGTATAGCTGATAAAGCTGGTATAGTTAGTATAGCTGGTATAGCTAGTAAAGCTGATATAGCTAGTTCAGCTTGTATAGCTTATATAGCTAGTATAGCTGGTATAGCTAGTATAGCTGGTATAGCTAGTATAGCTGGTATAGCTAGTACAGCTGATAGAGCTGGTATAGCTAGTATAGCTGGTGTAGCTAGTATAGCTGGTATAGCTAGTATAGCTGGTATAGCTTATATAGCTAGTATAGCTGATATAGCTGGTATAGGGGTATAGCAGGTATAGCTGGTACAGCTTGTATAGCTGATATAGATAGTATAGCTGGTATAACTAGTATAGCTGATATAGCTGGTATAGAGGTATAGCTGGTATAGAGGTATCGCAGGTATAGCTGGTACAGCTTGTATAGCTGATATAGCTAGTATAGCTGGTATAAATAGCTAGCCACTGTTTCAGTGTTTCATACGAAGAGGTATGAAATTAATAAAAAGAACAAAATGGTTATAAACTACAATCAAAACAAAAAATGAACCTAATTAGTGTAAGATTGGAAAAGGTTTTGTAAACAACATAATAAACAAATTATTGAAAATTCAAAATGTTGAATTACATCTACCTGGTTAACAGTTTTGTGGACCTGATACAAACTTCAAAAACGATTAGCAAAAGAAGACAAAGGAATAAATTTAGTGGATGCAGATTGTAGAAAGCACGATATAGCGTACTCAAATTCAGAATACACAGACATAAAACATGAAGCAGATCATGATAAGGTATAAATCAGATGTGAGCAGATACAAATCAGATCGTTACGAGATACAAAGCAGATCGTTACCAGATATAAAGCAGATCAACATCAATACAAAAATTATTATAATGTCTAAAAATTATCATAATAAAATGTTAGAAAATCTTGTAAAGACAAGGGATGCTCTAAAGGACAAGTGAAAAATTATTAAACTGAGTCAAATAGTTGAAGTTATTTATTAGATGATACCTTTCAACCAATAACAAAATCATCTTAAAAAAAATCATAGGAAATAATCTAATGAAATAAAAAACTAATTTGTTTTAATTAATCTCTTTATTATATTTATAATTTTATTTATTTTAAACAGTAAAAACTAAATATATAAAATTTAAAAGGGAACAACTATACTCTGTCATATATGTTAAAGGAAATGATAAAATTAAGTGATTAATAGATTTTCTTAAAGGAGAAATAGAAATATGTGAACTGTAACAAAATCTGAAAATAAAATATACATATCTTAGGAAAAAATGTAATTTGTTTTAATTAATCCCTTTATTATATAATTTTATTTATTTAAAACCTGACAAAAAAACTGAAAAAAAAGAAATCCTGCTCAAAACAAAGCGCTGTTATAAACACAACAACAACAACAACACGTATAACTATATTTCTTACAAAAAAAAAAATAATTTAAACATAACCACATCCAAAATTCTGTATTTGTTTACATTAAAAAAATGTAATATGAGCCAAGCGTTTTAAAGTTTGTTTACATTAAAAAATATTCTTATTGAAATTATTATCTTTAGGAGTCTCGCTGTTTGTTGTTGTTTTGTTTAGAACAAAGCACTGCTATTGTTTGCAACAGTGTGTCGTTGTCCCACTTTTCACCATCAGCAAAGGAAAAAAAAAATTAAATAAACAAAAGCAAGACGAACCTACTCAATTTCAATCAAAGGATGGCTAACTACACACACACACACACATACACACACACACACACACACGAGAGAAAACGGATTGCCGAAGTTTACGGGACCGAAATGGAAGGACTCCCGCTTTGACGAGGAGACGTATAGATTAATGTTGTCGTCTTTTCATACGACTGGCAGCACGGTCGAAGAATTAGTGAGCGGCGTATACCAAATGCTCAACACTGCATGTGATGCTGCTATGCCTAGGAGAACTGTGTGTAGGGGACGTTCCCCCTGCTACTGGTGGAATGACGAAATTCGAAGACTGCGGTCGGCATGCTTTGGGGCGAGAAGACGGGCCCAGCGTACGAGAGGAAGACCGACATGGGAAGCCGAACGGGCTTCCTATGAGGATCTAAGGCATCAACTTAGAAGAGCCATTAAAAGGAGCAAGAAACTATCCTTTTAGCGGATATGCCAGGAAGCTGACATCAATCCTTTTGGGACGGTGTACAGAGTCGTCTGCAAGAGAATCGGTGCTCGAGAACAGCCTAAACTAGGTTGTCCAGTTTTGCTACGGGAGATCATTGGTACATTATTCCCACGGGGCCAGCCCTACACTTTTATAAGTAGGGAGCCGGAGGCCATTCATACCATACCCGAGGTAACAGGAGAGGAGGTACTCGCAGCATGCACTGGAATAGGAGATAGGAAGACACCGGGGCCAGACGGAATCCCAAATAGGGCACTTAAGGTGGCTATCCGGCTCAGACCGGATATGTTCGCCAAGGTGTTCCACAAGTGCTTCGTCGAGGGTGTTTTTCCACGTAGATGGAAGAAGCAGAAATTGGTTCTCATTCCAAAAACTGGCAAACCACCAGGGGAACCATCGTCGTATCGGCCCATCTGTCTACTTGACACGATGGGAAAAATACTGGAGAGGATTATATACAATCGACTACTGACGTGTGCCGAGGCAGGAGGAGCTCTCTCGGACCTGCAATACGGATTTAGGAAAGGACGATCCACTATTGACGCGATAAGAAGAGTGGTCGACATTGCAAGAGATGCAATAGAAGGCGAAAGGTGGAGATTTAGCACCAAGGCATACTGCGCGGTTGTCACACTTGACGTTAGAAACGCGTTCAACTCAGCGAATTGGGGGCGGATTATGAGAGCCCTCTTTAACATGGCTACGCCGCCATACTTAATGGAGATACTGAACAATTACTTTCAGGACAGGAAGGTAATATATCTAACGGATGAAGGAGAGCAGGAATACGTAGTGACGGCGGGTGTCCCGCAGGGCTCTGTACTTGGGCCACTACTATGGAACATTATGTACGATGGAGTACTTCGATTGCGATTGCCGAACGGGACTACAATTGTGGGCTTTGCAGATGACATAGCCATAGTCTCGGTAGCTAAGACGGTAAGGGAAATAGAGGAGAAAACGAACACAGCGATTCGAAAGGTTGGAGCATGGCTGGATGAAGCAGGTTTGAAACTTGCTACGCATAAAACAGAGGCCGTCTTGATAAGCGGCCGGAAGATAGTGGAGAAGATGGAAGTGACCGTTGGAGGCACAAGGATCGAATCGAAGAGGGCGATAAAATACCTGGGAGTGATTATCGACGACAGGTTGAACTTTAAGGAGCACGTGAAATACATCGGCGAAAAAGCATCTGTAACACAGGGAGCACTGGCGAGGATGATGCCAAATATTGGAGGACCAGGTCCATTCAAAAGGAGGATAATTTCGGCGGTAATAACGTCGATAATGCTGTATGCTTGCCCAATATGGTCGGAGGCACTCTCCGTGGGGACGACAAGGAGGATACTGTCCTCGGTGTATCGTCTAAGCGCGATTAGACGGATAAGTGGCTTCAGGACAGTGTCTGATGAAGCGGTATTGGTGTTGGCAAAGAGAATACCAATAGATATATTGGCGGATGAGATGAGGAGGATATACCTTCGCCGTCTCGAGCACCCGGGACGAATAGCAGCTATAAAAGCGGAGGAACGAAGGACTTCCATGCACAAGTGGCAGTCACGATGGGAAAGCAGTTTAAAGGGAAGATGGACATTTCGCCTTATCCCTGATGTAACCCTTTGGATGGATAACAAACATTGCGAGCTGAACTACTACGTGACTCAGTTCCTAATTGGTCATGGGTGCTTCAGGAAGTACCTGCACAGATTTGGTCATGACACTTCCCCTATATGCCCAAACTGTGTAGATGAGGAGGAAGATGCGGAGCATATTCTAATATGCTGTCCCAGATTTAGATGGCCCGGGGAAACGAGTTTAGGACAAACCGGCTAATGGAAGAGCTGTTGAATCGTAGGATTCTATGGAGTCAATATAGCCAGAGAATGGCTGAAGTTTTGATAGTACTCCGAAGACTGGAGGAACGGAGGCGAAATTTGAATTAACGTGATAAAGCTTTCAAGCTAACCAGCTCTCCGCGAAGTAATACCTTACGGCAGTCCCGCGGAGGGAGAGTGGTTGAAGTGTGTAGGGGGTGGATTTAGTACGTAGGCACCAGTGATGGTGAATCGTGCACTCTTTTGTTGGAACAAAAGTGTCTTTCGAAGATTCCCACCTCCGGCTCAAGACAAAAAAAAAAAAAAAAACACACACACACACACATTCTGTCCGTCCAATCTACATCCCTGCCGTCAAATGAGTAGCTAACTACAAAAAAAACTAACTTTAAGTTTGCTTGTATAGACTAACTTAAAGCTAACTACTACGCAATGCAAAATTTACATTAACCAAAGTGTATACAAACACTCCAATTCTTAACGCCGTTGGATATAGATAACTAACGTCTTAGACATTTGATTAGTAAACAAAACCGCGTGTCATCTTTTCGCTTTATATTTTTGGTTAAAAATTTATTGTTTGCGTAAAATAATTAAAAAAAATACACTAAATTAAAAAATACATAAATTCGAAAGGTTTGAAGTGTTTTTATTTGAAGTGAAGTGAAACAATATTAAAGGGCCGCTTGCCAAAAAAGCTTACGGAAATTATGTCACCAAATTTGTGCATGGACATAAACTTGGATGGTGTTCATGGCAAGAAGCGTTTAAAAGACTTTGCTGCTTTTTATGACGCCTTAACAGGTAAGTGCTAATTTGAAAATATAATTTTCAACGAAGTCTTAAAACATGTAAACATTTATATACATATTTTTTAAACAGATGCCTGTCGATCACTCGGCTCTCAGGATGTGGAAACTGAGCTGCGTAACGCCTTAAAAATAATAAAAAAAAACGTTGTATTCATGCTAAGTGCATTAAAAATAAGAACGCAAATCAAAAAAATTAAAATATTTGAAAATGTTATATTTATAAACTCTTTTTATCTTTTTTTTACCAACAAATGTGCAAAATATTACTTGTGATGTATTGAAATGAATTTATTTTATTTATTAATTTATTTTTTATTATTTATTTATTTTATTAATTTATTTATTTTCTTTTTACATTAATAAACTTTTGTTTTCTATTAAAATATAAATTTTAAAAAACTGTTTCATTTCGAATAATTAATATGATAGCTTATTATTGTGAGTTTAAAGCCAGCGTGTAAAGAACTGACTTTTCGTTCACTGAAATTTAGCTAACTTATAGTCAGTTTAAAAAAAACTAGCTTAAAGCTAATTAAAAGTAAATATAAGTTTATAGCTAGCTACAAATAGGTTTACTTTAAGTTAACTGCTAAGTAATTAACTTTAAATTAATTTAAAAGTAATGCAGAGTCGGACAATTGACTACTTCCTAGGACATCGCAATGTTAAAGTAGTTAGTCATTTCCATATAAAAGTAATCCAAGTGTCAACCACCACTGCTTGAGAAATAGTTGGTTTTAAGTTAATTTAAAGTTAACTGAGTGTACGACAGGGATGTTACAAACCTATCAACTAACTTCCACTACCGACTATAGCGTAGGCATGCTCCCAAATTTGTATGAAAAAAGTGCGCCAGAAACCCCATAAACATACTACTAATAAGCCAACAGAAGAGCTTTGGAGCTGGTATTTGGAAAGGTATTCTCAACGAAAGAAAAGTTAAAGAGAGGCAAACCAAGGGGGTTTGAACAATGTAGGCTATCAAGAAACAACACAGGTTGATACTTGAATTTTTGACAGGACGCTTTAGACTTCGAGTACATTTATTCAGAATCTGTAACGATAATAATGAGTGTTCTTGGGGCATTAATGCATTCCAAAAGGAGACACTTGGGTGCATATCAGGTGTTCGGCAGGGAATTGCCATTGTTGTTGACATCGAGCAGCATCTTGAAATTTATCAGGGCAATATGAATGGAGGAGAAGTTATAGGGATACCTAAATAATTAAGTGAAGTGCATTTGAATGTGTGGTCGCAGTACTAAGGCACCTCAAAGGTAAGACAAAGGAATAAAATATTGTTTTCAAGAGCTAATCCTCTATTGAAAAAGGCACTAGAACTTGAAAATCCATAAATAACTACAGCCGTAAATTACTTTCATTTTCGAAGAAGAGACATATAATGTAGACGAATATAAAAATTCAAAATTTATAGCAATTTTTAAAAATTAAATTTATTTTGTTAACAATGTTCTCTTTCGAAAGTTTCGATCTCAGTCTACTGTCTGCTTCACCAGTTGCCTATTGCAGTAGTTGGTCGCATTATTCTATTAAATTATTGTATTTGACTTTCTTTGTTTTTTATACTTTAAATTCAAATCTATCATGTTAAATTCAAATCGTATCATATTACGCTGTGTTGGTTATGTTAATTATGCTCATAATAAAAAAGTGAATATGTTTTTCCGTACTTCTATTTTTTATTTTTTTGTGATTTTCATTTTTAATTTTTATTTTTTGTATACTTTGCTTTCCCGCGCCCAGGCACTAAAATGCTGGCAAACTTTACTGCAACTCTGGCAAATGAGAATGCAAATTAAACGGGGAAAAAATTGGTGGGGTTTCACTTCTGGGTTGGCAAGAACGCCGGATGCAAATGCATTCAATGCTTTTGCTCGAATTGCCACTCTTACTTCGTTTCCTTCTCCTCTACACATACACATATACATACCTATATAAATGAATAGCTGTGTATATTCGAGCATGTATATGTAAATGAGTATTTATTTATTTGTAAATGAAAATATGAATTAAATTGTAAGATGAGTATGAATATGCACAGCAACGTTCATAGTCTTTTATTATTGCCGCAATTGTTTTTTTTTTAGTTTTATGCCATTTTTACTGCTTTTGTTTTTGTTTATTTTTTGACTTGACATATACTTTTACACGCTATAGTTTCTCTTGTAATGAAAACATATACTAAGGTCGTCCTCCAATTCCCCCGATCATATTGCATTCATAATATGCATGAATACTGCCATCCTACCAAGCCATTTGGCGATGTAAGAAATCGTCGTATATATGTAGGTGTATTTAAAATACAATGAATAAAAAAAGCATAATTTAAGGAAAAATTACTATTTACTCTCTTCTACTGCTTGCTCTCTTCTACGCTTTTAACAGTGGAATAAATTTCCTTTTTATCATAGCTTGTCCGATACCTTATCCCAAAATTTTGCGCTGCTTTGACTTTAATGCTGTTACATGTGCAACATTTTTTTCTAAAGTTTCATTGTGACATTTATGGTCATAGTATGGACACTTCAATGGTGTTTTCTGTAGCCTCAATACAACTCTGGCAAAATTTCCTTGCAATCGGGTAAAGTGCCACTAATTGTCAATATTAGAGATATGCAAAGCATGATATCTATTCTAGCATTTGAGCTATTCTAAGGGTGTAAGCGGTGGCGTTCGTACGGCACGAGTAATTCGAATCGGCTGTACCCTTAACATATCAAAATATTTGAATTTTTCGTGCACTGACCAGATGGCAACCATCCATGTTTTGGTAGCCATATCACTTGCCTCTGCTTACTGTTCCTTCTTTTTGAAAAGAAACCTCTTTAAGCCGTCATTATTGTTTAGAATTTACAAGGAATTACTTTTTCCCTAAATCTCTACAGGAATTATTGACATTGCCAATATTGTACTCCAGACTCAGTGCTTTGTTGTTGTAGGATTTACATTTTACTGTCTTTCAGACCCTCTTGTACTTCCTCCTTGTGTTTGCCTGGTAATTGCAATAGAAAACATAAATCCTATGTTGTTTGTTTGCAGTCAGATTGATGCACTCTCTCTTCCAATTGTTCATTTTCAGTTATAATTTGATTTCAGTTTGTTTTTGTTTTTATTTTTTCTTTTTCTGTTTTCCAAGTATTACGAGTTTTTTCCACAGTTTATTTAAATTTCATTCTCCATTTCTATTTTTCTAGTTGTGATAATATTTTCGTTAATATTACAGTCAACTCAACTCGACTTCACTCTCTTCGCTACTCATTGTTTATTTCATTTTTTCATTTTTTTTTATATTTGTATTATTTTTATTTTATTTTTTTTTTTTGTTTTTAATTTTTTATAATTTCTTCTTCCACATGGCATTTGTTGTTTTTGTCACTTACGCTTCTTTATTTGCATTCGTCGTCGGTTGCTGAAAGTTAACAACATTTAATTGTCAACAACAACTCAGTCGTTGTTTTGTTGTTGTTCGAGCCACAAGCACAATCTGACTTAAAAAGAAGGGAAATTACGCAACTTATTTATAAAAAAAAGAAAACAAAAAAGTATTTTTTTATGTCGGAAAATTATTATTTTATTCATAAGAGAATAGTTTGTAGTTCTTGACAGATTTTGTTTCCCCACAAGAAAAAGAAATATGAAAAGAAACAGTGACAGTATTTGAGACTTGGTTAAGTCTTTTTAAATCTGAGTGGAAATGATTTTTAATTATAAAGGATTTACTTAATTATTAGGGATTTATAACTTTTATTCCAAGCCACTCACTCTGGAATAGGAATTCAAATGAATGAAGGAGCATTGAATTGAGCCTTTTTTATTATAACACGTTTGGAAGCCATAATAATTGTCCCCCTTACGCACAATTTTGTATAACACCAAAGGGTTAAGTTAGTTGAAAAGGCTTTAAATTTAATTTGTTTTCTTGTTTTTTGATATAGGGGGCGCTGTACATAGAATTAGAGCAAGGGAATTAATTATTAATTGGATAATTAGCATTCTAAATGGCAGGATCAATTAAACAGAAAGTATTAACTGGTGGATTTATACCAACGGCTTGACAAGGCTGTTAGCTGTTAAATATCTTTCATTTATTTGACTAATTACCCGTCAACAAAGTCTCATATTAAATTTTGACATTTCAAAAAGGAAAAGGCACCAGATCGGCCAAGTTTTAACAAGTTTTAAGCACTTTTTATCCTAAAATTTAAACGAAATAAAATATTATCGAAATCTTTTATTCATTTGATAGACCTGTAGGTACCATTATGTCTAGAAGATATCCTAATCAAGATTACAACCTAACTTTTCACAGAAATATTATATTTTTCCAATTTTGTTTTGCTCGAGATGACTGAGCTGGGGTTTTAAATCACGGGCTCTGCGTCTAATAAGCCAACATACCACCTACTAGACAACGTTGACTTCACCTATCCTTTACCATTTTACCTAATTCGATTCTTTTTTTCTTCTTTGTCTTTTTATTTTTTGATTTTCTAACACTTCCTTTATTATTTTCGTTGGTGTTGTTTAAATTTGTATTTGTTTGATTTCACTGAGTTGAGTCCTTTAAGGATAAACTTTGTAAAGTTTCTTTAGAATAATTTCGTTATTTTGCAACCTCGGAGATCCAATTAAAAAACATAAAAGCGAACTTTCGATTTCATTCCCTTTTCCAATGTGTATCATTAATTTTGTTACAAATAATTTTCTGTTTCTATTTTTTGTTTTTGTAAAACAATAAAACGCTTGGGTGTAATTGAACAAAAAAGTTTCCTTTGCTTTCACGTTGAAAAACCCTTTAGCTTTTGCTCTTTCTTCTAAAACGAATAGTATCTCGTATTACTTTTTACTGGATTATATTTCAATGCAATTGCAAGCGGAAGTTTTTAATTTAAAATTGCATATTTTGAATTTTCAATATCAAAACTTATAGGAGAATCGTGTGAAGGAGGTGTTAGGAGTCTTGTTGCTTCCCCTTCACAAACAAGAAATTAAAATTTGTTTTTTTAATTGGAAATTGTTGTTCGTATCACTTAGTACTTCGCCTAACAAAGGCTGAAGTCGATTACGCTAATGCATTTGGGCTACAGCTACGCTTAAGGACTTATCATCATTAATTTATGGTGAGAATTATTTCTACAAGTCGCCGTAGTCTAGTAGGTAGTGTGTTGGCTTATTAGACGTAAAGCCAGGGTTCGAGCCTCAGGCCAGACATCAAAACAAAATACAAAAAGTATTTCTTCGGTGACTTCTTCTCAGCAGATTTCTGGCAAAAACTCTGAGAGTAAATAAAAATTGCCATGAAAAGTTTCTCAAAAGTCTGTCGTTCGGAGTCGACTGTAGGTCCCACCACTCATGTATAAAATTAACACACACAACATAAGTGGTGTGAGAAACTAGGTCGTAATGCTGACTGATGGGTTGTAATGACTAATTATTTATGTATGTATGTATTATTTCTACAAAAAAACCATATTAAAGTATCGGGTTTCAGCAGAGTCTTCCAAATTTTGACAATTGAGAGGGGCCATCTTGTTGAAGCTGTTTTGCCAAATCACAGTGGGCTGATAGAGCATTGACCAAAATATAACAATAAAAATGACCTTTTTTCATCGAAAAACCGCCTTCAACGATGAGGCATATTTCTCGATGAATAGATAAATAACAAACAAAATTTTCGAACTTTGTGGGATCCAAGAGGAACCAATGCATCCGGAAAAATTCTTTGTTTGCTGTGGATTTTAGGCTGGTGACGCCATCGTCCATATTTCAATGAGAACGACGTTGGTCAGACTATCGTAGTCAACGCCTCGATGAACACCAATTTTTTTTTTTACTTGAAATCGATGATCTGGAAATCAACGGTATATAAACGGTAAATACTGGACTTTGATGTTGTAAGATTTTTTCGTTATTCTAAAACCCTGTTAAACCATGAAATGATATAAATTTGCAACGAATGAGGATACCACAATATCTGAGAGAACTTAAGGTTATACAAAACATTGCTTTAAGGATCGGTGAGCAATATCTGAATTATATCTTAGAAAGGATTGCAATACATATATATTAACCCATCCAATTCACTTTCTTTCGCTACTCACTGTATTTTGTTGAGTATTTTGACTTTATCATAATGATGCAACATCATTGTCATAATGTTGCATTATATCAACTATACTTTGCGCAGTTTTACTATTCAAAAATACTATTTTTTTATTATGCTGATGCACTATCAATTGTATGCCACACACAAGTATATACATAGTCATACTCATATCTATTGTTGCAGCAATGACAGCAACAGTAGCAAAAATGTTAAGCTGTATATCAAACTGCTTGTTATTCTTACATCAATAGTAGAAGTATTAGTAGTAGTATATTTGCGGTATTTTTTGGTTTTTTTAATTTATGTTGCATGTTACAAGTATCATTGCCAAGAGTCAATGATGTACTCACACAGAGTGAATAGAGTTTGTATCTGCATGATTTAGTCTTCATCTTTACCACAAGTTGATAGAAGAAGCACGAGTACATTTTAGAGAGAAAATTCAAATATCTTTGTAAGAAATCTCTGTAAGAAATACATGAATATTTCTGCCCTTTGCGAGTGGGATTTCATTACTCATGTCAGTAATCTAATCGAATTAGAAACCGTAGAGGCAATTGAAAAATAGTTATTAATTAAAATAATTTTTTCATCTTCGGAGAAATCTCCCTTAGTTACACATGCCCTCCTCACACCATACCTTTTTATTGACTTGAGCTTATTAATGTTGTGGTCTTTATCTCCTCAATAATTCACAATATCCAATATCAACAGCTATAGTACAACCAATATTGACGTTCCAATTCCTGTCATGATCATTGTGAGGGTTTAGCAAACAATAAGAAATTTTATACGTTTTAAGGCATTTAAAGTTATAAAAACACACTTAAGAAGAAGGCGAAACAAAAGGCATGAAATGTAGGAAAACAATTTCCCATTTAGCGACGGAGACCAACATTTATAGCATTTAGTCACTGAAATGTGACTCTTTAATCGGTAACCTTTTTTTTCTTGTTGACCTCATTCCAGGTATTCTGCTGAATGGCTTGTTTTTTTAGCGATCGCAGATAAGCAGTATCTTTCAAATGAAACAAATAATGGAACATAAGAAAAAAGGGGAATTAAAGATATAGACAGTGACTTAATGTGCTCAATGCATGTGTGAGTTTTTTAAAAGTATTGACAAAACAATCGTTGTGACTTCATGATAAAACTCAATTCTGCAAGTTGTGGGCAGTCCAGTACAGCTTGGGGATTGGGGATTCTCAAAGGGAGCTAGTATTCTCCGGAAGTTTGTTGTGAAATTACGCTGGCCGGTTTTCCCTTTATTTTCACTCTTTCTGTCTCCCCTTTCTTTAACAACTTCCTTCACAATTCTTTTCTTGTTCAATAACGAACTCGATGGGCCCTATCCTTCGGTGAATGTCCTGGATCTCAGTACATAATAGCCTTCCTGAATTTAAATTTAACCTGTTGCCAGTTTATCCAGTCCGATTTTACCAAAACAAGAAACTTATTGTAAAAAGGGTCTTTAGTTATCGCCAGAAATATAAGTGTACTTTGTACGTTTCCATAAAATTAACACAAATCATATAGTCATGTCCATCTGAATATTTTATTCTTTTACATGCTGAATCCTCAGAGCATTAACATTTGAAACTTAAAACGTCACCTCAACAGTAACTTGTGGAAACAACATTCGAGTGTCATTAATCTTTCACTTTGAAATTTGTTGTGATCGCTTCAATCAAATATAAATAACGACGAAGACAAATTGCTCGAAAATAGCTGCTGAAATTTTAAATGCATTTTAATTAATTGTTTAATCAAATAATAGGAAAAATAAAGTATAATCGGCATTAATTGAATGACAAACACACAACGAATTGCGACCTTGCAATGCAGTAGTTGCAGTGATTATTGGTAAGTTGCACCGCAGCACATCACATGTAACATCAAATGATAGGGAATTGAATACGATTGATGCAATTTTTGAACAATAGTTAAGTGAGCTGCACATACATTAACATCAAGTTCTAAATACAAAAGAAAACGATACCATCAGTAGTGTATGGAAATTGAAATGAATTGAAATTCGCGTACGTGCAACATTGAAAATCATATTGTATTGTGATCTCCATTCAAATCTGTTGAACTGCAGCAGTCTTACACACTCAAATCGATACTGTCGTAAAAAGGGGCAAATCAAAATAGTCGTAGACTGTAATGTGCTGCACGACCTTCTTTCCTGCTCCGTGCACAAATTCTTTTTCATGATTTCAAATTCTTCCTTTTGTTTAAATTTTACTCCAGCATGACAGTGGCGCCAAATGACATCAAAACTTTATGAATTTCAAAACACAAAAAAACCGCAATATTGCAGTGGTATTACACAGTTCGAAATTTACTGACAATTTATCCTTTCTTGTTAATGAGGATATTTGTGTTTAAAAACTAAAAAAATGAAATTTTTGTCATCATCATTCACCATCATTCTTTTTCTCAAGTTATTTAACGTGTTTTTTTTTCTTTACAGTTTTTTGTCTGTCTTTCCTTCGTGTTATTGTTGGTACTTTTTTGTTTCCATTGTTCCAATTAAAATGAAACAGAAAAGAAAACCTGATAATCAAGAGCTACTTTTGTAAAATGCTAAATAAATTTCATCAAAAGGTAAAAATGTTTTTTTCTTTGTTTCGTTTTAAAGTGGCGCTGAAATTTTAAACCAGTTCAGATTCTTTTTTCTTTCTGTTTTTCCTTCATCAGATTTGTTGGCTTTTGTTATTTGTTGGAATCTAAGAAACCAAATTAAATATTTTATTGTGTATCATTAGTAGCTCCATAGATACTTTCAATCTGCTTATGGTCGCTTTTCAATTTTTTTGAGACCAACAAGAAAAAAAATTGAGGAAAGAAAGAAAACAATAGAAAATCGTGCTGAAATATTTGTCTGACATATCATCTAAATTGTATTGTTTTTTCGATTTGACCGTCATACTTAGTTCACTGTAAGAGAGGAGACGAACGAACTTCACACAATTCAGAAAACTTAAACCGATTTGATAATGAGGTATGAAAAACGATTAATTCAGAAATTTCAAGTTCAACTTGTACGATTGGTGCACGTAATTATGCAGCTTGAAAAGAGTTTATTTTGAACAGCAAAGAGGCAATAATAATGATTATTACACATTTAATTCTTTTAAGGAGTATAAGGTTATCACAAAGGACCTCTATTTCTTTCTTTTTTTCATTGCTTTGTTCCGGTATCATTAACTGAATTTATCCAGTTAAGCTAGTGATTATTACCTATACTGCAGCAGGTTCTAGAATGATAGGGTTGACGTCCTTCTATCGTGTCCAGAAAGAACACCTTTTAACAACAGCTTTGGTTTACAAAATAAAATCAACGGAAGAAATATGACAGAGAGGAATTCGCAGATGGCACAAAATGGGAGCATCGTCTACACTTCTCAATGTGAAGTTCTCTCTAAAGAATTATGATGTGATGATGATTAATTCATTCACTTCGTTGATTGAACAGCACTATAGCTCTCCGAAAAGGGAAAGGATAAGGATAATTTAGAATCCGGGATATTGAAATTTCTATGGGAACAAAAGAACTATTAAAAGGGGTATTTTCGACTTCCACCTTAACACGCCAAATTTCAAGCAGATCGATCAGCAATAGACCTCTGTAGGACCTCAAGGCAATCATGGCCCGTATTTGAGAGCTGGATATGATGGATAGGCAATGACATGTGGTTCTAACCAAAACGGTGTATCTCGGTGTATCTTGAATCAATCGAATACAGAATCTTCTTTATAATCGCTGAAATGTGAACGAAAGAAAATGAATGAAAGTACAAGGGAGAGAATAGAAATTGAGCCTTTCAAGTAGCTTCGAAATTCAATTGCAATTTGGATTACTAAAAGAAGACTTTTTTAAAATATTTTAATACAATACAGTGCATCAAATCCTTAAAAATCTTAAATAATAAAACAACATGCATTTCATTACGTATATAATTGGTTATTACAATCCTTCAATCAGGATTACGATCTAGCATATCACACGATTTATATTACACATAGCCACAGAAGTATACATACGGATAACAAATTTCAGAAATTTTTTAACTAATCCGTTTTCGTTTAAAATCTTTGTAATTGTGTGACAACTTTTCTCGATTTTAAGACGGTCTTGGTTAAAAAATTTCTGAAATTTGTTAACTTTTGTGGGCCTGATGTTTTTTTGAAAATATTTATAATTGTCTGACATCTTTCTTCGATTTTAAGACGGTCTTTTGCTTTGGTTCAGAAATTTGTGAAATTTGTAAATCGGATGCAAACCTTTGTGGGCCTGTGCAGGGCCACAATTCAGTTCAATTTCAGAAATTGTTTAACCAATGCAAAAGACCGTATTAACATCAAGGAAACTATAAAGATTTTCAACGAAAACGGATTAGTTAAAAAATTTCAGCAATTTTTTAACCGTACGTATAATTTAGTAACTGTGGGTATGTGTGTTAATTTTATTCATAAGAGGCGGGGCGTTTGAAACGTTTTATGATAGTTTTATTTACTCTCAGAGTTTTTGCCAGAAATCTGCTGAGAGGTAATCGTCGTAGGAATATTTCTTCATATTTCGTTTTGTTGCTGATGTCTGATCTGGGGTTTGACCCGTGGTCTCACGTCGAAGTCAACAGACTGCTTACTACTACACTACGCCAAAATTACAAGATTTCAAACTGTATAGAAACTTAGATTCAGCATGATATCCACATTCTTTATTGCTACAAATGATTGATTTGTGCTTTCTTATATGGGGTTCGTAATACATTTTCCTGCAACGGCGATCGTGGTAATTATGCTCTCCAGACAGAAAAAGGATTTACATCCTTGTGTTCTGGATTGTTGTTAAAGTTGCCGATGTTATTAAGTAGAACCCTTGTTTATCTAATTTTACTGTTTGATGTATGTATTTTATCCAATAGGCAATTACCATCCGCAGTCGGGATCTCATAGCCACCATTCCACGCTATCAGGTTCCCTTCAACGCGTGTCGATAGTAGTATAAACGATTTGGAATTAAAAGCAGTCATAAAATTAAACCCTAAAGAACTCCCTGGTTGCAGCCGTAGCCTAGAAGGTATATTAGCTTATTGGAATATAGCCCATGGTTTAAATCTGTGCTTAGACATCTCAAACAAAACGAAATATGAAAAACACAACTCTTTCGGTGACTCTAAAAGTTTCTCAATTCCGTCATTTAGAGTGGAAGTCAAATTTTTTTTATACCGAAACTAGTGAAAATCTGAGTTGTAATCCTGACTAAAGGGTTGTAATAGCCACACAAGTAAGTAATAGCGCCTATCAGCAAGCTTTCGAGCAGTTTTTGGATTACTGAGTTGCGATACAGTGCTTAAATATAATGGAGTTATCTCGGTATAATAGAAATACGACACTCGACCTCGCTTTGTTCTTAAACAAATACGTTGGAAAATTTCATTTCGCCTACATGTTCATCTAGACCTTAACGCATTCGCCTGTCACTTATTTCTAAAGATACGGAAATTACAAATGCTAACAAGCTTCGTATTTTAAACACGTTTGTTCAACACAATATTGCTGTTTGAAGCCACTCCCATTGCCATTTTTAAATTAACAACAACAAAATTAGGAAGGACACCATTTTTATTATAATTTATTTGAAAATTGTTTATTAAAAAGCACAATTAGTTTGAAATCCTTTTCTTGAACAAACAAAAAACGAACACACACGCTTTCAAAAAAAAATGAAGAAAAACAATTGAAGACCTCGACATCAACCCCTCATTTATAAAGACAATCCAAACGCAGCAAAACACCAGCGCTGCAATTTGTTTAGAACTCCTGCATGAGACATAATGTCTGTATATGCAGAGAGACGGACAGACTTGCATACAGCCATAATATGTTTGATGAATAGAGGCACGTAGTTGCATTTGTCTCATATAGTTGATGATGCGTGTGCCACATTTACTTCTATTATTTGTTGTTATTATTATTGTAGCTGTTGGTTTAATTATTGGTTTTGTTTGTATAAGAAAAAGCATTCAACCACATAAATTGTTTTCAGTATTGTTTTTCCATACTGCTAAAGAAAACAATAGAGCCTAGATACGAACTAAATCGTATACAGTTCAAATGTCTGCTTGTATGTACATTGTATGTATGTTTATGTTAAGATGGAGATGTTCTCTGTACGTGTGCCTTGTATTATTACTTGTAAAATATCCTTAAGGATCATGCACGTGTATAATATTATTATTGTTGTTGCTGTTTTTTTTATCTTGCTCCCATACTCAAAAGGCTTTAAAGTGCAGCTTAATATTGTGACAGATTTCAAGCAAAGAAAAATAACCAGAGAGTAACCAGACCTTACTCCATAAAGAAGTAATTGCTGTAATCATCTAAAAAGGCCAAAACAATTCCAAACAAATGAGAGAATTTGCATTTACTGGATATAATGACACCAACTGCAATTTCTGGAAGCCAAAAGATTCCTATCAGGAATAATTTTTTCATTTTTTTTTGGTAAATTTCTTAAATCTCGCATAAAATTCAATTTTAGGTTCCAGCAGGCAAGGCAATTCGTATTTAGTCGTGGAATCATTAATTTAAATATCAACCCCTTTGTCTGCTTATTCGTACTAGAAACAACTGGGGGTCCAGTTGCAGCTGAATGTCACAAAATGTGGGAAACGAGACCATTCGTGCCACTACCATAAGTTATAAGCTGGAAATAGTAGTGGACGACTCACATCGTTGTCTTAGAAACATTCGATATAATTTATCGATACATCAACAATTTCAAGTTTTCGTTACTGATCAACATCCATGGTTTTTCTCGATGCATACAAATACAATATGTCATTCATGATCGAACAATAAATGTTACAAACCTCGAAGACAGCTCAGGTGGAGTTAGATGATCTGCAGAGACGAGCTTGCCTTGATACAACGGCAGAAATGATAAATTGTCCTACAACTGCGTTGCAATCTTTGTTGCAAATGGTTGTGAGAATCAAAGCCATGTTGGGTTAATGCCAGCCAGTTCCCACTCGAGTTTTAATAGGAGGCTAGACAAATAGAATGGCTAACAATTCCCCTCTCAATTGTCCTCTGAACAGTGCCATTTAACTCTATGATTTTTAGAATTATTCGCAACGACATCTGTTCAAGAGATGTACCATTCTATACAGATGGGTCGACATATAGTAGGACAGAAGCTAGGTGTCCCACATTAAAATACTCAGAACCAAATGGGAAAAGCGCAAAATCCTTCCAAGCGAAAATTAAGGCTATTGAAAATTGTGTTGTATTCGAGTGGCTGTCTTCTTCTCACTGTCTGGTATTGTATTACTGACTTTTGCTCGCATAAGCTGTAGACCGGGTTAAACTTGGGCTTTTCCAACTGAAACCTGAAATGAAATGAATGTTTTCTTATCCGTGTTGTTCTATTCATTATTTCTTTGTTACCAAAACGATTAAAGTTGGGCAACTTTTGAGTTGCATTAAGTACTTTGACAGCTATCAGCTGGTCTTTGTTTTGATTTTTTTATAAATTTTTAATGTGTTCAGGAAAATTTTCAAAAATTTAACAAAATTCAAGTTTATACGAGTATTTGTGTTACACCAACAAAGCCTTATCACCTTTTCTTAAATTATGTGGTGGTTATGAAAAGAACCGATGGGTTGTTACGTCCTGCTGTTGTTTTTGTTGCACCTGAGGAAAAAATATGTAAATTTTATGTCAACATTTATACAAAATTTTACTCTTCTTACATTTTAAATAAGCACAGGATTACAAGTGTTGGTTTGCTATTAACATTTCAGTTATATCGAGTTGCTCGCAGCTCATTCAGGAACTTACGGTTTGATGGATATCAGCGTGTACATGGAATTCTTTTGACATTTTGCAGTATATAATACAGGCGGCTTTCAACATTTTCTCAATCCTCTAGTTATAACTAGCTGTACCTAGTAAGCTGGCTTTATGACAACGTCAGTAGGGGAATCATACTCTTAAGTTTTCATCGCACGTTTCATCGAATGTCGTTCAACGACATGTGTGCCGTGTGTTGCATGAATTCTGTTGTTGTTGATAGGATTCCCCTTCAGGTACATATGTCGCCTTAGAATGAGGACAGCCTTTCTTTTACAATGATTGTACGCTATCGGTCCAGATGCAAACAAATGTCATTTCACCTCCAGTACACATTTTCGGAAATGCAAATGCATTTATTTCGTACTTCAGCGACATGTCTGTCGTGTGCTGCAAGAACTCTATTAATGTTGATGGAATCCCTCTTCATGCATATTGTCTTAAACTGAGATACATGAAAGTCCCGGTATTGGTATTGCTGGTAAGATATCCATCATTTATGGGTTCAACAATATCCATTACGCAGTAGGAATACACATTTATGCTGTTTAGAACACATACTATATATTTCTATATAAATCTTTAACGAAAATTTTTCTTTGCTGCTGAAATGTCAGATTGGGAGGCATTCTAATTGCTTCCTTTTTTTAATGCTTCTTCCAAATATCAAAACCTGTTTTATTTTCTGCATACACGATATTCTTTCATGTATTCTGCCAATAGTTTATGTTTAATTTTTATTTTTTAAATCGTAATTTATATGCCAGTAAATTATACGTACTTTGCCAATCCTGCCGATTCTGCATTGGCACAGCATTTGACATCGAAACAAAAGGATACCCGGCGGTAATTATGTCTGAACGGGTAAAATTTTCGGTCGATGCACTTTCAAGAATTGGCCGGAAGCATTATTTGATAATGTTTTGTAACACTTTTGTCTTTTTTGTCAGCTTTCTTTCATCCTTCGAAACACAAAAAAAGAAGGTCCATTACTCCCTTCATTAATTTATTTGAAGTTTTTTTTTAATTATTTTTTAACCAAAGTTTACTTGCAATTGAATATTAATTTGAATAATTTTTAAAAAGAATTTTGCACTCAACAAATATATTTTTTTATGAATTGTTTTGTAATTAAATAAGAATTTAAATTTACTTTTATACGATATTAGTTGCAAAAACAAAATACAAAAAAAAATTAAATTTTTTTGACAACTTAAACGCAATTAGAAAATGCGAAAGTTTGATAATTATTAAGTAAAACACAACAGACTTTTGACAAGTTGAATACCCTCATAGTTGAGTTTTTAAGTTCACCTTAAAAAGTAAATCCATATTGACCTCAGTGGTTAAGAGAGAAGTATTCTGAGCCCATGTAGAAACTCCTCTATTTCAAGAAAAAGCCTGTCATCGAAAGATGTGCTTAATTCTACTTGTATAGGAGGTACAAAAGGCAGGAGATAGCAATACCATCTGTCAGAAAGGCCATCATTCAAGCACTCGGCTCTTATGAGATTCAATCAAAGAGAGGATTATGATACTATTTGGAGAAGTTGAATCGACCAGGTAGGGAAGACAGCTTTGTCTTTTGTTGGATTCGTGGTCATATGGGAATTCTCGGCTGCAAGAAAACAGATTTACATGCTGTGAAGGAAAGTTCCGCGCCGCTAATGCGAATAGAATTGTGTTGTGGAGTAGCAGCAGATATTTGGAAAGTTGTGCGCAACATACTTAAGTGGTCAGAATTACAAAATAGCTTCTCATACTACCTATGGGGGTTGTGTTAATTTTATCCATGAGAGGCGGGACCTACTATTTAAATTCGACTCCGAACGACAGCTTTTTGATAAACTTTTCATGGCAATTTTATTTAGACTGTAAGTTCTAAGTACTTTGCTTTATTCTTCCTTCATCGATTACAGATTGTTGTATACACAACAACAAAATAACAAGAGTTTTTCAAAGTTAACTTTGAACGTGCAGAACCGGAACAAAATTCAACAGAAAATATAAGAGTTGTCAAAATATTTTGCAAACTACTTTGAGTCCTTATAAAACCAATGTCTACAATCTGACAATATTAAGAATATTCTAACCTAGGAGAATATAGAGTCAAGATCTTTGATGATATCCTGAATACTAATCAATAGCAATGAAAACCTGAAAGAGTGGAATTCAATTGGCCAACAACTGCAAAAAGCTGTTGAATGGATTCCGATGGGTGGAATGAAGAAAAGCTAAGAAAATTATGCAATTAATTAAAATTATTAGAGAAGAATGGGAGTCCTTACTTATCGCCCTATACACCTGAAGGAGCGGGGCATATCGGCTACAGATGGGTTACAAGAAGTTTTAAAATTTTAGCAGATATATGAGTGTCCTGGATTACAGCTGCTGCCACAATGGTTAAGACAGGTCACGTATTACCCTTTTCCCATTGCCCCTGTTTTTTACTCCAGCATATTTTAATCATCTACTGACTGTAATTCCACTGCTGTCGTTATGAGTTACAACTGGAGGAGTTTTATTCGTGGATGAAGTGTTAATCTTATTTTACTACTAAAATACATTTGTAATGGATTCTGTCAGTCCAGTCCGTCTATTATACGATTTGTTTAATTTTTATTAAGCAAACGAAACGAATAAAAAATTAATTTTAAAATTTTATAAATAAGGGCCGCCATTAAAAGCAATTATCTGAGAGTGTATTTAAATTTTATTGATCCATTGATTGCAGTCATATGGACAGTAAATACAACAACATGAAGATGAATCAACAACAAATATTATCAACTAAAATATTGCCTAAACGGCAACATTATTATGCCAAGCTACAGGCAAAATATTTGGGTTAATAGGATTAAAACTGTTGCCATGATTTATGGACAACAACGTCATTGAGAACGAAAATAAAAACAGTAAAGATGTATTGGAAAAAAAGAACAACAACAAATAAACAATAAATGGTCAAAAGCTTAAAAATTTCAAAAACGAAAGAGAGATTCAGAGAGAGAGAAAGAAAGAAAAAACACTCACCAGTTGATTAACCCGGATCGTTAATGCTTGAAGTTGATGTTGAAAAGTCGGGTGGTTTGCGCAAACCTTTACGCTTCCAAAAGCTGCGAGCATTAGATTCAACGGGTTGGGTATTTAGAACAACGGCACCGGGATCTTCGGCAGCTCTTATCTTGGCACAATTTAAAATACGGCATCCGCAAGAGGCACGCGTAAAAAAGCCCGAAGAATTTTGCACGACATTGTTAATGTGCTGTGATTGGTGATGTTGTTGATGTGGATGTTGCTGTTCTTGATGAAGATGATGATGGTGGTGTAGGTGTAGGTGTGAGTCATGATGCTGATGGTGTTGATGTTGCAGTCGTTGTTGTTGCTGTTTTGTATTGTGGTGTATTTGAGGTAAATGTTTAATAGTGCACGATGACGTTGTTGATGACGCTGGTATCGCTACGGATGATGACGCTGCAGATGAAGATGTTGCTGTTGAATTTGTATTATTACTGTTGACTCTTTGACATGAACGACAACTTTGTGTGGCATAAGCAAAGGCACTTTGTTGACTTTTTGCAGCTGCATTGCTGCCAGCTGCTGCAGTTGTTGTACTTGACAGATTATTTGAACGTGAACTCATGAGGGCTTTGGTCTTGTGTAGACGCAGAGAACCAATGTAGCTAGCACCACTGGAACCACTAAAACCACTATCTAAATCAGCCGCTAGACAGGAGGATTGCAAAAGACCAGCACTTACCGTTGCCGAATTGAGTATGGGCGAGATGAAGTCATCTGCTTTTCCTGCCGTCAGAGCCGCATCACATAGGTTGTCTGCCGACGAAGAAGTCAATCGCAAAGGCTGACCTGAAGCTGTGGTAACACTAACCGCGGGCATTGGGGACTCCTTGGCTGTGGGACTAATATTGGGTGGACTGTCTGGCATAAGCATGGCCTCTAACGACAAATTTAGCTCGCTTAGTATCTTATGATGTCTATTTTGTACTCTTCTCAGTTCCTCTTCTACCAAAGTTTGGGTCAGTGCACCATCCGAATGAGAAGAAGCGCTCCGCTGGTGGGGACTGGTCATGGAATTGGAGGAAGATGATGTAGATGAAGCGGAAATTTCTTCGTAGTAATTTTCCGGTGTGGAAATACTTTTACAGTTAGCTGAGGCCATCACGCCAGCTACATTCTTGCTTTGTTGTTGGGTAAGCCTTATTTGATACGATTGCTGGGTAGTTGGTGATACCAACAATTTGTTCTTTTTGCCTTTTAAGAGAAGAGCTCTTATGGAGTTGGGTGGAGGGGGAATGAGATCTTCTTTCTCGATTGCTCCCTCTATAAGCTCAGCTTGCGGTATGTTGGTATGTCTCATGACGGCACCCGGTTCATAGTACGCAT
The DNA here is from genome assembly GCA_932273835.1 of Sarcophaga variegata. NCBI lineage: Eukaryota > Metazoa > Arthropoda > Insecta > Diptera > Sarcophagidae > Sarcophaga > Sarcophaga variegata. Next base: position 99,238,900 of record OW026358.1, read on the forward strand.
ATGAATAGTCGTGTTGTTGCTGTTGTTGCAATTGCAGCAGTTGTAAAGAGGTGGTCTGAGACTTGTTAGTCCATTGCCCATGCTGATCCTCAATACTGTGATGATGTTGATGCTGATGATTAAATCGTCCCAAAGTCTTGGCGTGCCTTAACAGACCACCACCACCCTTAAAAGAGACATGGGGTTCTGGGTCCACACACACTTCAATGGCATCTAAATCAGCTTCAAGTTTTTGTCGCTGGCGTAAAAGATGGTGATGTTGGAGTCGTTGCTGATGCTGCTGCTGCTGTGCTTCCCTGTTAATCTTGCGAAATGTTTTGACATTCGCATTGGTCCCGATGCCAGGTGTGTTGGTGAGACTTACGGTGGAGAGTAACATTGGGGTAACCTCTACTGTTACCGTATTCTGAAATGAAGTCGTTTGAGGCAGTGGCTGCTGTTGAACAACACTGCCAACATCATCTGAGCAATCATTTGTTGTATATAACGATGGTTGTTGCATATTAGCTGTTGTTGTTGCCGCTGTATTTCCATATCTAGGGGTTGTCGTACATGATATTGGTGTTGCATTGTGTTGTACATTAACTCTCATTAACTGACTTTCCTCGTTGTGCTGCTGTTGCTGTAGACCTGATTTCAGTGCCCCAATATGTGTGGTTTGTCCACGTGCTACCAGATGACGTTGATTTTGAGGTTGCTGTTGTGTCGTGTAGTAATTTTGATTCGTTATAATCGCTTGTGTTTGTTGTTTCTGTTGTTGCAATTGTGTGTGCTGCTGTTGGTGTTGGTCTTGCAGCTTTAAATCCTTTTGCTGTTGCTTGTTTAGATTGCGTTGACTGCGGCCTAGACCCAAGCAAGTCTCCATGGCACATGTTGTTAATTTGAATTGATGACAGTTTTTTCAAACATACAACAACACAAATACTGAGGTTCTTTCGGTTTTCTCTGTTACGACCTGTTCAATTGATTAGAAGTGCGTGATTAAATGCTTCATATCTTCATATTGACCAGATGATCGTTATCAGTTGATGGCTGTAATTAAAATATTGAAAGAAATGTGTTTAAAGGAAAAAACAACTTTTTGAAACTAAATTGTCTGAAACTTAAATGTGATCTCTTGTAGGGAAAATTAGTCTGAATTCATTTAGACGTGCTAAAGCAATAACCATCAATCAAAGAAGCCAGGGGGACTACTATTTAATGGTATAAACACTGGCTATTATTTTGGTAGAATTTAAGAGTTATTGTACTATACATACCACGAGTTTACAATATTTCTAGAACCCTCTTATTGCATGCAATAAATATTTAACATTCGTTTTGTTAACACATTTCAACAGATTTCTTGTGATAAATCATGGCAATTAAAATTTTGAATATTGAAGAAAAGATTTCAAAAGAAAAGAATTATTCATACGCTACACTCATCATACACGGTTAAGGCACATCGTGCTTCAGTTCATGTCTTCGCTACACTCTTAGATACAAATAAAAACGAAAATTGGCTTCCTATGTTTAAGAAATGAAGCTCTATTGGTTTCTAATCGGTTCAAAATTAACTCCACTCACCATCAAAAATTGTGATGAAAACAAAATTCGATAAATGCCAGTAAATATGTGGCTCAGCAGTCACTATGTGGTCAATCTTCTGAAAATTGGTGCATAATTGATCGCTAATGCCACATAAAAATATTATTCCGAAATTAAAAACTCTGACGTAAAGTGCATGTTGTGCTCTGTAGAGCATCGTAAAGTCTTCTTGCAGTTGCCATAGTTTCTGCTTTAATTTGTGTCTCTTATAAATGAAAGCAGCATTCATTATAAAATATTTGCACAACCAACTAATGAATCACAGCGACTATTAGTCAAGGGCCTGACAAAGAAATTGTTAAGCAATATACACAAGGACGGCGTGGTCGACTTAAGGAATACGGCCAATAAGAGAAACATTCATTATACGTAGCGTTCCAAATTTAAAACTTAAAAAAAAATTTATGGAAGTTTTCTGATTGTCGTTTGAAAAAACGTTTAACCTCGCATTAAACTTTCCGGATGAAAACTTCTAATTTCCTAATCCCTGCTAAAAGTCCACACCATACAATGACTTTTTTGAGATGCATTAGACATTGCTATACCATTCCGGTAAGTAGAAGATCTGCATTGGACAACATTTGGAGTAGCCATCATAAGGTAGAAATCGTAGATTTAAAAATTGAAATTTTTTTTCATAGAAGGGTTAATAAGAGAAAGAGAATCACGAATCCCTACGGGAGTAGTGGCGGAATTGGCGACAATTGGCCAATTCTTTTGCTAATGCCGCACCAAGTTTGGTACTGACATACAGTAAATGTACTAAAGTGATGACAAACGTTTCGTCGAAGCAAAAATACCCTTTGCTTGCCAGTTGAGGAAGCACAGCGAAGCTAAAATTGTTGGCTAAAATTGTTGGCTGTATGACAGTACAACTTACAACGACACAAAAATTCTAATTAATTTAAGCAAAGATAGAAAAATTCCCAGCAAAAAATTGAAAAAAAAATTTGCCAAAAAAAATCCAAGCAAACAACAACTACATGAAATACTAACGAGTTGGAGTAACTTTCCATAGTGGCCGCCTATAAAAGCGGGTATTTATGTGGGTTGCACAGTATTTACTTGAATGTGCCACAAAAAAATTGGTTGCAAGATTTCTGAGGGAGTTTGTTTGTGTTTGTTTGTAATGAATTATTTACATCCTTGTTGTTTTTGTTGCTGTCATTGTTGTATTTTAAATAGTTGACATTCATTCAGTCATTCGTTTAACACTCATGTGGCTGTACAGCCACTGGCTGGCAGGATGTATAGCGGCCGGGAAGGCTGGCTGACAAAGTTGTAAAGTTGCCATGGTGTTGGTATAGTTTTGTTTACAGTTGTTCTTGTTGGTGTCATGGTAAATGATTTTTTTTTGGTTATTTTGGCTGGAAACTGTGGTTTCTTTTTGTTGTTGAAAGGATTCAACAACCAACAGTTGACACTTAATCTTTTTATTGTTGTTAATTGCAGAGCAACAGAATTCTGCAATGTGACAGAAACAACGCAGCCCAACGCATTTCTAAAGGTCATAGAGCAGGCATCGTTAATATGAATAGTTGTACAAACAGCGATGGCGTGGGTGATTACATTTTGTTGTATTAATCCGAAAAGAGTTGTAATTTGAATGTAATTCGTTATACTCTGCAAGTACTCTGTCATTCTCTCACTCTCGGTCTCTTTTAACCTTTTGTTTCTTATCGAGTTATATGAGGTTTCAACTTTAGTGTGGCACATTCGCTTCGTCGAACATTAATTAAAAATGTTGAATTTAAAATGTACCACACCAAATACATTTAACAGAAAAAAGAAGAATGCAGTGCAAGTTGTTTAATGCGACAATTTCATTGCATTTGTTCTCTTTTTTTCTCTGCTTTACCTATATATTGTATTACAAAAGATTGTGGCAGGAGAAGAATTTTGTTCCAGTTGCCTTTGTTGCACAATGCAACATATTAGTCGAATTATCAATTAATACTCCGAAAACTAAAGCTATAGGTCTGCCAAATTTGCTTTCTCAAAATAAATCCTTATATCTTGGTTAAGGAGACGTGAGCACAATCCTCGTATAACAGAATACTTTTAATATGGCCCAATATATTGAAAAGGTTGATATAATGCAAGAGTCTGTGTAGCTCCATTGGAGAATATATTGGTTCATGGTTTAAGTCCAAAATGTCACTTTTTTGGCATATCTCAACAATTTAAATCCTCAATTACTGGCATTGCTGTTTCCAAGATCCTTCTTGGACTCTTCTGGCCTCCAAGGTGAAGTACCATAAACGACGAACATCATAGAAAGACCAGAGAAGGTCCTCTTCTTGGGAAAGACTAGGAATCAAAGAGTTAAATTCCTCAGTATACTACATCCAATACAAGAACTCCAACATATCCAATCTTTCATTAATCATCTATTGATGCCATTATTTGTGGAATATTATATCGTTCAAATGTCCGTCACTGTTTCTTTGGGTAATGCTCATCAAAAATGTTTAAGTTTTCTTAGCCCTGACGCATAAGTTAGGCTAAATTTGCATAGAGTTGCAGAGCGCATTCAGCATACACACATTGTTGTTCATTGTAATTTGGCAAAATAGACTGAATAAATGACAACTAATTTGACAGATGTTGCTATAATAAGATGGCTGTTATCGACTCTCAAAGTTGAAAAGTCTTTATGGGCACCGAATACAACAGAGACCGTCGTTTCTAAGAAACGACAAAAACGCAAACAAATTTTAAGATTATGATAGAAAGAAAAAAGTACTCCTCTTCGGAATACAAAGAATATCCACTAAAGTTATTTAAACGATACTTATCGAATACAAAAATGTTCTCAATTGTCTTCTTTAAAAATTATTGACTTTATCCGTGGTTAGGGTTCAATGTTCAACATCTTTTGGTTAGCTACTAACTGTCGTGTCTAAGTAAGAAGAAAGCTTTCTGTTTCTTCCAGCTTAAAAATATTCCCAATTTCTTTTATTTTTAATTGGAGGCTTATTTATTAAGATATTTATTTAAACGACATAATTATTATTCCCATATTTTATTGAAATATTTCTGATGCAAATTAAGATTCTATCAATTCACCTGCAACTTCATTTCAATTCATGCAAATCCGTCCATAAGAATCGTAGCATTCGCTTAAAATGAAAACAACGTTATTACAAGTATTTTTCAATTTCCTGTCGTCAAGTGTACTCCACTGCTGCTGTCAGTCAACTATTGAATAATAAAAATGTTGCAAGTTAAATATTTTAACAAATTGCTTGTTGCAGCAATTGAAACGCACACGCTGGAGGGCAAATGGCTTTCAAATGAGTTTCTGATTTTAACGAACGCAATACAGCGTAACAAAACGCAAGCAAAGTACAATGCGATTACAAGACTTGGGTGGCAATTGCAAGTCATACCTATTGAAGGCAATTCAGCAACCAAGAAAACGAAGACAACAAGCTTGGTGAACGCACGTACAAAGGCAAGGCAATAGAAACAAGGAATATATGTGAGTTTTTACTTATTGTTGTTGCTGTAATTGTTTGGCTAAAAATTCGTTTAATTAGCAGCAATTAATCTGTAGTGTGGTTGTAATTCATACTTTTCAGTGACAATATGGCAAAAATAAAAAAATCAACAGCAACAGCAGCAAAAAGAATGACTGCAAAACAAAGGCAATAAAACATTGAAAAGAAGCACGAACCAGCAGCAACAAATCACGTTTTAATTGTGATGCCGGTGTTGCTGCCTGTTAAAAAGAAAAAAAAAAGAAAATCTAATAAAAGAATGCAACAGAAAATTCATAAAACACATGCATTCGAAGGCATGGGCTTGCAGTATATGCCGCATATGAATCAAAGCGTACGAATGTTGGTTGAAGTGCATTTCTTGCTCTCTGGTAGGGTATTTCGTTCGATCGTTGGATTTGTTTATATGTGTTGTTCCTGGACGAAGTATATCGTCATGTGCCGCAAGCATGGTAAACGTTTCAGTTAATGATACAATGATGAAGGCTACCACTTGCAACATGAAAGTGCACTCCGAATGGTATTGTTGTTGTTTTATAAATGCATGTTGCACCAGCCACTTATTGTTGGTCCTGGTTGTTGTTGATTAACTTGGCTATTGTACAGTCTAGTGTGTGATGTCTACAATCTAGAATGTGAGAAAACTATTGTTTGGTGACAACAAATTGCTTTCATACATTCCCTTTATGGATTTGTTGCTCATGTTGTGGAATCTTTTACTATTTTTTACACTTAGTTCATCGTCGACATCATCGCTTTAGAAATTGGTGGTAATTGTTATTACTCTTGCTGTGGAAAGTGATAGTGTCAGTATATGAAGCAAAAGCATGAGAATATGGAACCAACTAATAATAACCTTGTCTGCTACCACTGTCTTAAGGAAACAATTTCTTAGTCAAGCAAGCATTAAGCCAACTATTTGTCGTTGTGCGTGTATTGGATACATTTTAAAAAATTCTTCTATTAGCAAGCCTTTGGAGACCAAAGAATCCCAGCCTTTGACTGCTAAATATGGAAGAACGAAGCTTAGGAATATTTCCAAATTACTAAACGGCTATCTTATCCACCCAACTGTTCAGTAATACAGTCGCCTTTGAAGCTCTAGTCTGCATGGCTTTAGGGTAGTTGGTCATATGAACAGTTTAATTCCAATTTCAGCAGAATTTAAAAATCTGTAGCAACCAATCCAAAGACACACAAACACATGTGCTGTGAGCCTAAAAATATTTTGCCTTCACATTACAAGCAATTAACACAACAGCCCTTAAGTGTGAGTAGATGTTGAATCTTTAAACTTTTATTTCAATTCCCTAACAAGGCTCCCGCTCATTAATATTTTTAGTTGTGCTTTGGTTTTTTCTTCTAAAACTAATAAAGAAGTCAATTGAAGACAGAACAGAGCGAAAATTATTTTTTAAACATTTATGACCGCATTTATGAAATTCCTGTGAAGATTTTATTCGAAAGATTTGTTTATTCTTCCAAGCTGCACTACTCATGCTACGACTACGACATTGGAAAGAGTTTATTAGCTTAGATTGCTATGGTTGTGTGAATGCTCCTGCTGTAGTTTGTGTTTTTGTAGCTGTTGCTGCTATCGCAAGTATTTCACAGTCTAGAGAAAAAGCAATTCAAAGAATTTTAATATGGGAAGACAAATGAAGAGTCTTCACAAGCAAAGAACCACGAGTATTTGTATGTATGAAAAACAAATTCCTATAAACTGTTGATGAATAAATACAGTTGTCTGTAATGCTGTTGGTAGTTGTTAAAGCAGATATTTTTATAAAATTTCTTTGAAAATTTTTCTAAAATCAAACACAATTTTTGATGATTAATTATTACCATCAGAGAATAAGGGCTTTTTATTGTAAAGTTAATAATCATCTGTTGTTGAGAAGAAAGATGAAATTTCATTAATACTGTGAACTGTGGACAACTATTTACATACATACACATACATAATTGGCCCTTATAACCTTTCAGTCAGGATTACGGCCTAGATCATCGCACCACTCATGTTGTTTGTGTTAATTTTATCCATGAGTGGCGGGACCTACAGTTTATAGTCGATTCCTAACGACAGAAACTTTCCATGACAATTTTATTTATTTTCAGAGTTGTTGCAAGAAATCTGCTGAGAACAAGTCGCCGAAGAAATATTTTTTCATATTTCGTTTTGATGTCTGACCTGGAGTTTGAACCGCGGACTTACGGCTAATAAACCAACACACTACCTACTAGACTACGGACAACTACTTGGGTTCGACAATAGAAAGGAATTCTAACCGGCAATTGGCAATTTCTCTTACAGCATCGGTCTGTCCCACCAAGATTACTGCAGAAGCTGCCATGATGTGGAGGAAAGAGAATCTGTACAACACCTTTTATACGAGCGCCCTGCAATTCAAAACAGACGGTAACACAATGGGCCATATAGGCCACCAATTGAACTATCCGAATTACGTCAAGGTACCCGCTAACCTTAACTACCATAGCCTTCACTGTGAGCAACTACGATAAATCATTTAAGTATAGGGCCTGTATTTCTTACAATGAATCCTGCTAAAGTCGCATATACTATTCTACAGGGTTCGTGATTTTTGACCCATGATGAAATACTTAAAACTCATGAGGAAATCACGGGTATCTTCCAAGCGGAAAAATTTTTCAAATTTACTTGGACAAGAGATACAAAAGACAGGACATAGCAATACTATACTATAAAGAATTGGAGAAATTCCAATTATCGGCTCTTATGAGATTAAATCGAAGATAGTCTTGAGGTCATAGGCTATGTAGAAAAAATAAGTCTACCCTCTGTTGTGTTCCAGGTCATGTGGGAATTCTCGGTAATAGACAAACAGACGAACTAGCGAGAAGAGGAACTTCCACGCCGTTGATGTGGGCAGAACCCTTCGGTGGAAAGAGGTGGATATTTGGAACGGAATGCTCAACGAAATTGAAGATAAAGATTAAGGATTTTGAAGTAATCAAAATTTTGTTTGGGAGAATATAATAAGAGGAGTTCTGAGTCATGCATCAGAATAACAAAATCAGTTTTTAGTCATTCATTAAACTATCAAGAAACAACCTGAGGTTGATAACCGATTTTTTGACATGGCAGACGGAATGTACTTATCTAGAATGGGGGTTGTCTCTAGCCTCTATGGCAATGAGAATGAATCATCGGGACGCATTCTTGAACCCCATGGGACATTAATGCATTACAGAAGGCACTGTGCAAGGGATTATCCTTGTTGCCACCGAACAACATCCAGAAGTTTGTGTGGGAAATAAGCTTGGAGAAGATTATAAAAGACCTCTAAAGTATAAGGGTTGTACAATAAATCGTATGACCGCGGTACTCAAGCATTTTTACACGACAATACCACAATACTTTACATATGTATAATGCATTGCAGACATACATTTATTTGAAGATTTGAGTAAAACATTTTGAGATAATGTACTAAATAAGGTTCTATTTATGTGTGTTTGGGAGTGATAAGTATGCCAAGGGTATTCTCATTTGGCTTTGCAAAGGTAGTTCCATGAGAATCCTTTATAAATAGGAACAACGATTTTTGCCAGCCACAGCCCACTTTTTGAATCGTGAAATTCATCTTTGCTCATTCATTTTTAAAGAGCGATTGCTTCCGACGTAGTATGCTATAGTTTGGTAATTCATGTGAGACATGATAGTTAAATATGTTCTACAAACGTAAGCCCAATAATTAGCTAACAAGCCAACAAGCGTTCAATTAAAGCTTATGCTGGGATTAAGAAAGCGTTCACATTAAAGAATGTTTCAAAGGCACGAAAAATACAATATTTTTGAAATGAGTACCATATCATATTGAAATACGTAATAAGTATACAAAAAAAATTTTTTTCAATAACAGTTTCAAACCAAACAACGATTTCTAATCCATGTTCTTCGACTCACTGTTTTAGGAATAAAAAATGAAAAATCATGGAGCCTAGATAGCAACAATTTTAATTAAATTTGTGAATAAATGTTTATGCATGGCATTTTTACTTTAAAAACTCAACGAAAATGTGTGTATGTGTCGCGTGAAACACAGTTCAATTGTAATTAAAGCAGCAGTTTTATGGTCCATTATTAACAAGCAGCAACACATGTTTAGTGCAACACAATAAAATTTAAATTATAATTTCGTCTCTAATTTATTGATTATTGAAGCTTTAACTAAAATTAAATGCTTTCCCACTCTTTCCCTCTCTTTCTGTTTCCTGTAGCAGTCATGATTCTGTTTTCAAACATAATGTCTCTATAAATTAATGTGGAAAGGGGTTTGTAATGTTTAAGAAGACCAACATCGAGAGCATCGTTATTATAATGGGCTTCAGTTGTAATAGGATTTCTATATTTGTTGTTATTATTGTTGTGGTTGTTATACAGCATTTAAATTATTGTTTATGTTTATGTCTGCAACATTTTGTTGCATTTACAGCCACATACACATGCATAACCACTCATAGATTTACTCTTTTAATGTTTTACTGAATTTTAGTTTTTATGGGAACGATCGTGGACTTTAGGGAATAGTAGACAAAAATAACAAGAACAGTGTAGAATGAAGTCTCAGTATCATGTGTTTTATTAAAGACTGATGTTAATAATACAGCCTCATGGCCAATATTGCATTTCGAATTTCAATTTGTTAGAAATCATTAAAGTGGAGAAGAATTGTAAGAGTAGGAGAACGCATCGATGTATTATTGGACGTTCACCAATAGTTTATGTCAGTTTAAGTCGGATTTTTTGCAAATTTTAAATCAAAATAAAATACTTTACAGAGTTTATTTGATTTAAGCAAGTCAGTCATCTTAAACATAACTCACTTGGGAATGGTAGGAATTTCTTCGTTATCTTGACAACTTATGGAGGCAGTAATTTTTATCAAAATCCGTTCTCACTACAAAATCAATACTGAGGTTTTAAAGTTCTGGATAGTAATCGAGAAAGATAATGATGATAATGACGAGTCACCCTCACTGCACTTTGTGAAATTTCCAAAAAAAAGTAGGGTGTTCAGAGCATATAGCATATGTATATGTATGTATATGTATATGCGGCCTTACGATCTATTGTACTCCCCTAACAATAAGGGGTGTCCCTATAGAAGAAGGATGAAAAAGTAATTTCTAAATTGACCAAACAGTATTTCACGGACTTAGAATTAAGCTGAAGCAAAGAAATCACAGAAAGATTCTAATCTGGCATGAGTTATGAAAGAGCAGAAGGCATAACAAAAGATTAACATGCAGTTGCTGTTATTGTATTTAATATTAATTGAAAAGTTAGACAAAATTACAGAAATTCGAACGATACTTGAATGTTTACAACAAATATTAACATGGGTTCAGGAACAGGTACAACACATTAACAAGGGGACAAAACAAGATAATATTTTTAAATTCTTGTTTTTTTTTTAAAACAGGGAATCGAGAAATTTTAACACACTTCAATACATTTTTTAATCAAATAAAGGATAAACAACAAACAAAAATATATTACTCAAATAAAGAGCAATGAGAAGTAGTTCTGCAGCGTCGATGGGGTCATATCAATAGTTAGATTAATGAGAGACAAGACAAACATGAAATTCAACAAATCGATCGGTTGACAGCTCTCTCCTTAACAGTCCAGTACACATAACGAGAAGACACTATGATTTTTTGAAATGCTTTGCAACGAGACTTAGTAACAAAAATTAATGGAGTGACCTGGAAGTTGAATATTCTCCTAAAACTGGAACTATTTTGTGATATAGAGATGGGACAATAACGAATCTTGTAACAGAAGAAGGAGATTTTGATCCCAGAAAGTAATATTCGGGAATTTCGGTAAACCGGAATTTAATATTTTCTTGGGTAATACTATTCGAACTAGAGAGAAATAACTATCGACATATAAAGTGGATTGTAAAACACTCGTTCAAATATCAAATATGTTGGAAGGTAATGCTAACAGGTCATCAATTTATGGCTTATTTTACTAATTGTTGAGTAGCAAATTTTTAAGTCACTTAAAAGGTTTTCAGTCATGTTGGCGTTTAGCGCTACATTAGTAGAGTGCTTGTTTATTTTACGATCCGGAAGAATCTGACAAACTAATAGAGAGCAGCATAAATGCTGTCTAAACTTATTTTTTTCAAAATTTGTAAACAAAGAAAATATTTGTAGAACTGACTGTAGGATTGCAAGAGCTTTATGACCAAAGCTCAATCCTATAGTAAAGAAACTAATCCTAAATACTATCAAATATATTTTGATAAAAGCAAACAAGAAAATAAGAAAAAAAGTCACGAATTAAAATCAGCAGCCAACCATTACTTATTAACCAACTGGTGTTTTAGCCAAGTTTTTACAATTTGTTTTTAAAATCGAATTCAAAGTGACCAAATAGACCAGAAAAAATCGAAAAACTTCATTTAAATTTCAAATATTGACTACGATAATGTAGTGGCTGTAACATGGGATCACATTGAGTTCTAGAGTAACAAAAATTGTAATGAAAACTGTAACGCCAAAAAGCCAAAAAAATAATTCTGACCATAAATCGGCAACAAATTTTAACAGACAAGATAATGGAAACGAAATGAAAGAAAAACGAAAAAATACTCGAATTTACTGTGACATTTTCAAAGTTGGCAACATGTTGTTGGGAGAGAACGAACCGCATAAAAGGCAAAAAAATATTGGAATTGACCAGATAGTGATGAGTGGAGATATTGATTTCATGTTTTATTTTTGTATTGAAATTAGGTGAACAAATTTGCAAATTTCTGTTGTTGAGTTAATATTCGGACACACGTTGATGTTTCAAAATAAGCAAGAGTGTGCTGAAAAAAATCTGGCCGATACAATTAAAGCTAATGCGGTGGCAAACGTTAAAAAAATTTATTAGACGTGAGACCACGGTTCAAACTCCAGTTCAGACATCCCCAACAAACCAAAATATTAAAAAATACTTCTTCGGCGACTGCCTCTCAGCAGTTTTTAGTTACATACATGTGTGCATACATTCATATTTGATCATTATACCACTTCCATCAGGCTTACGACCTAACTTCTCGCACCACTTATGTTGAGTGTATTACTTTTATACATGTTTGAAGTCAACTCCGAACGACTGATTTTTAAGAAGCTTTTTAATGCCAATTTTCAGAGTTTTTACCAGAAATCTGATGAGAAAAAGTCGACGAAGAAATATTTTTTCATATTTCGTCTTGATCCAGATGTATGACCTGGGGTTTAAAGCGCCTCAGGTTTAATAATTCAACACACTACGTATTAGACTACAGCAACTTCATTTTTCTTGCAGTGGCTTAAATTAATAAATTTTCGCTTGTAAATGGTTTACAATATATTCGTAATTAATTTCCCTGATTCGTCTATTCATACTACTTTTACTACTGCTAACCACGTTTATTTCTACAAATTGCTGTTGTTCATTAAAATTTTACTTCGGTAACTTGAACCCTTTCGATGATTAATTAATATCACCATGTGATATTGAGTAAGACATGATTTTCACTTGTTGTTAATTTAGTAGTTGTTGTTAATATTATTTTATATAAAAGATATTTTATTTAAAAATTACTGTCATCTCTGCTAGTGTTTAAATAATTTATTGATTTTGTGTACAACTTTGAATATTAAAATGTAATTAATAAATGCCACAAACTCCAGTTCAGTCTGTTAAACAAACATTTGAATGAATGTCATTGTACTGATCTAAAAACAGACACACAATAAAGCAAATACCGTGGCTGAAATAGCAACAACAACAACAACAAGTGACAGTAAATTAAAATAAAGACACAATTTAATTAGAATTTATTTTATTTTCCAACACTTTAGCAGCAAGGAAGGCTTTAAACGTGCAGCGCAATGGTATAGTAATGGCAAAAAATCAATAAAAATCAAAAAGCACCAAAAGAGCAACCAAGATGTGTGGTAATCCAAATGTTTGGAATCTCGTTAACACCACTGAATGTAAAGAAAACTTGTTTAACTTTTTGGGTTGAGACTGATATTGTTTAAGTTTCTGAAATCCAAGTCAACTGATCAGAAATTTTCGATCATTTGAAAAACATAAATAATAAGTCCGAGTTGAGGGTCAATTTATATTAAACATTCAGCCGGCACTTTCGAAAAGTTAAATCTGTGGAAAACTGTACAACAACTGACGCTATTTTATTCTTATTTCGTTTTTTTTTTTAGAAACACGGAAAGGTTAGGTTTGGTTGCAACACCAATATAATCAATTTCGTCAATTCTTACCAATATATCTAGTTTGGCGTCTCTCAGCTATCCCGCGAGTTTTATGACGTTGTGAATTTTATTTAAATAGTCTTTAACAAGTCTCCGTAGTGTAGTAGGTAGTGTGTTGGCTTATTAGACCGCGAGACCACGATTCAAACTCCAGGTCAGACATCTCCAACAAAACGAAATTCAACAAAATTTCTTCGGCGACTGCGTCTCTGCAAAAACTCTAACAATAAATAAAATTGCCATTACCAACTTTAAACTGTAGGTCCCGCCACTCATGTATAAAATTGACACACACTCAACATAAGTGGTTTAAGTAGTAGGTTGTAATCCTGACTGAAGGGCCGATATATATATGTATGTAGTCTTTGGCTAGACACGTTCCGTCAATAAATTCTTCTCCTTATGTTCCTATCACAGATAAATTGTTGTTGTAAGCTGGTTCGTCAGGTAGACGATAGAGATCTGTAGTGAGACAATTGAACTATAATGGACAAATGGACTATAATGGAGCTTAGCGTTCTGATCATCCTTCTTTTGTAATACATAATCCGGGTTTCTGACAGGACCTCGCTGTCCGACACTCAAATTATGCAAAGTGCTGTTAAAAAAGCTTTATTGGTAGTAAAACATTAAAAAAAAAATTGAAAAAATATTAATTCATTCAAATTGAAACTTTGAAATATTTTTTGTTTTTGTCAATGTTGTCGTTGTTTTTCTAACAAAACAACATGTTGTTTTCAAATTTGCTTTGCCATTGTTATTGCCATTGAATGGTTTAACATATCTGGGTGTAGTAAAGAGGAAGGAATTATTACTTACAGTTGGTATTAAAATAATGGTTGAATTAGTGTGGTTGGCTCGTATTGGCCTGACTTGTATTACTTTGTATTGGATTGGATTGCCAAGAATAAGAACGAGAGGCTGTCGAAAGTAAAAACTACAAAAATGTTGATTTTATGCAAATTGCATTGTGTTGAGCCATTGTTGGTTGATTTTTGAATGAGACAAAAAAAAAATTAAATTTTTTAATTTTCTGTGCCAACAAAAACATATTCTTGCCAACATCGACAGAAACAAAAGTGTTTTAACAGAATTTTTGTTTTTCGGTGTTTATTTACAATATTTAGCGACACAAAACTGCAGATTTTTTTCTTATTTTTTTGGGGAAAAAATATTTTTTAAATAATTTTCAAAGAATTTTCATTGGAGACTGATTAAAAACGTTTGTTCGTGTAATTGTCTTACTTTTGGCCTGGCATTTCATATCGTTGGCCACAATGGTAGCAGAAAACCAAACAACCATTAGACAAAGGCAAAGTTAGCAATATTCGAAACAATATTTTTCGTTTGTCTTTTGTAGTGACAACAAGCCAGACATTGTTAGTTTTGCTAATGTTAACCTTTTAACTTGAATGAAACTGTCTTGTCACTCCGTATCTTCCCTGGACACACTATATACTCCCTTTGCACCCGTCAGGGTGTTTCTTTTTTTTGGTGTCCGGAATAAAGTTATTATAATTTTCCTCTTTTTTTCGTGTTTTTTGTAAACAACAACACCATTTTGCCACTTTCAAATACAAACTGACTGACGGTAAGTAAAACTAATAAAAATTTCTAGAGACCCCATAACATTTTCTTTATCATTGTTGTTGCTGTTATAATTTTTACATTAATTTAAATTTTACATAAAAATATTTTTTTTTTCGAATATTGAAATTTAATAGCTGTTTGCTACACAGCATGACAGTTTCTTTATTTTCTTAGTTTAAAGTTGTTGTTGGTTTAATGTTGTTACTTTTGACAGTAAAAAACATGGCATGCAACGTCAACACAAGGGCATCAACCATTCGCTTTGACATGATTAATTTGTTTTGAAAAGAAATGAATTATTTTTGCATGATTATTGTTTGTGTAATTGTTGTTGTTGTTTTTACATTATTTAAAATGAAATTAATTTATCAAATGATTTGAAGAAGAAAGGGATATTTTAGTTGTAATTCCTCAGTACTTTCATTTAAAAGTATTCACGATCACAGGTAGGCAACTTACAATGACTTCATGCCACCAAGAAAAGACAAAAGGACTTATCCGGCAATTAGGTTGAATCCTAATCTATAGAGGTCGACACAGATTCTCTCTCCTTCACATATGTATATCATACCTATTGGCTAGGCACCCCTCTCTCTGTGTGGTGTCTGCAGAAGTTACAACAAAGAGGAAGAAACCATCTTCTTTGTTTTGTTATTTTTTCAAGTATCGTAAATTCTCTTAAATTAATAGAAAAAAACAACAAAAGCAAAATATAAAAAGCGGTAAAATCTGTTTTATGTTGAGACCAAAACGAGTACCAAGAGAGCCAAGCTAACCGATATTATTTGGCAGTGAATGAAATTTAAATTTCTGAGGCTGCAAATATTCATTGGAATGAATGGAAATACTTAAACACTAACCAAATACTTACATATATACACGCATATATACCTTGACTTCACACTGGTGTATTATGCTACCAACTTGTAAGAGCTAATAAAAAACAAATTTATGAACGACTTTGAAAATGTTGCACATTTGGGTTGCCAGAGTTTGAAAAGTATGCAATTTACAGATTTGCGATGTTATCTGAAATGGCGATTGATTGGCAGCAAGGAAGGAAAACTTGTTTACATTTGAAAAAAGTTTTTAGAATTTAAACTGTGGAAACATAAAAGTGATGGCACAAAATAAATATAAATGAAAGAATTTTATTACAAGTCATTGTTCTAACATGAAACCAAAGTAATTGATATATTCAGACGATACATTAGGGATCAGCAAGTGATACGAATCAAAGCATCTCAACCAACTAAACAGTGGCAAAAAATTTTGGGAAAATTCACAGAATGAAGTTATATTAAAGACAGAATGATCCTCATGGAAGCCCGATGTACATCAAGTGGAGTGACTAGTGACAAGAAAACTAGTACATGACCATCGAGACATGTAATCAATGAAGTGAGACGTAGAAAGGAACCTTACTAGGCATACGTAAATTTAACCCCAACTCGTCTAATAGGATTCCGTCTACGACAGTCCGGTTCGTGCGAAATATCAATGTGATAAAAGTCCACCACCAAGTCCGATAAAAGCCCGCTGTGTAACACTCTGAAAAATGTTATGAGCCATTACCTCACTCTCAGAGAATATTTGGACTGAACCTTACGGAGAGGAATGTAAACATTATATTTAATTATTTACAGCATGTAAATAATGTAAACAAAGTAAAAATCCTTAATAAAATTAAAAAAAAAATTAACAAAAATCAACTTTTGTATTTTAGTTATTAAGATTCTGGTTCCTAAAAATTTCCTAAAATAAAGTAGAGATTTAAGAAATAACTTCTGCCCCTTCTTTCTACTACTCTCTCTTCCTCTTTCTTTTCCCAGACACTTTATGTGTACTAAAATGCATTGTAAATGTAAACAGTGATATGTGTCTGGGTTAGTTTGCGTGTGTATGTCTGTGATTGTGTAAAAATAAACTGCAACATGGAACAAAAAGCAAAATTATATGTGTTAAAAGCAAAAATAATTTTTTGAAAACATAATAAAAGTTTATCGACTGTAAAGATGTAATAAAAATGGTAAGAAATATCTTCTGTATCCACATCCATATTCATGTGGATACTTAGCGTAAGGTATGTATGTATTTGAAAGCAAAAAACTATAATTTAGACATGTAGCTACATATACATATTTATATAATACGATATAGAACTATAGGCTCATTAAGTTTATATTTATGAAACAGATGTGATTTTTAAGGGTTTAGAAAAATTTGAATTGAAATTTTTATTATGGATTCTAATTAGTTAAGAGTAGAAGTCGCCGTAGTCTAGTAGGTAGTGTGTTGATTTATTAGACGTAAAGCCCGGGTTCGTATCCCAGGTCAGACATCAAAACGAAATATGAAAAAATAATATTTCTTCGGCATCTTCCTCTCAGCAGATTTCTGGCAAAAACTCTGAGAGCAAATAAAATTGCCAAGAAAAAGTTTTTCAAAAGATCTGTCGTTCGGAGTCGACATTAAACAGTAGGTCTCGCCACTCACGTATAAAATTAACGCACACAACATGAGTGTTGTGAGAAGCTAGGCCGTAATCCTGACTTGAAGGGTTATCATGACCAATTATGTATGTATGTATGTAATTAGTTAAGAGTAGCTGTTTACATTAAATATTATAAGCAAGCATATCACAGTACCTTATAAAAAGATAAAGCATCTAAACATTAGCTTTTATGTTATTATCTCACAACTACTTTGTAAATTTTTATTTACCAAATGTAGAATACAAGGTTTTCAAATTGTACTGAACAGAATGAATATGTAAAAACATTTATAAATTCATAAATAATTAAATTATCTGATGTACTGTGTGAGTTTACGTAATAAATATGTTAAAATATATATTTTAATGTAAAGTTTATATAATTTCTTTAATTACGCTTTGAACTATTCTAAATTTACACTTTGTTTACACCATGTAGAAAATGTAAATTATTGCAATAATAAAATAAAAATTGCAAAATACTCAATAAAGTTCCCAAATGCCCAAAATTAAATTATCTACATCTGGTACGTCAAAGGTATTTTATTGACATACATATATTTCTAAGGACCTCAACCAGCCAATTGTCTTAAAACTACCGTGGCCACATACACTTTAATTTATAATTAATTTTCAGCATGTAAACAATGTAAAATACAAACTAAAATGTCTTACTTTGAGGAATTTTGTACTATTAAAGTATTTTAAATGATTGCATGACATATGCTCATTTCATATAAGAGCTAAAAATGTAAAAAGTGTTTAGTGGAGCATTTACTTATTTTCACTTATATGAGTCGGCATAGGAGAGTAAAGAATGAATATTTCAATTAGATTAGACAAGTAGAAGATCAAAGTATGTTACAAGGATTTACAAAAAATTTAAATTTCCTGAGAATATTTAGTTTAAATTTAAATAAATTCAGCACTCATTACAGCAACGTCGCTATTGTTTTATCGCTTCTTCAATGAGATGTACGCCCAGAACCGTATCTTTTATGTAATCTGATCGTGGTTCATAGTCAATTGTCTAGTGGATCTTACAAGACTTTATAGAGACATTTGTCTCGTATAGCCACAGTATTCTTGAAGAAGTCACTTGTGTTTTATTTGTCTCATTATGTACGCAGATTCAAGCCTATGATCACTGCTTACTTCATCTCTTCTGCCATGAATTATTTTCCTAGTTCTCATAGAATACCCTACTCATTAGGGCTCTTAGCAATTCAATTTAAAAACCTTGCCAAAAATTTATAATGATTTGCCTTAAATGAACAATAATTCTGGTTATGGGTTTCAAAAATGATTTTTATGATGTTCTTTTTTAAATTCTTTTTATTTAATTCTTAGATTTAAATGCAACACAATTCATTACATTGCTTTCTTGTTCTTCAATGATTTGCCATTTAACAATGGAAATATTGTTACTAACATTGTAAAATAAACGATGATTATGATGATACGGTTTGGAATTGCAACTGAACTAGAATCAAAATCATGAAAAACCTGGCTGCCTTTGATACTCTTTCATAATGCAATAGACAAGCACGAGTAGTAGATGAAATCAAGACAAAACGAAAGTGCTGTAACAAAATCGGAATCTTAAAGTATTCCATTAAATCAGCAACATTTCGAGTCTCTTGAGATTACTTTCGCTTTCATTCCCATGCTATTTGCACATTCCTTTTCCTTTTGCTTCATATTATACTGATGAAGGAAAGGCTCATAAAAGTGCTCCAAAAAATCTTAGAACCTTTTCATTCTCTCTGTTAGAAAGTGGTTGTATAAATACATAAACGCTTCGTGTTTTGTGCTGTTGCCCTGTCTATCTTTTGCAGTCAAGTGCAAATTTCGAGTTCCAAAGAAAGTTGATGTTGAAGGTTGCACGTGTTAAGTGTTAAAATCCGATTTTCATGTTTGAGAAAATGCAGGAAACGAAGTGTTTCAACTGAAACAAATACAAAATCACAATTTATTTCAATTTTTATTTAAAATTTTGTAATGAATTTATGCGAGAAATATTAATGCAACTATTGTTGTTGTTGCTGCTGTTCTTGTTGCATTTTTTCGCTTTGTAAAGTTGTAAACTTAACTAAACGGCATTTATGGCAAGAAGGAAAAAAATAATTGAGAAAATTTTAATAATAAATCGGGCAGAGCATTAAAGGAATACAATTTTAAACAACTTTAGAATAACTTGCCTATGAATTAGTGAATATGGGTATGTATTAAAGTGAAGAAAAAGATAATTATATACCATTGCCGAATATTTCCTTAGGTTTAGCTGAATGCTAAGGCTGTGAAAAAGAATGCAAAAGCAGTAGCTCCAACTCTAAAAGCCAATTAGGTATAAGGCAGGTTTATACCCATCGTTGTTGACAAAAAAAATATTGCTTGCACTCTGAGCAGTTGTAAAGCTCATCACTTATCAGAAAAATAATAATATTTGCCACACTCGTTACTACATATTAATGGAATTGTGTGTAGAGTGAGATAGAATATGAGTTTTATGTAACATGAGGTCGCTCTAAAGGCGGTAGCTAAAAATGTGATGATGATACCATTTTGTGGAGCCTTGCAACAATCCATTCAGCTGTCAGTTTCTGTAATGCGTTCACAAAGGAGTTAAGAATTGATCTCTTTGCATAAAAACTCTTCTGAACCAACTCCCGATTTAAATTCGCCTAGAAAGACTTACTGTTCAATTTCTTTATCTGCATCTAAATCCACGGGAAGCTTCTTCATATATGCGCTGTGACAGCATTTCACTTCAGTTTTTAGTCGTTTCCGAATAGCGAAAACCGGTTGACAAATAAAAAGCCCTTCAGTCGTTCATAGACGATCTCTATAGGAAATTAATTTTGGCGCTGCACGGAAATTATAAAAAACTGAGTTTTTGTAAGAGACCAGTAATATATTCGTTCCTATACTCCTCAATGCAGAGAAGTTAAGAAATCAAACTATGGAAATTTTAAGGGACCCAGGGGAAAATTAATGGACTAAGTGAAAAGGAATCAACGTAATTATCTGATATCAAACAGTTAGGTAAGCTAGGTTGCATTGACTTCATTGAAGAGAAAGTTTAGAATGTGCACTTGCTAAGACATGGTGTCATGGGTATGCCAAATGTTCATCAACTAAAGCCAGTGCTGCCGAATTCACTGTGTACTAGTGGAGAGTGTGTTGGCTTAATAGAGCAGGGCCCGTGTTTTAAAAACCTAGATCAGGTGGTAAAAATATTTCTTCGTCAACTTCATCTCAGCAGTCTTCTATTAAAACTCTGAGAGTCGGTTGGAGCCAAGGTTAAACTGTAGATCTCGACACTCCTGAATAAAAATTAATACACACAAAATGGGTGGTGTGTGAAGATCGTAAGGTCGTAATCCTCAATAAAGTCTTGTAATGACTAATTGTGTAAATCAAGAAAGCAAAGAGAACGTCCTAACTGCGAAAGCAACCAGTACTACGTGTACATACCTCCTGCTATCTTGGCTGTATACCAACAACGATAAGGGCTTATAGACTAATGCAAATAGTTGTCTTGAGAAAGCGAGCATTATTCGCAGAACATCAATCAATAGGGAGAATAAACCAAACTTAGATAAACCAAACTTAGAACACTCAACCCATATGTGACGTCTACTCTGCGTACGGAATTGAAATCGGCTTAGATTGGAATACAATGAAGCAAAGATCGATAAGGATATCTCAAAGTCATATGTAGGACATATTGGTCCAACCAATAAGGACTGTATAGTCAAACAAGTTAGACATAGAAAGAATCGGTGATATCGTCATACTATCAGAGGAAGCTTTAAATTATAACAGGAATAGTGCTAAAGGGGAATTTCAAGGTTAAAAAAGTCGAGGTCGATTAAAGAACATCTGGAAGCATACAATACGTACGGAACTACGACTGTTCGAACTAACATGGCAAGGAGTAAAACGAACTGCAAGTAAGTCATGTGTCCAGGGAAAATCGCATATGCTCAATAGAGGTTATGGAAAATGAATGTTTCTTTCAAAATGATTCTGTGTTTAGGCAAACTTTCAACTCTGCAGTCCTTTAAATCTCTGTTCAATTTGTTAACAAATAATCAGCAGTTATTATGCGTGTTTTAGTTTTTTCTTGTTTTTTTCACATGCAAGGTGTACTTATACATTTATTTGTACATGTTTATTATTCAATTTTTTATTTGTTGTTGTTTTTTTAATCATTAACAAACATTTTATTTGTCATACGACTTTCATTTTTTTAAATATTTTTTCGTTCTCATAAACATGTTTAAAATTTTTTTTTTTGGTATTTTTTAATATGTTTTTTGGCATAATCGAAATTAAATTGTTAATGGAAATTTAATGTAGTTGTTGTTTTTTGTAGTCTTTTTATGGTCGCATATGACTCTCGTTCCATGTTCATGTTGAAAATGTCACTTAACGGAACACATGCATAAATTAAAACTTAGACCTGCGCGCTACATTCCACACACACTTGCCGAAAAAAGGCAAGTTTTTCCTAATGCTCGAGTAGAACGAGTGGAAATGGTGTGGCTACAGCAGCTTAAAGACTGTAACAAGTTAGTTAGACGGAGAGGAGGAAGAGCGGTAATAAATTTATAATGGTCTTAACAGTTAATTAAAATATTGAAAGAAAAAAACATTGATTTTCTAATGAAAAATTGCAATCATAAAGTTAACGATTTAAAACATAATTGAAAAAGAAAAATGAAAACTCACCATTAAAGTTAGATTCGTTTAGTTTAGATGTTAACATGACTGGAAAAAAGAAATAAAAAAGAAAAATTAATTAACAAAAATTGATTTATTTTGTGTAATTAAAATAAATATTATTACTTGCAATTATCGATTTTATTTAACAAACAAACACTCCGTAAATTATGTCCACAAATTTTACTACTACGGGGAGAATAAAAGAATAGGAATCCAGTCATAGTTGGCCATCATATGCAATGGGACTTTGAGTTGGAAACACTAGTTTATTTGTCAAACGATTTAACAGCTTTTAAGTCCCGTTTAGCCAAAAGTCCAAGGGAACGTACTATTGTTTTTAGCATATGAAGAGCAATGAAAATGCTTATCGAAATTACATTACGGTTCGGAAATCGTCTCATAGCTTTTTGTATTCTAAAAACGAACGTACGTTTTTTTTTTTTTATAGCTTTACGAGCTAAAGGTTGGGAATCTTCGAAAGACATTGGTAGCCCGGCCTACCAATGTGCACGATTCGCCGCAAGACTTACTCTCGGCTTGCTAAACGCATACGTACTAAACCCAACCTAGTTCGTCACACTTCCATTAAGTCGCCCCCCCGGGACCACAATCAAGTATTACAGCGGGGGAGGTAAAGATTCAGCGAGTGCTGCTATCCATTTCTGCTGTTCTTGCTCTCTCTATTATTCTCTGTTGTACTAGAACTTCCTTCGACCACGTTGTCGGGAGTCACCTGGGAACCGATCGTCCTCTCAAGGAAATTTCGTCGGAATTCGTAGCGCGGGCAAGTAAAGAATATATGCTCCGCTGTTTCACTTGTATCCAGACATGATGGACACGCTTCATCCACGTCATGCCCATACTTGTAAAGGTATGTCCTATAGCATCCGTGGCCCGTTAGGAACTGAGTAAGCTAAAAATTCACCTGGCCGTGCTTCCTTCCAGTCCATTCTTCTATATTCGGTATCAATCTGTAGGTCCATCTTCCCTTTGTGGAAGAAGTCCACTCGTGCTGCCACCTATTCATTACATCATCATTCACCTGCTCAGGGTGCACTAGCCCCGTTCTCCTACTTATTAAACGTTTTCTCCTCTCTATCTCTACCAACATTCGTAGCGGCATCATTCCCGCTATCACCAAGGCTGCATCCGTAGATACTGTGCGAAATGCAGAAATTACTCGGAGGGCAGATCTCCTGTAGGCCCCATCAACTCCTATTCTATATGTCTTCTTATCCATGGCCTCGGCCCATATAGGGGCTGCATATAGAGCAATCGATCTAACCACTCTCATCAGCAATTGCCTCTTCTCCTGTCTCGGACCTCCCAAGTTGGGCATTATCCGCGCGAGTGCGCCCGTTGCCGCCGCACACTTCCTACTAATATACGTCAGGTGCTCCTTGAATGTGAGTCTGTTGTCAATCATAACTCCTAAGTACTTGATAGACTGCTTCGATGTTATCCTTTGTTCGCCGACAGTTATGGTGATGTATTCCATTTTCTTTCTACTGCTTACTAATACGACATCCGTTTTATGATCAGCAAGTTTCAGACCTATACTCGCGATCCAGCTTCTAACTCTGCTAACTGCCGCATTGGACGTTCGTTCCAAATTATCAAGGTGTTTACCCCTCACCACGAGGGCTATATCGTCCGCAAATCCGAATATTTGTGCGCCCGTAGGAAGCCTAAGCCTCAGTACACCATCATACATGGCGTTCCATAGTATTGGGCCCAGCACCGAACCCTGTGGTACCCCTGCTGTTATAGCGTATGACTTTCTGCCTTCGTCTGTATCATACAAAAGTACCCTATCCTTAAAGTAGTCCACTATGAGTTCCATCAAATATCCAGGTACGCTCCTCTCATCAAGTGCAGCCAGGGTGGCGTCCCAATCTGCCGAATTGAATGCGTTTTTAACATCCAGGGTGATGATTGCGCAATACTCCTTATCACCTTCAAACCAGCGGTCACCGCTGATGGCCTCTTTCGCTACGGTCATGACCGCCTCCATTGCGTCCACTGTGGAGCGCCCTTTTCGGAAGCCAAATTGGCGATCCGACAGGCCGTCTCTCTCCAATATCGTTTCGAGTCTTCTACATATTATCTTCTCCAGCAGTTTACATACATACAAAGTGCGCGGTAACCTGTTGCATCCTGCGCACCGTTGCCCTTCGGGATGAGAACCAACCTCTGTCGCTTCCATATCCTTGGGAATTTCCTCTTCTGAATGCATGTATCAAATACTTTCCTAAACACCTCAACGTTGTTCTCTATAGCCACCTTAAGTGCGACGTTTGGGATTCCATCAATTCCCGGAGCCTTCCTGAGTTTCATTTCCTTCCAGACTGCATCGAATTCCTGGCCGCTGACTTCAGGAATGTCATCGTGCGACACACTGTCTCGCACAGCATACGTGATCTCGGCCCTCTCCGGAAAGAGGCCTTCAACAATCGACTGCAGCTTCTCCGCGCTTTCCGTGGCCGGTGGTCGAAAGCAATTCAGCTTCCTCATTACCACCTTATATCCCGTGCCCCAGGGATTTTCATCCAAATCGGCACACATTTCCCTATAGCACCTTCGTTTGCTCCTGTCAATGGCCCAGTTAAGGTTGGCTCTGAGCACTTTGTATCTTTCCCGAAGTTCTATGAAGTCATTGCGACCCCTTGCTTTCTGGAATATCCTCCGCGCTCGATTACATTTCCTTCTTAATTCAGCTATCTCCGCGTTCCACCAATAAACGTGTTTCCTGCCTGGCAGGTGAGACTTCCGCGACATAGACGCGCTGCAGGCTTCCGTTATACAGCGCTTAAGTTCCACCGCCATGTTGTTTGCGCTTCCGGTCACCCGAATGTCGCTCATCGCGAGAACAAAGGTTTCCTCATCAAAAGTAGAGTCCCTCCACAAGGGATTAGGAGGAGCGGCAGTAATGGGGTTCACTGCAGCGCGTTCCTGGATATCTAAAATGATCGCCCGATGGTCGCTATGAGTGTAGACATCGGACACAATCCAATTCGATGTCGTCGCCAGTGTATCGCTGATGAATGTTAAGTCAATCTTAGAACTCCTTCCATTTCTCGAGAATGTATCAATCTGCCCACAGTTGAGTAAGACAACCTCCAGAGTTGCAAATGCGTCAAGCAGGCTCTCACCTCTTTGGTTCGTGTACGCTGAACCCCATTCAACTGCCCATGCATTAAAGTCCCCGGCAATCACCACGGGTCTTAGATTTCTGGCCTCGCGAACGATGTCGTCCAATCTGTACTCCTCCATTAATATAATGTCTGTACTCCTCCATTAATAAGCTGGGGGGGAGATAACAACTGAAGAAATGTACCCCATTAACAGTGCATTTCACAAAGCCTTCTCTCCTGTTGTCAACACTTCCCACTGGGAATTTACCGCATGACCATATCGCTGCCTTGTTGCATTTACTGGTAGCCCAACGCTGATTGTCAGGTGCCCTATAGTGTTCACTCAAAATCGTAAGGTCTATTTTCTGCTCCCGGACTGTCTGCTTAAGAAGCTCCTGCGCCGCTTCGCAGTGGTTCAAATTCAGCTGCAAGATCCTCATTTTCCTATGTTCATCATCCTCCGCCGAGCTGCCAGGTACTGTGGACACTTAGGTCCCCCCGTGACATGTTTTGAGTCCACATTACGATCGCTCCTACAGAGTAGGCAGTGAGGGTCACCACTACAAGTTTTGGCAAGGCAACTTTTGGCAACTCCTACTGCGGCAATTTCCAGCTACGTGCCCGAATTCTAGGCATTTGTAGCATCTCCTTGGGACAACTTTCCTCATTAACCGGTAAACTGTCCACCCGACACGCAGTTTGCTTACCTCTTCGGCCCTGCTAGCCAGCTTCGTTGGTATTACAATTATTGCCGTCCGGGTACCCCCTGGAGCACTTCTTATCGTCCTGATAGCCGATGGGTGTAATTCTCCTATTTGTTCTCTCCAAGCGGTTATTATTTCATCTTCCGTGGTCACCTCGTCCAGGTATCGCAGTTCAAATGTTGTCTCCTGAGTTATCGTCCTGACCTCTATATCATCGGACAATATGGTCTTCAATTTGGATTGGTGAGTTTCTGTAGACGCCTCAGCCGATCTTCTAAATTCCAGCAGAATTTCACCCTTTTGTGTTTTCTTAACAAGGTGAACGTCTTCGCCAACTGACTTAAGCTCCGGGGCATTCCTAACCTTCCTCAGGATGTCTGCAAAGGAGAGCTTCTCCGTAGGTTTTATTATCATTGCATCCGGTCTTGGGGGCTTTTTGCGCTTCCTTGTCTTGAGCACCCAATCATTGGGCTCTGTGCTCATTTCCACTCCGGTACCCGGTACTTCAGCATCCCGATTTATTACACCTTCATTAGTACTAACTGCTCCTTTCTTCGTATCATTGCCTCCAATTTTTGAAGTTGGGTCAATTGATCCCTCCAGTTGAATTGGTCTGGTCCTCTTCGGAGGTGTTCTCCTAGGTTTTCCCAATTCTTCTCTCTGCCTCTTGGAAACACAAGGTGTCTGCTGTTGAAGTGCTTCTATCATTAGTTCTGATCCTTTTCTCTTGTTCCGCAACTTTATCCTTAGCGGCTTGCTGATATAGTGACGATATAGAAGCCACTAAATCGCGCATCGCTTGGTGTATGGACCTCCTTCCTCCGCCCATCATCTCCACGAGTTCAGAAATTTTATCGCCTAGTTTGGTGAAATCATCCACCTCTTTTTCAGGATCCTTGTTCCTCTGCAACTCCGGTGGTGACGAGCGCGATCGCTCGCCGTTCTGCCTCAGCGGTGGTGAGTGGAGTAATCTCGAAGCTCTCCGGAAAGGATTCAGGTAAGGGCTGTCCTGCTGGGTCTCCTTTGCACCTTCGGTGCCGGCTGGAGAATTAGCGCCTGTAGGGTTGTGTGAAATGTTCGTTATATATTCCATTCTATTGGGTCCCAACTTGGAGCCGTTATCTTGGATTCGTTGTGTAGTTACCCTTGTTGTGGTCCCATGGTTATCTTTGCAATGCAGGGAGGCCATGCGAGGGTTGACACAAGTCCTCATGAGAGCTTGTGTTCAGAGCCAGACCGGGAGCTAAACAGAAGAATTACTTAACTGCCCCTACACCCCAACTCAACAGGACGAGTCCAAGATCGTTCTCCAAGGCTTGCCAGGTTTTAACGGGACGGAGACAGATGGTGCATTAGCCTGAAAGCCGTCTGTACCAGGTTTCACTCCAGCACATATTAGTAACAGAATACCCCATCCGCCAGCCCATGTCATCAAATCATAATATTTCAGCGTAGTCCAGTATGCCATAATCAGAATCTTACTTGTATCAATTCTGATGCCTATACGACTAGGCTCCGATCGTCCACATCCGTTAGGAGCGTGCTCACACGCATGACGGTCTGTGATTCCCACGGTGCTAACGTGATACCACGGTAGTTCAATGCTTTGAGCGGCATTGTTTCGCTTTGAAGCGTGAGCGTCATTGGGTATATGCTAGACTTTTCATCCGCACCCTCTACCCCTGCCCTCCCATTTAGTCGCCTTTTACGACAAGCAGGGAACCACTGTGGTAGAATTCTAACCCGCTACCACACGGGTAAAAACGAAAACAATAACATTAACGTTGTAAACAAAACACGGGATCAAAGTCAACGTTGTTACCGAAAATGGAACGAAGGAGAGTATTTATTGGTGCTTTAAAGGTTTATGAATGTTTTATTGGACGCCAAATTGATTACGTTGCCCACATGCATGTTTCAAAAATTTCATACAAAAAAATAAAACAATTATTATTAAAAGACAACAACAAGCACAAGGATATCTATAAGGATATCTCAAAGTCATATGTAGGATATATTGGTCCAACCAATAAGGACTGTATAGTCAAACAAGTTAGACATAGAAAGAATCGGTGATATCGTCATACTATCAGAGGAAGTTTTAAATTATAACAAGAATAGTGCTAAAGGGGAATTTCAAGGTTAAAAAAGTCGAGGTCGATTAAAGAACATCTGGAAGCATACAATACGTACGGAACTACGACTGTTCGAACTAACATGGCAAGGAGTAAAACGAACTGCAAGTAAGTCATGTGTCCAGGGAAAATCGCATATGCTCAATAGAGGTTATGGAAAATGAATGTTTCTTTCAAAATGATTCTGTGTTTAGGCAAACTTTCAACTCTGCAGTCCTTTAAATCTCTGTTCAATTTGTTAACAAATAATCAGCAGTTATTATGCGTGTTTTAGTTTTTTCTTGTTTTTTTCACATGCAAGGTGTACTTATACATTTATTTGTACATGTTTATTATTCAATTTTTTATTTCTTGTTGTTTTTTTAATCATTAACAAACATTTTATTTGTCATACGACTTTCATTTTTTTAAATATTTTTTCGTTCTCATAAACATGTTTATTTAAAATTTTTTTTTTTGGTATTTTTTAATATGTTTTTTGGCATAATCGAAATTAAATTGTTAATGGAAATTTAATGTAGTTGTTGTTTTTTGTAGTCTTTTTATGGTCGCATATGACTCTCGTTCCATGTTCATGTTGAAACTGTCACTTAACGGAACACATGCATAAATTAAAACTTAGACCTGCGCGCTACATTCCACACACACTTGCCGAAAAAAGGCAAGTTTTTCCTAATGCTCGAGTAGAACGAGTGGAAATGGTGTGGCTACAGCAGCTTAAAGACTGTAACAAGTTAGTTAGACGGAGAGGAGGAAGAGCGGTAATAAATTTATAATGGTCTTAACAGTTAATTAAAATGTTGAAAGAAAAAAACATTGATTTTCTAATGAAAAATTGCAATCATAAAGTTAACGATTTAAAACATAATTGAAAAAGAAAAATGAAAACTCACCATTAAAGTTAGAGTCGTTTAGTTTAGATGTTAACATGACTGGAAAAAAAGAAATAAAAAAGAAAAATTAATTAACAAAAATTGATTTATTTTGTGTAATTAAAATAAATATTATTACTTGCAATTAT
The DNA here is from genome assembly GCA_932273835.1 of Sarcophaga variegata. Classification (NCBI taxonomy): domain Eukaryota; kingdom Metazoa; phylum Arthropoda; class Insecta; order Diptera; family Sarcophagidae; genus Sarcophaga; species Sarcophaga variegata. The sequence continues at coordinate 99,268,109 of OW026358.1, forward strand.
CGATTTTATTTAACAAACAAACACTCCGTAAATTATGTCCACAAATTTTACTACTACGGGGAGAATAAAAGAATAGGAATCCAGTCATAGTTGGCCATCATATGCAATGGGACTTTGAGTTGGAAACACTAGTTTATTTGTCAAACGATTTAACAGCTTTTAAGTCCCGTTTAGCCAAAAGTCCAAGGGAACGTACTATTGTTTTTAGCATTGAAAACGAACGTACGTAGAAGTACCAGATCGTGTGATTTCAAACGGTTTACAGATGTCGCGAATATCTGAATAAGATATCCGACGGTCATATCATAAAGGTATTTCAAGTAACTGCAGAGATGATGTTTTGGTCACATGCGGCACAATTTTAACGAATCATCTATCAATGTTGGACAATGGTATTATATATGATGCTTCATTAGAAGCTCAGAATGGTCTAGTTTAGGTGAAATGTGATATTGTATTATCACTATGGGCTGCATGTGGTCTTAGTGTGTCTATCGAAACTATTTGGCTAGACAACCACCTCTACTTAACCATCTACGTCCTTTCCAATTGCCCTAAATAAAGCTGTTGTTTTCAAAAGAAAATTCAACAAATTTTCGGAGAATTAAAACTTTCTTTCAATAATGACTAAATTACGGATTTTCATCCTCTAATACCCCATTTTTAATTTTAAAAATTCAAATGACTCGAAGACATTGTTCTTAATGCAAAAAAAATTGGTTTAATTTTGGATGTTTATTTACTGTGAGAGAAAAATGTGAGTGAGAGATGTTATCCATTGACCATCGATAGAAATGGATATTCTAGGAAGGGAAAATCTATATACTTTTGACATTGCATACTTTGACATTGCATACCTACTTCCCGTTTAATGAGAATCTTAAGGTATGATGTCATAAGAACATTCATGTTTTCTATTCTAAAATCAAATATTTTCCCAGAACTCAATCGCTTAATCACTTGTATTGAAAGTTTACATCTTTTAAGGCTTTAAATTCTAACCTCATTACAAGCACATCCAACAACAACTCTAACATTTGAAATAGTTAAGCAGCAGCTTTAAATCGTAGGAAAGCCACCCAAGCCTAAGCAAAGGTATTTGCAAACAATCAGAGCAGAGAGGAGCAGAGTAGGGCAGTACACTAAGAGTGTTGCATTAACATTTAAATTCCACTGAAATTGAGTATGAGGATTTTGCAACGCATTTAAATACAAAAGCCTTGAGGTATTAACAAACCATTATTCCAGCTTAAATATTTCAACAGGCAGGCATTCCAGCAGCAACAACACACAACAACAATCAGATGTAACAAAGGATGTAAAGAGAGATATACATGCATGTGCATACTTGCAACCTCCCGCTTTACATTCGGCGGTAGTATTACAAGTAAGCCGCATAGCGATGATAATGGATTTGCATTTTAAGCCGGGCCTATGTTCTATGCACTCTAAAGTATTTGCTTTGAGTCTCTGCATGCCTGTGTGGTTGTAGGTTTGTAAGAAAAAACAATAACATTAACGTTGTAAACAAAACACGGGATCAAAGTCAACGTTGTTACCGAAAATGGAACGAAGGAGAGTATTTATTGGTGCTTTAAAGTTTTATGAATGTTTTATTGGACGCCAAATTGATTACGTTGCCCACATGCATGTTTCAAAAATTTCATACAAAAAAATAAAACAATTATTATTAAAAGACAACAACAAGCACAAACTAAGTAGGCTGTCACTGGTTGATCAATTTAGTCGGTTAGGTAGCTAGTTTGCTACACAATTAATACTGGCTGTTCATTTACGCTTTTATGTTGCCCGTGTATTTCTGTTTCAAAAGGTGCTTTTAGCTGAAAATTGTATTTTGCAACACCATTGACTTTCAAGTAATGACCAAAGTATTAAAAAAAAGAAAAACAAATTTCGTACAAAAATAGGGTTACCAGATGTGATGAATTTAAACGATCGTGGTCGAATGTAAGAGGCTGTTTATAGAATCCAAAAATAATTTCCAGACTTGAGAAATTTTCAACAAACGACCCACTAGCTGTGTACCAGCCTGATACTCCAGAATCATGACAGCTGCTTATGTTTCCTCTTCTATGTCACAGTATTAGATCCGGTAGCATCTATGATAACTATAGCATTATGTTGCGCAGATCAAACTTATATCATTACTGGATCAATCCAAGCTATCTCTGTTCACTCTTCTTAGCATTCTGCATTGGTAACATGACTGAATTATGGTATTTTCAGTAATCTTTGAAGGATCCTCATTTTAAATGCTTCTAGTTTGTACGTATCTTATACTGTCAAGTCTATATTTCTCTTTAGATGATGATGATGATATCTATCATTAGATTAAATACCGGCATTGCAAAATATTTCCACATTTAAGCAAAACAGATCTGTAGATGTAATTCTGTAGAAACACCAGTTCTTATTCCGTATTTAAATTTGTTCACACATTTGGTTGGAGCGTTGTGGATGAAAACTGTGTATTAATCATCAAATCTTATTGGTAACTTCGACCGCGAAGGGTATCAGCTAACATTGCTGTATCATAAGCATACAATCTTCTTGAAGCTACAACTGTCATATGAATTCTTATTTCTGCAGGTCTGTTTTGAAAAATTCCCACGAGCAAAAAAAATTGTTTCATCAAAATGAGTCACCTGTTCGGGCAACGTAATGCGCGCTTTACTCATTTTACGATCGCCATAGTCGTCCTACCGAGGAGACTATTCACAATATGGTGTATAAATTCGAGTCCCCTGGTTCAGTACATACGATACGAAAGATCTGTCGCTCACTAATAACCTTTCGCAGAGCATTACTTGGTGACACAGCAACGTATGTTGAGTGCATCCAATACATCCCGAAATAGTCAACACTATATGTCGATGATTACTGACTTCTTTTTGTCTAAAGTGGATGATATCGACATCAGCGATATGTGGTTTCGACAGCTGGTGTCACTTGATGGTGATGTGAACTGGTCACAGAGATCATATAATTTGTCCCTGTTAGAATTTTTCTTGTAAAGTTTTTTTAAGACGCAGTAACGCGAATAAGCCACAAGCTACTGAGGTCCTCAAAATCAACGTAACTTATGTCATCGGTGAAATTCAGCCCGATTTCTTTGGTATATTTCCTTAGATTATTTATTCGCTTCATTTCGTCCTTTGTAAAGTTTTGTTACAAGTGTCGACCAATATACAAGGCTTCCTTAATTGTTGCGCTTTAACCAGTGTTTATGCTTTGATTGAATCATACGTCGCGCTATGTGGCATTTTGCCTGAAAACCTGGCCAAAATTAATAGAAGTGTTTTATGAGTTAATGGCTGGAATTTTGTGATAGTGTTAGTGATAATTAGGCCCAAGGATGAACCCAACTGATTTTGGTTCAAATCGGCCCGTGATTTCGCCTAGCCCCCATACAATTTCCCCTCAAAATTGCACTTATTTACACATAATTATGGTAATTATGCAAGAATCATGATAAAATTTAGCATGGATCAGTTCTGTGTACTAAGAAATCATGGTGTAAAGTTTGGTGAAAATTGGATCACATTTGACCCTGGTCCCCATATAAAGTCCTCTTTAGAAATTCACGTTTGCGCTTATAAATGGATTAAAAACATCGGTATCGTGATGAAATTCGGAATGAACGTGTATTTTGTAAATCTAAATCATTTTACCAAATTTTGTTATGATCGGTCCATAATTGCCCCTTGGTCCAAAATAGGGCCCCTTAAAAAAATATGTTTAGCAATTATAATTGGCTTAAAAATTTTATTACCTCGATGAAATTCGATATGAACATGTTTAATATGAATGTGAATCATTTTAGCTGATTTTATTATGATCGGATCATAAGTGCCCCTAGGTACCACTACTACGGTCCATTAAGAAAATCAAACATACATCTCATATTGTTATAATAGTCGATATACATATGTAATTAAGTTTTTAAACTTCTATGATAATTAATATTTATTTATAATATTTATTTTACATTATTTAATACTTAACTTAAAAATACTTAAAAAGTGAAACTAACTACAATCGTTAAAATCGTTATCATTTTCATTATCAATGTCAGGAAGGAGCAATTTAATAGTACCTGATGAAAATGCTTTTCTATTCCTTCGCGATTTTTGTGTACTGCAGCTTAAAAGTAACCTATTCAGGACTTCTCGATTGGTATCGCTTCTATTGAATTTCCTCCCATAATTCGTACGCCATATGGCTTTATTGCCTATGGCTTTATTACACTGTGTCTAATTTTTTTAATATTTTAAAAAAAGTAAAATTTTCAAAAAATCGCCAATAATAATTGCGCATATTTGCGCAAACTTTTTTTTTTTGTTCCTGAATGTAGAGAGTTCATATTTTCTTTTGGTATATAACATTAAACTACTAAAAACTACTTTCACCTTTAAAATCCTTATCTTTTTTTTGGGTAGGGTAAAAAAATGTGAAATTTTTATTATTTTTAAATTTTGAACGAATAATTTTACCATTAATATATGAGATATATATATAAAAAAAACTGAAAGTAGCAGTTGCTCATATCTTTCAAATAAAAAAAAATCAATATAAAACCTCTATTCGTTTAGCCAGAAAAAAATATCATATAAAAAAAATTAAAATTTCAAAAAAACACCAAAAACGCATTTAATTTTCTTCACTTTCCTGACTTTGACATCGTCTCAAATCTACAAATCTCAACCTAATGTCGTGAAAATTCACTATATAATGCAGAATTTTGTTGTCTATCGAACTGCATTCTCAGTTTCTTAAATTTCTTTAAATTCATTTTTGCCTCTTTGGCCAGCTTTTCAGGGTAAATGCCACATAGTGCGTCGTAGCGCAAAACTTTGTTTGCGCTAAATTATGCTCATAAATAAAGGCATTGCTTTCCACTTTCTAAAGCAGTATTTTAAACTTCGCAGCCCTATCGCAACTATTCAAAAATAAACCGAAAATCATTATTTAAACTCAAAACAATTACAACGGTTTGTACACCTGCTACACTGGCAGAGTAAAAACAATAGGCAGAATACCTAAAACAGAAAAAAAATCAAATTTCCTCCTTTAGTAGCGCTCCCATCATAACTACCGTCATGTGTTCATCCACGAAAATTTGTGCATGCATGAACGCCTGACTACGGCTAAAGGTATTCGATACTCGTTGCATGTATGGTAATGGAGACTCCATTTCAAAGTACACGTTTTTTAAATGGCTGGTTGGTTAGTGAGTCATTTGATGTGAGGCTATGTTGTAAAACGGCCGTATGTATTTTTTTGTTTTCTGTCAGGCAATTTATGCGTGGCACTTGTTTTAACAAACAAAAAAACTGATTATTGTTATTATATTAAGCATAATAAGCAGAGATTTTTTGTTGCTTACAACAAATGTCCCTTACACAAAAAGCTGCAGCATTGAAAGATCAGTGTGCAGCATACATTCTCTTGAAATGTAATTTTCATTATGAGGCGCTAAAATAATCATTATTTGCCACAGCTTCCGAGCAAAAGGAGCAAAAGAGAGAAGGAGGTATGAAAACAGGCATCATACGTTTGTAATGTAATGCTAAGCCTGCATGGCTTGGATGGCTGGCAATCAGCACGTAATATAACAAAATTGAATCAATTTTTCATTAACATTTCGTAAAACGCCGACAAGTTAATTGTGAATTTTTATTACAATATTTTGGAATTGAAAAAATCGGTCTCAAAAAGAAATCAAACAAATTACAAAAAACTCTTTCGCTTGGGTTCGTCCGTCTGTGATACGATTATGAGATCGCATTCAATGTCTGAGCTGGACCCTGAGTATTTTTACAGTCTGTCGAATAATTCAGCGTTAAAAGTTAGGTTAGGTTAAAAGGGTGACACGGTTCCAAGCCTTACCCCTGAGGTCTATTTATCCATTGTGACCATAGCTGCCAGATTTGACGATTTATCGTCATTTTGACGATTTTGAGCTCCAAAAATATCATATTGACGATTTGACGATTTATGCCCTTATTTTGACGATTTTTTTAAATTAAAAATTTACATCATATTCTTTATTTTAGTACGTTACAAGCCACTTTAAGCTTTGTATTTACTTTGCAATTGTTACTATTGGAAATTTATGTTAGTAAAAACAAGGAGTAAAGTATTATATTTTTAAGTTACTTTCGAATAACTGTGATGATTTTTCTGCATTTTGTTCCTTTTTAGTCCCTTGAAAGCCAAAAAATTACAACTCCTAAATAACCTCGTAGTTGAGAATAATTTATTACTTGTCGTTGCAGACAATTTTAAAAATTCGAGTATATTGCCATCGGAAGAACAAAGGCAAGCGCCGTTATTTTTTTTTTTTTTTTGGTACGAACAACATTAAAGGGATGGATGGCATTGTGTTTGGAACTATGAAAATATGTTATGGGAAGAAGGTAAGAGAGAACAGTGCTTTTGGACCCTAGGCTTGTTTATTTTTATACCATAAGTAACAGGAAAGACCTCTACAGGAATTGAGTTCAACATACGAATAGTCCGACTAAAAAACGTATTTTTACTGTAATGCAATGTGCGATCCACTGGCCAATCGACATACGGATGTGCTGGCCGAGTAAGACGACGGTTACGTAGGAATATATGATTTTCGGGAACAAGTCCCCTTATTTTGTACGAGCATAATCCTTTTGTAGTAGCGATTGAACAGTGAAACACAAACCACATTGCAACGATGCTCCAATGATTCAATGGAGTTGGATACACTGCCATCATTAACGAGCTATTACGCCCTCTCCTGTACACGGTCGAGATAAAAATTGATAAATGAAGAAAGAGTTAATTTTAATATCTAACAAATTTTTAAATGTTTTATTTTTGAACGCAGATTCATATGCACATACATTGACTTCATATGTTTTACTACAATAGAAATCATTTTGGTTTTTAAATAATTTTAATTTATTTATTTATTTTTTCTGACGTTTTTTTGACGATTTCAATAAACATCTTTGACGATTTTGACGATTTTTTTTAAAATATTTGACGATTTGGTGCCTCATTTATCTGGCAGCTTTGATTGTGACCCTTCGTATAAGAAAAAGGGGCTAATAAAGAAGAGATTTAGTTTTAAAAATAAAAATAAATTTGTTTGATTCGATCTGCGTAAACTAATTTAAACGGATGAGACCTATCAAAAGTATACCGCCAGCGGTGCCATTTAAAGTTTGTTGCCACTCTTACTAAGTGCAACATGCCACAGTCAAAAAAAAAACACTACGACTCTGTCCGACTTCAGTTAGAGATTCGTAAGTGAAAGAAAATTGAGACTTTGCTCATAACTGCTGAACCCACATTGATCTAGCTTCTTCAGTCTTTTGGACTTAGGTTGATTTGGCAATCAGCCGGGTAATCGCCTTACAATGAATTAGTATGGCTATATGAATTTACGGTTACGAACACCCTGGACGAAACCGATTGTTGAAACAAAGTGACATTTACATATTGTCTATCTATTTATCTCTATGATATGTCGGTATGCTCTTTTAGGCAACAGTACTACAAGGTGACTGACCCCAGTCATTAAGGCTTCAACTAGCTGCTGCATCAAATTTTTAAAACTTTAAGAAATTAATGGAACTTACGGACAAGACAAGAACAAACAATATGCTGCGTATATTAATTTGATATGGCAGGAATAACATTAAAATTTTTCTTTAAGTGGTCGCATGTTGTTAGGAGGCAAGGAGAGTAGTTGATAATTAAAAATGAAAAGTTATTTTCGCTTTTGTTTTTTTTTCTGCTGTTGTTGCACAATATGGGTTAAAGAAATTTGCCCGAAAAGCTAAAGTGTAAGCTGACAGAGTTTGCCAACTATTTTAGAGCATAATTTTTTTGAAAAGTTGACAACAACATTACGGTTGTGGCAACACAATATTTCTTCCTCAAAATAACTTCCACAACGGTTTGTGTCTACCAACAACCAATTTGTGTCGTTCGAGAATGGTCATAGGGAAGTGGCAACTTCTTCTTCTTCGTTTCAGTTTAAATTTTTTGGCATTTAAAAGTGGTAAACAGTTTAATTAAATCAACGAAATAAAGGGGGGAAGATTAATTAATTTTTTGTATAAAAAAAATCGGTAAATGATATTTTAAAGAAGTGGATTTAAACATTATTTTAAACCATAAAAACGATTTTAATGAATCTACGTAGTACAACAGAAATGTTGATTAACCTCGTAATGTGGGTAAATAAGTCGGTAGTGCAAATAAACACCGCTTCCATATGCAATATACCGGCATAGCTCTTTTCTACAAATATGTTGAAAAAATGTTAAAATTTTTTATTTTTTTTTTTTTTGGATTGTTAGCGTTCGTCAACTACGAGATGGCCTGGTTCACACCAGTTATTTAATTGTTTCAGTAGAGACGTGATACCCAAATGATTGCAATGCTCGGCTGTAGTATTTGTACGTAACTGTAGCAGTAGTATTCGAATAACTGGCAAAATTTTTTGGGAAATCCTCAAAAGCCACTGAATATAAAGCAGTTTTGCACGGTTTGAACTTCAAAATTTAAGAGCTTAGTGGTGAAAAAGAAAATATCTTTCAAATATCTAAGAGAAAAGCAAACAAATGTTGAAGCCTGAACAAACATGCATGATGTTTATAAAACTTGAAAACTCGACAATATTGAACATATTTGCCGTACTTATTTTGTGAGTATGAAACTAACAATGCAAATGCTCTTTATGAAGGCTTTAGTGGTGCCAAATAAGTCACTGATATTTTAAAAACAACAATAACAACAGTAACGCTGGTTTATTGTACACAAGAACAACTGCAACACATATTTAGTATTCCCATGTATTTACCTCATGTTACCAGCATGTATAACATGTGTTACAACAACATTTGTCTATTCGTTCGTACAACATCAACAATAGTTCTTATGCCTTTCCATTGCTACGATTTTTTTTTGCAGAAAACTATTTGGCTTCTGAAGTTTTATATAGTTTCTCACACCACTTATGTTGTGTGCGTGAATTTTTATACATGAGTGGTAGGACCTACAGTTTTAAAGTCGACTCCGAACGAGAGTTTTTTGAGAAACTTTTCATGGCAATTTTATTTTCTCTCAATAGCTTTTGCCAGAAATCTGCTGAGAGGAAGTCGCCGAAGAAATATATTGTCACATCTCGTTTAGGCCTCACGTCTAATAAGCAAAAACACTATCTACTAGACCACGGCGACTTCATGTGATGGTGGGGCTAATCTTCTACGGCCTACTTAGAGTTGCAATGTGGTATGGTCGCTTGTTTATCCTCCCATTTATGTTTTCCATTCATTAGAGATTCAGATGTAGAGCACTTTACTGACTTTCCTGCAGTCGTGTTCGCAGCAATATGGACGGAATAGCTTTATAACCACTATTAGAACGGTTTTCGTGTTTCGCAATTTTTACTCCTTTTATCTGAATCGAGGTTTTAATAAAAAGTGATTGGAGTTGTGCCTGTTGACCAGGCTATCTTTGCAAAAGGTAGGTGAACAACTTCCAGAATCATATTTATAATCCATTTAAATATGGCCCCCTCAACACAAAAATTCGCTAAAAAGATCAACGACTTTTACACAATACCGCTAAAAGCAACTGTAATTACAATCGTTTTTTTTTTAAATTAAAAAATCATGTTGTAAACCAAAAATACCACATGTTTGAAAAGGGATTAATACTGCCTCTTTTTGTTGCAACGGCAATAATGTACACAATATACATACACAAGGTACTTAAGAAGTCAAGTTAACACAATTTAAATCCAATTAATAACCAGAGAGTAGCAGAATTACGAATACAACAACCACAACAAACAACAACATTTACAAAGAAATCAAATAACAGGAGAAACTCACTATCTGTAAATTACAGATTAAATGACTGAAGGAATTAATGACGAAAAGTTCTCTGTATGCAGCGTGGAAAGAATGCATCATTATGACAAACCTAAAAGCCGTGAGTGAGTAAAGAGTGAAGCAGAATTCTAAAGAAAACTACACGCATTGCGTTCAAACTTAAGTGAAGTGGAGGGCTTTTAAAAGATTTATTCTGTTATTATTTTTGCATATGAACGCACAACTTTGCCTGCCAGAAAAGTAAAAATACAATTCTTTCCACTTTTTTCTTTGTTTTGTAACCACAGTAGAGGCAGTGTGTAATAACTCGAAAATAATTGTCGCTGTAGTCTAGTTGGTCGTGTGTTGGCTTATTATTATTATTATTGGGTTCAAATAAAAGCTCAGACATCTGAAACCGAAACGTGAAAAATAATTCTTCGTCTCTGCCATTTTCTGACAAAAACTGTGAGTATAAATAGGATTGCCTTGAAAGTTTTCTCTGTATTTCTTTCTGCCACAAAATTAACATATACAACATTAAGTAGTAAGTAGTGTGCTGGCTTGTTCGACGTGTGACCACGATTCAAACCGCACGCCAGACATCTCCAATACGAAATATACGAAAATATTTCTTTCGACGGCTTCCTCTCAATCTGTCGTTCGGAATTGACATTAAATTGTAGGCCCGCCACTCATGTATAAAATTAACATACAGAACATATAGAACAGAGTATCACAGTTTTCCCATTCGGCAAACAGCATCGATTCACATGATAGTTTATCAGTTTAAGGCAATAATAGGTGAGACGTTATCCGAACACAACTCAAGAACCTCTTTCTAACTTTTAGAGTTATTCAGAGTAATTATACAACAGCTTACATACATCTCACTGCGATTCAGAATAGATAGAGATATGGATTGGTTTTCATAGTAAATGAAGAAAAAATATCGAAGGAAAATGCTGCATTCATGACAGAAATTGTTTTGGAATCAACCTGCACAACTAAAACTTACAAGCAACAACATAAACTCATAATACCCACCCTAACTACTGCATTACTAATATACCACGTGATTACTTCAATATAATCATTGAACTGCATTGTATGGCATCTAAACATCGCCATCATAACCGTCATCATCATAATGGTAATCGCCTTAAACAAATCGAATCATCTTTTAAAATCATGCTCAACTGTCACTTATCGATAACCAAATGGGCAGCAAAGTGAAATGCAGCTCAACAATTACGGAAAATATTGAAAGCATAGAAATTGGCCATGGAACAGTCAGTGAAGCAGGCAATCGGCAATTGTGGCGCAAATTTTATTATGAAATTTAATGAAGCAAAAAATGGAAAAATGATTTCAAACATGTTGAGGCGTTTAAGTGGTGAAACACTACAAAAAAGAGAAATCAAATTGAGAGAGACGCAGATACCCTGGTAGTAGACTTGGGCATAGAATTTATAACAATATCTGCCAATTACAACAGCCGTTTTGCTTCCATTTTGTGAGCCACATTTCCTGCCTTGTGCTTGAGCCTTGGCTTTCAACACCACACTCTCTCTTCGCACTAGCTCTTCTCTCGTTGATGCTACTACAGCGAGTAACAAATAAAAGTCAAAACAGTAGAAAATTGTTTTAAATTTTCCTTTCATTGTGTCTATTAAAGTTGATTTTATTTTCATATTTTTGTCGTTGTTTCAACTACAAGCAACGGCAGCAGCTTGCCTCTATTTGATAAGTTGTCAAGGTGGTTTGTTGGCGTATGTTGCATAATTGTTCTTCATTTCATTTTTTTGTTCTCATTTTCGTTGTAATTGAAATGCAATTAAACTCTTATTTGTTGCTTCTTTGTTGTGTATCCGTTTGTTCGTACGTTGTTTAAAACTCGAAATACTTTTTTTATTTTCTGTTCTTCGTTTTTTTTTCTGATCCTGCTGCAACTTTTTCATAATTTGCCTCTTCATGGTGGTCAAGTATTTAACAGTTCCACTATTTGGTTGGTCAGATGGAAGAGTTAGTTTTTTTATACCCTGCGAATCACAGGGCTATTAGAGAATGACATGACGCTTGTTCATGCATGATAATATAGATGATGGCAATTATAGTCGTTGTAGTTATGGATTGGGTCTTCCAATGGAAACATCCGGCCATCTTACAGAACTTACTTCTATAAAATAAGTTATCATTTATTTAGTCTGTTTTGCTAAATCAACATTAACGGCAGTGCAAATAATAGAATTGGTTTATAAAAATGGGTGATTTGTTTGCGCATCGTACCGTTCACTTTGGCCGTTTTACGATCGCCATAATCGTCTTTGTGAGGGGACTACGTTGAGGAAACGCATGATCTACCGAAAAATTCGCCGCTGTCCGTAAGAGTGTAGAGGATTTTAAGAGGCTGCTGGTTTCACAGGCCACAACTTCAAGATTTTTCCATCTTGACTTGAGCAAATTCATCTGACCACGGAACTGAATGTAAACTACCATGGACAACGGACGTACAGTGGCGAGCAAAAATGGATGCAACCTGCCACATTCTTAATAAAAGTACTATAAAATCCTAAAGAAATAAGCAAATTAAATAAAGCTTCAGGTATATATTACATTTTTTGACATATTTTTTGAAGATATAAAAATAAATATAAAAAAATTAAATGTACTTCATTTATTTGCTAAAAACTTAAACAATTCGATTATTCCACTTTTGCACGTATTCGAAATTTTTAAATATTTATTAATTTTTAATATTTTGTCCATAGTCCTTTATGTTTTTACGCTTTTAATGCGCTTGGGTATACATTCCACTAAATTTTCTATGGTTTTTTTTTTGGTACTTTTCTCCATACATCCTGTATCCTAGTCAAAAGTTCGTCTAAATTGGTTGAAGCTTTTTCATATGCTGCCAGTCTTCTCTTAATAATTGTCCAATAATTTTCTCTTGGATTTAAATCAGGGCTTTGTGGTGGCCATTTAATCAATTGAAAATGTTGATGGGGCATCCAATTTTGAACAATTTTGGCGGTGTGTTTCGGATCGACATCCTGCTGGAAAAACAGTTCTTCTTCAGGGCACGCACTTTCTTCAATGAATTCTGGCAATTTTGTTTAAACGATACTGAGATAATTATCCTTTCTCATTATACCCTCTATTTTCACTAACGCATACCTGTTAAATTTCGATTACGATTAGTAATCAATTACATTACTTTTTAAAAAGAATCGTAATGATTATATAATTTTATGAACAATTTTTTCCAATTACTAATTGATTACGATTACCAAAGAATCAAAAAATAATCAGGATTACTGACGATTAGTCTAATAATCAAAAAGAATCAAAAGAAGTTAAAAAAAGAATCAAATTGTTTTAAATAATTCTCTTTGATTATTTTCAAACATACAAAAGTAATCCAAAAGTAATCAAATTTTTTTCGATAATTCTTTTTCATTATTTTCAAATATTCAAAAAGAGTTCAAAGTAATTATTGAAAATAAATTGATTACTTTTGGATTACTTTTGATTCCTTTTGATTATTAGACTAATCGCCAGTAATCCTGATTATTTTTTGATTATTTTGTAATCGTAATCAATTATTAACTATTTTAACCAAAAGTAATCGTAATTGTAATCATTATTTCACCATTGAAAAAAAAAGTAATCAAATTACTAATCATTACGATTACTAATCATTACTTAACAGGTATGCACTGACGGACCAACACTCCACCAAATAAAACATCCCCAAACCATCAAATTTCCACCTCCATGTTTGATTTTCTGTTTTACCTTATACATTTGAAGTTTTTCATGCGGCCGGTGCCAATAATACTATTTTCGATCTGATTGAAATCGCTTAATTTTTGTTTCATCCGACCAGATCACGCATTTCTATTCGTCAACTGTCCATTTACCATAAGTTTTTCAAAATTCTAAACGAGCCTTGACTTATTGCGTAAAAAAGCCGGCATTTTTAGCATAATGGCGGATACCAACCCGATTCTGCGAAGTGCTCTTCGGGCTGTCCACTCGTTGACATTTTTATTTATGGCCTTGGCAGTTAGCTTCGGTGTTTTTGTGTCCTTATTTTTCATAAGACGTTCTATAAGCCGAGCATCGCCATCGGTGAGCAATCTTGGTCGACCTCCAGTTGTAGAAACTGGCTGCACATTTCGTGGTTTTCGAACACTTAAAACCACATAGTGTGATATTATGTAGTGCTTTTCCTATTTTTCTTGCAGATCCACCTTTTTCTATTAGAAACACAATTCTATTTTCAATTTCAACACTTATTTTTTTCATTTTATTAATATTATAAGACCAATTCTTAATAGAGACGATAATTAAGTTCAAATCACTACTGACAGCTTCTAATTATTAAAATGATGCAAAGAATATACAATAAAATAATTTGTATCGCTTTTTTGCAGTAATTTGTATTGTTTTTTGCTTTTATGCAAAAATTAGCATAACGTGCAAAAGTGGAAGAATTGACATCAAACACGTTTATTTAAATTAATTTCTCTTTGGTAAAATTTTTTGAATTTTTATTTTGAATACACTAAAGTAATGAAATTTAGAAGAAAAAACCTCAGCAAGAATAATCATATTCTACACTATTAAAATTTTACAAGAAAATAAACGCGAAAATTAAAAACATGCATCCATTTTTGCTCGCCACTGTACATATGTTCGCTGAATGGGACCAGTTGACAGTTGACTAATTTTCATCAAAAATCGTCTTCAGCCATAAGACCCATTTCTGGATAAATGAGCACCTGTATAAACAACAAGGGTCGAATTTGGGACGACACCAATTTACTTGAGATCTATGGGCATTATAAAAAGTTACTGCTCGACTGTATCGAGTGTAAGCTCACGGCGTCATCTGTCCATTTCTTCAAGAACGATGTTAGCCAAGACATCAGTATCAACGGCGAATTAAAAACATATTTATGTTCTCCAAATTGTTTTGCCCTGAATTGAGCAATCTGGACACCAACGACAGTGAGCGCCATAAGTGAGTCAACACTTTTGTTCGTAAGTATAAAACAGTTTTGTTCTTAAGTATAAAAAAAGTTCCTTTATCATGAATTGTTGTTTTGTTTTAACATTTTATAAGTAATAAATAAACGTTTTTATTTTTGGCAATTTATTCGACTATTCTCATTTAATTTTTTCGCTATCCTAAAAAATAAATTATTTCAGTAGTGTTTACTCACTTTTGGCGTTCAGTGTATATTTTCAACAGGATGGCATGAGCTGTAGCAGAGAGGCAGATTGATGATTATTTATAATTTGAGAGAAAACTTTGTTCACATTGCTGATGAGTTTTATTTTTCGTCAGTTTTTGCATTGCATTAAAGCGTCCACTTTCAATACGTCGTCTTTAAATTCATTATGAAAGTCCTCTTGTGTGATGTTGTCTATACAAGTTTGATACTAGTTTCCAGCATTATTTTTGGAAGTTTAATAATTTAAGGCAGTTTATTTCCCCAATTATTGAGAATTTAACTATTGGAAAGAATTTTGGCAACAAACTCTCTAGGCAGTTAATTTCTACTAGTTACTGGCTTAGTGCAACGATACAGATTAATTCTTGTTATTTATGGCTCTGATAGTCATACATGGACACTGTTTTCTATGAAATACTTGAGGTAGAAGTCCTATGATGCAGCGCCTATAGAAAATTTTATAGATAATGAAATCGAAGGCTATCAATAAAAATAGAACCTTTAATCTTTCCGTACATGTCTTTATTGTTTTTAAAGAATTCCTAACGATTTAATTCTTTTGTTGTTCTGCCCAAACTGGATCCGTTTAGAAGAATATAAATTCCATGTCGTATCGAATAAATGATTGTATGTGTGTACCTCACTTAGTTTTAACCACAGCCCAGACAAGTTTTTTTCTTTTCTTGTTCTGTTCCCCCTACTTCGACCACAATGTTGCTTGCATATATGCTGGATCCAGAGAACGAAGGAGAGAAAACAAACGATCATATGGAGTTGGTGTAGTCTTAGACTCATAGAAGAAGTGGCATAAAATAAAAGATTGGTGTGGTGTATATAAAAGGAAAAAATAAATCCATAGAAAATAAAATAAACAACAACAAAAAACCCGGAGTGCATATATAAACCATAATTTGTTGCTGATGTTGTTGTTGTTCCACATACAATAGAGCTTCAGAGTCCGAGTAGAAACAACCTAATGTTGGTCAAGTGTTAAAATATGTACCACACGACCATAATCGGTAGAAGCAGCAGCATCATCATCAAACAACTAACATGCCAGGCTAAGAGGATATACTCCTCTCCTCTCACCTTTAGTCCGATTCAGTTTGACCAGTTCGTTCATATAAACTAATTATGTTCTACTCCACTTTTAATAGTTTTATTCTGTTTGTTTTGCTATGCCCCAGCCCGGCTGCTGCTGCACCGTATCCAACCAGCAACTGCAACTTTTTTTCGTTTGATCTGTTTAGTATTGTAAAAAGAGTTAAAAGTCATACTTGTGGGATGGAGTTAAAGAACTACAAGGACTGTTTGCGTTGCAGTTGACAGTTTTTGATTTTGTGGGAATTATTAAAGATTTTATTAAAGTTTTTATTGTTTTTAATGAAACTATGAAAAGCAATTAGTTGTTCATAATAAACATTAAAATAAACAATATGTACCAAATAACTATTTTAAATTGTTCCCTTATTCTTTTTATAATAGATTCCCCTCATTAGTCTTGGTATGTTGAGAATTTAAATCATTTTTTCTTTCTCTTTTATGAATTTCATTTACTCGGCTACAAATTCTACAAACAAATCCAAAGTTTTAAGGGGGTTTTGTGTTATTTTAATTGCAGAGACTCAATTCGTTTATGAGTAAATATTCTACCATAATTTTGAGTAATCCAATCACCTCTCAGTTGGCATTTTAATAAAAATGTTCTTAAGCTTGCTGCAGGAGTACAATCGAGTATAGGCAACACTGCAACCAAGATATTTTTCCTATCTAATCAGAAGAACATACCTCTGACCGACTTCTTACTTTAATTCTTGAACGAAACACAAGTTTCGAAAGTTTCTTAATTTTTTTTTATTCCTTTCCAATGTTCTGCTTGCGAGAAATTGTCATCATCAAGTAGTAGCTGATAGTCTTTTGGCTTATTATATGAGAGTCCGTTGTTCAAACCTTAGCTCAAACATCTCGAACAAAAGAAGTGCAAAAATATTTCTTTCTTCAACAGTCTTCTGAGGGTAAACAAAAGATAGGAAAAATTTCTCAAATCTGTCAGTCGGAGTCGGCATTAAACTGTAGCTCCTGGCACTCATGGACAAAATTAACTCACATAGCCCATGTTGCGTGAAAAGCTGGTTGTAATCCTGACTAAAGGTCTGTAATGACCAATTAAGTAAGCAATACCGATTTCTTTATGTAATCTTTAAATGTTTAGTGTTTCTTAATAACGTATCAGCAGTTATTGTATAAGTCCTGTATATTAATAAGTCTTATATAAAATATTGACTCACGAATTATTTGCAGGCGAACAAAAATATGCTTTGTACGTAGCACTGAACTAGCAACGTCCGAGTGGACTTAATGTGAAACCAAGCTTCATGAAGATCCCTGTTTTCTTAACAAGAGGATTAAGATATCTAACCATTTAAAATACTTGGATTGGAAACAGAAGTGGAAGAAACACCTGAGTGGAAAGACTGTGAAGAAGCAGTGATGTTGATGGTATATGTAGCATTGGCATGTTTTCTAAATGCATTCGTAATTCAAGAATTATTCTCTACGAACGATGCATACTCTTCAGTAGTATAATGGACATTACCGGTTTGGAAGTGCTACGACAGAACAACAAGAAGAATTTAAAGACTGATCTGCGTACGAATAAGCGACGCGACAAAGATCTCGCTAGGATATAGAAAATGATCCTATCTCACCAACCAGTTGAGTGACGGAGATATTTGAAGCAGGTTTTTGGCCAGTCGGCTTGAAATTAAGGAGATGAGTTCGTTTAATCTAAGAAATAGTGAACTGAATAGAAGCCTAGAGGCTTTATCAAGATACTCGATTCTTCAGATACATTCAAGCTGGATAGCTGAGTCAAATAATTGCGAATGCAGGACATGTAGAAAGAACATTGAAACACTTCCTACATCCTTCCCAGGTTGTGAGTAGATTGAAAGGAATTGATGAAATACGTACATGATATGAGGTTACTAAGAATTTAACATGGTTCATATCTTTCATTTGTGAGGACGTTATCAGCTTACGCTATGGTATAATTATTTGGTAAAAACGTGTGGGACGCTTCACACGATCCACTTTACATGTAACATAACTAACTTAGTTGTTGCAATACTATACGGAATAAATCAAATCATTGGCGTTAATAGAACACTACTTCGCTGTAGTGTAATAGGTAGTGTGATAGCTTTATAGCCGTGAAGCCAGGTCAGACATCTCCAGCGAAGCGAAGTATGAAAAAATATTTGTTCGGTGTCTTCCACTCAGCAGATTTCTGGCAAAAACTCTGAGCGTAAATAAAATTGCCATGAAAAGGTTCTCAACAGTCTGACGTTCGGATTTGACTTTAAACTGTTTTCTTGTATAAAATTAAAACAAACAAGTGATTTGAGAAGCTAGGCCGTAATCCTGACTGAAGAGTTGTAATGACCAACCATGTATGTATGTATGTAATAATTTTCGAGTTTCCTTATACTGTTAGTGGTCGTAAATTTATAAATTTCTCATACGAGTAAGTACTAAAAACAAAGCCTTTGCTTTTCAATGGGAACCTCAATTGCCACAAATTAATGACTTTCCTTTAGTCTCCCCATTCTATACTAAAAGTGCGTGCAGCCAAATCGTACGTGGTCATGAAAACAAACAACAAATGATTCTGTTATTCCTGGTAAAGATAACCCGCTTAATTAAAAAACATTTTTCAAAAAAGATTTCAATTCTTAGCACCACAACTTGCAGCTGTTGTTTCCGGCGAAAAGCGAATAAATAACAAGAAGGAGAAGAAGGGAAAATAGAATTTAATTTCATTATCACTCTACAAAACACAAAATGAAACGGAATGAATTCTAAAATGTAGCACAATATGCGAGGGATAATAAAAGTTCATTAGATCATGACTGTTCGTACATACATAAACATGTATGTACGTGGTGCACTAATAAACCATAAACTTAATGAAATATTAAGTAAATGTACAAATGGCCCTACATGAGGTAATAAAAACAGTTTGTTTGGTTACAAAGATCAACTAGGCATTGATTTTGCATACAATGAGTGGATTCCGCAAAGAAGAATTATCCTTGGGATACCAATTTGCTGTTAAGTAAACTGTACAAGTAAACGTCTGCCATGTGTTCTGGCGCCAGTGTGGCGTTAAGACATCAGATACAATTCGGTGTACCACCATTTCTAATATCCATCAGAGAAAAAGTGGTACTCATTGAACACAATTCTTTGGCTAAGGATTGAGGGATATACCGAAGCGCAGATTATGATTCAGACCAAAATCATAAAAGCGTTAAAAAGGTATTCTGGCAACTCAGTCAATATGTGACTCCTTTCGTTTTTGGTAGACGAATGTTCACCAACAGTATTCAGACACTTTTTAAAGTGTCCTTAATTCGTTGTTCACCTCTATTGGTTTACCAATGGGTGATGAGTCCATGACATCGCTTTGCTTTTTATAATTTTGAACTTGAAAGGGATGTGAAGCGTACAACAGAGAGTAGATCTCATAGCATAACTAAATGCCCACAAAAAGACAAAAAAGGACAACGACACATACTATGATCATAAATGCGTTTAAACGTACACGTTATGACGACACGTTGTGTGTAACTCCTATTAAAAGATTCAAAGCGAAGGGAATAATAATGATGAAGATGTGAATGTGGTTGTGACTGAGTCTCAGGGTGGTCGTAAATTAAGTTCGTTTAGTAAAATCCGCATCTTGTTGGTGCAACTGCTTGTGCACTCGTCTATAGCTTGTGCTGCCAAAAAAGTTGTCAAGCACATGTATGTGCGTGGAGCAGTGTTCGTTCTGCTTCATATTAGCTGGAACTGGTTGTGAATTTTTTCTTCACTTTCTTTCTCAACTTGTTGTGTGCTTAAACAAGCACAAAACTTGGCACCTAGCACTACACGTTACTTCATATTCACTTCAATTCAATTGTTTGTGTTCAATAATATTATAAGACTGTGCCGTATGAGCTCACTGTGTGTGGAAGGCAAAAATTGTTTGCGGAGTAGAAAAAAATAAAAAATGGAAACAAAAATCGTGCAACACGATCTTGAACGTGAAATTGTATTTGAAAATATTTTCCTACGGTTCGCAGTAAAATGTTTGGAGTTTTTTCTCCCGTTTATTGTTTCCTTTTAGGCTTTTGGTTTTTGCTTTTAAGTTTTTTAAGGCGTTACTAAATACTCCTCTTGTTCTTGCATAAAAGTTTCGCAATAGCAACAGTGTTTTAACATAGGAAGGGAATGGATTTCAGTTGTATTCTTGTTTCTACTACACGCAGATATCCTTTTTTAACGCCATTTACACTTTGCAATTTTTTCGCAAATATTAAGAGTTTTCCAAAATACCGCGGTTTTGCTAGGCAAATTATGTCACACTATCATATAAATTTTTGGAACTATTTGAAAAAAAAAAACGGTGGTTCTGGGACAATCTCGTAGTCAAACACCGATGTAATGTCAGTGTGTGCGCGTCCCATACCAACCAGTTTTAATGCAGGTACCAGGATAACAGCATAACTTTGCGAAAGTTTTGCTGGTTGGGCCCGTTCTCTTTCCAAATAGTTAGTACAGTCTGATCTCGTTATGTTGGGAGTTATGATATTTAAGACCTAAGCGCAGTGATTGATTTCCAAAGAGGAACGGATAAAAGTTGTGGGATACAACGAAATTTTAAAACTCATTGTTCGAAGTGAAGCAAATAGTGGGAAAGGCAAACCAGATTAAAAGACCAGTACTCTCTGTACATAACAGTGTAGGAAGGGCCTTTTAAAAAAGCCAAGAGTAGTACGTTTTTACGTCGTATTATGCTTTTGAAAGAAGACGGTAAAAGTACACGGTTTTGAAAGATCCGGAAATGGCAAATGAAATGAAAAAGAAGATGATGACTATAGCTGAACCTGCGAACAAATCTAGACTTTAAAGGAATATGATGGTTAGGGAAGTTAAACGTATAAACGTAGGGAAGTATGTATATCCATAATATGTCTGCGGAACCAGTTGTGTTCAGGTGTTCATAATTTTACAAACTTCGAATGAAAATGAAATTGGTGTTCGGTCAGTATCTGAAGGCTGACTAAATAAATAAGATAATGCTTGTGTCCTCGAAGAACCAGGATGCGGTGTAGTCTGTTCTGAAAACAGTCAAAGAAACACAACGAATAACTGAAGAAATATGCAAGACTACAACGACAACACAGGCCACGTAAAGGAGCACCTGTGGTGCTGAAAATGAAGATGGCTTAAGTCATTAACAATTCGCGAGACTTTAGAGGAATTTCGCATCTATAGCAAGTTTTGACCTACAATCCATAAGAAGGTTTCCGTGTAACTCTTCCTCTCTCCAAATTGATCAATCATGGATCGCAATATTTTTAATTTGTTCGCATAACTTGCATATGCTTGTTGAATAGTATTCTACCAGAAACAACAGTGAAACAACAACTCTTTTAAGCAAACGAAGAGATAAGTCGAAAATCATATTAATTCGTGACGATTTTTTTCTCCCTTTTTGGTATTGCGTTTTAAGAGTTTTTCCCTTTTTGGGCCTTTAAAAAATGTTTTATTTTCGTTTTATTTTTATTGCATTCTGTCTACTTTATGCTTTAAATTACTTGAGTATTTTACAGATTTTTATTATCATGATATGTTTGCCTTCCTTCCCTTGTTGTTTCGTTTTTATAGTTTAAATTTCTTTAGCAGTGTAGACTTCGTTTTAGTAACTCTTATTCTCACATGTTGTATGTATACGTGTACTGATAGCCAATACGTCAGCTTTTCTTAAACACTTGGCAACGTATTTAACACCAAAGATACATGCGACTATGGGTAGTACCACCTTCTTTTTCGTTGTTGTTATCGGCATTCCATTAGTCTTATAGCATTCACTTATGGCAAATCATGATCATGAATCCCCCCATTTATTGTAAGTTTTTTTTCTTTTCTTTTAGAGCTTGTTGTTAGTGTCGATAAACAAACAAACAAGAATGGAGCATGAACAGGAAGCCGGATTTCATTACGTTGACTATCTTCTTTTCTATTTTCTTTCATGTTTGTGTTAATGGCCATCGTTTACCGTCTTTAGAGTGGCTCAGTATAGCGAATAGTTTCAGCAGCAAAAGAAAAGTTTTTTAAAATGAAAGGGCCAAAAATCTACAAGAACCGGTTTAAATAATGGCTTTAGTTCTACGACCTGTTGTTGCACAAATTTTACTAAAAAATTCTTGTTAAATGTGAGTCTAAACGACTCACGAAATAATTCTTTCTTCCAGCAGTACCTCCATTAAATCCTCTTAAGGACATAGGGTCTTTATATATTTCATCCTACGGTTCGCATTTATTTATTCGGCCAACCGAATCTCCAATTGGAGACTTTGTCACCCAGTATTGTGTGTAGTTACCATACATTCCAGATAAAAGTAACTTTTTTAATACAGAGTTTTTGCCAGACTACTGCTGAGAGGAAGTCAATGAAGAAAATATTTTTTCTTATTTCGTTTTCTACGAGATGTCTGAGCTGGGGTTTAAACCACGCGACTCTCGACTAAATACCCAACATGCCACTTACTGGACTATGGTGACTTCATTCATCATCCAATTCTTACAATTAATTCCATGGCCAGGAGCATTATTTTCTCCATGTGTCAAAAAGAAGAAAAAAAAAAGAAAGCTTCAAATATGTATTATTCTTCACAAAGAAGAAAAGGAAAAAAGATCAGAAAAAATAATTTCGTTAGTTTTCTCGTTCATTTTTTTTTTGTCTTTCTTTTGATAAAATTTTTTTCTTTCCAGTACAAAAATAAAGTGTTGGAGAAATTCTGCCAGATTTTGGCACTTTAACTTCAATGAGAATTAAACGCGAAGTAGAGACAAGACTTTGGCTAAACTTTTCAGAAACCAGCATGCGGAAAAAAAATGAAATATTTTTGTAAACGTTTTCATTGTGTGTTTCAAGTTTTACACGATATTCGTTGAATATTATCCGAGAAAATAAAACGAAAAATAAGTACATCTATAATAAAAAATATATTTCGTTTAGAGAAAAAAATGTAAGAAAACGGCAAATAGAGGTTTCTTGTCATCGATTTAAATCATTTTTTTAAGAGGCCAGTCTTTTAACTTTTGTGGTTTATGCATGACGAGCAGGACTCTGAAGGTCGCTGGATAATAGAGCGGAATCTATTACTTAGTTTTTATCAACAAGTTCAGTTATCCAACGTCAGTAGATGATAGATCAGCCTGAACAGTAAATTTTCCTTCTCCAAGAAAACTTTCCTTGGCTTACATACCGGAGTCTTATTAAAAACAGTGACAGTAAATTTAATGGAGGAAAATAATAAACAAAATGACCATAGGCCCCAAAGAACGTGTGTTTTCGTAAAGATATGACATTCCAAGAGACTGGATAATATTTAGAAGTCTTTTTGCCTTCGTACATTGCAAAAAGGAGTAGCTAAGGTTTTAAAAACAGCACATTTTGCCTCAAAGCAAACCTTACTAGCGTTATAATACTTTATTTCAACTCAAGATGTAATATCTGAAGGGAAAAAGGAAATATCATGGAAATGCAGTTCAAGTTCCGAATTTCTATTTAACTAAAGCAACATATTGTGCGATGAATAGAAATTTATAAAACACCAAAGTAAAACCGAGAGCTTCAGACAAATGTGTAATGAAACTAAGTGAAACCTTTACAGAACACATAGATAATGTCACATGTTCAGTGATTGCAAATATTTTATACAAATCAAGCACTCCAGATATCAATCTGGATGAAGGCAAAAAAAACCATATGAAAGGCTTTCATCGTACCTCAATCCGCCAAAATTGCCATTAAGCTTTTTAAAAATTGTAGGTATCGCCACTTATGGATATAATTAACATACACAATATAAGTGGTGTGAGAACCTCATTTATAATCCTAACTAAAGGGTTGTAAGACTTCTTAAGTAAGTAAGTAAACAAGAAATTTGAAGAAATCCATTTTCTTAATTTCTGTGGCAATAACTTAATGCAATTATTTTCAAAATAGCAAAACAATATCGAACAAGCGTTGCATATGTGGTCTGAATGAAATAATTCATTATTAAAAATAATGAATTTTTATATCACGACTAATATTATTTTATCCACAGCAAGACCGACAATAACTTTCTAAATAATTTGACAGTACTTCTGCGCAGTACAATCATCTTAATATCAGGTTATCTCCAGTCATGTTACCCTTAAGGGCATTAGTGTTATCTGGTGAAAAGAAAATGATATGATAACAGTATAGTTTTTAATATATACACGGAGATAAGTAAGCTGTTGATTGTTATTAATAACCATGACCATATTTTTATCGATTTTATAATTTTATTAAAAAAAACGAAAAACTTTTTATTTAATCCTAAATAGAGTCTTTAGTTATAAATTCCTCTTTTGATCTTAAACTCATGCTTTTCCCATCATCAACACATTGTTGGCATTTTTATGCTTTTGATTGACTTGATTGAAAAGAAGAAATGCTTTTTCGTTAATCACAAATACGGAAAAAGCAAAGAAAAGATATCGAAGCAAGAATAAGTACAAGTACTTAAAAACAGCAAATTTCTGTTAAATATGGTACTAAAAATTTATGACTTCACGCGCGAAAAATACAAGCAAAACAACATACAGCTTATTACGGCAAAGTATTCCGAAAAAAATCCTGTGAATAACAATTGTGGAGTTCTTATTGAGAATCAAATCATAAAATTAAAGTTGAAATGAAAGAACGTGAAGAAAAAGTGATGAAAAGAAGTACTTTTTCTTTTCAGCTTAATAATGTAGTCGTTTCCCTTTTAAAAAGGGCTACACTTCATGACTCCTTCATATTCCGTCAAATAATAGTTTGTTGTTGTTGGATAAGGCCAAGAAGTCAACAAGAACAGCGCTTTTAAACACACTTAAAAACCCATAACAAATAACAAATATTGTACGAATATTATGGCGTTTTAGGTGAACACAAGGCTGAAGTACCAAAAAAGAAGTAAAAAAGTACGTAAGTAACTTTCAAAAAAGACAGACAAACGGTCAGCCATCGAGGTTGTAGAGGAAATAATCCATATGTGGGTAATAAACGCTCCAACAACGTATATAAGGGAATAAAATCGTCAAGCCTGCAAGACTCAACTGAATAAAGCCGAAATTTGCGTGGCATCATGTCGTACTGATACAGATTGCCAATCATTCGATCAATTGAGGAATTACTATTATTAATGAGTGCGCTACGGAATGGTCATCCCATAATATATCTCTTCTGCAGTGGAAAATAGATGCCCATTTAGTTGCCTTGGCGACCTTGATAGACGAATTGACGTCATGGAAATTGGATATCAAATGAATTAAAATCACCACTTAAGGATCCTTTTAAAGCGATTTCTATTTTTAATTTTATTTGAAACAAACAAAGTTTGTGTGAAATATAATCCTTTAAAAGACCTATTGATGTCAGTTATGACATCGTTCATATATTACCCTCAGCTTCTTTGGACAGAGCGCATCCAAATCTCTTCAATTTTCTTTGACTCTGGCATATAAATCAGGCCGAATAAGACCGATAACATGGTTCATGTTGACTTTGAGAATCGCTGCAATTTATGTGCCGCATACACCCGCAACTTAAAGAAACTCCACAAGATAAAAGCTAAATATTCAATGTGGCACGCGTGTAGTGTTCAAGTAGTACAGTCCTATTGAATCCAGATTAACCAATTCAGACGAAAAAAATGTTGGTAATGATCGGCCTATTGTGGTCGTCGATGAAAGTGATAGGATCGTTCTGAAATAAATATGGACTGAGAGTACAGAATCCGTTCCAAACAGTAGCTTTTTCGGGGTATATTGGACGCTCTTGGACTCAACTGTTTCAAAGTTCGTTAAACAAACACACGTTGTTGTGTATAGCCTTCCGTGGTGATTTGGCAAAATAGAGTGAATAAAATTTGAAAACCAATATGATAGATGAAACTTCAATATGATGACCGTAAACTTTCCCAAGATCCTATAGAACATTAAGAACCCTATTGCTTTCTCTGTTAATAAAAACTAGAAATGTTGATCTTTGGTGGAGAATCAATATTACCCCTAACGGACATAAATTGTAGGCACTGTAAATAAAAGCTGTCAATATGACGAAGAGAAAGAATCGCAATAAGTCCTTTTGGTTGACTGGCCCCCTCCACAGGAGTCTCGATTTCGGCACTTTAGCGCGTGTTCCTTGCATGATTTGTAGCATTGCCTCAGGGATAAGTCACTGATATATGAAATCAATTTCATCAGGAGTAATGGATGCCTCTCGCGGAAGTCATGTAATTTGCATTTAGATTAAGGGTCTTTTCGCTGAAATATTCTTCCAGAGACTTTACATACATACATAATTGGCTTATATTGTGTGTGTTAAATTTAATACATGAGTTGCGGGACCTACAGTTTAAAGTCGACTCCGAACGACAGATTTTTGAAAAACTCTTTCATGGCAATTTTATTTACTCTCAGAGATTTTGCCAGAAATCTGCTGAAAATCTACTAAAACGTTATTTTTGACAAATTTGGGGTATTTTTTCACCTTTTCGTTTGACCGCATTGGCCAAATGTGACAATCGAATGTTGACACTTTTAGGTTAACGAGAATTATCTGTCAATCTTTAAAAGCAGGTTCAGGGTATTTGTCTTTTCTCGTACAAGGTTTTACAGAAAAAAATTTTTTAAAACTAGACAACAGTATATGTATAGCAAGAAAGGACTTCCTTAGGAGGATAAGGAAAAATTTCAAATTAAAATTTAATGAAAAGAAAAACGTCTATAAAAACGACTTATTCGTCTTACAAAAGAACCCAATTGGAAAAAATGCATTGTTAATCATTTTAATGATTTCATTACTTTAAAGATCTGATAACGCGTTTACACTTCAGTTCCTTAACAATAATAATGAAATTGGTAAGAAACACATTCAGTTTAAGAGTGTATCAAATTAAATGGAACGACAGCGACATCGACAACAATGATGGCAATAAGAATTTTGAAGTTAATAAAACGATGCCTCCGCATTAAGTAACAACAAAAACAACAGCGAGCGTTTTAACAACATACAAATTGTTTCATGTATTTATTTAATGCTTTCAAGGATTATGTCCACTGCTTTGCTCCCTTCAAAACCCCTCAATGTTTCTTTGAACAGATTACGATATTAATAATGAATATAACGGAGCAAAGGGAATAGGGAAACTAAAAAAGGAGAAGGTATCATAAGATTTCTTAAGAAAATCTTGAGAGAAAAGTACGAGAAATATTTTATGGAGCAACTAAAATGATAAACGTGTGAAGAAAAGCCGTTTGATATTTGAGCTGCATTTTTGTTTGTTTTTTTTATTTGAGTTAATCATAGTGTGTGATACTATTTGCAGTTTCGAACAGACTTCCAATTCGTTCCGGATATGACGTAAATAATACTTTACGCTCTTGATTACAAAAATACTCAGTTAACTGATTCATTAAAAAAGTATTTAAAAAATATTAGGTTTTAAATACAAACACCACGACAGCAAAAATCTGGAACTTCTCAGTATGTTCGTGACGATTACAAAATGGTTGGAAGGCAGACGTTCCTTTAAACTTGTGTGTGCTATATCACGAAATATCTGGTTCTACTCTTTAAGCTGAATGCTAGAATCTTATTAGATTCGACTGATGATCAGTTTTGTCCTTTTCCTGTCTGTCTTCTCTTGATAGAAGAATTCTAATACAATGCGTTCCCTTCCTTATCATTATAATAGTTTCTCCCACCACCCATATTGCGTGTGTTAATTTTATCCATGTGTGGCGGGACCTACAGTTTAACGTCGGATCCGAACGACGGAATTGAGATAGTTTTCACGGAAATTTCATTTACTCTCAGAGTTTTTGCCAGAAGACTGTTGCGAGGATGTCTTTGAAAGAAATTTTTTTCTTTATCATATTTCTCCTAGTTTGAGATATCTGAGTTGAAGTTTGAACTAGAGGCCTTCGTCTAATAAGCTACGCACCACCTACTAGACTGCGATATAGTAGAACAAAATGTACCAGCACTTATTCTGATTTAGGAGGCATAACCTCTTGAAATGATATCTCAGATAGTAGCGAACGATCTGTATCTCCATAAGAGAAGGGTCCTATTAATCATTTAGCTTATCGACATCATCGGTCACACTCCCAATGTTAGACACGGAAATACGTCCTGAAAGTCTAATTAATTTTGTTGTAGGTCTGCAATCCATCACCAATTTCATAGCCAGTGATATCGCAACAACATGGAACCCAGAAAAGCAACGCTTTTTAGGCTTCTCTGAAACCCATTTTTCGTGATAAGGCTTCATATAGTGTTCGATCAATCATAAGATCATATGATTCGAAATGTTTGCTAGAACATGGATGCCACAATATACCTGATGCGATTTGCATCCTCAAACATTAGTCAAAGGATATTTTTCCACAAAGATCTGTTTGGATAGATCGTTGCTTACATGAATATGTACATTGGACAGCAAAAGAAGCTGACATACAACCAAAAGGTTAGTTTTAAATTTGTAGTATTTGAACAGAATCTGTGGTGACCCCACAACACATAACATATTGGCCCCTAATTTCAATTTTAAATAAAAGTGGGACTTTTTTAATTGAATACATGGAAACGATTTCAACTGCTTAAAAAGTGGTTGATCACCTTTAAGAAGTCCGTCAAATTTCTTCCACTCATTTGGAAAGCTATAAATCTCTGATAAATACTCTTGTTGCATCAACTATCTTCCTTTTGAATCCTTTGAATAAAAGGATCCTCAAATATAAAATAAAACAAAACAAAATTTACTCATATTCACATGTCATCATCGTCTGTCTCTCTACCTACTCGAAATATGATATTTTTCTTGCCACAATTTGTAGCCAATAAACAACAGTAAGAACACAAGCAAATAAAAAATAAAGGAAAAATACCTGAGCAGACATTTTAATAATATACGGTCTGGAATCATCAAGTAAAAGTTTATCACATCCTTACAAATATGCGAAACAAAATCAATGCCATGAAATGAAAACCTGTGAATTAGCAGTCCTCAGGAATTAAAGCTGTGCGAGAGATAGAGAAGGATAGAAGAGAGCAGAGCCTCTGTTGTAAACATGACAACAAGTGTCGTTAATTTAAGAGCTATGATGGTTTGATATTTTTTTAATACACATTTATTTTCGTGATTGTAAATGGCAACGTCAATATTCATGACAAAAAAATAAGACAAATTTTTAACATCTGCCCTGTTTTTAAAAACACCTTAAAATTTATATGTGTTGCTTTTACGTTTCTTATTCTTATGAAGTCAATATTGAATTGTACGAGTATTTGCTATTGCTGGTGTTTGTGTTGGTGTTGCATGCCTCATCATATAATTCTGCTCATTTTTCTTTCATTTCTGTTTAGTTTATTTTGCTGTAAATTCACAACAAATTGATTTAAATTGTTGTTGTCATTGCTATTGTTCTTGTTGTGCTGTGGTTGTCGTGGGTCAAGTTTTCAAGTATACATGAGTGTATGTGTGCATGTAAGGCATTTTCTAGCATTTAATCAAAGTAATTTAAGAAATCTTATGGTGAAGTTACGCTTTTTTCCTCACTGCTTTTAGAGTCAAATGAAATCAAAAGTAACCAGAACAGCCATTGCGTAGGTTCTACTGTTCAAAATGCCATCAATTGGAAACCTATGCCATAAAAAGAACACGAAACTGATTTATGATGTTGCTTTGAGCGAGCATTGCAGATTGATATCTTTTTAGATAGTTTCATATAATTTAAAGCCTTAGGTTTGGACTTTAAAACCATTCCATGGGAATGGAACTCATGTTGTGTGTGTTAAATTTATACATGTGTGGCGTGACCTACAGTTTAAAGTCGATTTCGAACGACAGATTTATTTGAGAAACTTTTTCATGGCAATTATATTTGCACTCAGAGTTTTTTCGTGGCCACACGTCTAATAAGCCAACACACTAGACTACCTACTACACCACACTGTACACAAACATTTAATTCAAACATATTAAGTACACCACACACACGTAAATCGTTTGATTTGATATTCTTTTAATACTTGCTTCATGTCAAATAGTTTCGTTTTTAATTTTTTTCTATTTAATTTTATTTTTTGTTTTATTGTTGTTGTTATCTTTCATGCAGTATTTAATTAACAAATTTTTATTTGATTATTGATTTACTTTAACCGCCATCAACATACAAAAATACAAAAAAGCTGAAACAAACCTACAAAATTAATAACAATTTGAGGTTTTCATATCTGAAATACACAAACCATGATGATGCTGATGATGTAGCCATACAACATCAGAATATACCACAATAAAATAATAAATTATTAAAATTAATAAAAATATTTGCAATATAATGCTGCCATAATTTAAAATATATTCTATGGCTGAAGGTCATCATATGAATACGAACACAAATTTAATTTTTCTGTTCAAAATTAAAACTTTTCATTACAAAGTTAGTTTTGGTCAGTTTGCTGCAAATTCAATTTATTTGACTCAAAATGAAATCTGCATGTATGCAGAAAAATACCGTATTTTAATTATTATGAACACAATTTACAAAATTAATTACATCTTAGAAAGAGTATATATTTGCCCGTATAGATTTGCCCCTATTCCGTATATTTTCATCACATTTAATCATTTCGCAAAAACCATCGATATGACATAAACTTCTTGATGGTAAAATTATACATGTTCTTAATGGAGGCCTATTTACTTATTAAAAGTAAATGTAAGAAAGGTAAATAGGTCCCGTCCTGAGTATGGTTCTAAATACACTTAAAGAATAAACTCACATACCCATTCATCCAGAAATAGGATTCATCGCTGAGCATAAAAAAGGAAGGGGATTCCTCAGAGACAGTTTTTACACAGGCAATCTAAACTAATCAAATCGACTACCGTTATTGACGTAATATCCACAAGGTTTTTGTGATCAATTTGCCATGAAGTGTACTTTCAGCCCAATTTTCCACTGTGGAAAGCAGCGAACATCGAATAGGATTTTAGAAAATTTTCCGTAAGAGTATAATACTTTCCAATCCTTTGTACTTTCATACGGCGAAAGTAAATTGTACAATGCATATGCTGATAGTGAATCTGTACTGTATATTATAGAACTTCAATGATATCCTCTTATGGAACTCTTTAGAAGTCGCCTGGTCAGACATCAAAACGAAAATATGAAAAAATATTATTTCGGCGACTTCTGCTCAGCAGATTTCGGGAAAAACTCTGAAAGGAAATAAAATTACCAGTAAAGGTTTCTTAAAAATCTATCGTTCGGATTCGACTTTAAACTGTAATTCTCGCCACTCATGTATAATCCTGATTGAAGGGTTGTAATGACCAATAATATATGTATGTATGGAACTTTTAAATCTGAGTGCAATGGTAGTCGTGCAGTATGTAAGTGCGTAAGATACCAGGTCCATTGGAAAATCGACTTCGTACCATACAGACTATCTTTTTTATACATTCGGGATCTACAATCTACCAAATCGGATGATTCTTAAAATAAGTAGAAACACTTCTTCGTCATAATTATTTTAATTACATGGCCATGTAATAGGCAAATTGGTAACGAGTTTGGTTTACAAAATTAATTCAATCGCATTTTCAATAAACTGAATTAAATTGCAGTTCCATGTCGTTTTATTTCATGTCGCTCCGTCCGCCCTTTTTATTTCATTATTAAACAGCATAATTAAGATTAATTTTATCATTTTTTTATTACTGTTATTATAGCTAGTTGTTGTAGTTGGTGCTATTATTGCTGTTTATATTTTACAATAACATTTCAGTTTTTATTTGGTTATAAAACATTTCGCAATTGAATTCGAAGGAGATGTTTTCTTTGCCATTTTTATTGTTACAGAGCATTTGGCTCGAGGGCAATAAGATCCAACTGAGAAGATACCTTTTTGTGTAGCGGAATAAAACTCTTCGTTTAAAATAAAAAAAAATAATCGCGTGGATTCATTAACTGAATTAGTAGTAGTCGCCGTCGTCGTACTCATTTGCAGCCACTAACATGGGCCAAATTATTTGTGGTTCCCGCCCATCTTCATAAGTCATTTGTGCAGCAGCAAAACTATGCTTGTTCATCATTATCGTTCATGATGAAAGAAAGAGGAGAGAGAGAAAAAACTTGTCATTAATAAAACGCAAATTATTTAATTTCTTCGTTTTATTCGTTGCCAATTTAATTTTTTGGTTTATTTTAAAGACACAGAATTTTCTTTTCCTTTAGATTTGGTTTGGGGTATGGATGGATATCATTGCAGTTGGGCTGTGCTTGTGCCATTTATTTAAAATATTCATTATGACAAGTAAACATATTAGTTGAGTGTCTGGAGATATAAAAATCTTAAGAATGATGATGATGATGACGTTGAATATATCATCTTGAATTCTATAGGTTAGCACTGCACTTCTCTTTTGTAACTGCTGTGGCCCTAAAGTGTCCCAACAGTACAAATGAGTGAATGAATGAGGCATAAGAGTATGTGCTGCACTTTTGAATTATAGAAAGGCATACAGCTGTCAGTATGATTGCGTATTTATCTGTAAGGCTGTCCAAAATGTTTGTTCTAGTCCGTCTTTTGCTGCTACTACTGCTGTTGCTGCTTAGCTATCCATCTATCCATTCCAGAATTCTCAGTGTAAAGTATTAGTCTCAGTCCCATTCCCTGCCATTTATTTAACCAAATAAACTAAGAATAAACAAAAAATCCTTCATTTTTCGCACACATTTTGCAGTAAAGACTAAACAAACAGCCAGTAACGTTATTCTAGGTGCCAAAACGACGAACAAACAAAACAAAAATCAACCTGGCCAAAAACCCCTAAGAATGAAAACAGTGCCGAACAACAAGTTTAATATGACATTTTACTTCTGATGCGCAAGCGTGCATGTTTTTATTACAACTGACAACGCTGGCTTGTTATATATACCCGGCACCAACAAACTGAGGAGAGCTGTCAGCCGTATACCAGCCATAATGGTATGAAAAAAAGAGGGAATTTGCATTCACAACAGCTACAAGTCAAGGTCAAAAATAACTGTGAGTCTGGCAGGAAGAATTTCGAAACTAATTGACAATGAAATGAAATCAAAATGAACATCAACACACAAATGAAACGGCAGAAATAAAACTGAAGCAATTATGATTTTATTCATCTACACATACTACGTCTACAATTCAAATCAGCTCTGGGTCAGATGGTAATTTTTTGTGGAAAGCCAACGTAAACAAAAATAGTTCTCCTTTGGCAATGCTAACCAATTGAATCAAACTTTACTGGTGAATAAATACTGACCACTATTGGTAATAATTTACACTGTTTGTGATTTTTAGTTTTTATTCTCTCCTGTTCGATTTTTATCAGGATATTTTATTTTCATTCATTTGTTGTCAAAAAGTCAGGCAATACACAAATGGTCACCCCTCAAGTGATACACACGATTTATTACAGCAATAATAGCAACAACAAGAGTGATATAAAAATAGTATAATATTGTTTTTTAATAAATATTGGGTGATATAAAAAGTATGCTCTATGTTTGGAAAGGGATGCTCAACGAAAAGGAAGATAAAGAGAGTCAAAGTTTTTTCTCAAGCCAAGTGCGCTTGAGTCGGAGCATACTTATTCAAAATGAAGTTTGTCTCGTGCCTGTAAATCCTGTGACGACGAGAATGAATCATCGGGGCACGTTCTTGGATCATGTGAAGCATTAATGCATGCCAGAAGGAAATATCTGAGTGCAAACCAGTTGCTGGGAGAGAATTTGATATTGTTAGCATCCTGAAATTAGTCAGGGTATTAGGAGTGGAGGAGATATTATAGAGATACTCTATAAAGTATGTATGTATAAGAGAAGTGCAATAGATCCTATGGTGGCAGTTCTTCACCCCAATAACAATAACACAGACTGATGAGACGAAGAACTCTACTATCCACAATTCGACTATTGCATCGAAGCTGTGAAGAAAAGCGATCAGAATTGGTCAACAGAAAAGGGAGATGCTGTATAATCGGAACACATATTTTTAATGATCCAAGAGAGGGAGAATATGTTCGGAAAGGAATGGCCAACGAAAAGGAAGATAAATTCAAAGACTCTTCTTAAACCAAGTGGCAATCAAAACTTTTGTTGGGAAATTACAGCAAGAAGAGACCTGAGTCATTTTTGGAGTGCTTTAAACTGTTCTTCAGTGATAGCTTTATGAAGCTGCTTAAGGAAGGTAAAAAGGTTATAGAAAATAAGTCGAAATCTGTAGTTGATTTCAACTGAAAGACGATGGAGAAGATTCGAGAGACAAAATTTCAAAAAACTTGCTGTAAAAAAAAAAACAAACACGCAATGACTTTCTGCACCATCCAATATGTTTTAAAAAATACTCACATAACATGTACCATGCTTGCACACATGCATGTGTATATGAGTTTTTATTTTCTGCTTACATGATATTGGAGCAAATGAAAATCCTTTTCTGTGCTGGGAATGTATTTTCAAACGGATTACAAAAGGATCAGAGCTGTGTGTGCAAGAAATTTATAAAAATAACACAATATATGCATAAAACAAGGACAACATCTATAATGACCGTGGAAACAACAGCGAATAAACATCACCGAGAGCATAGCTTGGAGCAATGCCATGGATAGACATGCAAAAGGAGTGAAAAGGATAACGATTTATGGAAGTCTATTTTTGTTTTTGAAAAAATCGTATTCTGAATAGTTGGCATTGAAGGTGAAATAGATTTTAAACTACGATTAAAAGTGGTCAGGCAAACAGGCAGCTATGGCAGCTGTAAACAATTTTCATAATTTCCACTTGCAATATTCTTCACGTCACAACGAGCCGCAATGTGTACTTAAAGTTACCACGTCAAATATTCCACACTTTTACTGTAGATGGAATGAGGAATCTTGCTCCACTGCCAATTGGCCCACGATGGATAGAAACCGCACCAACCAACTACTCAAAGTTGACCGCAGTGCCATCTCGATAACAGTTGCCAATTTTATAATGGGAAGACACGCGGAAAGACTGTAGATCCCATCAAACGTTTTTAGTCGAGGTTGTGGGTCTGTTGAAGAGGAGGAAACTGTTATTCATTATCTTTGTCAATGCCCGTCTCTTGCGAGAGCGATTCAGGCTCTCCATTCCTTGTCAGCTTAACTGAGTTATCATCCATTGACTTCAAGGACATATCTTCATTTATTAATCTTTCAGGTTGGTTTCCAGCATAGAGTAGACATGCTTTTAATGTCTAGCACCTGCGCTGAGTTTGGGGGAATTCGGTCAGACGTTTAACTGAGGCGCCAACGCGCCGTTATGCGTGATCAAGTTTGCTTTGGTAATCAAAGCTACTACTTCGACATAATCTAACCTATTGTAGATGGAAAAACATTAAGTAAACCACGCTTGGATTCAGCGCTTATTCACAGCACTTTCAACTTATTCTTAAGAATTTTTGCGGCATATTTTTCAAGAATATTGACCAATATTTTCAAATATATTTTCTAATTTTTAAAATCACAACATAACTTTAATTCCAGCGACGAATTAACTTTAACGAAAATGTAGGTTTAAGTGTAATTTTTTAAACGCTTGTCTCTTAAAGCAATCGATCTGATAACTTCAACTGCAATCCAGTGGCAAAAGACCGGGTATATTTTTCTACAACAAAGAGATCCATTACGACATCATGAAGATATTTAGGAAAAAAGAGAATAATAATGTGCGCATCATTACTTAATATGTCACGATGTTTGAAAATTTTCCAAAATATGCAAATAAGTGGGAAAATGTGCTCTAAAAATGCAAGCCATTTCATATAAAATATGCTATGCTGTTGTGGGTATTGAAGTTTTTGCTTTTTAATTTTAATCTGTTAATTAAAAAAAAGCTTTTAATACGTATTCACCGCTTGTACATTATCAACTTAAAAATAAAAACTGATCAGTAACCATAACTACAGAGTTATATTTTTCCTTTTTTTTACAATTTTTATTACAAATTATTTTTAATTTTCATATATTTTCATAAATTCATAGGAGAAAAATTATTGCATTTTATGGTTGATAAAAAATGAATTGTAAATATTTTTATGTAGGTTTTAATAGTCATTCATTTATTTATTTTTAGCATTTAACCGTAGTAATTAATTTTGTTTTTATTACTGCGGTTATTAATTTTTTACAATAAAAAAAACCCCAGCCATTGGCAATGGTGGTTCATTCCCGGTAAAAAAAACATCATTAGGCTTTAGAAAATGAAAACAGTACAAACGCTGCATCCTTGTAGAAGTATAACGCAAACAATATTTAATGGAGTGTAGCAGTAGTTAACGAAAAACTGTGAGCAGCAGAATTTCGCAAAGCCATATAAAAACGAGAAAGTAAAAGAGAATATAAAAAACAACAAGGGGACTTACCTCGGTTCGTATTGATATCTATTGGTATCATATTACTAAAGGAAGGAAAGAGGGCGGAGAAGGGTGTCCAAATTGAATTATTTTTTACCATTCCAGTCTGTTAAAATCATGAATTTTTCCACCTCTGATACGAAATATAATTAATTTGAAATAGAGACCATAAGATACAAACTACCAACTTCTATCATCAACTTTTGTATCACAGTCATATTCGTAAAGGTTTCAAGGGTCAGCGATTATTTTCTTATTGTGCCGCAATCAAAACCCTCTTCCAACTGTTTTAATGCAACAATAAGTTGAGCCAATCATTAAGCCGTTAACGATGATTAATCTCAAATCAAGACAATCAGAATCCTTTCAGGCATAAATACAAAAACAAATGAAATACTTATTATTTCGTTTTCATTTAGTGCATCTCAACAACTCACTCATTCTACCCCTCTACGTAGTTAAATAAACAACAAAAATGCATACAGGAAATAAAAACAGAAAAAATTAAGACATCACTGCAGCAGCAGATGAGAAAATAATTTCGTAAAATCTGAAGAAAAGAAGCAGCCTGAAAAAAGTGAAAAATATTGAGAAAATAATTTGCAAACGAACAGCATAATTCTCGGGTTAAATGCATCTCAAGCACTTACAATTCCACACACACACAAAGCACTGCACAAAGAGAAGATAATGAGAAACAATTCCATTTAATACTGCAGAATACAATTCAGTACGAAAATTTTAAATGAAAAAAAAAAAAAAAAACAGAGTTGCCCGATTGCATATTAAAAAAGAAAATCCAATTATTTAAAAGGAAAAAAATAGGATCACCTTCCTCTGGTTCCCAAGTTATGTGATAATACCGGGTAATGAAGTCATCATCAAGGGTGTGTTCAAAAAAGGCATACTTGGCGAAAGAAACTTCAGAGAGAAGATAAGACTGTTCTCAATCCAAACGACTTCACGACAATATAACTTATGATAATGATAAGAGCATTTAGACTTGCAGCGCAAAATCCAGAAACATTCTTGGAAGAGCGAGAAATTACTGCATCATGTATTTGATAGCAGTTTGGGTGTTAATCTCGGAAAGACAGAGGTGGAACTCTTCACTAGAAAGTACCAACATTCGCCTTTTTGTCAATCAAAACTACACTGCAAAGAATTGGAACTCAAGGATGAGGTGCATTTTTTGGTTTTATTCTGGATAGAACGCTGACTTAAATCTGATATGATATGGTATAAACTTAATAGTTACAGCTTCAGCACTGCATCTAACTTAACACTGGAGATATTTGTATGTCCACACTTCTACATGATCTGTATTGTAGTGGCTTGACGGCTAATATTAGTGTCTCTGGACGAATAGGTAGTGATTTGGATCAAATATTGATCACGCAAGGATTCTGAAAAAATTTGGGATAATCGAGAACAGAGATTACATGATACAGTGATACGACTTAGCAATGTAATTGAGGACATATTCACACGATTGATGAAATACAAAATTAAAATGAAATACCGATTAGCAAAAATGTGCTTTCAGTGACATTATTGTGACATGACAGTGACATGTGTTCTAGGATCGTTTAAGAAGTTCACAACACACTGCAAGCAGCAGAAGAAAGCCGTAAAGTATCGACATAGGCGGACCAATTGAAAAACTGTTGAGTAAGAGCAACTCAGCGTGTTCCAATGTACTGTACTGTTCGTAATGTACTGCCGACAAGAGGTTAGTTGCTGCTTCTTCCATTCTTTATAAAATTCAATCGCTTTCAGGCCGTTGCTGGAAAGATGCATAAAGGCAACCAGTCATACCTATGGTGCAAACTTTTGGATTTTTAGTGTAATTCGCACAAGTTGTGAATCTCTGTTGTTGGAGCAGAGGGGATACTAGTGAGCTGTACATCAGTTACTCCAATAATATTGCATTTACATCGTATTGCCCACGGTTATTAACGTACATGATTGCTCATAAGTTACTTGCATTATTCTCCTTTATTTTATTCGGGAAATTGTCAGCCACTGTGGTATATAGTGACTGAAGTAGTCAACACAAGCAATGCTGGTTCTGACTTAGAAGAACAACAAACTCACATCATGGTTATCGAATTTAAAAAATTAAGAGGCTTAAATCTCTTAAACTCTTTGTCTAGAAAGATCCTTAACCTTTGATAGAGGATAATATCAACAACCAACATCTCAGGAGCGTCATGCATTGCCATCCCTAGAACTAGCATAAAACAAAAAAATTCTTCCCTTCTTCACCTCATTCATGATCACAACCATAATATCTTAGAATCTACTGCAGTAACGCGATCACCTTCATAGCTGGAAAAGCAATAGAAACCATAAGAAGATAGAGGAGCCACAGCTCTTCACTTTATAAGAGAAGAGATAGTAACGAATAGACAAGTTTTCTGAAATTTTAAATTTCTTTCTTCGGTCATTGGTCATGCCGATAAATTTAGTAGAAACGTAGTTAGGGAAGAGATAACGAGTATAGTGTAGAGCGTGGCAGCATAAATAAAGTTAAGCAAAGTGGAAGAACATATCTTTTATTCTAAATGTAATGGCTTCCCTATTACGAACAATTGCTTCCACATGAACTGCTTATGTCTTGTCATTAACGTTCAACTTTAAAATTGACTTCAAATTGTTTTTGTTGTTGTTTCCTTTTCAATATTTCTCCTCTTTCTTATTAATTAATTTCAACTGTGAATAATGGCTTCGCTAAATTATCATTACTGCTGTTGTTGTTGTTCTTAATACTGTTGTTCCATCAACTATTGAAGACGAGAAACAAATTAAAAATGATTTAAACTGCAAACATGTGCAAAGAAAAAAGATTTTCAATTTTGTAAATCAACTAATTATGATGTCTTATGCAAACGTTTACTGCAACTACAACGTCTGCCACTACTGTGGTGCTGTTGCAATTGCTTCTGCTCATACCAGTGATGTTAACCCAGATGATGACATTCTCATAATGAAGTTGTCTGCAGTTAAGGAAGTCTCAGTTGCGCTAAATATGCTGCCAAGACGACAGTGAGGCAGATATGAGCAATACTAGGAACAGAAGAATACTATTGGTTCAGTATGACTTTTTTCTGTTTTATATTTCAATTTTAATTTAAAAGTTAACGATTTTATTAATGGCATGGCATTTGAGGAACAATATTTCATATACGAGGGTTGTATGAATTTTATAAAGCAAGCAAATTGCTTACTTATTGGATTGGCCATTATAACGCTTTAGTCAGGATTACGACTTAGCCCTTCGTACCACTCATGTTGTATGAGGGGCGAGGCCTACAGCTAAACATTGAATCCGAATGACAGATTTGAGAATATTTAAGCAAACTGCTGAGAGCAAGTCACCGAAGAAATATTTTTTCAAATTTTGGTTTGTTCGAGATGTCCGAGCTAGAATTAGAACCACGGACTCTTGTATTATAAGCCAACAAACTCTCTACTAGACTATGACGACTTGTGCTTATCCGGCAAATGAAGAAAAAAAAAACAAAAAATTAATTGTACGAATAATGCAAGAATCATGCTTGAGGTCATAAAAATTAAAAATTCAACAGGGGATATCTCTTTCGGAATATTGCGAATGTGGAACAGAAACTTGAGGAATTCCGAAAACGATCCAAAACCAAATGGCATTCCAGTTAATAGAGAAAGAGAGAAAGAGAATTACGGCGACAATTCAAATATTAAGTGTGTATGCCAAAAACTTTTAAAAATTTATGTATGTATACACTTGTATGTACGTAGGTTGTTGCATTAATAATAACAAGAACAATTACAAGAAATTCCTTAAATAAACAACATTGAAAAGAACCAACCATCGAAATTTGAATGATACTTGAAGGATGGCTTGCTCGGTGGATGGAAGGTCAAATTATGATGCATCACCATCATCACCTTGTTGCAATACATAATTAACTGAGATGGCATTCAATTGTATAAATATCTGCAACGTTTCTTATTTCTTTTTCTTTTTTTATATCCTTCCGTTACTCATTTTATTTTCCATTCTTTGTTGCTATTGTTGATAGAGAGAAGGGTAAGAGGGAGTGACATTTTTTACTATTTTTTATTATTTGTTGGAATTTTGGGCTACTCACTGGCTGGCATTGTCAAGCTTTAACGCGCGTCCAGTTTGGCATCAACAACAAAAGAATGGAAAAGATAACAAACGAAATGAAGGGATCCTGTTAAATAAAGAATCAACATGATTTTGTTGTTTTTCCTGTTTTTTTATTTTTATTGCTGTTTTGCCGTTATGTGTGAACCGTTTTATCCACATGATGTATGTAGTAATGCATAAATGTATCGGTATTTGCCATACGACTATTGTGTGCAACAGGTACGCTCAGCTAACTACCAAACACAAGTGAATTTTGAACCAAATGTGACCCTAACCTGCTTCACTTAAGTTTAAGTTAAGTTTTGTTTTTTAAAATACGGAACGTGTAGCCTGCAAAATTAAATTTTTCTGGTTTATAAAGCTCCGAGTCTCGGATTTTAGGCATTTCTTTGCAGGTATGGTCTAGAAAACGTAATTTCACAAGCTTACGACAGTCAATAGAAGGTAATCAGACCATCAAATTCCTTTAAAGTCGTAAAGAACCGATCCTAATTATTTCAGACATTGATGGCAGCTTATTACTGAATTGAAGTGATGCAAACTAGTAATTAAAGTGCTCGAGTAATTTATATTCGAATTTTAAAAATTAATCTATCCAGAAAGACTCCTCACAGGAGTCTGAAAAAATAACATCAACAACGAATATCATAGCAAGGTCAACAAGGCCACCACTTGAGAAACAGAATACAACAACCATATATGTAACATGGCAACGCCAATTTACCATATAAAGCAGGGAGGCTAAAGTAGGGAAGCTAAAACAGGGAAGCTAAAGCATAAGTTGAAAAAAGGTAGAAGTCAAGTGAGAGAGTGCATAGAAAGAAGTTCATTTCAAAAGTTGTAAAAAAGGTTGATTTTAAAAGTTGTAAAAAAAAGGTTGATTTTAAAAAGTTGTAAGAGAAAAAATAAGTTGATTTTTAAAAAGTTGTAAGAAGAAAGAAGTCGAGTAAAAAAGTTGTAAGAAGAAAAAAGAAAAGACTTTAATTGAAGTGAAATAATAATTTCTAATTACAATTACTATTCTTTTGTTTTTTTTTTTAATCAAATTGAACTGAATTCAAATTTAATTAAATTAATAGTTTAGAGTATTTAAAAGATTTAAATTAAATAAATAAATGAAACTAAATGACTAGGAAAGTTCACAATTAAAATATATTGAAATAAAACTATTATTACTATTACTTCTAATAATACAATAAATAAAAAAATAATAATAAAATCTTAAAAGTACAATTTACTCATTTAATTAAATCATTCAACTGAAGCTGTTCAAAATTTATG
Source organism: Sarcophaga variegata (assembly GCA_932273835.1). Lineage (NCBI taxonomy): Eukaryota > Metazoa > Arthropoda > Insecta > Diptera > Sarcophagidae > Sarcophaga > Sarcophaga variegata. The sequence goes on from OW026358.1 coordinate 99,310,247, forward strand.
TTATTTTCTTTTACAACCAAAAACATATTTTACATATATGTATTTTTTGGTAAGGACACATGACACCCCTATCACTGCAGGACATGCTAAAGTCGATTAAATGGCTCATTACCTGGAAGAACTTGGTGTATGAAGATAAAGAAGGAGAAGGTGATTATTAAAATATTATCAAAACTTATTTTGAAGACAAGTTATGAAGTATATTTTTGATCAATGGGATCCATATTTTGTACTTATTGTATTGCTGAGTTCTACTCAAATGTTGAACTGTGATGATTTAATTCTACTTTGAAAGGCAAAAACTATTCTCCAGCGCGTAAGATCGAATAAAGTGAGACTAAATTTAATAGGCAAAATGAAAAGTCGTAAGCATTGATCTGCAATATCAACCACGATTTCCTATTACTTGTGTAAGACAAGAATACGGCTATGGTCTCACAGAAACAGCTATAGCCGACAGTAGTTTGATTAAGCAAATCATTAGCGCCCGGTTTTCCAACCCCAAAAATTCTTCAGTAATTCAGAAAAGGTTTCAAAAGTTTCATCTAATTTTTTTGAAAATGTCTCGTCTTTTTTTTATTTTTTTTTACTTTTTTTTTGGTGCATGAAATGAATATTCAGTGTTTGGTGTGGATTTTAGGTCGCTGGCGTCATCGGTATATATTTCCTTGAGAACGACATTGTCAACTACGACGACGCTACATACCATACAGCTCATGCCACATTAAATATGCTGCACGAGTCATTTGAGATCACGGTCATCTCACGTAGAGGTGAACTGACCACTTTAACCGTGTGATTTGACCCCGTTAGAGATTTTCTTGTGGGGATTTCTTAAGTCGCGTGTATGCCACACAGCGGTTCTCTAAGCCAACATAACCCGTGCAATCCATCAAATTCGACGGAATCACAATCATGGAAAATTAAACATTTCGGATGCGTTCCGCACATAGAAGTCGTAGCATACATATGAACGATATTATCTTCTACTTTTGTGTTATTTAAATTTAAGACAGGAAGCGCTCAATAAACGGTCCCTGTAGAATGATAATTGCAAAACATGAACAAAGGATTACTGCCTTAACTGAGTAAGGAATTAATCTTGAATATTCGGTCTACATATTCCTCTACAACTCTGATAAGCGTTAGTATTCCGCCTATTTATAACCACTTCTTCCCAAGATAAATCGGTGTTAAACATTATTTTCATTTGATTTGCTTCAAGTTCATTTAATTATATAATATAGCAAGTTCTAGAATGGTAGGGTTGCCAACTATGAGTTCTACTCTTTACCGAGAGGTGAACTGGTCTTCTTATGATTTGCGTTTGTGCTGTTATGCTTCTCTGGCTGGTCAAATGCATCTTTAGGAATGAAACCTATTAATTTGTTTAAACTTTCAAAAATTTTGACAGGCTTGCAGCTGTGCTCGTCGAGTTTTTAATGGTGTGAAGATAGGAAGTGGTCTTGTTTGGATATGGAATATTTATCTGATGTATATATTCTACTAATTTTAGTCAGAAATTTCTCTCATAATTAGTATAGTTTTTTCGAACTAATTACGGAAGCTCACTTTAAGGAATATTCACGAGACGGTGATACTGGCTTCTACGAGTATCATTCCTTATGAGCAAATTTAACACACGAAAATTACATTTGCGTTGCGCGTATTAATTGAAATACAAATTGTGTAATTTTCGTTTTATTTATAAATATTTATCTCTGTCTGTCTGTCACTCTGTTTTTGTATAAGAAATGTAATGAAATGAAATCAAAAATAAAATAAAAGATACCAAACTAAAGCACAGGAAAAAACACATCAAGGAATTGTTGATTCAATTTTTACGCTTATTTGTGCACGTTTCAACGCAATGATGCTGCAAATGTAACATGACAGCCTGTTTGACTGACTGGCTGGTTGGTTGCCCATTCTGCTATGTTGACTTCTCATTTTTGCTGCACTTCACCCTTTTTGGGGGGTTTAGCAAATAATTTTTCAAAGATTTACTTTCAATCAGACATGAAACCATAAAATATCCATAACTTGCATTCCTCATAACTATGTGTGTGTGCATGCCTGTATAAGTTTTGGTGCACACGACATTTTATTTGAACTTCTGAACTTATATGACGTCTCATATAAAGCGGCGAATGGATTGTTTGTTTTGTTTGTTTGTATAAAATGTCGTTGTACGCAAACGTTTTCTTGGTATTGTCCATCCAGAATCCATAATTCCTTGTCCATTTCATTTCTCTTTACTTATTTTTTTTTTGCTGTTATATTCTGATGCCATTTGTTAGTTGCAATCAACGAAGTAAAAAAATAGCAAAACGTAGTTTGACAAGAAGTTTTTTGCGTTTAATTTTCTTGTTTGTGTTGTTTCTTGTTTTGAAGTTTGTTTCCACGTTTGGTTGTTCGCTTCGTTACTCGTTCTATTGTCGTGGTCAATTCTGTAAGATTTTTTATTTTTTATTTTTTTAGTTCTCTTACACACTCACATTTATCTTCGTCACATGTGCGATAAAATGCTGTAAGGAACTACGTTCAAAAAAAAGTAAAATCAGAAAAAATAAGTAGAGAACTTTCAAATCATAAAAGAACACATCGAAAATAAGATGAAAAAAGTTAGAATTGGTTGCTTAAGTATGCAGAAAAGGGACAGAGACAGGGAAGATTGAGAATAGTATCTGGTTCCTCTTTTAAACAACATGCCTGTTCTTGCATGCATACCCTACTAGTATGATGATTTAAAATAAAACACGACATGGATCAGTTTAAATTAATTTCCACAGATACCACAAGTTGCTCGCAGCCACCTGCTGCAGAGCAACAGAAGGATAAAATCGAAAAATTGAATACAGATCGCCACCGTTGGTATATCAGTTGAATATAACAAATTCTCATACGATGTTAAATGCTATCACGTGGCGCATAGTGGTTGCAGAGCTAGACTTCAAACTCGTGTAATATCGTTCGCTTACTTAGTAAATACAGGGCTTCCACTCACTACATATAATACATGTAGGAAGTCAGAAGAACTATACCCTCTACGAAGGAACACATCAACAATGAATATTATAGGAAGGTCACACAGCGCCATCGCTTTAAAAATGATTAGAACTCAATCAACAATGACTTGACACTACTACATCTACTGCATGCTTACCTACAGACTGCGAACATTGTTTTGAGGCAACAACAACTGTTTAACTGTAGTAACTGTTTAACTCAAAAAACTTGGTAAATGAAACTGAAACAAAAAAAGTACTTAAGAGGACAGAGCGGATGCTTATATATGAATATTCATTGCAGGAACGAAAAGTAATAAATATATAATGGGTATACGAAAAAGTTCGGCTACAAATGGAATGAAAATTTAAAAAAAAAAAACACGTTTTGTTTAAAAAAATAATTTTCGTTTTTATTGGTAACATTCCATCAATAAAGAACTTTAGATACCAATGCAAAAAACTGAATCAATTGTCGTTTACATGCCTCTATGCAGTTTCAATTTACACCATTAAGACAATTCTGCGGATATCAAAACAAACGATAATTTAAAAGTGCAAACCCCAAGCTATACGGACAATGTATCGAAAGAATCCAGCCTCAGTTTCTGTCCGGTCATCAAATGTGTGTTATATGGAGTTTCAATTCAATTGCTTGCCTCATGGAAAAACAGTAGTAAAATCAATTTTACTTTTTAAATATATAAAAATTAAGGCTTGGAGAAACGTAAAGTCTTTAACCTAGGTTCGACATCGGATAAAATTTCTTAGGCCAAAACAACTACACAAACGGAGTAGGTTAAAATCAAATAATTCGATCGAAAACTTACTTATAAGATGCGAGTTGTCTAAGGAAATATTTTTACGATATAATGGAATATACAGGCTACAAATATTGGAACATTGCGAGACATTACAGAACAGCAGTGGTACCGCTGCACTTAAGGTAAATGATGGACATTTTCTACCCACAACAGTCGAACATTTTAAACGTTGATGAATTCTTTACTTCTCAAATACATTTGCAGCCAATCTGAATATACTACTTTGGTTGCAGGTTTGAACTTGGAGCTCTTATCTAGTGAAGTAACCCTTTTAATTAACCAAAAAAACTCCCCTTTAGAGTTGTATTAAAAGTTAAAAAAATTATTTTAAAATTCTATAACGCTTCCATGTGAAATGACTCCGTGCAGGTATGTGAGTATAAGCATATTAAGTTAATTTTTTTGTTGTTCGTTTCTAAAGTTTTTAACCGAAAAAGTGCTTTGATGAATATTTATTTACACGAAATACTCAATTGAAGTCTCAGCAAGACAAGAAAAATGGAGGAAAAATACTTAAAAAGTTGGTTATCAACTAAAAGTTTTGCCATAACACTTGTACTAGATACGTACAGATACAAATATTGATTATAAATTAAGCTTAAAGAATATTATCGGAAAGAAAATTAATAAAAATGCATTTTTTTCATATTAATATATAAAACAGAATCATTAAAGGCTGTGTGACCGACCGCACACCAGAGGCGGCAATTGTTAGCTTTTCTAATCACAATAAACAAGTATTAAAAAAAACTTTTCTTAACCCTTTCATGCCCGAATTTTTTGAGCCAGAGCTAAAATTTTTTAAGGACATGTGTTTGTTAGTCATTGACCTAAATATGAAGTGATATTAAATTCAGAATCGTACGTATTCTGGTTGTACAACTTTTTAACCAAGCTTGTTTGCAAAAAAAATCTTTTAAAAAAAATAAAAATTACGGAATTTATGAACAAAAATGTACAATGTTGCCTATAGGCAACATCGGGCATGAAAGGGTTAAATATAAACTTCATTTTTTAAATTGTAATAAAAAATGAAATTTCCAAAGAAGTTTCCAAGAGTAAGAACCCAAATAAAAGTAAAAATCATCATAAAGGGAGCCATTAAATGGAATCTCTGTGGGTGTTTGTTTAACTACCATGTCTAGTGTGAAGGTAGCAGCGTTTGGCTGGTTATTAAAACTCTCAAATATTTACAGCAAGCAAAACATTATTTAGAGAAATTCTCAATAAAATTCTTAAAAAAAAATCATAAATTTATTGGACATTGTTTTCTAACTGCGGTACTATTTTCTCAGTATTTGCAAAAAGAAATTCAATTAAATTAATTTTTGTAATCCAATTTTAAACTCTTTCTAGGGATAATTACGTTTAAAAATTAACAAAAAAAAAATATAAATTACATTCCTTTTGTAATAAAAAAATTTTTAAAAAATTATTAGAATTATTTTCTTTAAAAATTCTTCCTAAAACGAAATATTCTATCAAAGTACATAAAACAATGAAGTCGCCGTAGTCTAGTAGGTAGTGTGTTGGCTTATTAGACGTAAAGCCAGGGTTCGAGCCCCAGGCCAGACATCAAGACAAAATACAAAAAGTATTTCTGCGGCGACTTCCTCTCAGTAGATTTCTGGCAAAAACTCTGAGAGTAAATAAAATTGCCATGAAAAAGTTTCTCAAAAATCTGTCGTTCGGAGTCGACTTTAAACTGTAGGTCCCACCATTCATGTATAAAATTAACACACACAACATAAGTGGTGTGAGAAACTACGACGTTGTACAATGGGTCAATTTGACCTCCGGGTACTGTACTTGTCTTAATTGACAAGTACACGTCGTCTAACCTAACCTAACATAAAACAATTATTTTAAAGATTTAATAATTTAATATTGAAACAAAATATATTGGAATATGCTTTCAAATATTTAATTTTTAATTAATATTTGTCTTTAAAACTAAAAATAATAAAACTAAAAAAATTATTCTTTAATAATGTAGAGTAATGTGAAAATGAATATGTATTAAGACATTGCACACATAGACACGAACTCATACTTCCGCTTACAAATGTACATATGTATTAAGAAAATAAAAATTTTACATATTTCAAAATGAATGTTAATAGACACAAAAAGAGAAGCTATATACAGAGAGAGGGCGATATAGAGAGAAAAAGAGGAAAATAGTAAAAAACGTTATTTTTTAAAGAAAATTTTAACAAAAATTTTTCATTCTTTTCAAAAATGTTTCCTTATTTTTATTCTTCTACTCATGTTCTGCTTGTGCTTGTGCCTTGTTGATTTTCTTTTTTCCCACTTTAAAAGGCACTTAAGCATTTTGTATATTTAATGTTTCTTCATAACTTAGTACCAAAGTGTAAATTTTCTTTAATGTTTAAACACTTCAGGATAAGCACATGTATTTTAAACGTATGTATACACACAGATACACACTTAAAAAGCTCGTATATTTCCTATTACATTTTGGTCTCACTAACATACAGCAATACATTGAGCCACGCATATCCAAAATAAATTCTTTACTCATTTTCTCTTACACATACTTACTCATCTTTACGTCTTTACAAATAGTAAAATATTGTATTTGTATGCAAATAATACTTTAAAGTGTAGGTAGAAGACTATTTATTGCAGTTGTAAATCATATTGCTTACAAGTTCTCTTTGATGTTCTACTACATATAGACAGAGAGAATATGAAAGAACAGTTAACAAAACATTAAAACATTTGAAATAGAAAAATAAAAACAGGAAGAAAATCTATAAAAAAACAGCTGAAATATGAGTACATTAGCAACGATAATAATAATAAAAATAGCAACAACCAAAATATGCAATAAATAAACAAAATTTACTATTACTACCGTTGACTTATGAGCATAAACAGTGTTGCCAATACTACCATCATTATTATAATTAATGTGACAATATTAACAAAAGTCAGATTGAGAGGGAAAAAGAAAAAACCAATGCTTTCCATAAGGGCTGCGCTACGTGCTACACAGCTCACGCCAAATTGCATATCCTGCACAAGCGATTTAAGGTCTTTGTGCATATGCCCTTATTGGGCGCTTCATCACCAATAGACTTTCTTGCGGGGTTTTCTTAAGTTGCTAGTGTATGTTTATAGCTCTCACACCACCATCGGTGAAATTCAAACTGACTTACGCTCTAGTGTCATGGAGACTCGAAGTCACATTCCTCTCATTTAGCTCAACTGAAAGAAAAACATTGCCCCTATCAACGGGCATTCGTCAGTTGATTCCTGAGTTTGACAGTGCTAGCAGATTAGTGAAAAAAGTGAATTTCGTGTACTCATTATGTGATCACAGCTAAACTTAATAAATACGATGATCATAAATTGGATTGATGCACTAAATCGAGGTTCTCATCCCAAGCAATTGCATTACACTATTGACCGATCGTAAAATGAATATGCAGAACATTGTTGAAACCATAGGCATCTTACATTGCTTAGAGGTTTCAATTCAAATGCTTAGTTCTGAGCACAAGGCATCGAATGTTCCATAAAACTACCAAAAACAAAATCAGTGCAAAAAAGGAAACCGGTTAAAGGGATTGGAGAATAAAGTTTCTCCTCCGCTATAACAGCCATGGCTTGTATAATAATTTTGGGTGTGATAGAGCAAACCCGCCATTCGAGTATTTTGAGGTTTTCATTAAAATGGGCGTGATGAAAAACGTCCTGTGCTGCTCTTTGTGAAGGGCACTTTTATAAATTGAATAAAATTCATTATTTTTGCCATACTGGCCGGAATAAGAGCAAGAATAACTCTTTATTTCGACAAGGATGTGCTTTGCCACAGAAACTTTATTCATTGATTTTATTCGTCTTTTTCTATTTTTCATTATTTTTTCTGCTCTGTTTTCTGTTTTTGTTTTAAATGTGCAGGAAGTTAAATATCCATAGATTTTTTAGACAGGAGCTGTAAATGCAAGCACAAACATTCAATTCCGAAAATTAAAAGGCAATGGCAACATACACATCCACAGTTTTTGTGTAAGTAAAATTTATGTGTGGTTTTGTAATAGACTGTAAATGTTTATAAATGCGTAGCTAAAGCGTTATATTCAGACAGAGACATGCAAATAAATACAGCAGAGAAAATAGTTAAAGGGTTAGTCGAGAAAAATGGAAACGAGTGTTATACTATGTTCAGATATGCACTTTTTTGAGCCAATATTCGATTTATTGAGTACAATATTTTAAGTGTTGAGGTATAATAATATACGCAGTTCAGCTGCTTATTCAATATTCATTCGACAGCTGGTAACAAAACAGCTGGTTGTTTCAACAACATTGTTTTTATTTTGTTTTTTTGTTTTATTGTTGTTTTGTTATTTTGTTTGTGTTCGGTTAATTGTAATATGCCCACTGAACATACTTATGACAGCGCTGCATTTTAAGCTCTACTCAATATTATAACAATTTGCGTATTTATTGCGCGATAATTAATTGAAACTTCATATGAAATATTGAGCTCAATAATGGCGTTTATTGCGATTAGGGGTTCAAGAGTTTATTTCTTTTCCAATCTAACATTGCCACACATCGTTACAAGTAAAAAATCAATTATTAGAGGGAGTTTGGCATTAACTTGCTACGAATAATATCTGCTCTGTAGTACGGAGTTCGTACTTTGTATTCATTGACTTTGGGCATATATTTAGCACCTTGTTTTTGATAGAAGCGTGAAAACAACGCTCTCAATACCGCATATAAGCTTATATAAAATCAAGGTGGGTTTAATTTTGGATCCCTGACCTGGACAATAAATTTAAGTCGCTTTACGGCGTATAATCGAAAATAGAACAACATCATCTTCAAACTAATAAATTAGTTTTAAATTTTTCAAAATTTCCCATTTTATCGTTGTGTTACTGTGGAAGTTTAATTATTTTCATCACTGTTCGACTACCTACTTTATGCTGTCGTAATAGTTTATATTGATAAATAATTTAAATAAAAACTAATTTATGCTAACTAATACTAAAAACAACTGGCAATTAGAAGTGTATTTGTACTGTAGTACTTATTTAAATTGTTTATTAAATTTGATAATTGAAATCAATTAGGACCTTAGGGAAGAGGCTTGTGGCTCATAAAATAATACAGAAATAAATGAAGGCATCGATAGTATTTTAAAACGAAAATTATTGTAAATTTACGTTGCGTATGTGTAGGATGAAGTCGCCGTAGTCTAGTGGGTAGCGTATTGGCTAATTGGACGTGAGGCCTCAGGTTAGACATCAACACGAAAATATGAAAAATATATTTCTTCGGTGATTTCCTCTCAGCAGATTTGTGGCACAAACTCTGAGAGTAAATAAAAAAGCCGTGAAAAGTTTCTCAAAAATCTGTTGTTCAGAATCGACTTTAAGCTGAAGGTCCCGCCACTCATGTATAGAGTTACGACACACAGCATAAGTGATATGAGAAGCTAGTAATCGTGACTAAAGGGTTGTAATGACCAATTATGTATGCATGTATGTATATATGTATGTGTAGATTAGTCGTAGATAGTCGTTATTAAAAAAATAAATAAATTTTGACGTTAATGACTAAGCGTCAGACAGCCAGAGCTTAACTATTGCATTGAAATTCGATGTCATTTACATTTACTTTGGTTGCTCGGGTATTCATATACTGTCTAAGTCAGTTCTATCCTTATTCTTGGACATACGTATCTATTAGAGCAGTACATGTACTACATGTACCACTATTTAGACTGAAGTAGGGTCGTCGGAGTTGAGAATAGAGTTTCTAACCTCCTTCTACACGCCGTACCTAAACTAATTTAAACAAGTGACTTTTAATTGACCTTTGACCTCATTAGCTCCTTGTTACCAAACAAACAAAACTTAATATGTGTGTTTCCATATTTTCCTTCTTTTAGTTATTTATCTCTACTGCATAACTACTGTTTCTACAACTACTTCAAAGGAAGGATGAAAAAGAAAAATTTTGAAAAAAAATTTTAATTTCCAGCGGCATATCCTATCTCCAAGGAAATGTTGTTCAAAATGTATTTCATAGAATGAATATTTAAATATTTTATTTCTACAACTCTGAGCCTGCTGTACACAAAATCAATTTCCCTACACAAACCACACAACACAGCATTCGAAATAAATTATTCAATACTCTGCCGAGTGTTGCCTGGCTGCAGTTGAAATAAAATCAAAGCCCTTTAACACTACATTTCCCTCAAATGGTGGGTAAATACTTTAGTTTTACTCTTACGCTATACGCATTGTGTGCAGGGTCAAATGAATATGGGGAGATGAGCTGGTTGAATTTTATAGCAGGCATGACCACTGCTTCCATTGCTTAATATAACCACCACACCCCGTTTAGTTTTTAAACTATACATCAGTTTATAAAGCAAAAAAATTTTTAAAACTAAATTGAAAACTTCAAATTTATAGAAATATCAACAACAATAACAACACAAAGAGAAATATAAACAAAGCTATCAAAACTAAAACTTGGAACGGCAGGAGAGCAATGAGAAATAAAAAACGAAATCCAAAAGCTGAAATAGAAGTGAATTTTTATGGACATACCAACGACAGAATATCCCAACAAAATCACCAGGAACCCAATCAACATCATCATCAGCATTACCAAAAGCGTCAGCTATAAACAGTAGCATCAACCGCAGTAGCATCAACATGCATGAATATTTCAACGTGGTTTTACTCATACTATACGACTGGCGTTCCAAAAGGAGTTGTGTTTTCAATTCAAAACTTTGTCTGTGTGTTTGTTTTTGTTTCTATTTTTAATATTTCTGGTTAAATGAAGGAATTCATTTTCATCCTGATTAACTTCATTAGCAGAAGCCACATTGCCATCATCGTTATCATAATGATTATCATTATATATCACATGGAATGCAGCAATTGCTGTGTGCCTATTTGGTTTGTGTTTTAACAACTTTTCGGTTCTTAAGGGAAAATTTCCATTTGATGTTTTAATTTTCTTCTCAAAATACTGTTGAAAATATGGTTACTATAGTCGATTAATTTAATAAGAACAAATGCTACAATTTTCACCATCGTTCACCCAAATGAAATTTTCTGACAAACTTTTGCCAGCTTGCTAGCCAGTTAGACATTCGAACTCATGTCTGGGTTTTAAATTTTGCGGGTATTCTAGTTGCGAATGGTCTAGCAAGGCCAGGCACCAGAAGCATATTTCGAATTAAGTTTAAACAACTGATCCTCACCTATAGTGGAGGTTGATGATACAAAGAACTTGGCAAATTAGATTCCAATATTATCACGAGAAACCTTATGCACTGTTCAGTGTTCAATTGGCGCACATACTCTGCCTGTCAATAGTTTAGAAATTAAATCTATTGACCTCATTCAGCATGTGTTTTAACTTCCACAACAAATTCGCCGTTTTAAGAATTTAATGTAAAACGAAAAGAAGAGAGTATTAGTGTGAGTATGAGTAGAGCTTTACGATTTTAAGCCCGATTAAATTTTAATTCGAAATTTAATTACAATTGTTTTGTATTGAGACTTTATCTATATATCTGTATCTTTGTCGTTGTTGTTATCTTTGCATTAGATTAAATATTTTCTTCCTGACATACATCCTATCAAACTCAACAACAAAGAGAATCAATTAATTCATGGCAAATACTTAAAACACAGTGCATACATATACACACACAAAATAACTAAACAGACTGTGAGATAGTGATAGCATTGGACAGAGAAAGAGAGAAGAAAAAATAATTTTAATCTGCCATCGCCATCAATAACAGTCAATTGGTTTTAGTAAAATAGTTTCTCAGAGAAAAATTTAAATTTCATAAATAATTAAATGCTGCCTTGCTGCCTTAGATTGTGCGAAAAAAGAGGCCTATTTAATGGTGAATTTAATGAATAATTAAAAGCGATCTTAAAAGCAATGAAATTCAAATATAAATTACAAAGACGCGGTTTTTTGCCATTTAAATAAGTGAAGTAAAGTGAGAGGGAATCCTAAATTATTAATTGAATATGGAAACCATTTGAATTGGGGGATTAAATTTGATATAATGCAGGGAAACTATCTTTAAAATTAAAGAAATTTAGGAATACTCAACCATGGCAATATTTTCCTCACTTCAGCCCAAAAAAAAAAGAAATGAAGGTTCCTGCATCTCTCGGAAATTTGCGAATCATTGCGCCATTACAGACTCATTTTCGTTTCATAAACTGCAGAATAATGCAATAATCTTCGACTTCAGTCTGTTAAGTTTGTAAATCTTTTGCCATAAATTTAAACAAAACAAATTCACAAATCATTGGTTGATCTTCAGGAAACAACAGACACTACACTGTACAAAATCGTAGCTGCAAAAGCAACCGTCACCTCTTTTTTATGGTACATTTTCATTTTATTGGCCATTTCTTTAACACTCTTAACTCAAAGTATCTCCGGGAAGAGTGTCTCATAGAGCAACGAACATACACTACCACCAACACAACATTTAATCATCATCGATGACTACGAAACAATACAAAGGAGAAAAAAACAAAATCTTTCAATATAAAATGAGTTGGAGAGCCAGTAGGAATAGTAACCGTTTAACTAATTGAACTAATCAGTTGAATAGGGACAAGAGAACGTCTTTTAATGGACAGAACAGAAACGATGTTTTACAACAATCTTTAGTCAAGATTACACCCCAGGTTCTCATTCCCTAATGTTGAGTGTTTTAATTTTATCAATGAGTTATTGAGAAACTTTTCATGGCATTTTATTTACTTTCAGAGTTTTTGTTTTAAAAGACTACTGAGAAGAAGTCGCCGAGAACCACTGGCTCGAGCTAATAACCTACAACACTATCTATTACACTACGGCGACTTCAAAATGTCTTTACAATCTTGCCAAGTCCTTGCACCGTAGGTTATTTTAGAGGCCACGTTTAAAACACCACTTTTACTATACGCTTTAACTCTTCTTACGCATTCTTCAGTTGTTAAACGATTCATACTCGCGAATCGTCACTGTTATCAACCAGCAACTTGAGGCTTGTCAGGACCACAGGGTTTGGGAAGATATTATAGGGAGATCCTTTACTCATCCAGAGCTTTATGACAGAGTATATGATGACAGTAACTCAGTATCTCTTTTCAACAATGAATAACAATTGTCACTATCATGCAATTCAAATTTTGTTTAGACATGCGAGATGTAGAATTTAAAATCTACAGCAACTCCATAGATGAAAGTGATTATTCCAAATCCAGCAAACCTCCAACCCTTTTTCATATTTCGTTTTCTTAGAGATGTCTGACCGGGAGCATTGATAGAAGATAGGGGTGCTTTTTATTACTCCAATTTCAATAATCACTTTCAATAATTACCCCTTTTCTCTGTAAACATGCATTCAGTATTTGATAATGACTTTTAGGATCCACAAATTATGGTCGCCGATATTTTCTGTTTGGTATTCAGTAGCCATATTCCATATTTCCTATTGGGTTAACCTTGTGGTTTACTCTTCCACTGCCTCGTTAAACTAAAAGAATTGTTGATTGGTGCCAAAATATTACAACCTTAACTTTAAGGTTTCAGACACTTTCATAAAATTCCCGAAGGACAATAACAAATGACACTGGCAATGGCAGCCAATACAAACGCTATAGCGAATATGCTATAGAAATTACAGCAACAACAACAACATCATCTAGCATGTACCAAATGACGATGGTACTTGAAAAAATACCAGCATAAAAAATGGGTGAAAGAAGTCGAAACAACGTTGAACGAAAAACTTTCAAATGAGGTTGACTGTGCTTATATTTTAAAACTTTTTTGTCTTTCTCCCAAGTCCGGTTTACAAAGATAGACACGGCCATTGCAAACTGCTGACAAGGAAGAGGTAAGGGGCTTAAAAGCATGGCAAGGTATGGTACAAGAACAGCCAAAACAACAAAGCCATGAAGGCAACATAGTTTAGGCACGATGTGTTGCAATAACTGAAACAAAAAATGAGAATCAAACGTCACCGTCATCTTCGAAGAGCAACAAACGAATGCTTTGGAAGAAGAAAAATGTTGCCCAGCAACAAAAAGCCAACAACACCTTTAACAAATGAAACAACAACAACAAAGGATATGATTCCTTAAGCGTTTGCAACTATAGAAATTCATTACAAACAAACAAAGAAACCGAAAAAAGAAAAACTTTTCCTTTTTTCTCTTTTTCCTTTTGTTGTTAATTTCTTTGTTGTTGTTCTAATTTTTTTTTTGTTAAAGAAAAAGCATTTACTTGCAAGCCAAGAGAATCTATATTGAAGTGGAATCGAAGAGAAAATTCTTTTAACAACACACACTGAAACATATAGAAATGTACCTCTCATCTTCATCAGATGCTGGATGGTCATTTGGGTAGCCGTTTACTTGGGAGTATTAAACAAAGTTACAATTACAGCAACAACAACAATAACAGAAAAACAAGTTTCTTTTTTGTAGTTTTCTTAAATTCTAAAAAACTTACAAAAATATTGCAAAAGTGTTTGCAATTGTTGAGCATTTGAGAGCACAAGAGCAGCAGTGACTGTCAATGACAAAAATTTGAAGAGTTTTAAAACTAGGGTGACCATATCACAAATATAATAATATTACATTCCTTTGTCTATTTTTTTGGATGATGGCATGCATTTTTTAAGACGGTGACTAGCATTTATTGGTCAATGACTTGCATTTTTTAGCGATAAGAAAGGTGTTAGCTTCGTTCCCCGTACAAGATCCGAATTTACATCTCCCAAGTAACGTCCGGCCGTAAGAAAAACTGTTTTGGAATCCTTGATACCATGGCTATCCAGCCCATTTCCCACACAAATCCATTTCTTATCCGATTTAGTGTCATTTGTACAGTGACAAGACCTCCTTTTTTCACAATAAGGATCATCCTTCCCAGACACTGTTAAAACAATAATTGTTTTTTTTTTCAAAATTTTTTAATTTTTAAAACAATTTGTGAATTACCAGAGAAGCTGTTACACTCAGGAATGTGTGGAGTATAATCCTTAAGGAATGGAAAAGATATTACAACTCAAGTTCTACTCAGTAAGGCAAAGACTATAAAGCTATCTTGTATAATGTGAGACTAAAAAGCAAAAATTTATAAATTGGGCCAACTTTATGGTCGGAAAAAATAAAAACAAATCATAAATTAAAACTGATAATGATTTAAATAAATAATGGTTTAAATAAAAACACAAAAAATATTTACAATAAAAACAACAATAAGAATAAAATATAATTAAAATTGAAATTGCAATTCCAAAATTTATTTTTAATATTTGACTTTTTGACAAACATAAGCAGGAAACAAAAACATACGATAGAATCTCAGTAGAAGAATTCAAATACTTTGTATATGATGTTCTCATTGCGTACAAAACTCCTTTCGAAGACATTGAGTAAGGAAATTGCTGTTAGAAGCAAGCTTTGACAATCTTTGATAACTATTTCTACTGAAGCTAATTTTACGACGGAAATTTTTTATAGCGGCGCAGCTCTAGAAGCAAGAGTAGAAGGTATCTGAGTGATTGAACTAGCTGTGGCAGAATGGAATGTTAAATGTTTCACTGAAAGGCTTGAATAGAGACTGTTGAAAATATATTGTGTGCTTTGATTACCGCTCTTGTTATAAATGAACTCTGCATCGCAGCGTCGAAATAAAATCCTAAATTACTAATCATTGAAAATCATGTAGTTTTTGTTACACGAAAATATCTGGCAGAAGGATATAGTTTTTACTACAATTCGTAAAGGATGATTTAAAGTGAAGAACTACTAAGATACAGGCATATATAAGCCATTTTGGGCATCTCAAATATTTCCAAACTTGTGGTTTGTGGGACATCATAAGGAGTACACCTCCTCACCTTAGCTAAAGTGCCTCAATCTTAAAACTTTACTGAAGGCGATGGAACGAACCTGCTGTATGACGTTAAACAATAGGAAAGAAATTTAGGAATTTGCGCTGAGATTACTATAGAAATGGTACAAAGTATTTGGGTCGGAAGTCAACCCAACCAAATGAGAGTTAAGATTAGAGAGAGTAGCGTTTCCTCTACAGAATAACTCAAAATATCTTGGGATCATATTGGACAGCAAACTAAACTTATTTTTGTAAGAAAGCAATGGGCCTACAACTGAAAATTGTATGCTGGGCAAACGAATTCGTAATCAAGCCAACACTCGGCCTCCCAAATAAACTATTTATATCTATTGAGGCGGCTGCCAATTTAATCTAAACTTACTACCCAAGTGCTTTAAATTTCAATAAAAGAAACAAACTGAAGGTAACATAGATAGACTTCAGTTATGTGATATGAAGGTGTAACTCTCACATATCTTTGTAGTATCGTCGGATAAATAAGTGACACGAAGAAATAATAGAAAATCACTTCCACTCTATTCTAATTAAACCTGTGGGTTCTTTTCGTTTCTTCTGTTGGTTCACCTCACTCAAATCTAAAGTTATTCTAAAAAACCGTTGCCTTTATCGTTTTAAAAGCAAATTTCTATTACGAAATATCAGCCCTCACATAGTCTATCCACCGAGTGATGTCGCGATTTACATTTCCTATAATTCACTGTATTTTCAGCAATACCAACTCTCTATTTCTATATTTCACCCTCTTTCACTTCTTTATTTGCTTAAATGTTTTCCTTTTTGATTCTTTTGTAGTGCTGTTTTTTCTCTTTTTTTACGATTTTATTGTCGTTTTTTGTTTTTATAGATCAAATAAGACTACGAAGAGAGTCTTTTATGTTGTGCTACTGGCTATTTTTTGTCTAAAAAGGGTAGTCAAGTTAAAGCTTTGTTTTGTTGCTGTTGCTGTTCTAATTCTTGTTGTTTATGTCTTTACATTTCTATTTTTTTTAGCAAAAACAAAAAAGAAAAATAAAACACTGAAGCAACAACTTTAATCTGGTTGTCGTATTTAAGAATTATCCACTTTTTATCCGGTCGTCATGCTTGCTGTATCAAGGCCATGATTGTGTTATTTATACAGGAAACACTGCGCTGCTATTGAAGACAAGGAGTTTAAACTTCAAAGTTTTCAGAAATCGTTTCTATTTATTTCTTATTTTTTGTTGTTGTTGTTGTTGTTGTTGTTGTTAGGGAATGACCACTAAAAAATTTAAGCTGTTGGACATACGGTAAAAAAGTATAAAAGTTTATTGATGGGTTGTTTCTTTGCCTAGTCGAAAAGTACACTATGGTCGGTGGAGCTCAAAAATTAGATTATTTAAACCACAAATTGTTTAATGGTTTAAAAACATTACACAACATTTGGCACATAAAAGATAATGGGTTTAGTGTTTAGAATTATACGATTTGCAATAGTCGGTGTTTCTACACTTGGTTTGCGTCTCCGATGAAGAGAAAATATCTGACATTTACTCACTCACTTGTGCACAATCATTGTTGGGAAGTTTTATATCATCTACTTTATGACCCAGACCAGGTCACGCTTAACTACTGCTTTGCTTCGATTGCTATATTGTTCTCCTCTATACCACCCATGTTGTGTGTATTACTGTCGTCTAGGAGCGGCGAGACCTACAGTTTATTTTCGGCTCTGAACAACTGATTTTGAAAAACTTTCCATGGGAATTTTATTCATTCTGCAAGTTTTTTGGAGAAGACTGCTGAGAAGAAGTCGAGAAAAGAAAAATTGTTTTCTTTATTTAGTTTTGTTTGAGATGTCGAGCTGTAGTTGGAACTACGAACTCTGATTTAATAAGCACTATCTACTAGATTAAGGCGACTAGGCTAGATAATAATTACTGATGATCTTCATTGAAAATTATGAGGCCAGAACTGCGCGGCATTCTGCATAAATCTCTCTCCAAGCATTTTATTACACATCCGCTCTATTTGCGCTCATGTTCAAGCGCAAGAAGCTACACAAATGGATCATCATCGTGGACTATGTTGTAAATTAAATAGATTGGAAGTGAGCCCTCAGCTCACATTATTACATTATAATTACAATACGTTCTTTAGTTTTTGATATTGTAAGGAATATTAAACAAACTATTTTTCTTCAATTTAATCCCATAGCGCCTTGATTCATGTTCTAAGTAAGAAGTCGTTTTAATATCTTAACCGTAAACCACAAATATGACTGGAGATTGCAAAAGTTGTTTACGTACCCAAATGTTAGTTGATGTAAAAGCAACAAAAATAAAAACAGCAACCATTACAACAATCACATTTAAATACAAAAAAATATGGATCTTGTGTTTGGGGTATCTAATACATAAAATTGAATTTCTTTTTTCTTGTCCAAGCCCAGAACTGAAAATTAAAAGAAATTGAAAAAATATACAGAAAAAGATGAGAGAATCTCATTTTCATCCACTTGAAATATTAGGCTTCATTTCATCTTTGAAATACACCAGACAACAGCTATGGAAAGTGAATTTATTTCTTCTTTTTTCCTTTCGGTCCATTCAAGTGCCCCCTCATTTAATTGTTCAGTTTGGGCACTTCTTACACACGCTAGAGACCTTGGACACATACACACATATTTTCATTAAATTCTTTTGCATCAGCATTCCTTCTATTTTATTTTTTTGTCTTGTATTTTGCTGCTTCTTGTTTTATTTTTTAGTTTAATTTTATACTTTTCTTTTTTAAATTCTATTCTATAATATGGGTTCGTTGTTTGCTGTATCATACCCTACATCATGATTTGGTAGAGAGAATAACAGAGTTCTCTTGGAGGCTATCAAGTTAATGTATCGAGCATGTCTATATCGCGAATTATATTTGAATGATGCAGAACAACGTCGTCGTAGTCTAGTAGGTAGTGTGTTGGCTTATAATGCGCGAGGCCACGGTTCCCATTAAATATGAAAAAAATATTTTTTCGGTGACTTCTTCTCAGCAGATTTCTGGGAAAAACTCCGAGAGTAAATAAAAATTGCCATGAAAAATTTTTCAAAAATCAATCGTTCGGAGTCTACTTTAAACTGTACGTGACGCCATTCTGTATAAAATTTACACACACAACACAAATAGTGTGAGAAGCTAGCTCGTAATACTGACTTAAGGATTGTAATGACCAATTATGTGTATGTACGATACCACAACACACGTTCTCTAAATGCAAATGATAGGAAATGGGGTAATGAAATTGAAAGAAGAAATCGGTTCAGAAGCTATTGAAAATGAATGAAACAATTCGAGGCAAACAAAATTTAAATTCTGAAAATAAAAAAAGCTGACCGAGACAATGAACATGGACGCAGGATCGTAAGTGGATCACCCACAGCCTCTATTCAAAATAAATCGCGTACTGGATAGAGAAATTCTAAAACGGAGTGGGGTCCACATCCACAAGGGATCTCTGTTAAAGCTTTTCTAATAACCAGCTGACCTTAGATAACCCCAAACTAACGACTCTGATAGACGGTATAGCATTTGGAAGATTTCATGCACATCGACTGGCCGACCAATACAAAGAGCTTCTTAAATGCAACAGGCTGAAGCAAACTCTATGTGGCTTTGATTTTTTCTCCCAATAATTGTTTACCCGAATCACGCAATTTATAACTTTTTAAAACGTATGCACTTGGTACAAAACAATCGGTGTTGTTCGATGTAAATGCACACCATGCAAGAATAACTCCCGCGGAATCATTAGTACGTTGAACAGGTATAATGTAGTCGAACTTGACCGAAAAATAATTTTCTAATCCAAGCATTTCGGGTTTTTGTTTCTGTTCTTGAAACTGTAGCTGGATTTAAACCAAAAACAACAGCAACAACAGCAACAAGAAAAAATCTCCCAAAAAAGATTACAAATTTATCTTTTCTGTCGTCTTGCCATTCATCCATCCAGCCATTTATTCGTCCATCTATTGTAGTTCTAAACTCTAAAACATGTCTAGACAACGAGGCTGTATAAATTGTACGAAATTTTTATATTTCATTTGACTTTCAAAAACTCCACACAAAAAAACGGAGAACAATTTGCATATGCACTTTTGTCTTCCTTTCCCAGGGTAAAGGGTGATACAATTTGCTCTACTTTCTGTCTACACAAATGAATGAATGCCGCCATAAAGCACAAGAGCGCCACTCTCCATTGTTTTATTTTTTTTCTCTTGTATGTGATTAATGAAATTTCAAGGGTATTCCTTTTATCTTTACTCCCGTACCCTTAGCAAAAAAAAAAAAAAATACACAAAATGGGAAAAAGCTGAGAGAACGAAAAATCTTGTTAAATGAACGAAAATAATCGAAATTGTAAGACAGGCTACAATAACGTGATTAATGTTAGGAAATTCAAAAATGTTAGGAAAATTTCATTAATTTAAGGCGCTATTTTACGAAGTATATTTTTAAAAGAGTACCTAATGGAATACAACACGGAAATTCCACAGGATTACATAAAAGGAAAGGCATTGCATAGCTTATATATACCATTTGGATCTTCGCTTTTCTAATTTCAGATTGTTTAATAATTCCCTCAGAACCCAGAGGATTTTCGAATTCTCCGTTTTGACATAATATAGCTGAAAGCCAGTAAATTAATAAATCCATGCAATATGTGTCCTTAGGGCACATGAATTCGCACAACAGTTTTGTCTGATATCGTATGATACATAATCAGTTGATAAGCTATGACGATAACAACTTGTATCAACTTTGTCAAAAGAAATCCAATATCGATAATTAATACAGCAGTTCTGTTCTATCACTTCTTCATACTGACATACATAAATCAAACCAGACAATAATGAAACTTTATTTTCTAATATTTTCTAATAAAAAAGGACCACAAGAAGAAAAACGTTTTCACTTTCAGTCTTTAATTCTGTTCCTGTTCTTTTCGAAAACTAAATAAATGAGTCAAGGTTAATTTGGTAACCATTGTCTTAATTAATTTTATTAATGAAAACACAACAAGCAAAAACGACAAAAAAAGATGCACAAGTAATAACAAAACAAACACTTTAACTCTACGAAATCCTCATTGTTCACGCTATAGAAGACAAGACAACACAAGACAAGTAACATAGGCAAACAACAGCAACACAACTCTTGGTTCTAACGAGAGCTGTGTGGAAGAAATGAGTGCGCGGCCACAGGGAGAATGAAGAGAAGATCACAAAACAACAACAAACAACTGCTGAATTGTTTGATCATAGACTACTAAATGACGACGATGATGACAATTATTATAACGGTGCACAACAAGTGAATCGTATTCTTGTAGAGATTTTTTTTCGATTCTCTCAAAACGGCAACAGAAAAAAATCAACACGAATAGAAAAACAATTCGATTAAAAGAGAATACGAAGCAAATACACAATTAACAAAATGAGAACAAAAAACTGAAAGCATGAACTATTGGAAGCAAGAAAAAGGAAAAAACACTAACTACAGTTATGAAATATACTGGTCATACAGGGTGTTCAAATTCGAGTTTATATTTGAATTTTATTTTCAAATATACAGTGACTCAACCTAGCACAATCGATAATCAATTTTGAGGTACATGGGAATATATTTTAAATTTAAATTATATAGGAATGTATTGCTGCTTAAAATTTAACTCCTTAATTGGTTATTACAGCCTAGTTTCACATCACCCATGTTGGGGGTGTGTTAATTTTATTGATGAGCGACGGAACTACACTACGCCTCTGACTCTGAAGGACAAATTTGAGAAAGTTTTCATGGCAAGTTTTATTTTTTTGAAATGAAACCCCGCCAAAAGAAATATTTTTTCATATTTCGTTCGATTTCGAGATATCAATGCTGTTATTTGGACCCTTCTACACATCAAAAATCTGTGAGTTCACCTGCATAATTATTCAATCAAGAAGAAAACCAAGCACTTCCATCACTTTTTCGCAGATTTTGTGTAGTAACTCTCTGACAACTGGAAAAATGTTGATTTTTAAATGCTACACTATTAGCCCAAAAGAAATAAACTAACTTCATCAAATCCTTGCAGGTTGATGGCCAATTATCATCACCAAAAGGTAAAATAATTCCTTTTCCACATATGTTTTGGGATTTTTCTCAAAGTTTTTGTCGCAAGACAGCTGAAAGAAATTCTTTTCACAATTCGTTTGGTTCTCGATGTCTGAGCTGGAAATTGAACCATGGACTCGCATCTAATAAGCCAACACACTACCTACTGATCTACGACGACTTTGAAGAAGGTTTATGGGTACAAATACTCAAAAATTTATGATTCCTAGCACACAATTTAACATCCATTGCGCTAGGAGAACTGTTGAGGAATATTTTAGTCTGCAAAATACACATTCCAATTTCCTGACGCTTCTAACTACTTTTTTCCACAAGTTCTAAATATTTCCCTAAGCATGGGAGTTCGCAATCTCCTCCACATCGGGTATAAGCACATAGCGTTCCCTAATTGAAGATTCTAATTCATATAGAGATCCAGGATTTTTCTTAGGGATTTGTACGTTTGGACTTTAAAGGTTCACATGTAAGATATTTACCTTAACTTCAAGGAAAAACATTGTCATCGAGGCTGTAAACCTTTTGCCTTAATTTATTTGTTGACCCAAAAACTCCATTTCCATTCAACCGCTTATGGTTTTTGCCGACTGCGTTGAAGACAGGGCAAGACATCAAGAACTACTGTTTAAGTACTTAACAAGGTATCAAACGAGGTACTGCAAACCGTATAAAAAAGCCTCATCAGAAAAATTTACATACAAACAAACCTGCGTCTGTTCTCACTCTAAATTTTTTTCCTATACTGCTATGCATCTTTGCATTCTGGAACACATTGGCCACTGGCATATGATAATACAGCAGGAAAGACAATTGAATGGAATTCTCCAGGCAGCACAAAACATGTGAACACCTGATAGAAACTGAATTGATCAGAAGTAAAGTTATTGGATCATGACAGACGCCGATGAAAGAATTTTCGTTGCTCGACTTTGTTTCATTGTGGAATCATAGAAACAACGTTTCTATTCAAACAGGTGTAATCCATAAGAAGCATTTGATAGAACGCATGGTAAGCGGTAGTGGAAGACCGTGTACTAAAATATAACACAAATGGGGATGAGCAAATAGATCGACTGTACGTAGCTGATTTAAAATCAAACAAATTACTGGTGATAAGATTACTTGGAATAATTTTGAAACGGTCATGTGATCCTTAATGGAACAATAAAGGTAGTCATGCATATAAGAGTTTAAAACACAAAAATATTTAAATCATTTCTTACAAAATAGCTGACAAGCAATGAAATGTTAAAAATCTATTGAAAAAGTCACCAAGAAATTCTTAAATGCCCTCTGGCTATGGTTTAAAAATAAAATTCTTAAACCACAAACAACAACAATGACAATAGAAAATAAAGCAAAAATATTTGTTGTGACTAGACAAGGTGCCATAAATTCAGTTTTACATCAATGGAAAGTAGAAATTATAGCACTTACCTGGTATATCCAACAGAAAAATAACCAATTGGTGGTTCTTTGATGAACGGGAGGCAGTCTGCTTATTACTATTACAGTGCTTCTGGATGAAAACACAATGGCGGCAATAAATTTAGGACAGCAACGGCAACATTTAAAAACTTTTCTAAAAAATTTCTAAAAATTTAAATTTTTAAACTTTAAATAAAAAAAATTAAAAAAAAATGTTTTTTTACACACTTTTTTGTTATCTTTCTATGGAATATCACTTCACAATTTTTATGTTGCACTCATATTTATTCTTTTTTTTTTTTTGTTTTATATTCTTTTTATCTTTTGCTTATATTTTTGGCCATTAAAAACATTTTCTAAGCCTTTTTAATAACCGGTTTTGTATACGTTTGGGACAATTTTTTTTCTTCTTGTTACGCTTTTTTTCTATTTAACCAGAATCTTTCTTTCACTTATAACCAGAATCCTAGCCTGGCTTTTTCTATTTTTTTACATTTGTAGTGATTTTTTACACACCGTTTAGTTTAAACGAATATAAGACCGTACGCGAGAAACACAACAAAGGCAAAAATATTACAAACTCGACCTTGCATTATCATGGCAAAACTTACACTGAACAGCAAGAACACTGAACAGCAGAACAGGCAACATGTTA
This sequence comes from Sarcophaga variegata, assembly GCA_932273835.1. NCBI lineage: Eukaryota > Metazoa > Arthropoda > Insecta > Diptera > Sarcophagidae > Sarcophaga > Sarcophaga variegata. Next base: position 99,334,243 of record OW026358.1, read on the forward strand.
GTGGGTAAACATACCGAGAAATGCATGCAAAAAGCATTTACAAACACTCGCAAAAACAGTTCTTTAACCTTTTTCAATTGATTCTTTTCTTTTTCCAAAAACACAAAACTTTACTAAAAGCACATGCAATGTTTTACACTCGACACACACACATTCGTATACATATGCTCTCAAAAACTTCATGTTACAAGAATAACAATAACATTAAAATACCAATTCTTCTACAGTAACAAATTTGAGTAGTACGAGTAGTATATTTTTACACTCCTTAGCTGTTATTGCTGGTTTGTTTGCTTTTAAAAACACCATATATATTCTCCAAGAGAGGCTCTACCATAATATGTAGATGTATGTATGCGTGCTTGTTTTGCTGTAATAATAATAAATTTAATCGTTTGCTTTATAACGAGTCCCATTCGTTTAATATTTGTTAAGATCTCGTTAATTGCAACAGGCAAAGTAGAAAAACTAAGAGAGAGAATGCAAAAAATTAAGAAAGCTTTTCATGTCTTTTTTATCATACACTCTCTTCTATGAACCGGCCTTTCGTTCCTTTTTTTCTTCCTAAAGTCAACTGTTATTGAATGAAAACATGTGTATGTTGCTTTTTTATTTTGTGTTTTAGGACATAATAATTGTTGTTTATATTTGAGAGAATGTTATCTGTCTCTCCTGTTTATTTTTGCAAATAAACTTATTCGGTAATTTTTTTCGTGTGCGTGTTTTAAAAACGTTTTATGAGTCGCTTGTCTGGACTGTTATTAAAATGGCTCAAGTTATTTACAGTCTTTAAGTACGCTTATTTCCACTGTTCTTATAATGGCTGATGTTATTTACAGTCCTTAAGACATTTGTTTATATCAGGGTGAGACATTTTAATGGCACAGTACCAAAATGTGTAGCACAAAAGGTACCAAATAAGTAAATTAATAATTGGGGACGGCGTAAAATAAAGCTGTTGTATAGGAATTTTTTACAAGAGAGGCTTTAAACACCTGAAAGGCTTCCTTTTTGTAATTCGTGTAAATTTTTGCATTGTATCATAAATAAAAAAATGTTTTCTTCTGATTATTTACTCCATTAAGATACTAAATAATAATTAAACGGTATTATTACACACTGTAAACCATAAGTAGCACGATGTACAAGCGTAGTGTGTACAGCAGTAGTGTTCAATTTCCAATGTGTTTCGGTTTGTAAAATATTCAATCTCTCTCTTGTGCTCTCTTGCATTTTATTAATCTCTTTTGTCGATTCTACTATCGCGTTTAAGCAGCTGTTTTACTTTTTTGGGGGATTTGTTGTTTTTGGTTGATATGCCGCTATATATTTCTAGCCTTCGCTTGTTGTTTTTTTATTGTTTATTTTTTTTGGTCTTTCTTCCTACTTTGTCCTTTACGTTTTTGCCTTCGAACTCATTGTTGTTTATTTGCAACTCTCTAGAGAGTTGATTTGCATTTCGTTTAATTTTTTGAATGAGACAAATGCCGCATATTTAAAAAAATTCCAAAAGTATTTCAGGTATTTTTAGGAGGAAATTAAAGCAGTAAACATATTGTGAAAACGTCTATTTTTTTTAAAGGAACTAAAAATTAATTTTCATTTATACTAACACAGAATATAAATAAAAACAATTGTATTTAAAAGAGTTTGGTAACGGGTAATTGAAGAAGAACTTGTAACTTTCTATTGATGAAGTTAACATAATAAACCAAAAGTGACTGCATTCCCAACAATGTTAAACGGCGTCCATTTATGGACTGAGCGGAGATACTCTTTATCAACCTCCAATGGGAGTCTGTGTTTTGAAAAATCAAATTTCAAAAAAGCTAAGTCGAAGAGTGGGTAAACCTCAGTCAACATACATACAGAATTGATCATTATAACACTTTAGTCGTTTCTCTGTTAAACAAGCCCAGTATTACATATTTCTTTAATATTGCAGGGAAGCATAGTGAGAATGAAAAACAAGACTGCTAGCAGACGATGAAGACATCGAAGGCATCTCACCTAGCAATTATTATTATTGAAAACGGAAAAAAATTCATTCACATTGTAAAGCACTGACAACTAAACCAATTCGGAAATTTTAAACCATTAACTGACTTGATGACTGTCTGTCTATTGGTGCAACAGCTTGAATTTTTATGCTTAAAATATATTTATTGCTGTTGTTTTTGTAGTTGGTCTTCATTATATTGGCAATTTTAGATGTCCTTGTTAATTTTATCTCATTTACTGTTCATTACCTTTCATTACCATAAAAATGCATACGCAAACATGCACACATTTTCACATTCTGCAGCCTTAATTGCACTTTAAAACCCTTGAAACAGAGCCAAACAAAAACTATTTCATCATCATTATTATAGCCATCGCATGATCATGATGATGTTTTTGAGCACGGCAGCGCAGTTAAAAGATTCGCAATGTAAATGTCATTTTTTAAACAATCACTGGCTATTTTTTGGTTTTTTATTTTGTTGCCCAGGACTAAGAGTCCTATTTTTGTTTCGCTCTTCAATATATTGTTGTTGGGATACAGAAAAGGAAGCTATTCTGTGTTCATTTTCGCATTGAAATTCTTGTGACATTAAATGCATTTTTACCAACATCAAATGAAAATTTCTGACGTCTAGGAAACAACAAAAACAACAATAACACCAACAGAAAGTACTACTACCACTACATTAAGAAGAAACTACAAGAACTGTCCATGAACGTATTGCAATTTTATACTCAAACCACCTGACACCGATTCTGTCTGACTCTCTTGTATCGCCCATACAGCAACAACATAACTTCATTACAAACAACAACAAAAGACCAACAAAACAGCAACAAATATGAGGTATGTTCTGCATTCAATTGAGAGTCCTGCTGAATGGCTTTTCGCTTACCTACTCGTGACACTGCTCTATTGGAAGTCATGCTGAATGACTTGATATTCCGTCGCTGGTTTATTCAGGCAGTGAGGAGTGGTGTAAAATACTGTTCACGCCTTAACTTTACCACCAACACGCCTAATCGTTGTACTTGGGTGTACTTTGGGTGATACTCTAGACGTAATGGAGGACATAATATTTTCCATCAGATCTGAAAAGGCAAAACTGACTTTTAGCTCCAAAGTATGTTTTTGCTGAATGTCGTTGGTTTATTGCGTTGTTCTCTCGAAAACGCTACACAAGATTTTATATTTTTTTGTTTTTGATCCACCCACGTAAGTTCTTCTCATCTAGACTTCTTCTTATTGTCTTGGACGGTATACATATGTACATACCAGAGAACTGCAACCGGTGATTCGGTAGTTAAAATCATGACACTTTCATTCAACTGATCATATATACATACATATTCCGTAATACTCGTTCTGATTATTCATTCTTAAATCAATCGCACCTTTTATGTGAGTGGCATTCATTTTAAAACAGACACGTCATCAGTTTTCAGAGTGACAGAACGTTTGAAGATCTGGGCATGGTGGTAAGCATGCCCCAAGGCAACCGGCTGGTTTCATACGGAGCTCGGGGTGGTTCAAAACCACCACAGACAAATCATAACAAGGAGGCTTACCTCTACACTGGGTAATACAATAGGCCATCTAGGCAACCAAGTGAACTTGCTGTGAATGTAATGTAAGAATGGTAAGCGAATCGATAAATTCGACTGGATACAGTCAGAATGTATAATTTTGGGCAATATGTATGCATATTGCAAGAATATGAAGACCTAACGACATTTACAACGCTCCCAGTCTCCTTAAGCTTCTTTAAAAACGAGTCAATAATTTTTTGTTCATAAATTCCTTGTCGTTTGAATCATAACTTTGAGTAGACTAGATTTTATCTATTTTTTGTACGTGTTCTTCGGTTGTTAAGTGAGCTGACAGCTTTGTTTTTAAAACCACTAATTGGATAACTCGATACAAATCTAGAAATAGGCTATGTTGCAAACATGATATTAAGGAATGTGATTTAATTTCTTGCATACGTTTATTTGAGAAGATACGTCATTAATGTTGTTTCAAATAACACTGTATTGTTGTCATTTCGGCAGTCGATTATTTTTGTAGCATAACTTTTCCAATATTGGGATCCACGTTATACATACATATGTAAGTCTCTTTCTTTTTCTTTTTGTCTCCTGTTTCTCTAGGACAAGCCACTCCTTTCATTTATATGAAATGCCACTCACTCAAATGAGTTTATAAGTTATTTTCCTATTTGTTTGGTTACCCTCTTTATATTTTGAAAAAACTCAATTGGTCAAATATTTTTGAATTATTTCTTATTTATATGAAGAGTCACTAATCACTCATATATTGAAATATATTTGAGGCATTGTCATATTAATTTTCGTAGACCTTTTAAGTTTAGTCGCATCGTTTTACGAAAAATACTCCACTCAATTGCTCAAATATTTTTGAGTTGCGTCACTCATTTATTTCAAAAGTCACTCATTTACTCATTAAAATATTTTTAAAGTATTTTCATACAAACTTCCGATCGCATTTTAAGTTTAATCCCCCAGTTTTACGAAAAGCACTCAATCGCTCAAATATTTTTGAATTATGTTCGTACGAATCTCGTCTGAAATCATCAAACAAAAACAGGATACCAGAAAAAACAAAAAGTTGCCAGGGATCCTGAGGTCCTGTTTTTATAAGACGAGCGATTAAACACACGTTCGTCTATTTATATGGAAAGCACAAACAAAAACAATCAAAAAGCACTGTGCAATAATATAGAATATATGGAACTCAATATGGTCGCTCAAAATTGTTCAAAAACTATGAATTGCAGAGCTGTTCTAGGAATTGTAATGTTTATTAAACAAATACTGATGACTGAGACAATTTTTTCAATTACAAATTGTAGCTCAATGCATAACAAATAACTTGTAAATATTACATACGATAGGGTACACACATTACATTTTATAGAAACAGTTATTTGGGATCGACCAATGACCAAACGGAAAATTGTTAAATTTTGATTTTCTTTCTCTTTGTGGTCATTCATTTAATTATTCTGATTGCCTGTTACATCTCGGTAAGACAATCATTAGATGAAGTATCATAAAAGGAGCGCAGCGAGTATAAAGGACGTGAACGTATATAAAGAACATCATGTGTACGTACATATATCTTAAACAAAACCACTGGTAAACCTTAATAATTAATAATCTGATTACAAACAATGGATTATTAAGTTACAGGAAAAATACAACAGAGATCATCTAATCAACGATTCTAATAACCCGATAAATTTAAAATCGTCTTATTTTTTTCAATGTTCTTCAATGTAATACATATAATTCCGGTAAGCATTTACGTTGCTCTTCATGTGCCGAAAACGTACGTTCCGTTCCGTTCCTTTACGTTCCATGGACATTTCGCTATCTCGGCCTTTATAAAAGCGGACTTCGACAGCAAACTCGACTTGGTCGCCAAACATCTACATAATTGACACATAAGAAGTAGGCTACAAAAAGGTGCATAAGGTAGGGTATGTGCTTTTTTTTGGAAACAGTTATTTGGGATCAACCAATGAACAAAGAGAAAAATAGTTAAATTTTGTGTTTTTCTGTCTTTTGATTTCAGTTCGGTCCAGAACGTAGAGATATCCTCGGATATTGAATTGGGACGAACTAACAAGGCTGGTAAAGGACTAATAATTTCCGACATATTACAGGTCAACGGTGGCCTAATTTAAATAGATTATCGTCCGATAAGGACTGTTTCTCTACTTTGCCTAAATGACATGCTTATCCACCGAACACTGCTCTATTGGAAGTTATGCTGAATGACCTGATATTTCGTCGCTAGTTTTTCAAGCAGGGCCCAATCGTTTTAAGCGCGTACTTTGGGTAATGCTCTGGCAGATATAATGTTTTCCATCAGATCTGAAAAGGTAAAACTTTAACTCTTAGTTGCAAAGTATGTTTGACTACAATGTCATCGGTTTATTGCGTTGTTCCCTCAAAAACGCTACACAAGATTTAATATTTTTCTTTTGATCAATCCACGTAAGTTCTTTTATTTAGTCCTCTTCTAAACGTCTTGGATGGTTATACATATGTATTTATGTACATACCACGGAACTGCAGCCGGTGATTCAGTACTCAATAACATGATAATTCCACTTAACTGGTACGCCTTAATACTCGTTCTGATTATTCATTTTCAAATCATTCGGTACAACATCTTTCATGGGAGTGACATGCACTTCAAAACAGACACGTCATCAGTTTTCATAGTGTCAGAACGTTTGAAGATCTGGGCGTGATGCTAAGCATGCCACTAAGCGAACCGGCCGCTTTCATACGGAGCTCGGAGTGGTTCAAACCCATCACTAACGAATCATAACAAGTGAACTTACTCTACACTGGGTAATACAATGAGCCATCTAGGCAACCAAGTGAACTTGCTGTGAATGGTAAGTTCCCTGCTGATCTAGTAAATCGAATTGATGAATTCGCCTGGATACAGTCCGACTGTAGCTAATAATAATTTCGATAATATGTATGACTATTGCTATAATGCGCCAACCTAAGGACGTCTGTAGCGCTTCCAATCCTTGATTAAACTTCTTTAAAATCAAGTATTTATTTTATTTTTATTTATTTTATTTATTTATTTATTTATTTATTATTAGTCATAGCACTACAAGATAATAATCTTATAAATGAAAGTGCTATGGGAGTACATCAAAGAAACAAAATAATAACAAATCATTGATTATATATGTAATGAAATGTTATATAATAATGTAGAAATAAAAATGAATAAGAACGTGTTAAAATCACGGGAAATAGGAATCGATACAAAAAAGGATAAAAAAATGAATATATGTAAAAAATAAATTAGGAAAACTACAAAGAACAATATATACAAATATAAAGAAATATACAAACAAAGTAAAAATATATACATATACTAAGATACAATGAAATTTAAAGATAAATTAATTAAAAAAATGAAAAATTAAAAATAATCATTAATAGAAATAGAGAGAAAAAAAAATTCACAAAAAAAATCAAGATATGCTAAAAACTACTTAAACCTTTTTGAACTTAATTGCATTGCCTATGTTCTGAATATAATTAGGTAGTGTATTCCAAAGACTGATGGTGTGTATAAAAAACTGGCGTTGTGACAAAAGAGTCCTATGTCTGTGTTGGATAATCTTCATACCGCGGTTGGATCTAGCAAATGTAATCCTACTAAATAAGTATATTGGCTGTTTTAAAGTAATAATCTTATGGAGGAGAATAAGGCATTTTATATTTAATAGATTATCAAAATTAACTCCGAACATCCGGTATGAAAATTATGATATATGGTCTCGACGTCCCCTAATAAAAACATATCTGGCTATATTATTATAAGCCAGGTTGAGTTTCCGCCTATCGTCAGTATCACAGTTTGCGAAAATTTCACATCCGTATAAAAGGACAGGAATCAAATACGTTTTAGCCAGTTGCATACGTATGGCAAAGGGAGCCGAATCTATAACAGCCCACAAGTTTCTAAGCATACCATAAACTTTACCAACGATGACGTTAATGTGGTTAGACCACGTTAACCGACTATTAAAGATAACACCCAGATTGGATGCTGATTCAACAAAGTCAATTTTATTCCCCCTGATAATAATATCCGGCACAACAAATGCTCTCTTAGTTCTGGAGAGCAATAAACATTTAGATTTAGAGGGATTTATACAAAGTCCATTGGACCTAGCCCAGTTGTCAATTTTTCGTAAATCACAGTTGATGGTGTCTATACATAGTTGGATATTCTCTATACGCGTGCTTCTATAGAGCTGAACGTCATCAGCGTACATATGTACGCTACAATTATCCAAAACATCAGGCAGGTCGTTAATGTATATACAGAACAAGAGAGGCCCTAATATTGATCCCTGAGGAATACCTCTTCCAACGCTTAGCGAATTCGAGATCTTGCCGTTAAGATAAACTCGTTGTGATGTGTTCACAAGATAAGAACGTATGAGATTACAAGCTGAGTTAGAAAAATGAAAGAGGGTCTGTTGCTTCCTCAATAATATTTTGTGGTCAACCGTATCAAAAGCCTTGGTGTGATCCAGAAGAACTAAAAACGCTATGTAATTTTCATCTAGTTCCAACCTAAGGTCATCAACTACATTGACTAAAGCAGAAGCGCAGCTCCTAGCTTTCATAAATCCCGACTGCTTATCAGATAGGAAGTTATTATTCACGAGATAACTATTTATTTGTTTAGCCATGAGATTTTCCATTACTTTAGACAGGAATGGAAGAATGGCAATTGGCCTGAATTCGTTGTTGGATTTAGGAATGGGAATGGTTTTCGACTGTTTCCATTCATCAGGAAAGGACGACATAGTTAAAACTGTATTGATTAAATGAGTCAAATACGGCAAAAGTCTAGGTGAAAAAAGTTTTCAAAAACAGAGGATCTAAATCATCAGAACCAACCCCATTCGATTTTACCGAAGATAAGCTTTCCAATACCTCGAGCTGATTAACACAACGAAAACTAAATGGATTTTCAAGCGGAACAAAACAAAGGTCATTATATATGTCACTATCATGGGTCGGAACACTGATATTAACAAATTTATCATTGAGAGCGTTTACATCGACATCAGCAGAAGTATTATGACACTTTTCCAACACCAATATCACGGATTACCTTCCATTTAGCCTTATTATCCAATGCGGAAGCGAACTTCCCGACGTAAAACAATGTTTTTGCAATCTTAATGCGTTTGGTAACCTCACTACGAGCTGACCTATGGATGGCTTTCAGATCGGTCAATAACTTTTGTTCATAAATTCCTTGTCGTTTTTTTATGCATATTTTGTACGTGTTCCTCGGTTGTGAAGCGATCTGACAGCTTTGTTTTTAAAACCACTAAATGGATAACCCGCTACAAGTCTAGAAACAGATTTGTTGCAGACATGATATTAAGGAATGTGATTTAATTTCTTGCATACGTTTATTTGAGAAGTTACGCCACTAACGTTGTTTCAAATAACACAGTATTGTTGCCATTTCGGCCGTCGATTATTTTTGTAGCATAACTTAACGATTTTTCCAATGTTCGGATTCACGCTATAGGTAAGTCACTTTCTTTTTCTTTTTGTCTCCTGTTTCTCTAGGACATGCCACTCTTTTCATTTATTAGTTATTTTCCTATTTGTTTTGTTACCCTCTTTATATTTTGAAAACACTCATTTGGTCAAATATTTTTGAACTACGTCACTCATTTATATAAAAAGTCACTCATTTACTTATTGAAATATTTTTGGGGTATTTTCATATAAATTTTCGATCGCCTTTTAATTTAAACATCCTGTTTTACGAAAAACATTCAAAGCTCAAACATTTTTGAATTTTGTTCGTACGAATATCATCTGATATCATCGAACAAAAACAGGAGACAAGAAGAAACAATTTGTAACTCAATGCATAACAAATATCTTGTAAATATTGTATACGGTAGGGTACACATATCACATTTTTTAGGAACAGTTATTTGGGATTGACCAATGAATAAAGAGAAAAATATTTAAATTCTGTATTTCTTTCTCTTTGTGGTCATTCATTTAATTATTCTGATTGCCTGTTACAACTCGGTACGACAATTATTAGATGAAGTATCTTAAAAGGAGCGCAGCGAATATAAAGGACATGAACGTATATAAAGAATTATATGTATCTTAAAGAAAACATCTGATAAACCTTAATACTAAATAATCTAATTACAAATAGAATGTAGCCAACGATTCTGATAACCCCAGATATTTAAAATCGTCTTATTTTTTCAATGTTCTTCAATGTAATATAATTTCGGTAAGCATTTACGTTGCTCTTCATATGCTAAAAACGTACGTTCCGATCCCTCACGTTCTGAAGACTTTCCGCTAACGGAGGACATAAACGTATATAAAGAACATCATGTGTACGTACATATATCTAAAAGAAAACCACTGGTAAACCTTAATAATTAATAATCTGATTACAAACAATGGATATTTTAGTCACAGGAAAAAGTCAACAGAGATCATCTAATCAACGATTCTGATAACTTATTTTTCAATGTTCTTCAAAGAAATGTAATTTCGGTAAACATTTACGTTGCTCTTCATTTGCTAAAAACGTACGTTCCGTTCCTTTACGTACCGTGGACATTTCGCTATCCGGGGCTTTATAAAAGCGGACTTCGACAGCAAACACGACTTGATATGAGAAAGAAAGAGAGAGAAAGTGAGTTAGTTATGCTTTTTTTGTATTTAAGTTTGCCTTCTGTTATTTTGGTTGCAACGCTTTAAAGTTAACGACTTTTCTCTCCAATGTTAAGAACACTGCTAATGTTCCCTACTTTCTCTTCTTAGCTCCTTCCTGATCATGTACGAAGAATGAAAATTAACATAAAACAATCAATCACTCATACCTTATACTGAAATATTTTTAAGCGGTTTTTATAAAAAATTTCGATCATCGCTTGGCTTTCTAGTTTAACACCCTGTTTTATGAAAATTGCTTAAATATTTTTAAAATAAATTCATATGAATCTCGTCTGAAATCACATGAGACAAGAAATTTTAAAAAGTTGCCTGAGATCTACATGATTGATACATAACAATTAGGGTGCCAAGATTGCATAAGGTAGTGTATTCACATTTTTTAGAAACAGTTATTTGGGTCGACCAATGAACAATCAGAATAATATATCTTTCTTTCTCTTCCTATTTTTGTGGTCATTCATTTAATTATTCTGATCGCCTGGTATTAACCCTTTGCACTCGGCACAGTTTCGGACTTTACCTACCAGCAACTCGACGCCACTTTTTAACGAAAACGTACATCCTTGCAACGTATACAGTATAATTTCAGAACCATGTAAGGAATTGTAATGAAATTTATTTTATATGAATTTGTGGACATTGAGAAACACATATTTACAAAAAAATATATCAAAAGTTTTTTCTATTCTTCGCTTCAGTACGAACTGAAATCTTGTATATTTCTTCTCTCGGTTATCGGATTTCTTTATTATCGTATCAAGTTTCCCACTTCATTGAGCCACACCTTTGTAGCTTTGGACGCCTAATCCACTATATCTACAAATTCCTCAACGGATCAGAGAAGTCATGAACGCACTTCGCACGTTTCTTTTCGACGTGTAAAACGGTTGATTTATTTACCATGCATCTCGTTAATTTCATCACATTTCGATCAATTTTTTTGTGCCATTTTAACAGAAAACTACAGGGGAACATGGGTTTCTTAAAGAACTGCGGTGGAATAATTTCATTGCCCGTAATCGCTAACAAACTATCATGTCCTCTCAGAGGGGATAACCGAGTGATATGCTAGACTTACGTTGTCCCTTCAGAGGGGACAGTCGAGTGCAAAGGCTTAATCGTGTTGGGTAAAAATCAACATAAGACTCGCGCAGCAGCTATACAGGGTGTGGACATCTGCGCCCCATTATACATCACACATCGGCTATTACGATTTTTCCGATATACTTTAGTAAATTGTTGTTATTAAACGAGTGTTGTTCACGAAAAATATTTATACTACAAATTATATCTGAATTAGCTTGGAATATTGCATAACGTAGGGTAGTCACATCACATTTTATAGAAACAGTTATTTTGGATCGACCAATGAACAAACAGAAAAATATTTGAATTATAACTTTCTTTCTCTTTGTGGTCATTCATTTAATTATTCTGATTGCCTGTTACAACTCGATTAGGCAATCTTTAGATGAATGATAAAAGAGCGCAGCGAGTATAAAGAACATGAACGTGTATATTAAGAACATCATATCTACATACCTAAAAGAAAACATGTGATAAAAAACCTTAATAATAAATAATCTGATTACAAACATAATCTAACCAACGATTCTGACAACTCGAGAAATTTAAAATCGTTTTATTTTTTTTCTCAATGTTTTTCAATGTAATGTAATTTCGGTAAGCAGTTATGCTAAATATGTACGTTCCGTTCCGTGGACGTTCCGCTAATGGAACGGAACGCTTTATAAAAGCGAACTTCGGCAACAAAACACGACCTGTTGAGAGAGTGGAGTTTTCCTATTTTTGTACTTAAGGTTGCCGTCTGTTATTTTGGTTTCAACGTATTTAATTCAACGACTTTTCCAACTACTAGTGTTTTTAGATATTTTTACAAAAACAACACTATTTTATGAACTAACAGCTTAAATATTTTCGAATTGAAATTGTTGCACGAACAGGAGACGAGAAATTGTAAAAAGTCGCCAGAGATCTACATAATTGACACATAACAAGTAACTTGTAAAAATTGCATACGGTAGGGTACACATATTACATTTTTTAGAAACAGTTATTTGGGATCGACCAATGAAAAATCAGAAAAATATTTAAATTCTGTATTTCTTTCTCTTTGTTGTCATTCATTTAAATATTCTGATCGCCTGGTATTAATCGTGTTTGGTAAAAATCGTCATAAGAGTGGTGCAGCAGCTATACAGGGTGTGCACGTCTTCAACTGGTATTATTGCATCAGACTCAGAACCGGCTATTACGAAAAATTTTTTCGATGCATATATTTAGTAAACAATTTTTATTAAACGAGTGATGGTCACGAAAAATTTTTATATTGAAATTTATATCTGAGTTAGGTAGGGAATATTGCATAAGGTAGGGTACTCACAATTTTTAGGAACAGTTATTTGGGATTGACCAATGAAAAAAGAGAGAAATATTTAATCTTTCTTTCTTTCTATTTTTCTGGTCATTCATCTGATTATTCTGATCGCCTGGTATTAAGCGTGTTTGCTAAAATCATCATAAAACTTGCACAACTCGTAATATACAGGGTGTGCAAGTAAGTGCAAAAAGGAGAGGAAGTAAACGAGTAAACTTATTGAGGACAATGGTATATGAAGGAAGTGCCATCTATTAGGCGATAGCCGATCGCAGAGGTCCTTGCAGTAGTTATGAGTGAAACAATGTATTTTTTTTATTTTTATAAACTTTTTATTCATATTTATTTAAAAATTGTATAACAAATAACAATATTGTTATGCTATTAATGTTTTTTTTATTTATTTATAAGTTAATTGTTTAACAAATAGCAAATTAAAAGTATTAGTAGTTCAATATACAGTGGAGAGCAAAGGTCTTAGTACACAAATATATTTTTGGACAATTTGATGAATTTTAAGCAACTGTTTGTATAAAAACTTGCACTTTTTATATTTGTTATTTCTGTTTTATTATTAAACAAAAAAATTTTTTTAACGTTTTCCACAAAACAAAAGAAGAATAAAGAAAAGTTTCTGATGACTTCATGTTTTTGCATCGCAAAAGTGTAGGTACCTCTAAGAAGAAGAACTCAGAGTAAATTAAAGATTCAAAGGACTAACATATGAAAATGCTATCCCATATCTTTAGTAGGATATCCGCTAAGGTCAAGCCGTCCATTGAACCCATTTGAAATTGAATGTACCAGTTTTGTTTCGTGTTTTTTGGTGATATTTGCCGCCATGCACTCCCATGAGCAAGTTTTTTGGTTGACTTTAGCGACTATGTAAGCGTTCTTTCCAATGATCTCCTAAATACTCTCTTCAAAGTCATATCGGGACTTTGTGCAAGAGTATTAAGCGTGTGGCGACTTTGGTGGGCAAATCAAATCTTCACATTAGTAGCAGTATGATTGGGAGGTGAATTTGTTCTTTCAAATGTTTCCTCAATAAATTGTAATCTGTCCATACCTGGTGCCACAGTATTGAACTTCCGCGTCCATGCTTAAATGTTTCATGCAATTTCTACAGATTGGGTTCCATATTTTTCTTTCTCCATGCTACAGCATATAGAATGAAATTTTCAATAATGTTTGTGTGTCTTTAGGCGAGACAAAATAAGCCATTTTAACTCGCACGGATGTACTTCATTCAGCATGGAGGTAGAAAAGAAATGCCGAGCTCGACCTCAAGAAACGGTTAAAAATGGTGGTGGTACTATAATGAGTATCGGCACTAGGCGTGGGCAGTCTGCAATTTATTAAGGAAATAGTTAATTAGAGAGACTGTTTTATACAAACTGCTGGTTAAAATTTATGAATGTTCTAAAATTGTATTGGGGTACTAAGACTTTTGCTGTCTACTGCATGTTTATTTTGTTTAAGCATTCATTATTGGCTAAATGGTTAAGTTTTACAAGTGTTCACATTCACATATAAAACTTTTTAAATAAAAATAAAGATATTACAGTCAAAGAAAAAAGTCTTCATACACCACTCTATGTAGTCTTTTTCCCGGTGATTTTCATCAAATTGAAAAAGGTGTTCTAGCGTTCACATTCACATATAAAACTCTTTAAATATAAAAATAAAGATATTACAGTCAAAGAAACAAGCCTTCATACACCACTCTATGTAGACTTTTTCCTGATGATTTTTATTAAATTGAAAAAGGTGTTCTAGCGTTTTTTAAGGCCGTTACAATTAACAATGTTTGAAGACAAAATAGGAAAATAAAAAATATAACATAGAAATTATTAGAAAACTACAAAAAAGTTGGCAGAAAAAAAGCGGCGTATGTAGACTTTTTTCTGTGACTGTATATCGTATATTTAAGAAACAAAATCTTTAAAGAAAGCAGGATAGGATAAATTCTACGTACAGTGGTGTACTTACAGTGGAGAGCAAAAGTCTTAGTACCCAAATCTATTGTGACAATTTGAAATAATGTGTGTGTCCTTTGACGAGTCAAAATATATCATTTTAGTCCGTACGGATGTACTTTAGTATGGAGGAAAAAGAAATGAAGAGTTCGATCTCAAGAAACTGTTAAACATGGTTAAACTGTTGGTTAAAATTCATGACATTGCTAAAATGTATTCGGAACAGTTAGACTTTTGCTGTCCACTGTATGTAGACTATTTTTTCTTTGGCTGTGTGCTAAAGTTACAGAAATGGCTTGAATTTTTTGTGTTTTTTAGGTATTTTTTTCAAATGTTTTCGATAATGTTAGGCCGTCTTAAAATTAAATTCAGTCTACTGTTGGTTTTTCTTAATTGTGAACGCCACTGTATAATAGCTTCTTCGGATCATCTTCTTCGTTTTGCTGCTGGTATTGTTGCTGATGTTGTTACGGTTTATGGCATAATTGCTGCTGCTGTAGCTGTTGCAGTTGTTGAGCTTCTCATATTATTGTTGGTATGATAAGTACTGTCCATGTCCATGGCATAAGATCTCCATTATATGTACCATTTTGTGCATAATCGTTGGTATTCTCTTTATTTGTATGAATGGATGATACCATTTCAGTAGCACTGGAGAAACCACTGATATGCTGTCGGCAGACACGATGTGGCATGATTTCTCAATCGCCGTGTATCGTCTACAGGGTTGTTCTCTTCGTATTTGGCTCTATAAAGAGATATAAAAACAAAATTTCGATAAAAAATTTCAAATTTCATATTTAAATACAGTGAAAGAAAAAAGTCTACATACATAACTGTATGTAGAATTTTTTCAACCTGATTTTTATTATTATTGAAAAGAATATTAGGCGTTTTTAAAAGTATTTACAATTAAAAATGTTTGAAAACAAAGCGAATTTGAAAAAAATATAACATATTAGTATTGGGAAATAAAAGAAAAATTAGAGAGAAAAAGTCTACACATAACGGTGTATGTATACTTTTTTATTTGACTGTATATAAAGAAGTATCTATTGTAATAAAACAAAACAAGCAAGTCAAAGTTGTCGTTTTAAACTGATTGTAAGTATATGATCTTAAGACATAGTCTGTATTGACTAGTATTCCAAAAAATTAACGGGGATCTCGGTTAATCGATTTCTGGTCTTTAGCTCTGAATAGTCAAGGATGGCTCTTCTATCAATAGAGTATGTATTCGTAATTTCACGTACGTCCAAAATATAATTTTCTTGGTGCTGGTCCTTATACGATAATTGTACCTTGAGACATTCAATTCCGTATATATTTTCAATATGTTTGCTTGCCAGCGCAGACATGTCTGATTGAATCGTTTAATTAGTGTAATTCTTAGAGACCAGATAGGATATTAACGACCAGATAGGTAATTGACGGTGTACTTTGGAGGGGAGGGTAAATGCATACATGTGCACGAAGTAATGTTTGAAATGGTCATTGAACGAAATGACTTTTGCTAGAAGTTCTCGTTTGTCTTTCTTAAATTGGAACTAAAATCCAGCAGATTGCTGACTAAAACTCATTCTCATCAATATATCTGATTGATCAATCTCATCAATATATATAATTGATTTCAATTTGCAAGAGACAGTTTAAACCAGTAGTGCCCAAGCCCTATGCACTTCATGCACATTTGTTTTTGTAAAAGCGCTTAGCAATAGGCTGTGTATTTTATATACGCATAGAGCACACTCACCACTAGTAATACAAAATACACAAACAACTTTGCTTTATTAGTTTTTTCGTCTTTCTTCATTGTATACAAAGCAACAACACTTTCGTATACTTTGCTGGTAAACATTGACAACAGCGAGCATCAATGTAGATTTTGTTTTTGTTTTTCTTACATCATTTAAAAAAGTGTATTATTCACAGAAAAATTATTGTATGATCACTCGCATTTTACTGTCTTTACAAAATGGATTTAGAAAATAAATGTAAATTTTTTTTACTTATTATTCTAAGGGTGAAGCACAATGTTTAATATGCTTCCAAATAATTCAAAGTAGCACTTTCACAAAAAATGTAAATCATTTTTTTTTGCTGTGTACGTATATGAAATAAATATATGAAATATTTTTGTTTTTTGTTCTTTGTATGCATTAGTTTTCGCAACAAAAATTTTTCAATAAAAAATTGTTTTTCTTTAAATGTATTGGTGTTTGCACTTCCATAAGGAACTTTTGGGCACCCCTGGTTTAAACGATTCAAAGGATTTATGATTTAGACACGGAAATCAAAGCAGTAAGGAAAAAAGCGTTAAAATGATGAATGAAGGATTTTTATCAATCCTAAGATTTCAAAATCACTTGGAGCTGCTACTTAAGCAGCAATTCAAAATGTTTGCAGAAAGGAGAGGCTAATGCTCTCATTGTTACGGAGTGAGATGACTACTGTATCCTTAAATTATTATAAAATATGCCAGTTTTTTCTTTGGCAAATTCTAGACCAAGTATTAGCCTTTGTTAGCTATGAGCATTTTTCTTAAGTACTGAGTATTTAAATAACCTTGACAATATTTTCCGTGTTTATCAAACTCCACTGAAACTTCTTTCTCCACTAAAACTTCTTTCTCACGTTGAATTCAATTGAACATGTTGAGGATATCCTACAGTGGCAAGTCAATGTACTTCAGCTGCACTTTTAATCTGTAGTCCTCATAGAAAAACATTGAAAATTTCTTTATTAGAGTTCATTAACAAAAAACGTACTGCCTTGGTAAACCATGAATTTCAAGAAATATTTTTAACGCTCCAAGAACATTAAAAACCAACAAAAAAAGTTGTTTTCAATCGACAAATTGCTTCAATTTATAATGCATTGTTCGGTACACGATAATTAAATGAAAGAAACATGTTTTCTTTGTTATGGAAATCTAAAAAATGATCACCAATATCGCCTTCGAAATCAGCAACTCGCAATTGCCATCATTTAATAACTAGCTGTAGGCTAGTTTCATTTCAAATTCTTATTAATCATGGCAATTGGAAAAATATTTTTTAAATAAAAAAAATACAAAAAAGGAAAGAAAAAACTGACAAAAAAGAGGAGAAACAATTCCGAAAACATTTTTTTTACACTTTACGAGTGTGGATAATCAAATAATCACTAAAAACAGATCACATACCTCATAAAATTATTCTTTTTTATTTGTTATTGCTACTTTGTTGTTGCTGTTGTAGTTGTTCTTGTAACACCTCTTGAGTAGGGAGAGGAGACAAGTGGAACAGACAGACAGACAGAAATACACACGTTGGAGCTGCATAATCCCAGAGGAGTATGAAAGTCATGGAAATGCATGTGCAAACACAAGAAAATATTCGTAAATGATTGTGTTCAAGTACAAATACGTGTATTGTGCTGTATATGTGGATAAGGAGTTCTGACAATTGAGAGTAAAAATATAGCAGGGAAATGGAAATAAATGATTTAGAAGAATTTAGCAAATTTGCGAGGATAGAAAACACTGCTACAGATGTTTTGTCTCATATTTTGAACCACGCGTTAAAAGTTAAAGAAAACTAAGTTTCTGCTCATGTGTAATGGCAGCTTTTGCATTAACCGAATATTGAATAACATTTGTTCAACTTAGTCTCAAGATATGTAGTTCCTGATCGAAATTAAAAAAATTTTTCTTTTACAAATCCTTTATTGCAGCAGCGTCAGAGCTAAGCACACGCTATAACAGACGTGTTTGAATATAAAACACTAGTCAGACAACAAATCTTATTGGATTTAATAGATCAAAATACAGATGACAACATAGCTTCTACCAATATTAAGAAAGCTTATAGATTTGGCAGAAATTCGATTTGGACATCATAGGTTAGCTTAGAATAGATGGCGGGTCCTCCTTTAGGGACAAGGTCCCACATTAGGCCCATTGTAATACCACAAATAATATTCAACCCAGGGATACAACATTACCTAAAAGAGACCAATCCCACTCCAGAATAAGAATATACATATTGCAGCGTTCTTAATAGTGGATAGTCCTATAACTGATGACAAAAAATGAGAGGACCCCTCTCCATGACAAGCACCGGAACATAAGATGACAGACAGTCTCATCCTTCTACTCAGATCCAAAGCTCCTACAGATGTAACCAGTAACTACAGAGAACTGCAATTATGCGATAGTTGGCCATATGAGTTAAGGATAGGAGACAATCGGCCCCTTTTTTGATCCAAACAAGTCCAGCACTGTCTTATCCTCAACAAAGGACAATGAAATTCAGACTTCCGGTAAAACAAGTGGAAATTAGCCAGTTTAACTGAGGCAATCCGAACACCTATACCCTGTCGGAGATTATTGGCTCTGTACCGTCTCTTGTCCAGAATTTCAGCATGCTCAAAAGTCCAGGTTGGGCTTGAATTTAACCGTAGATCGAGCTTTGTATCAAAAATGATACATTTCAAGTTTTTAGACGATATAACTTTAATACAGAAAAAGTTAGATGCCTGATAGTTTTATAATTCGTTAGTATTGCTATCGCCATTATTTTAAACCAAATAAAAAAGAAAATTTCAAACAGGGGTTACAAAATTCAAAAACTTCATATCATTTTTGATACATACGACTTTCCTAGAGATTTTTTGGTGTCGTGTATGTAATTCTTTTAAGATTTCAAAATTTTTGTGAAGTTTTATCCTAAATAATATTATTTATGGTATTCGAGAAAGAATTGAAAGTTATGTAAGTGTGTAACGAAAGTGAAAAGATTGAATTTTCTATTCTTGATATGTTCTTGATATATATTGAAGTAGTCGTAGTCTAGTATGTAGCGTGTTACCTTATTAGACATCAGACCAAGGTTCAAACCTGAGGTCAGACATTTCCAATTTATAACGAAAGGTTGCAATGACCGATTATATATTAATTATATATGTAATATTCTTTCTGCTAAAGACTTTGAAGAAGAATAAAATAGAAGCTCGTCTTATGAACTAAAGAAAGTATTGGCAGCAACAAACATGACAACAGGACGTTTATCGCCAAAGATGGTACTACTTGGAACAGAACAAACTGCCTTTAGTAGTTTGGGATGAAAAAATATTACCAATTTTCACGCAGATTGCTAGCAGCTGTTTCCTGAAATCTTGTAGAGTCTTTCTTACTGTTCTTCTCATATTTATCTCACGTGACAGATGTGTTTCCTCCCATGTTTTATTACAGATGATAATATTTCGGTCAACTACGAACGTATGAGATAACAGAATCATTCGCTTTGATAATGATATACATATTTACACCCGTTACGCCTTTTCGAAAAATGAGCTAAAAGTCTTGCAGCCTTTAATAATCATGCTTAAAGTCTTTTTTTGAAATTCGAATGAAAAGGATTTTTTTTCTAAAAAAAAATTTATCTTAATTTTGTTGTTAGAAAATTTTAATAATTTTCATAAAACTTTTATCACACAACTTGTAGTTTTATGTAAGATATAATACTTTATAAATAGTTTGGGATTAGCTATTATACTTTCAGAGCAGCCCATATATCCTTTTTTTAAGATTTTTAAAAATTTAATTTCTTGTTCGCCTAAAAGGTAAGAAAATTAAATAAAATATATTTAAATAATGATGCTTATGTTTTTATGTTCCTTTTTGGTATATTTTCATCTCAAATTAAATTTTTTAGCAACAGAATTCAAAAACTTTTTAGTTTTATTGTGAAAAATGAAAATTACCTACAGCGATTTTAATTGAAATTTGCTACTTAATGATGGAATACTTACAGTGTTTGTCAGGGAAATTAATTTAAGGATGTTTATATAAATCAAGCTTCATAAAGAGATTTACGGAGTAATGCTTGGTATTGATATTTTTTTTCCTTTTGTTTTGTGTTACTACCTTTTCGAGTCATATTTAATTTTGTCGCTGTAGATTAGTAACTAATTGAATTTGATGGTCGTTATAAATTTCGTGGTCCACCGAAGTCGAATTGGCAGTTTTAGATTCAAGTACATGCTACGTGCGTAGCAACTACTTACAGTAGTATTTGGCGAAACCCGTATCCGGGAAACCAGAGAGGAATCAAAGAGAGAAAATTGTTATTGACACAATCGATGTTCTATTGCAACATTAAACTTTTTTACCTCACATGACATTGACAACAAATATTTTTAACGAATCGCAAGAATGGTTTGTACCATCAGGTTTCAGCCAACACTCAACTGAGTGTGTTACTGATGCGAGTGACAATAAGCTGTCCTACCTAAGCAATTGGAAACTTATAAATCGCCACAAAGCAGGGTGCTAGACGTCAAATTACCATTTAGAAAGAAATAAAACCAAGCTGACATGAAGTGTCAAATGTCAATGTCAATGTCAATGTCATGTCAAAAATTTTGGCGCAAATTTCATAACAGCGATAATAAAATGTAATAGTAAATAAATAGTTTTATTAAAATGAATTGAAATTTTTTTAACAAAATCTATCAATAATCGTGACAATTCCATGTACTTACTACAAGTATGTATCAAAAGTGATACACAAGCTAGAATTATGAAGTTTTTTTAAGGCTCGATCTACGGTTAATTGTATTGAACCTCATGGCCACTAGCCCAGTTCTCTGCTTTATTAAAATGTCAGACGGAAGCCAATTGGGTGTGGCAAAATAAGCCCAGGTCAGGCATGAAAAGTTTTTCAAAAATCTGTCGTTCGGAGTTGACTTTTAACTGTAGGTCCCACCACTCATATATAAAAATTAACGCACACAACATAAGTGGTGTGAGAAACTAGATCGTAATCCTGCCTTGAGGGTTGTAATGACAAATTATATATGTAAATAAGCCCTTAGCAATTGTTCGAGTGGAACAAAGTCCATTGATTTTATGATTATATACAGCTGACTGCATACGAGTCTGCATATCAGTCGGTAGTTGTGCAACGTCCACCATACTTCAGCACCGTAAATCAATCCACCAAGGCCTGACAGATTCAGTTTCCGATAGCGGCAATGCAAATAACAGATGGTTTTATATTTATACAGTAGTCTACGAATTGCATTCTCATCATCAATTCGATAAAAAAAAAAAGTTTTTTCAAATACATTTTCTAATAGGACGTTGTATGTCGAATCACTGTATGTCACAATCGCATCTCTAACTGGAAAAGCCTGCCTATTAAACTTATGCGTTGTGGCAAAAAGCGCCTCAAGTGTACAACAATTAATGTGTCTCTGTGAAGCCTCACCCTATACTCGATCAATGCAGTGACTAGCTAAGTAGAAAAATCCCTACTAATTTTTTATCCCCAAATGTTATTTGCTTAGGAACATAAATTTAATGCCAAAATAGTCTTAAGAAGTGAAAAAAATTAAGAGAAATCTTTGTTTAATGCTCGTTTTCATAACCGAAATCTATAAATAACAGGAAGGAATTTTAAAGGCGATCAACTACGACTCAGTGATACACTGCACCCCAATGATGTTTTTGGAATTGTTTCTTGAATAGCTGCAGCGGTATTTCTTATTTCAGACGAGAGATTGTGAAGTGAAGAAATGGTTAAACGAATACACTTGTAAGGAGATCAAATTGAATTTGCCTTGAACTGCTTCATGTATGAAGTGAATCTACATTTGAATCTCTGTGTCATATACAGTACAACATATGCTTTACCTATTGTAGGGCGTCAAAACAGGCATCATCTTCATCATCATCATCATTAGGATTATGATATATTCCAGCTATTAATGGTAAAATAATAGAAGCTCAATGGAGAACCAATAGAGCTTACATATTTCTATTTAGACAAGTATTATAATTATAAGCTTATAATACTGAATACACAACAACAACAATAGCAACAAGAAGATTTTTCTTTATATTTCTTCTAAAACACTTGCGGTTACTCAGAAAATTGACTCGATGTTATTATTGTTTGTATTACTTTTTGTTTTTGCAGCATTTATTATGGTTTAAACGAAATGGAAGAAATTTCAAATCCTCAAATTCAACCTAAATTCGAAATCCATATGGACTCCTCTTTAGAATGATTGAACCATCCATACATAATGAAGTTCCAAGCCAATTATTAAGCAAAAGCAATAGAAGATGAAGAGTGTTCCAGTAACACGATATAGGTTAGGTTAGGTTAGAGGACGTGTACTTGTCAACCAAGACAACTACAGTACCCGGAGGTCGAATTGACCCAATTGTACAACGTCCTTAAAGAGGGAAGGCTAATAGAGGGATAAAAAAGGAGAGGATGTAGGAAAGGGGAGAATGGGAAGTGGAGGAATAACACGATACAACTCATCTTTAATTCATAATGAATGGCCATGGAGAGTAAAATTGAAAACTGAATTGAACAGAATCGTAATGGAAACAAAAATTTTGTAAAAGTTTTACAAGAAAAAAATTAGTTTTCCTTGGTACACAGAATTATTAATCTTTGAAAAGCTTTAGAATGCAGAGGCTTAAAAGTATGCAATCCATAAAACGAAGAGGAATGGATTTGTTCACTTGGAGAGAAAGAGAAAATTACAATATCTGCAAAAGTCTTCATGCGGAAAATCAAATGCGAATGCGCTGTCAGTCGTAGCACACAAAAACCTTACATGCAGGCAGAGGAACAAATGCATTTGATGCTGTCGTATGTCATGTGGATTGTTATCGTCTTAAATTCGGCAGTTTTGCTTATTCACGAAATGGGTTTCATTGCCGAAAATGATTTTTTCAATGAAAATCAAGGTCGGATGTCAACAGCTTCAAAGCCCATTTAGCGAACACACGTCCTTGTCCATTGAATTTTGTAAGGGTGCAG
This sequence comes from Sarcophaga variegata, assembly GCA_932273835.1. Classification (NCBI taxonomy): domain Eukaryota; kingdom Metazoa; phylum Arthropoda; class Insecta; order Diptera; family Sarcophagidae; genus Sarcophaga; species Sarcophaga variegata. The sequence continues at coordinate 99,357,762 of OW026358.1, forward strand.
ACCCAAGTTACGGCGTCTAATTCCCAAGTGTTTAGTATATATATGATAAACAAATTTTGTCAAAGTTTTACAAGAAAAAATGCATCAGTTTTCCTTTTCTATCTATGAAAAGCATTGGAATGCAGTGATTTAAAGGTATGCAAACAATAAAAGAAGGAAGATGCAAATGCTTATCAGTGCAGATGATTTCTTGTATTCGTAAGAATATAGTGTTGAATGCTATATCCGTCCATGATTAAAAGAGCGTGAATAAAGTCAACTAATTTGACAGCTCTGGCTTCAATTAGATATCAACTGTCAAATTTCGTATAATAAATTATTAAAAAAATTAAATTCGTTAACATTGGAAAAAGTTGAAATTGTCGCATTAGAAAAAACTTTACACAAACAACGCGCACTGTTTGGCCACAAATGGCAATAATATGTCCATATTGTTGCTGATTACTATGCTCGAAGAAACCTCTGAATTCGATGAGTACAATCAATAAATTAAATTAATAAAAAAATTCTTTTGAGATACGCTGTTGTTAAACAACATTAAACAACATTTTTAATTTTAATTTGAAGTCGCCTTAGTCTAGAAGGTAGAGTGTTAGCTTATTAGACGTGAGACTACGGTTCAAACCCCGGTTCAAATCTCAAACAAAAACGAAATATGCAGAAATATTTCTTTGGCGACTTCCTCTCAGCAGATTTCGGGAAAGTTTCTCAAAAAAATCGGTCCTTTGGAGTCGACTTTAAACCAAAAGTTCCGTCACTCATGTATAAAATTAACACCCACAACATAAGTGGTGTGAGAAAATAGATTGTAATCTTGACTAAAGGATTGTAAAGACCGTTTATGTATGTATGTATGTTAAATTTTTATGCAAAACGAGTGTTTCATTTTCAACTGATAAACAAATCTTGAAGTGAAACACTGCTTAAGTGCGTTACTTGGTTGGGAGGTGTGCTAGACTACTGTTATTAGCGTGATGGTCGTGGGTTCGATTCCCACCAGAGACTCTGGTCTGGTACACTACACCGATCACAAGGTCTAAGTTACTCAGGCGGTAATAATTAGATACAATTTGTAATAAATAAATGAAAAAATAAAGTGCGATACTTTGACCTTTATTATATCAAATTTCAAATGCACTGTCGAAATAACGACAAAATTCTTTTAAATCTACTCAAACGATTGAAATTTTACTGCAACAGGAAACAAATTTGCTATTTCCCTACTACGCGGACGTAAATAACAACCTACAGTTACTTTATGATACTCCTTAACACATACTTCCCTACAAAAACGAAAACTACAATACACATTAAAGTTTAATATTTATGAATACTTTGGAATGATTAGACTTGTCCAGTTGGATCCTGTATTCAGTTCAGTTGAATATAACAATATTAAGTTCTTTATCATAATTTTCGTTGTCATTATCCTCATCATCATCATATTTGTGTCACAATAGAAATTTATTTTAGTTTTCATTTAGCTTATGTCTTAGAAAGGATTCCTATTTTTTACTATTGTTGTTATTGTTATTGTTGGTGTGGTGTTATTATTGTAAATGTTTTTAAATGTGCTTTTCCCTCTGTGATGTTCATTTATACAACGCAAAGAGAACTCAACACAAACACCGACAACGGCAGCAACAACAATAAGTAAACCCGTGTATAAATTACAAAAATGGAATTGTGTGGAATGGATTGAAATGAAATGAGAATAGGGAACAATAATAATAATAACAACTGCAACTAGTAGTAACTCAATCTGTGAGTAAGCACATTAAAAAGGATACATTTAAATGAACATGATATAGCATGTTATTGACATTTTTGTTCACATTTGTTCTGCTTTTTTAGTTTTGCTTTGTGTGTGTTTATTGCTACAAATATTGATGAAAATTTATCATCATTGTCTTTCACTTACATTGCCATGTGCATGAATGTTGCTGTTGCTGTTGCGAGGTAGGGAAATGTAGTTCAGCAGCAAACAGTCTGCTTTCGTATTCTTCAGCAATGATAGGGCATTTACCTCTGTAATGTCCAATTCATACAATTTGATTTTCCACAATACATATGTAGTTTTAATATTGATTACTGGACAAATAAGACAAATTGGGGAATTATTCTCATGAAAACGTGTGAATGATGTGCTAATGTAAAGTGCTTCTGCATTTAATGCTATTAAGTACAGTACTAAAGAATAAAAAACAATGTTTTAAATACGATGACGTTGTATAAATTTAAAATCTTAAAGCTTTTGGCAAATTTTATTTTATTTTTAGGTGTTGTTGTGATAATACGAATTAATTCAAGGTACCGACTTTCGTTGCCCGTGATCTTCTGCCATCTTATGGAAAAAATATGGATTTCACCACCAAAGAACTCCTTTAAGTTCAAATTAATAAAAAAATTCCAATACACAAATAAATTTCTTTGATTTTCTAATTTACCGCCGAAATCTTATTTCCTCTTCGTTCGCTTTAGCTGCAAAAATTCCCTATAAATTTTCGATGCAGCTGATATAGCGACTGCATTCTTGTCAGGGAGTAGACCATCCTTTTCAAATGCAAGCCACTTCTTACCACCCTTGATATCAATTTTATAAATTTGAAATACACAGGATCTATATGTTAGGCTCAAGACGACTGAGCCCATAATGAATGAATGTACCCTGAGTCTCGTATAGAACAAAAACAAGCCAGAGAGTATGAGTGAGAAATTTTGTTTAAATGCTTTCCTTTCGTTGATTTAGGGGCAAGATTTCCAGTAAGGTACGGAAGGTCTCGGGTTCACAACCCGGGTGAGCCCATGCGAATAAGTTTTTTTTAACAGTTTCATTTGTATACATCAAATTATCGTAAAGAAAAAAGTTGAAAAAAGACTCTGAGAAAGTATACTAACTCCTTAAAGAGTTCCATATTTTAAGAATCCTACATTGCCTATGTATTTATGTGTGTATTTTGGTCAGTGTATATTTGAAATGACTTTATAAATTGAGAAAGAACGGTATTCGTCGCTATAAAAATATACTTTGTCTTGTATTTCAGATAATTGATACCAAAAATAATTCTCATTTAGTTCATTATCATTTCTGTAAAGTAAATTAAATTTTAAGAGAGTGGGTAGTAGGTTTTTGAGCGGTGGAGCTCTCTCAAATTCTATAAGCATTTGGGTTATACCATTAATTGGATTTTATTTAAGAACCCTACAACCTGAGTTTACTGGAAACTAATAGCCTGTCAAAGAAAATTCTTTTAAAAGTAGAAACTTAATTATGCAAATTTTTAAGAAGAAATCCTTTAAATTTTAAGTGCAATCATCGTGTACAATCAATAAAAATTTTCTTAATTCCTGTAAAAATATTAGCCAGTGAAAGTAAATCCTTTTAAAAGTCCTTCTATCCCATGACCAGACTATTAAAAAATTCTGACAAAGTAAATACAAAATAAATTCCCCCCAAAATAACTCAAAAAGCACAACAGAATGGTGTCACACACAATATTTTCCAGTCTTTAGCTCTCTATGATCTGAATCCATAGACCAGCTTAACTTTAATAAAGGCCCCATATGAACATTCCTTTGCCAGCAATTCAATGCCTGCCTTTGGAACAAAAAAAAAAGAAAAAATAGCCTAAGAATGCACAAATGAAAATTGAAAAAAGAAGCAAAAACCCGTTAAGAAACGGAGAGTAAAGGATATGAAAGATTTAAGTTTTCATTATTAGAAGAATTTCATTTCATATGTAATGTACGAAATAAGGGTTTTAAAATTGTCAATACAATGGCATTCTTGATAAGGAAAAGAAGGACGAGTAGGTGAACGCAATGCAGCCGGATGCCGGGAAGCAATACGGCGTTTTCAATTTTTTATAATCAACAGGAAATGCATGTGCAAGCACATTTTTTTTTCATTTCATTTCGTTTTATTTTGTTGTGTCCGCATTCAGTTCTTCTCAGCTGTCCAGTAGTCTTATGATGGTATTTTTGGTAGGATAATAATTTTTTTATTAAAAAATCCTTATCAGAATGAAAAATGGAATACACAACAGCAGACGTTTTATTCTGGGATTTAAAAAAAGAATTTTCTTCAATTTTTCCATCAGCAAAATATGTAAAAACTAACCAAAGATAACGTCCTCCCTTAACATTAGCAGTGAAGGTCTAACCACCATCCCACCCGCCTTGTGGTATTTCCTTCTCATCTTTCTTTAATTTTAATGTCTTGAATTCGCTTTTACTCCCCAGCGAAAGACCGCAACAAAAAGACGGTGTGAGTAAGATTTTGGATGTGAAGAACCAAATGTTTATGGTCGACTGCTGGCTTGTAATTTTTTAATTTAAATGTTATCTTTGGAAAAATTCTTAATATTCTTCATTCGAAATTTTTTATTCGTTTGTATCAAAAATGATACATTTCAAGTTTTTAGACGATATAACTTTAATACAGAAAAAGTTAGATGCCTGATAGTTTTATAATTCGTTAGTATTGCTATCGCCATTATTTTAAACCAAATAAAAAAGAAAATTTCAAACAGGGGTTACAAAATTCAAAAACTTCATATCATTTTTGATACATACGACTTTCCTAGAGATTTTTTGGTGTCGTGTATGTAATTCTTTTAAGATTTCAAAATTTTTGTGAAGTTTTATCCTAAATAATATTATTTATGGTATTCGAGAAAGAATTGAAAGTTATGTAAGTGTGGGACGGAAGTGAAATGATTGAATTTTCTATTCTTGATATGTTCTTGATATATATTGAAGTAGTCGTAGTCTAGTATGTAGCGTGTTACCTTATTAGACATCAGACCAAGGTTCAAACCTGAGGTCAGACATTTCCAATTTATAACGAAAGGTTGCAATGACCGATTATATATTAATTATATATGTAATATTCTTTCTGCTAAAGACTTTGAAGAAGAATAAAATAGAAGCTCGTCTTATGAACTAAAGAAAGTATTGGCAGCAACAAACATGACAACAGGACGTTTATCGCCAAAGATGGTACTACTTGGAACAGAACAAACTGCCTTTAGTAGTTTGGGATGAAAAAATATTACCAATTTTCACGCAGATTGCTAGCAGCTGTTTCCTGAAATCTTGTAGAGTCTTTCTTACTGTTCTTCTCATATTTATCTCACGTGACAGATGTGTTTCCTCCCATGTTTTATTACAGATGATAATATTTCGGTCAACTACGAACGTATGAGATAACAGAATCATTCGCTTTGATAATGATATACATATTTACACCCGTTACGCCTTTTCGAAAAATGAGCTAAAAGTCTTGCAGCCTTTAATAATCATGCTTAAAGTCTTTTTTTGAAATTCGAATGAAAAGGATTTTTTTTCTAAAAAAAAATTTATCTTAATTTTGTTGTTAGAAAATTTTAATAATTTTCATAAAACTTTTATCACACAACTTGTAGTTTTATGTAAGATATAATACTTTATAAATAGTTTGGGATTAGCTATTATACTTTCAGAGCAGCCCATATATCCTTTTTTTAAGATTTTTAAAAATTTAATTTCTTGTTCGCCTAAAAGGTAAGAAAATTAAATAAAATATATTTAAATAATGATGCTTATGTTTTTATGTTCCTTTTTGGTATATTTTCATCTCAAATTAAATTTTTTAGCAACAGAATTCAAAAACTTTTTAGTTTTATTGTGAAAAATGAAAATTACCTACAGCGATTTTAATTGAAATTTGCTACTTAATGATGGAATACTTACAGTGTTTGTCAGGGAAATTAATTTAAGGATGTTTATATAAATCAAGCTTCATAAAGAGATTTACGGAGTAATGCTTGGTATTGATTTATGTTTTTTTTTCCTTTTGTTTTGTGTTACTACCTTTTCGAGTCATATTTAATTTTGTCGCTGTAGATTAGTAACTAATTGAATTTGATGGTCGTTATAAATTTCGTGGTCCACCGAAGTCGAATTGGCAGTTTTAGATTCAAGTACATGCTACGTGCGTAGCAACTACTTACAGTAGTATTTGGCGAAACCCGTATCCGGGAAACCAGAGAGGAATCAAAGAGAGAAAATTGTTATTGACACAATCGATGTTCTATTGCAACATTAAACTTTTTTACCTCACATGACATTGACAACAAATATTTTTAACGAATCGCAAGAATGGTTTGTACCATCAGGTTTCAGCCAACACTCAACTGAGTGTGTTACTGATGCGAGTGACAATAAGCTGTCCTACCTAAGCAATTGGAAACTTATAAATCGCCACAAAGCAGGGTGCTAGACGTCAAATTACCATTTAGAAAGAAATAAAACCAAGCTGACATGAAGTGTCAAATGTCAATGTCAATGTCAATGTCATGTCAAAAATTTTGGCGCAAATTTCATAACAGCGATAATAAAATGTAATAGTAAATAAATAGTTTTATTAAAATGAATTGAAATTTTTTTAACAAAATCTATCAATAATCGTGACAATTCCATGTACTTACTACAAGTATGTATCAAAAGTGATACACAAGCTAGAATTATGAAGTTTTTTTAAGGCTCGATCTACGGTTAATTGTATTGAACCTCATGGCCACTAGCCCAGTTCTCTGCTTTATTAAAATGTCAGACGGAAGCCAATTGGGTGTGGCAAATAAGCCCAGGTCAGGCATGAAAAGTTTTTCAAAAATCTGTCGTTCGGAGTTGACTTTTAACTGTAGGTCCCACCACTCATATATAAAAATTAACGCACACAACATAAGTGGTGTGAGAAACTAGATCGTAATCCTGCCTTGAGGGTTGTAATGACAAATTATATATGTAAATAAGCCCTTAGCAATTGTTCGAGTGGAACAAAGTCCATTGATTTTATGATTATATACAGCTGACTGCATACGAGTCTGCATATCAGTCGGTAGTTGTGCAACGTCCACCATACTTCAGCACCGTAAATCAATCCACCAAGGCCTGACAGATTCAGTTTCCGATAGCGGCAATGCAAATAACAGATGGTTTTATATTTATACAGTAGTCTACGAATTGCATTCTCATCATCAATTCGATAAAAAAAAAAAGTTTTTTCAAATACATTTTCTAATAGGACGTTGTATGTCGAATCACTGTATGTCACAATCGCATCTCTAACTGGAAAAGCCTGCCTATTAAACTTATGCGTTGTGGCAAAAAGCGCCTCAAGTGTACAACAATTAATGTGTCTCTGTGAAGCCTCACCCTATACTCGATCAATGCAGTGACTAGCTAAGTAGAAAAATCCCTACTAATTTTTTATCCCCAAATGTTATTTGCTTAGGAACATAAATTTAATGCCAAAATAGTCTTAAGAAGTGAAAAAAATTAAGAGAAATCTTTGTT